>CAUJLX010000002.1:21822247-22500649 GCA_963280985.1 Strongyloides venezuelensis | reverse complement strand
GTGGTTTCATTTGTTAAGTTAAACATAGATCTTGTAATATGATTGGATATTAATAGTAAATATGAGGAAGAGTTTATTTAAAAGAAAGATATTATAAGGTTACAACATTTTAGAAGTTATTTAACAAGACTGCGTTGTGTTCTTGAGAGAGCTTGTATTTATGTTGCCTTTAATGGTATGAGTTGGAATGTCTTGTGTCTAGAGTTCTCTTGCGACATGTTGGATAATAATGTGTTCCACATTACAATCTATATAATAGAAAATCATATCTACATAATTTTTTTTATTTTTAATAAAATAAAAGCTACTCAACTTCTTAATGTTATTGATAAATATGGTAAGCATTCTTTGAACTGTAACTTCGTCGGCTTTTTTCGATTTTAATAATATTATGTTCCTTTTCTTATTCCTAACATGTATCTTTCAAATAAATCAAAAAACGCAAAATTATATGTTAAAATATAAGTTTATTTAAGAAGGGCAAAACTAAAACTAAACTTCATACCAAAAAAAGACATATATATAAACATAAATTAATGTAATCAAAAACGAAAATCATGACACTTCCCCTGCGAATAAAGACTTTAGTTTATTTGAAACTTTCGTTAGTGAATCAGCTTTCATAAGATCAGTTGAAACTACTTTTAGTACAAGATTATTAAGTTCATTTTTTAAATATAGAAAATTTATTGCAGTAGCTTTGGCTTTACTTGTATAACCAAAGTCTTTTTGAAGTGACTTATAAAGAGGCACATTATCGATACACAGTACTGGTTTGTTTAATCTTGATATAAAAAATTCTAAAAATTTCTTCACATAGACTGTATACTCCACTGCAGATATACATGAATATAGTTCAGCGGTGAATGTAGATTTACTAATTAATTTTTGTTTACTGCTTTTCCAGTGAACCAACTTCCCCCCTGCATAAATACACATACCTGATGTACACACTAGATCTGGAGGTGTGGCAAATGAGGCATCTGAGTAAGTGATAAGATCGAGACCGCTAGCGTTGATTTCATAAGTTAATGATAAGTTCTTCTCAAATTTAAGATATTTCACAATTTGTAACAAAGAAAGCCAACTTTTTTTGGTTGGAGCATGTGCTTTACGTGCAATTTTTGCTGTGATAAAAGTAATGTCTGGTCTTCCATTATAAGCAATATAACTTATACTACCCAATAGACTTTGAAATCTCCTTACTTCTGCATCATTTAGACTTTCAGATTCATCCAGTTCAGATTTGTCGTAAAAAGGTGTTTTTGATTCTTGAATATTTGGATATTGATGCAAAAAGTTCTTCAATTTTTTCAATCATGTCTAATTTAAATGCTCCATTGACACGACTAATATGATATCCAGTAAACTTTTCTTCGTTCATTTTCTTTAATTATTCCATAATACTTTAACGTTAATTTTTCTTTTAATTTATTAACACATTTATCAATTACACTTTCATTTTTTCCAATAAAAAGAAAATCATCAACATAAATAGTTAAAAAAAGTGTATCATCAACATTTTTAAAAACAGAAAAATCACATTGACATTGAATTAGACCCAAAGAAAGTAATATTGAAGTTACAGTGTTATTCCATGCCTTTGGAGCTTGTCTTAACCCATATAGTGCTTTTTTTAACCTCCATACTTTAGTTTTTTCTTCATTGCAGCAGAGAGGAATTTCAACAAAAATATTTTCACTTAAACCGCTCTGAAGAAATGCCGAACTTATATCTAATGTCGCCACATTAAAGTTTAAACTTGATGCCAATATAAGAAATAATCTTATTGTAAGATAAGCTGTTGTTGGACTAAAATTAGTAATTTCCGCTTCTTGTTTAAACCCTTTAATTACATATCTCGCCTTTAATGATCCATCAGGCTTCACAGTATACACCCAACGGCCGGGTAAAACTTCATTAGCTGTTTTTCTATCAACTGTTTCATAAACATCAAAAGTAGTTAATTTATTAACTTCATCTTTCATTTCTTTAAGCCATTTATCATCCATCAGAGCTTCTTTCTCTGATATGTCAACTATAGCCATACAATTAACTTGTCTTCTTCTTTCTGTAACTCTTGAAGCAATACTATCATTTTTTCTTTCACTACTGTTAACAACAGTTTCTTTTATAAAATCATTAACAACATGTGGAGATACTGTTTCTGAAACTGGTTGTAATTTGTCGTTATAGAATTTCATATCATCAAAGAAGTCATCTTCACATTTAGATTGTCTAAATTCATATACATGTCTCTTTGCATCTAAAAAGTTTTTATCTTCAAAAAAGGTTACATTACAAGATTCAATAATTTTACGTTGAGGTATTAACGCAATACGATAAGAGACAAAACTTTTACCAAATCCAACTAAAATGCCCACTTGAGATTTATTAATCAAAGTAACATCAATATCAAGATTTTTAACAAACACCATACAGCCAATAACTTTCAAATTGCCAATATCTAATTGTAACCCTGCTCTTTCTAGAGGAGATAAACCATCAGGACCTCTTATACGATTACGAAGATACTCCGCACTCACTATAATTTCCGGCCAATACATAACAGGTATATTCATAGTATACATCAGCGTTGAAGTGCATAGTTTTAATGTTTGATTATACCTTTCAGCTGTATTCTGCTGAGGACATTCAATATTTGTGTATTGAATTGAAATATTTTTCTTTAAAAGAAATTGTGATAGAATACTATTTTTAAATTCACACCCATTATCAGTTCTTAATTGTACCACTTTCTGTTTACACGCCGATTCTAAACAAACTAAAATATTTTCTAAAGCATCTTTTACTGTTAAAGCTGATTTATCCTTAAGTGGACGTACACAAATAATTTTTGAAAAATCATCCACAACTATAAGATAACAACTATAGTCTCCCATACCTTTACCACATTTAGGAAATCCAATATCAGCAAATAAAAGTTGAAGTGGGGCTGTAGAAACTGTACTCTTTTTATGAGGAATCTTTTAATTTTTTGTGAACAACATACTTCACATTTCTCTACAAGATCAACATTTGCTGTATCTTTAAGTGCAAATCTGTTTGGATGACCCAATCTAAGATGCCATAATTTCGCCATAGAATTACCAGAATTAACAATACTTGCATTAACACCAATCTTATACGCCTTATCTACCAATACTTCATATAGTCTATTAACTCTCCTAATTGGAATAAAGACACAACCATCAGAAATACCAACCAAACCTTTATCAGAGTAACGTGTCAAACCTAAATCATCTAGTAAGCCACTGCTCAGAAGATTTGTAACACCAGATTTATGATAATAACAATTTTTTAAAATTAATCCACCTAAATTTAACCATCCAGCACTGTCAAGAGTTTCAGTTTGATTGTTAGCAAAAGTAATTTTAATTCTTTTAGCTGGTGATAGATTAGTTAGTAGACTTTCATCTAGTAATCATATGTTCCGTGCAGCCAGAATCTATATAAATACCCTTCAGCTTAAAATTTGGACCATTATCAACTGCAAAACCATAACCTTCCTTATCTTCACTAATAACTTGAGCTGATAATTTTACTCGACAATTACGTTTAATATGCCCTGGTTTGCCACATCTAAAACATATTATACCACTAGGTTTTAATTTTTCACCATACGCCTTGAAAACAACAGGTAAATCTTCCACTTTGTTTGCATTCATAAATTGTATACTACTTGCTACCATTGAAAAGAAAGCGGAAAAGGAAGTATCCTTGTGTATCGCATGCAGTAAGCCATTTCCCAAATCATTTAGTTTCGACAACGTTAATCCAATAAAGAATTGATCAGGTAGAATAACATTTTCTTTCTCCAACCTCCTTTTACAGTTTGCAATTTCATCTATCATGGTTAAAGGACTTCCCCCCACGTGAATTAACTCTTTTTATTGTATCAACGATGACCTTCATTGAAGTAGATTCATAACGTGCTTTTAATTGCTTCAGAATTTCAGATGTAGAATCATATGACAAAAATTTAGTTCTCAAATTTGATGATAAAACTGTTCGCAAAGTAGCGGCAGAAATTTTGTCATCATCCTTGCCCTCTAAAACATCATCAAATTTTTTGCCCATTTGTAGAAATACGACTGAAAGAGTATCCTTCCACGCAGCATAATTTTCATCGGTTAATGGTTCCAAGCCGCAAAGTTTCCTAGCAGTTAGGAATTCAGATTCAATATTTTTAGTAGTCATGTTAGTAATGAGACTCTTAATCTGTTAAAATATAAGTTTATTTAAGAAGGGCAAAACTAAAACTAAACTTCATACCAAAAAAAGACATATATATAAACATAAATTAATGTAATCAAAAACGAAAATCATGACATTATATTTACTATTACAAAAGTTATTTGATAATCAAAAATATACAAAAAAAATGGCCAAAATGTTGTATTATTTAAACATACTCGGTCAATAGCGAACCAAAAGTTTTAAAACACACTTTTTGCACTAAATTACAACAAACACATCTATTAAATGTGTAACTGTAAAATTTAAACAAGTTTGAAAAAGAGTTGTGTTTAGAGTAATTTTTGATTTTCACAAAAAAAATGTAACATTAATTGTTTTCTAGGTAATCTGTTAACATTACAATCGTCTAATTTTTTAAGTTAGACTTAAATATTTATATACAAACATTAAGTAATTAATTTTTTTGAAGTTATCATTAAGTAAAAGCTATTCAACTTTTTTATTTTTACCAAAAAATAAATAACACTTGTTGATTTATAGCTTGATCAGTAATTAATCATTCCTAATTTTGCAGGGTTTTCGCCCTATTTTGGAGTTGTATATCTTAGATAAGTTATAAATCATAAAATTTTATTAACCTTGAAAAAAATTTATTTTCGTAAAAAAACTATGCGAAAAATTATCTAATAATATAGTATTTTTTAAACACAATTTGACCATATATGAAATAAAGTTTCGAGACTTATTCTGCCTTCTAAGTTAAAAAATTACATTAAATGACTATTTAACCGTGAAAAATTGATCAAGTTCGAAAAGAGTTGTGTCTGAAACAAATTAATTTTTACAAAATAAATAGAAAAAAGACAAAAAAACTTTACATTTAAATTAATATAACTTCTTTTTGTAGTTAACTTTTAAAGTTTGTTGAATACATATTTTTTAAGTTATACGTAAATCTATTTAACAAACATTACTTTATTTGCTTTAATAAAGTATGACTATGTTGTAGCTATTTAACTTTTAAGAATTTTTTTCAAAATAATCGTCATTCTTTGAATCATAACTCGGTTAATTTTCAATATAATTTCAAAATATTGTGTTTCTACAATATTATTAATTATGCTCTTTCAAATGATATATAAATCATTGTAATTACTAGATTTTAAAATAACGTTATCTCTTGTACAAAAATATACTAAAAAAAGCAAACAAAAAAGTGCTTTTTTATGATAGTTTTAATCAATTATAGTTAAGCACTTTTTAAACCCATCTTTCCTACTAAGTTAAAAAAACCACAATTTCCAACTATCTATCTATAAAAATCGGTTAGATTTGAAAAGAGTTATGAGAGAAAAATTTTTTTATTTTTTTTTTTTGTTTTAAAAAATAGTTACCACTCATTGCTGTATATCTTAGCCAGTTTTTGACGGCTCACTTATATTGCGTTTCTTCGTTAACTCTGACTCGTACCTTTTAAAAAGTTATAAGTCATAATATTTCACTTACTTTCACAAAAGTTTTTTTAAAAGGTATAATTAACAAAAAAGACTAAAAAAGTGATGTTTTTTAGATAGTATACCCTATTTTAAACCAATATTTCTAAAAACTATTTTTTTTACTAAGTTATAAATAAATACATCTAATGACTTTTTAATCAAAAAAATTGATAAAGTTTGAAGAATGATATGTCAATCACAAAATTGATTTTTGTGACAAAGGTAAAGAAAAAGTGGAATAATTGACACTTAAATAAGTAAAAATTTTGTTGTTAATGAATATAATTCGTTGTAGTTTTATTTTTTAAAGTTAGACATAGAATTAAAAAAAAGTTTGACTTTATTTATTTTTAACAACCTTTTGTTTAGATTGAAGTGTTAAAAACTATTGTCTTTACTTAAAAAATGACAACTATTTGTTAGTCCAAAACTTCGCCAGTTATATATATATTTCTATCGTATTGTGTTTTCACTGGATTTCAGATTTACATTTTTTAATGCCTAATAAAGCAATTTATTTTATTAACTTTAGAAAGTTATTTTTTGCACAAAACTATACAAAAAATTGTCCAAAAAAGTAGTGCTTTTCAAAGATAACTTTGCTAATTATTGACCAAAAAATTTAAAATTTCTTTTTTTTACTAAATTAAAAGAAAACACATCAAATGACTACTTGACAATAAAAATTGATTAATTGTAAGGGATGTTCTGCTGAAGACAAAATTAATTTTTGTGGAAAAAATGAAAAAAAAGCGAAAATGTTGACATTCAAAATAACATAACTTCTTTTGTTTTTAAGCTATAAACTTCGTTAAACACTTATTTTTTGAGAAAGACTTCAATCTATGTATCGGATACTGTTTTACTTTATTTGATCAATATATGTCTAAGTTATAGCTTTTTAACTTTAGAATCTTTTTTAAAATGGTTACTAATCTTTGGACTATAACTCGGCTAGTTTTAATACATTTTCGTAGTATTGTGTTTCCCCGCTACTCTTTTAGTAGACTTTTCAGATGGTATATGAACCATTTCACATTATTTATTTCGAAACAACCTTTACTCCTGGTCAAATCTATGATAAAAAAGGCCTAAATAACGGTGTTTTTTGAAGATAACTTAAGTCAATTAGGGCTCAAAATTTTTTAAACTCATCTTCTTCAATGAATTAGAAAAAAACACAACTTTTGGCTATTTACTCATAAAAAGTTGGCTAAATTTTAAAAGAGTTAAGAGAGAGAAAGAATTTTTTTCCTTATTTCTTTTTCATTGAGATGTTATATATGATTATAAAAATGTTGTTAAAAACGGTATTAAGAGTAATTTTCTTGCATTAGTTCAAATTTAGATGTAACAAAGCTGAAATATATCAAATTAGAGTAAATGTATAGGAGACAAAGTCAATTGTCTAAACACTCAGTGCGTTGTTAGTTTAAAAAATTTCGACAGAGTGAGTTTGATTTCGATAATAAGGAGAGTAGATAAAGATCTACTAATACCAATATAGATGATTTACGAAAGAATGTGTAGCCAAATTTTCACTTATTTAAACGTTTGGATACATTTTTTAAAAAAAATGTTTAAAAATCAACGTTCTACAGATAGACTTTTCATTAACTTTAAAAGATTCCTAAAATCTGACTATTTAAAAACAAAGATTTTTAAGTTGTTAAAATGTTAACAAAAATGTATATGTTCTAACGGTACTATTTTGATTAATTTATTTAGTTTAAACCAAAATAGATATTATTTTAACTAATTTTTTTTCTAGCGACTATTATTTTTTACCAACTTAGTATATATGTTATTAATCACAATTAATTTTTGAAAAAGTTATGAATAGTTAAATGTTTGACTATTTTTAACAATCTTTTTAGCATTTAAAAAAATGCGTTTTTTAAATAATTGAAAAACTATTATTTTTATTTTCAAGGATAAAAAATATTGTTTTTCAACTGTTAAATGATTATACTTTAAGCACAAGAAACATGAAAGTATGATTGAATATATGGTATTTTAAAATGATATGTATTAATGTTCTTATGAGTTTCAAATTATCTTAAATAATCTAGACTCTCAGAATACAAGATATATCTACATCAAGTATGCTACATCTTTGTATATTTTGCGACATTTTTTTTTCAAACGATAGGCATTCGCTTGTCTTTGATTATTTATATTTTTTCTTACTTTTTAATGCCGTTTCACTTAATCATAGGTGACCACGGGCAAGCTACTCTCTGTCGTCTCTTTTTTAATTTAATTAGATAGAGTTTCCTGTGATGTGCTTATACGTGTGTGAATTAAATTCAATGGAATAATCAAAATAAGTTGAGAAAAAAGCTGTTTTGTTTGCTCATATTTTTATGCATTTTAAAAAAGCCATTTTGATAACCTAATGGATAAGTGAATGTTTACCGTCTGAAAAAAATGTTACAAAATGTACAGAGATCGCTCAGATTGGTAGAAAAGATGTCATAAATTGTCATAAGATGTAGCAATTTTTACAAGTATGTAGCATATTTTATGTGAATAATTTTTAAATTCTGGAAATTACGTATTTTTATAAAATAATATTTTTTCAAAAGTCAAACTACTCAATTAAAAAACGCATAGAACAAAATGTAAAAAAAATTAGTTTAAAATGTAGTTAAAGTAATTTAAGTGGGTTTAATTCTTTTTCATGATTTTTAAGCTAGTTTAATTTTTAAAAAAAGATGTAATTGTTTAAAAACAAAATATTTTTTACCCTTTAAACGCATGTAATAGCCAAACTTCTATTTTATAAACATTTTTTAGAATCATTATTATATAACGATTTTATGTGAAGATATGAATACTTTTGTAAAAGACATTTTTAAAACAATTTCTAACTGAAGAATATAGATATTAAAAAATATTTGTATTTATGATAATAAAGATCAATAAGTACCTAATGCAATAAAATATTATTAATTAGTAATAGTAGTTGTTTATTTTTTATTAAATTTTTTTTAAAAATAATGAAAAGAAGAAAAAAATCATGCTTCAAAATTTAACTTAAATAATTATATAATAATAAATTTTCAAGTTTTTTGTAAAACATGAGTTGGGCAATCATATGCGTATAAAAGCGTAAAAAAATATAAAGTTTTTAAACAGTAGTATTACTTTTTAAAAATAATGGATACACAAGGAATTTCAAATCAACCTCTATTTATTTCTTCTTAACACGAATTACAATAAAATAATAGTAAAATTGGCAAACTACAATAATTATTTTAATTAGTTAAAGTTCTACTTAATTTTTACCTGTTAATTATTTTTCTTACTAATAGTTATTGTGTTATCTTTTAAGTCTTAATATATTTTTTTCTTTCTAAAATATTCAAAATATTAGTATAGTGTAATACAATCGTAAAATTTGATTACAAAACTTTGATTAATTACAATTGACAAAAGAATTTTAAGTTTATATTTCTCAACTATATTTTCTATTCGAGACACTTTATTGCTCAGTTATATCGCTAAAAAAATTAAAATAGCTTAAAAATCATAAAATAAAATCGAGGCCACTTAAATGATCACAATTAAATTTTAAAAGAATCTTTTTACATTCTGTTAAAAGCATTTTTAAAGTAAAAATTTAACCTTTTAAATGGATATAATCTTAAAAAAATACTCATACACTATAAAGAGTTGTTTTTTTAAAAATTTTTTATGTATATTCTAGGACATTCTGTATTTTCATGAATCATATTGAAATCTTAAACTAAAAAATGCAGTAGTTTGATTCAACTTAATAGCTATAATAATAAAAAATTAATTTTTTGAACCATTTTACTTTAAAATTTTATTAAATTACTATCAAAGCACCGCATTTTTATGTCTTTTCAATTTTAGATTTTAAAAAATTATAAAAATACGCTACCGCCATAAAGCGTCGTATAAATTCATCTATTACAAATGCTCTCGTTTTTATCTACACAAGTCTTACATAAAAATATTTTTTAATTTTTGTTATAATTCTTAGTTAAAGTATGCCGTGGATAAAATTAATTTAGATTAAAATATGCGAATTATTCATTATTTTAACCAATAAAACAATCATAAGCATTTTTAAATATTTTTTTATTGAACAATTAATATCTTTAAAATTTATCTTTAATAACAGTTTGTTTAATTAAATCGTCTTTTAAAAATCTTTAAAAACTAGGATTTTTTTCAAAAATTAAAAAGCGATGTCGAAAATCAAAAATTATAATTCACGTAGGCTATCGTTATATGTTTTAAATTAATTTTTTACTAATTTCTGCTTAAATACTTTATTACTCAAAATATTATTCTATTAAAAATTTAATAGTTTTCTTGACCTAATTGCTTTTTAATTTTAAAAAATATTAAACGAGCAATGAATTAGATAATAGATTTTTAGATATATCTTGCACACACAGCTCTGACATTAAAAAGCAATTTGATTTTCAGTTAGTACTTTTAGACAAAGGGAAAGAAATTTATTTTTGTCAACAATTATCATCGAAAACTATTGGTATCGCACGAAAGTTTGACTGATAAGAATAATTTGTGCACCTATTTTTGCTGTAGAAAAATTTTTTTTACATTTAATTTTATATAAATACTGTGTGTGTTTATAAAAATTAGAATTATCTTTGGATTTCTAAGCATTAACAACTTTATCTTGACATACAAATACGATAAATCATAGTCCTTTTGTAACTAATAAAATAAAAACTTTTAATTACAAAAAAAGTGTGATTTCTTGAACAAATACGAATAAAAAAGTAATATTCTGCAAATTTACTAATCTTATTATTGTTTACAATTTTAGTCTGACCATAAGATTTCTAAATAAATAACATATACAGTTTATTTTTTTATATTTATAAAATTAAAGTATTCAAATTACGATAACTTTTTTAAATTTATTTATTAATGTTACACATATTTGATCGAGCTTTTTTGAATCTATTAAAACAATAAAAATATTTTCATTAACTATCTCAATAACTACTAAAATATTATTATTTATTAATTTAACTTGCTATACACTAATAAAACTCTAATTTATTTTATGTCATATTGTGTTACTACATATTTTATAATTTTTCTATTAATAATTTAAATTTTTTTAAAAGAAAGGACACAAATGACTTTAAACTTACAAAGAAAATATTTTTGAAACACCAATAGTTTTCGATGACAACCATAAACAAGAATAAATTTCTTTCTCTTTGTCTAAAGATACTACTTGAAAATCATATTGTTTTTTAGTGTCAGAGCTGTGTCTCTAGCATAAAAGTACTATTGAAGTATAATTTTTAATAATCATATAGAAAATATTATATTTATCTAATTTATTTTGCGAAATTGATTATTTGTAAGCAATAAAAGTTTTGTATTTGCGTAATCTCTTACTAAATATTCATACACCTGTTATTAACAACAAAATGTGCAAATTTTTGTATACATTTTTGATAATTCCATTAATTTCCTTATATCTTCTTATGTTTGCCATTGTGTATAAGCATTCATGTGACAAAAAAATTTAACAACATCAAATTAACTATCTTAAAATAGACAAATTATAAATGCTGATTCTTAAATTTTTTAATGATTGATTTTTTTATTCTTATTTTATCGGCGTTTTTTTAATTGTTAAGTTTTAACAGTATTTACGTTTGAAAATCGTGAAATAACTCATTAAAATTTTAGTAAAAATAATTGAAAGAAAATAAATACCAGATTTTTTTAGAAGTAAAAGAATAATGCTAAGTATTATTCTAAAAACTAAAGAATTTTAAAGTTTATTTCATTCAAAATAAAGAAAAACATTTTCCGAAATTAAAAGGATTATTTTCTCTCCAATTGATGATACATAATTTCCGCACAATTTTTAAGAAAAACTTCCTCTCAATTTTTTGTTTGTATGCAAAATATAAACTATATTTATTTTTTATCGAAATGTAGTGTAATATGAAGTTAATTTTATATTGTTTTAATAATATATGATTTCTATGATTTTTCGAATTTCTATTGTACTATATTAATTGTTTCGTCTTTTTGATGACTTATAAAGTAATCTATTTTTAATAAGATATTGACAATACATGCTAAAATAAAAAACTCTTGTTTTTTTTAGTCTTTATTATTATTTATATATCATAATGTCGTATTTTTTTATGGTTTACTGAATTGAAGTATTAAATATTGACTTATTTCATCCAAAAATTAAAACTGTCGTTTTGACATGTGCTATAATACCTTCCGATGTAGCGCTAAAAAAATAAAATATTCATTAAATTTATTAGTAAATATTAGTGATCATAAATTTTCTAAGTATACTCAATTTAAAAAAAATTATTATATCAATTAACATAAATGTTAAATTTTTTAATAACAAAATGAGGTTTTATTTTCTATAAATTTAAATATCTTTATTTATTATTGTTTGTGAATTTTTCAAAAAATGCCTTGTATATTTTTAGAAAACAGATATGTTGTTTTGACTCTCTATAATGTTGAAACGATATACATATTTGTTTTAATAATTTGCCATGTTTTTTTCAGAAATGTTTATACATTTCTTATAAAATGTGCATATGTTGTTAAAACAACATTATCTAAACATTTTATATATACATTCACATACATTTCTTTTAACTTACCATACATTTTTTTGAAAGTGAATAGTTATACTACCATAAATGTATGATCATTCTTGAAAATTAAATTAAGTTTTTCTTTTAAACTAACTATTTACAAAAAGGTGATTTTATACAAGTCAGAACGACTGGCACAAAAAAATAATTCTAAAAATTTAACATTTTAACAGAAACCATTGTTGATTTTTTAATATTTTTCATAAAATATACAAAAGATAATAAATTTAAAAACACTAAAATAGTAAATTTAACATGTAAAAATTATGTTTTTACAATTAATACTATCTTTTAAGTAACATCTTATTCTTTTTGAATATTATGTCACTTTCTTATATTAATTTAATCTATTTTTCAACAAAAATTTTTATAAATTAACAAAAATTCAAAAACGTAAGTAATTTCTTAAAATTTAAAGTAATTAAAAACTATTTTTTTTAAAAACAATAAGTATTTATTTTGTTTTTTAATAATTATTAAATTTTTTTAAGTAACGATTATTTATAATTTTTTTAAGTTAAAGTATGCAAATTATAAAAAAAAATGTTTAAAAAGATTCTACAAGTTTAAAATAATAATATTCTACATTTATTACTTTTTATGAATAATTATCGTTTACAACAATCATGATTAATAAATTTTATCTTATTCAAAATTTTTATAGTAGTTAAGTTTTCATTTATGATATTTTCTTTTCACTTTTGAATCTTTCTTAAGTCGTTCTCAAAAATCTTAGGGTTTTTACTTTTATCACTAATAGTTTTACAAAAATTATTATACATTTTTAGAAAAAATATATATCAAATTACAGAAAAAGTATGTATTTTGCATTGGTTATACATGATCTTATGTTTAAAAACTACCTTGCAAATTAAAAAAATGTATAGAAAATGTCGTTTAGAAATGTCAAAGCATTTTCTATCAACATGTTTACTGAATAATAAAAAAAATATGTATTTCATTTTGACTGTATGTACATTTCTTTTAAAAAAACATGCATTTTACAAAGAATGTATAAGATTTCTTAACAAATTTTCATATATTTTTTATGTTTATTATGTGAGCACAATTTAAAATAAATTAGTTGGTGGTCAAAATGACATAATTATACACTATAACCTATGATTGCACGATGTCTGTTAAAACGACAGTTTTAAATTTTAAATGTAATATTGACTTTTTAGACAAATTTTAAGAAAAAAATAATTTTTCTAAATTTTTTTTACATCATTTACTATCATTTTATGCTATTTTAATAGATATTGCCCTGTAAGAACAATTGCAATGTGACTTTTACATTTTTCGTATATTCATTCATAAACTCATACTTTCTATATTTTTAGCATCAGCGAGAAATAATAAAAATGAGATAATCTTTTGAAAATATGTCCAAACTTGTACTCAAAAATTTAAAGAAATTTGACATATTTTTTATACTATAATTATAGTAAAAAAATGGTCAATTTTTGACTATTCTTAACTTTCTTCAAAGTTAACAAAAATTAATGGTATTATGCTTATTCATATAAACTTTGCATATTTAAGCAGAATATTTATAAAACGTTTTTAAAAATTGCCTTGTAAAAATTTTGATTTTAAAAACATCGATTTTTCGACAATATCCAGATTTTTAACCTTTTATTTTAACCAGCCTTAGATCTGTTTTCGGCAGATAAGAGCTGGTCGGCAGAGAATTATTTTACAAAAGTGTTTTTATATTAAGTTACTTATAGAAATATCTGCATAAAAAATAATTTCATTGAATTACTTTTTTATGTAGAAGTAAAATAATTAAAAATACATTATTCTAAATATCAATATATAAAATTCTTTTAGGTATGGAAATCATTTTATAAGGTATACGTTTTTTTGTAATTGCTTAATTAAATTCAAAATCCACCTAACAAAAATAATTTTTTTTTATATCCAAAAGTTTAAAAAATTAAATATTTAAATAATTCAAGTAACTATTTAAATAGCTTTTCATTATTATTTTGAAATTGATATAAACGATTCAATGTCGCTTTGTGTTTACTGCATATTTGCCGTAATTTTACAAATTTATAAGTGAAAAAAATTAATACCTAAAAATAATCTTTTCGGTTTTTACTCTACAAATTTGTTATAGTTTTTATATTTTATGTCAGTCTTTGATATATGTGCTAAATTTGATTTTATTTACTTCAAACGACTTGGATAAAGTTATAATATGAAGAAATTTTAACTTTTACACAAAAAATTCTTATCACTTTTTGGTACATAACTTGATAATTCTTTTATTAAACTTTTAAATACTAAGTTTCTTTCTTATTTCATTTTCTTACTTTTTGAATAAATAGTAAAACATAAAATTTTATTTACTTGTACAAAAGTTATTTAAAAAAAGAAGTTCTATAAAAAAGTGACTAAAAATATGTGTATTTTTAGACGTAACTTTATTAATTGTGAACCAAAATTTTTAAGGCCCATTTTTCACCCAAAGTTGAAAGAAAATACATCAAATGACTATTTGATTATAAAAATTGATCAAATTTGAAGAGAGCTATGTTTGAAACAAAAATAATTTTTATAAAAGAAATAGAAAAATCAAAGAAAGTGACACTAAAATTGGCATAAATTGTTTCCTAGATAATCTTTAAACTTTGCAATAATATCATTTTTGAAGTAAAACTTAAATTTTAATATTCAAATAATAACAACTCAATTTTACTAAGTGTCAATTGAGTAATAGTTATTTAACATTTTAATGTTTACCAAAAAAATAGTCATCACTATTAATTTCATAATTTAGCATATTCAATATCAACCCTAATATTGTTATGTTGTCGCATTACTCTGGCGTTTTATCTCTTAAATAAGTTATAAATCATAAAAATTTATTAGCTTTAAAAAGAGTTAATTCTAGAAAATCTATGCAAAAATGTTCATAAAAATGTGATATTTTTTAAGCATAAATTGGCCACATATGCATTATAAGTTTTCAGACTTCTTCCCTCTGTGTTAAAAAGTAATAAATTAAATGACTATTTAATTATAAAAATTAATCAAGTTTAAAGAAAATTATGTCTGGAAAAAAATTGATTTTTACAATAAAAATAGAAAAAAGGCAAAAAGTTGACTTTCAAATTAAAAGAACTTCTTCCGTTGTAAAACTATAAACTTCGTTAGACACTTATTTTTAAAGCAAAACTTAGTGCTTTATAAAGTGTATAAGTTTTTTTGCTTACATCAATTCATGACTGATTTATGGCTATTAAACATTTAAAATTTTTTTTAATATAGTCACACTCTTTGGAATATAACTCGGTCAACTATAAATCAGATCTAATATCATTAGGCTTTCGAACTAATCTAGAATTTTACCTTTTTAATAAAATATAAAACACTTTATTTTGTAAACTTTAAGAAAAGTCAGTCGAGTAACAAAACCATGTAAAAAAGGTTCTTTAAAATAGTGTTTTTTAAGATAACTTGGCTAAATATGGCTCAAAAAATTTAAAATCTATTTTCCCCTTTAAGTTAGGAAAATAACACATCTTTTGGCTACTTACACATTAAAATCGATCAACTTTTAACAGTGTTTTGTCAAAAACAAATTTTTTTTTCTTATTCTCTTTGCAGTAGAAAATTTAACATAAACACAATCTACTTTGGTTCAATGTTTTTAAAATAGTAAAAAATTATCACATTAACAAAACAATATATTTAAAAGAATAAAAAATTTAACAATTAAAAATTTAAAGATATGAAAAATTTTAAAATTATTTAATTAATATAATGAGGTATTAAAAGTACCATTAGTACTAGATTTTAATTGAATAAGTTGTTTTTATAAAATACTGATAGTTTTTAAAATTTTAACTAATTAATACACCTGATTTATCTAAACTAACCAGTATACTTACATCACTCAAAATTTAAAACTGTTGTTTTGACAGACATTGTGCATTCATGCGTACTACGGAAACTTTTCGTCATCCGACTACTAATTTATTTATTTTAAATTGTGTTCCATTATAAACATAAATTATGTAAAAATTTTAAATAAAATCTCATACATTTTTTGTAAACAGGATATTTTTTTTGAATGAAAAATACATACAGTCAAAATAACAAGCATACTTTTTTTATTATTTCTCATATATTTTTATATAAAAAAGTACATACATTTCTTAAAGAAGGTGCCAATCTTTTTTAAAAATTTTATAGCATTTTTATTAAGAATGTACATATAGTCGAAACGACATTTACTATATATTTTTTTAATTTGTAAGGTTGTTTTTAAATTGTATAATCATGTATAACCACTGCAAAATACATACTTTTTTGTGAATTAATATATAGTTTTTATAAAAATGTGTATTAATTATTTTAAAACTACTAGTGATAAAGTGAAACCCTATTTTTTTTAAGAACAACTTAAGGAAGATTCAAAGTGAAAAGAAAATATTATAAATAAAAATCTTAACTGCTTTAAAAATTTTTTAGATAAAACTTATTTATTATGATTGTTTTAGACGAAAATTACTCATCAAAAGTAATAAATTTTGAATAATATTATTTTAAACTTGTAGAATCTTTTAAAACATTTTTTTTTGTGATTTGCATCTTTTAACTTAATGAAATTATAAATAATCGTTATTTAAAAAAATTTATAATCATTAAAAAAACAAATACCTATTGTTCTAAAAAACTAGTTTTTAATTACTTTTAATTTTAAGAAATTACTTAAGTTTATGAATTTTGTTAATTTATAAATATTTTTGTTGAAAAATAGATTAAATTAATACAAAAAAGTGACATAATATTTTAAAAGAATAAAATGTTACTTAAAGATAGTATTAATTGTAAAAACATAATTTTTACATGTTAAATTTACTATTTTAGTGTTTTAAATTTATTATCTTTTGTATATTTTATGAAAAATATAAAAAAAATTAACAATTTCTGTTTAAATACTGATTTTTTGACATTATTTTTTTTGTGCCAGTCATTTTGACTTTTATAAAATCGTCTTTTTAAATAGTTAATTTAAAAGAAAAATTAAATCTAATTTTCAAGAATAATCATACATTTATGGTAGTGTAACTATTCACTTTCAAAAAAATGTATGGTAAGTTAAAAGAAATGTATGTGAATGTATATATAAAATGTTTAGATAATGTCGTTTTAACAACATATGCACATATTATAATAAACGTATAAACATTTCTGAAAAAAACATGGCAAATTATTAAAACAAATATGTATGTCGTTTCAACATTTTAGAGAGTCAAAACAACATATCTGTTTTCTAAAATATACAAGGCATTTTTTGAAAAATTTACAAACAATAATAAATAAAGAGATTTAAATTTATAGAAAATGAAACCTCATTTTGTTATAAAATGATTTTACATTTATGTTAATTGATATAATAATTTTTTTAAATTAAGTATTTTTAGAAAATTTATGATCACTAATATTTACTTATAAATTTAATGAAAATTTTATTTTTTTAGCACTACATTGGAGGGTGATAGTGTATATGTCAGAACGATAAATTTTATTTTTTAGTGTATCGTTATGAGTTTTTTTCAGAGAACGCAAAACTTTTTTTTATTGGAAGCTCGTTCTTGAAATGTAGCTACATAAAAGTGTTTCAGTGTGTAATTCTCGACCCATTTAGAGTTATTCTTTTATCTTAAATTTTAAAAGCGCGTATGCAAGTCTCATTTTAAAAGAGGGTAATGTAAATTAAAGCTGGAGTTGGAGCTGTTATTTCAATAGATTCGACACAACTTGGCTGCTGAGTTTGAGGGGAAGATCAAGTGATCTTCATAATACAGGGAGAGTGTCTCAGTTTTTACTATAAAGAGTATGTACACTAGCTTCAATTAAAAAAGAAGACAGTATACATACCCCTCATGAAGTCGAAAGTATGCTTACTCGTTTTCTTATAAAATACTACCTCTACAAACAGTATTGTTTTTAGAAAAATTTCCCAGGGGATTTGTAAAATTTGATTTTTCCATTTTGATTCACTGCTGTAGCTTTATCTCAAAGTTGAAATTTAAACAAATTTATTGACATTCATTTACAATGATATAAGAACACATAATTATTTATAGTAAAACACAAAAGCTATTCTATAAGATTTAAATGAAATTTGTATATACAGAAAAATTTTTTATTATTTAAACAAAAAGAGCAAATTTGTCAAATAGCACTCAGAGAAGACAAAGGGTATACATTTTTTAAAAAATTGTATTGTAAGTAATAATTTTTGATTAATATTCTAAGATATTTCTGTGGATGCTTCTTGCATTTTTATAATAAAAGCGTATATACATTAAAAGCAATATTAAACATAGATTTTTACTAACTTTTGTCAAAAACACTAAAAAAATTGAATCAATTTTGACAAAAAAAATTTTTGTGTTCTTTAGTGTCAACAATTTTTTACATTTGATTTTGGAAGATATTAACTCATTTAGACATATATTTGTTGAAACGTATAATATTTTGTAACTATAAGGTATTATTTAATCTATTATCAATTTATTGTAGAGAGATGTTAGGCTTTTAAGGCTATCTTTATCAGAAGATGTTGCATTGTTAAATATTATACTTGCTGTAAAAAAATATTTTTTTAATAATATAATGTAGCAAGAAACTACATTCTTTATATAATTTCATACGTCTCCATAAGATGTAACTATAAGATTATATTGTATTTTAAATTAATGGTCCCAAATGTTACACTTAGCATTTTTTTAAATTTGACATCTTTAATTATTATTTTTAGTTTTTTTCTTTGTATTTTTAACTTATGCTTGTTATCATCAAAAATTTTAGAAGAAAGAGAATCACCACTTATTACCTTTTCTATATCAATAAAGTTGCGAACAAAATCTTTTTGAATTTTATGTTTTTTTAAAAATATTTGCTTCAACAAAAGTTTTTCTGTCATTCTCATAATCTGGAAACTTTGCAATATTATCTAGATTATGTCCTGGTGGAATTATTTTTTTTATCTATATGTTCTTGTTTACAAAACAACAGAACAATCTAATTTCGGAAGAAAACTACTACTAAAAGAAAACTTCATAATAACATTATTTTTGTAATATCTAATATCTTCAAATTTGAATCATCAATTAATTATGAATTAAAAGTTCTTTTATCTAAATCACAATAAACAAAAGCAACTGTATATCCGGAATTTTCTGAAATCTTTTTTTGAGATAATTGTGATTGTTTTTCTTTAAAAAATATTCCTAAAAATTTTTTTAGTAAAACTTATTTAAACATAAATTAAAAAAGAATAAATTTTGCGAAAAAGTAATAAAACATTTCTCTTATTCA
Organism: Strongyloides venezuelensis; assembly: GCA_963280985.1. Classification (NCBI taxonomy): domain Eukaryota; kingdom Metazoa; phylum Nematoda; class Chromadorea; order Rhabditida; family Strongyloididae; genus Strongyloides; species Strongyloides venezuelensis. The sequence goes on along the minus strand of CAUJLX010000002.1, from coordinate 22,480,926 downwards.
AAAAAAAATTCGTTTTCTTTATAAAAACAATATGAATAAAATGAAAAATACATTAAAATTTTTGTCACAAACATTAAAAATATGACATTAATTTTGACAAAAAAAATTTCTGTAAATACAATTAAGTATTGGAAAAAAACTTTTCGTATGTTTTCTAACATAAAAATTACGATTATTTCCTGGAGTTTTACTGTCCAAACGTCTGGATTTCTGAATGTAAGTTAATTCACAAGCTTAATTCGAGCATGATTATATTGTTTTCCATTACATAAAAATTGTTCGGAATGCGCCGACCACCTGATTTCTAGTTGAACTGCGTCGTTCAATACTAATTTGAATAAAAATTATTAAAAAAATATAATTGTTTTTAAATTCATTTTCATAAAGTAATTTTATATTAAAAATATTGAAAAAATGTTATTTATAAGTAAAATTTATTTTTATTGGTGGCAAGCTCAACAAATTACACAATGTTACAAATTTAAATAGTATAAGTTAAATTATATATATATAGCGCCTGAGATAGTGATACAATGAATTAATTATAATAAAATATACTTACTATATATGCTAATTGATAATTTTAAATATAGGTTCAGGCACTTCTGTACTGACAATTAATTATAGTTTAACCCCTATAAATAAATTAACATTAATAACAAAACAAGGTAGGGGTGATAATGATAAATAATAGTTATGAAATACAATTAAATTAAAGTTTTGGGAATGATGAAAGGAAGATGGTTGTTTACTGTATATATAACGCTTATCCAAATCATCTAGAAATTTCCCGAACAATTCTTTTAATTACATCATCTTATTTAATATTGTTTCGTGATGGGAACATCACTATAGCAAAAATTTTTATTGTCAAAGATAAACACACTAAAAAATTATTTTCTTTCGAATAAATTTGCAATTATCGAATGAATAAAAAAATTATATAGCAATACTTTTAAATTGTTGGGTAAAAATGAGATTTAGAAAACATGTACACGATAGGTAACAATAATAGCTCTATTAAAAATAACGGATTCTACAATAAAGTCACTAACAGTTCTAAGTCGACTGTACATGACGGAGTAAAAATAAAAGAATGAATATTTCACGAAAAATGGTCTCTTTTATACGGTAGATTTTAGGCGACTTTCCAAATTCACAGGCTATCCTTTTGAGAGAGAGTATCTTTTGTTACATTCCTATGAAAGTTCGGTTGAGAGTCAGAGACTCTTTCTATATATAATAATGTATGAATAAATAAGTTACAGAGTTAGTAAAAAATATATATTTTAAGTTATTTTTTATTCCAAAACATTAAGATTTAATATTTGAAAATTTATTTTAAATAGTCATAATAATCTTTGTCATTTATTGCTATGAGTTAAATTTTATAGGTTTTGCTGGCGCTTTTCTAGGTTCTTTTGAGAGCCGAAAAATATTTCAGATACGTCAATTTATAAATTTTTTTTATACAAACACCAAATTACAACACAATACGATATCCTTTTTATTATTGGGCTCACTAAAATTTAACGAGGGTGATTACTTAATAAAGTAACTTACATTTATAACCAATTTTAAGTTGTAGCCCTGTGAATTTATCAACGCACAAATATTAACTTAAACACTTAAAATTGGTAAATACATTGGATTACAAAATATCATGCAATTACAATAGAAATATAAAATGAAATGACTTTTAAAATATCAAAAATTATATACAAAATCATTTGATTAGTAAAACGTGGTCTATTATCTAAGCTACCTAATTTTCGTGCGAGAGATACAAGATCAAAAGAGAAAACATTACAACAGTACAAATAAAGATTTTTCCAAAATTATCTTATTAATGAATCAAAAACCTTTTATTTATAAAATAGTAGAAATATTGACTAGAATTAATTAAATAATTTTTTATTCTTATCAAGTCATTTACTAAATATCTAACAAAATTTGCCTTTCAATTTGTGTATTTAATAAGCGATTATAACATTTTTATTTGGAAAAAAAACAACTACATTTTATAGGATAAATAAATTGAAAGAGTTTAAATTTGTTTCTGTTTCGGAATTCTTTCTTAAATTTTAAACAATAGAAGAATAGATGAGTTTAAGAAAACGAATAAGAACTTTTATAATCTAACAGAATAAGTTATTTTAATTGTCAACTACATAATTTTTAAATGAGTTTAATATTTTGTGATATTTTTTTTACTTAAGATCAACAAGAGATATTTATGTTGATGAAAGAAATCTCCAAAGTTTGTTATGAGATCGTTGAATTGTAAAAAAATAAGAAAAAAATTATTAGTAGTAATATTTTCCCACAGTTGGTCATTTATTACAGGTTATATTGTTTAGTTAAATAAAGGTATTAATTAGTTAACTTGAAGGAAATACCAATGAAATACTTTAAATATTTTTCTAATGTATTTTTATGTGAAAAGGGGAGTATAAATTTTTAATTATTAAGAATTGATTAGTTAATCAATAATATGAATATTATTATCTTAATATTAGAAGTCAAATTATTATGTTTTTTTTAAATGAATATAGCTTATGTAATAGTATGTTTCATGCAAAATGAATGTTTTTTTTGAAAGACGTTATTTGACTCGTGTTTTCACAAATAATTGGTTGTGTTTTGGTATAATTAAACAAACTTTTAGAATATCCTAAATTTCTTCTTCAAGATGATACATATATCATTGCCATGAGCTCTGGTTATAACTTGTTTTTTGAAAACAAAAATACTGTCAAAACGTGATATTTGTGCTATTGCGCATTTTGAATTCAAATACAGTACTAATGCTTTAAAAACAACTCATCAAATTAATTAAATTTCGAATGAATTTCGTCAATATTTCTACAATACAAAGTGGTTTAAAAAAGTTAAAGAATTTAATTAAACTTCAAAAATGAAGAGCATGAAAAAACTGAATTTTGTCTTGATAATAATGATGAATTACGAAAAGCTGTTGATGTCAATCCACGCAGAACTATTAGCAAACTTGAAAAAAGTTAGATGTATCTAAATCAACAAATTTCCTTTTTTTAAAGAGAGATAAAAAAGACAAAAGTTTGACAAATTGGTATCTCACGAATATTAAAAATTATGTCGTTATGAAGTTTGTTCTTCTCTCATTTTGAAAAACAAAATATCAAATTTCTTTGATGTCTACTTACTTGTGTTGAAAAGTTGATTTTTCACGACAATCTTAAAAGAGATAGAAAATGGTTAGACATAAATAAAGCTCTAAATCTCAAATTATACCCAAAGAAGGTTTTAGTAACTGTTTAGCTATTAGCTATAGATTTTGTCTATTACAAATTAATGAAAGCTATTGAAAGATTTTCTTTAGAATTTACTGTGATAAAATGAAAAAATTAATCAAAAATTGTCTTTACAAATGGCCACAGTATGCAATAAAAAAAGAGTAATTCTCCTTTACTATAATAAAGACAGTATGTTTTAAAGTGACACTCCAAAAATTGAGTAAATTACAGTATAAAACTACGTCTCACTCTGAATATCTACTTACCTTTTTTAAGCATATTATTTTTTTCCAAACATTTTGACAACTTCTTAAGAAAAAAATCTTCAGAAATGATAAAACATGAGTACTGTATTTTAAGCTTTTTAACAAATTAAAAAGCCCGGGTTTTTGTACAAATTGAATTAAATAACACGTATCCCATTGGCATTAATAAATAGATTCTAATAGTTCTTATTTTAAATTAAAATATTTATTTTAAAAAAGAGTTATTCGTTTTCAAAAATTTTTAGTAAAAAGCGGTCATTTTTCATGAAACAGCCGAATATAAAAACAAAAATTAAGCCATTTTTTTAATTAGAATTTCATTTAGAAAAAATGAAAAAGAGTAGTAATTGTTTTAAACAATTGTAATATTATTATATTTTGAATAACAATGTGTAAATTTAGAAAAATATGATCAAATTTTTATAAGACTCTCTAAACTTGATATTTACAAATGATCCTAAAATATATTTTATAAAAAAGTTAAATTTACTAAAATAAACAGTAAAAACTTACAAAATAGAAAAATGTCACTATTATTTTACCGATCAAAGCACATTTTAAGATATTCATATAAATTTTACAAAATTTTTTAAACATTTAATTATACATTAACTAAACAAAAGGTTCAAGGCATCATTTTCTTTATAGATTTGCTATATTGTTTAAATAAAACAAAAAAAAATGATTTTTGATTATATTAACATTTCTGTAAATAAAAAAATGTTTTACCTATATATAAATAAATTTTTACTTTTATAATTGTTTTTTACCAATTATAAATTAACTAAACAAAGCTTCAAGGCATCATTTTTTTCATAAATTTGCTATATTGTTTAAATAAAACAAAAAAATATGATTTTTGAATATATTAACAGTTTTGTAAATAAATAAATGCTTTAAATATATATATGAATAGATTTTAACTTTTATAATTATTTTAATATCTATCATTTGAAATTATACTAAAATGAAGATTATAAAAATTGTCACAGCTTTACTTCTACTTATATTTAAAATGGTAAGTAAATAAAAATTATTAATTCGTTTCTAGCTGTCCATTTTGCTACAATATAGCAATTCAAAACTTAAACATGTTTATTTTAACTAAGCAAAACTTTCACAGTATATCGATATCGTTTACTTAGTTTTTTTGTACTTTTTCTTTCGAAAAATCTTTAAAAAATATATTATACCGCTATATAACATTATTGTCAAACACTTTACCAGTTTATTGTTATCCAATCAATACTATAATAACTTAAAAGTGAATTATAAATTTTTAAATACTTCTATTATGAATCGTAAACGTATGCAAGAAACGAAAAATGCAACGCTAGCATTTTTGACCTCCCTAGATTTTAGATTTAGACTCTGAAATTTGGCATTTAGGTAGATTTAAACATGATCTATCACAATTAAAATAAAAAATTTCATAATAATTTCTCAAAGTGAAGAAAATTGAGACCTAAGTGCTAAAACATTGTAATTTTTGCCATTAATGGCCGAGCGCATTTTAACAATAAATTTAACACATACATACACAAAAATTTAATATGCCTGTGTGTCATTAGTATTATGTATTTTATAAATCGGTTACAACACAGATAAAAAATCGTGTTTTTTTTTAGCATTTTTAGAAGGTTTTTCGTAACAATAATATTTAAAACAAGTTAGACAAAAAAAAATTTAAATTTTTTGAGTTTAATAGTTTTAGACACTAATTTTTAACGTTTTTAATTTTTTTTAAAACATAAACCCGTTTAAGATAAGATTTTTTGTAAATCGTCGTTTTTATTGATATAAATTTACAATTTTTTAATTTTACTTTTTTTTAAATATTTAATAATAAATTTGGTAATTTAAAAATAAATTTATTAGCATATTTAAAAATGAATCTGGAAACCATAAATTGGTTATTTACAATAGAAATATTTTTCATTATAAAAATTGTAGATAATTTTTTGTCACGAAAAACTATGAAAATAAATAACAGTACCAAAAAACTCGTTTTTGTTAAAGATACTTTAATTATGACTTAAATTTACGCACTTAAAAGTATAAAAATAAATTTTGATCTGAATATTATAGTTTACCTGACATAATAAAAGTATCGCTGTTCCAGGCATTTAATTATTTGTTGAAAGCTACAAAGATATCCCTGTATATTTAATAAAAACAGATTTTCTCATTAAAATAAAATAATAAATAAAGATTAATTGAATATAAATATTATATTTACCAACAAGTATTCACAAAAGAAAGTATTTTAATTTTCAACAAATAAAAGAACTAAAATATAAATATTTAAAACAGATGTTTGCTACAATAGTAGTTTAATCAACAAGCGAGAAAGTATTCAAATGCCTAGGACGGTGATACTTTTATTATGTCAAGTAAACAGAGAAAAAAAATAATAATCAAAATTTATTTTCCTCTTTTTGAGTGTGCAAAATTTATTTTCATACTTTTTGAGTTCGCAAAATTAAGTCATAATAAAACTATCTTTAACTAAATGTCAGTTTTTTTGGTACTATTATTAATTAAATATAAAAAATAACATTGAAAAATTCATTCATCTAAATATTTATTCAACCTTAAAAATTATAGAAATTAAGGACTATATTTATTCAAAGATTCTTTCACTAGATTTGCTAATTTTCATTGTATTAAGCAGATAAATGTTTATTAAAATAGCAGCATGGTCTAAAAAAACGCAAATTAATAACTATTTTGAATAAGATTATTAACAAAATGGTAACAACATTATCATAATAATTTTCTTAAATACAGCTAAATCAAGTTATTTTTCTGCTATGTATTATTCTTTTACTAAACCATTGTTTAAAATCATTTAGAATTTCTATTCAATTTCTTTTACTGATTAAAAAGCAATTTTTGATATTTCCATTATATTTTTTTGACATTTTTAATTAAAATATCTTATGAGATAGATCAATATTTATTTTTTTACACTATTTGTTTAAAAAATTTTCTATTTTAAATATTTAGATTCTTTCATTACATAAAACACTTTATTTATAACAAGTAAAAAGAAATTTAACTCTTCTAAATTATTGTTTTTATTAAAAATATTTATTAAAATTTATCTTTTTTGAAATTTAAGAATTCATTAAATAATCTAATAATCTAGCTGTTTTTTTGTTTTTATTTACATTTTCAACATTAATAATGTTATATTTATTCGTTTGTTCAAATTATTATTTAATAGATTAAGAAATAATTAAAATTTTCATATTTTTACACGTTTTTAATAGTAACCATGATAATAAATAAATAAGTTTGGATCTTATTTAAACGTTAGGCTTGATTTAAAAAATTATTCTTACTCTTTCTCACTGATAACTGTTATTGTAAAATCATTGTTAAAATGTGTGAACATTTATATTCACATGTTCCTGTTATTTTTCAAATATCTTTTGTTTTTTGTGACTATTGTATATCGTAGGTAGTCTTTAATTTGTAACGTTTTATATTTAACTTGTGTTAGTAGAATATCTTTTTAAATACATTGAGATAAAAACATTTAAAGTTTTACTAATTCGATGATAAAAATAAAAATTTTATAATTAATTATAATTGTTTAAATAATATTTTAGTATAATGTATATTATTTCAAAATAAAACTAAAATGTACCTTTAAAAAATTATATTTATGTGACTTTTATGTTTTTATCAATTATCTAAACATTTTTATTATAATATAAATTTAAATTTAATTTATATATTGATAATAGTAATATAAACAACTAAAATGTTATTTTACTAATAATGTTTGCTAAATTTGTGAATTATTTTAAAGGTTTCTCAATAATAAATTTAAAATATAATTTAGATATTTTGACATAACTATTTTTTAGAAAAAAACAGTCTTCATGTATTTATACAATGACAGTAATACTATATATAAAAGAGATATACGTGATTATGACAAACAAATGTGGAAGTTTCCTATTAAATATAAAATTGGGAGTGGACTTAATAACGAAATTATCAAAAAATCACTTCAAGAAATAGAAAATAATACATGTGTAACGTTTCAAGAATACGATTTATTAGACCTAAATACCGAAGGTTTATTCTTTGAACTATCATGGAGGTGCATGTCGTATGTTGGACTTAATGAATTAAATAAAAGACAAACAATAGAACTAACTTATTTATGCAGTAGTGGAAAAGGTTATGTTTTCCATGAAGTAGGGCACGCTTTAGGATTACTTCATGAACACACCAGAACTGACAGAGACAAATTTGTAAAGATCGATTTTAACAATATTAAAAGGGGACTAGAAATTAATTTTAAAATTCCAAATGGTACATGGTATAAAAATTATTCAACTCAATATGATTACGGTTCTGTAATGGGCTATAGTCCATATGAAGTTGCTCAATCTCGTTCGAGTAAAGTTCAAACTTCAATAATTCATACAGAATATGATAGAATGATGGGTCAACGTTCATATATGACTTTTAATGATTTCAAACAAATTAATCTTCTTTATTGTTATAATATAAATAAAACTCAAGAAACGGAAGAACAAAAACAACGAAAAGGTTTATGCAAAAATAGTGGATATTTTCATTATAAGAACGATGGTACTTGTATCTGCCCTTTTGGATACACTGGTCAATTTTGTGATAAAATAATGGAAAGCGATACAAGATGCAATAAAACAGAATTTCTTGCAAATAATACTATATTCTACCATTGGATTGCTGCTCCTTATAAATGTTTTTTTCATATAAAAGCTAATGAAGGAAAAAAAATACAATTTGGAATTTATAAATCTCAATCCACTTATAATGAAATTTGCACGCAAGGCACTAGCCATCAAATAAAACACTTTAAAGACAAAGGATCAACAGGTCTTCTTTTGTGTTCAATCCGTAATAACGTAATAAATATTACATCAGAGAGTGACACTGTTTTAATTTTTTTCAACGGCAATGAAAATAACGCTTTACTTCAATTTGGTTTCAGAGAAGTTAGTTAAGTTATGAACTTTTTTATAAATACTTATTTATTTTTAATAAGTAATGGTATATCTGAAGCAAATTAAATTAAATAATTATTTTTTACGAATTTCTGTTACTACTTAATAATGAAAAATGTAACATTAATCTTATGAATGTCCAAATAACGCTGTTAATTATAGATTCTTTATATTATACAAGTTACTTGCAAAATGGTAACGGGAATTTTAAAAAAATTTTCAGCTAAGAGTAATTTAAATATAAAAGCTTTTATTTTTTATAAGTAAAAAAATTGACGTGCATATTTTTAAAAAATATTTAAGCGTATAATAAAATTTATAATAATAATAATAATAATCGTCATTAATATTATAATCTTTATACAAACATTAAAATTTTTTAAGTTTGTTATATTGAGTATTATTATCATTTATAAACATTACTTTTACATTAAAGATTAAATTATATATCTTAAAAAATAATCCATTACTCTGCCTATTTCTTTTGTAAAACTTTTAACTATTAAAAATAATTGTTTTAACGCACTATAGTAAAAATATTTAAGTTTTGATGGTGCTTAGTCTCAGTAGCAAATAGTAGTATGAGAAGGTTTCACACACACAAGTTAATCTTTTATTACAATATATTTTTACAATACAAAGAACAAACGCTAAAAATGGCCACCTAATGACAATTTGTTAATTATATGATTCATGGGAACTTACTTTTAGCTACACAAATTACAATCTAAACAAAAATAAACAATATACTAAAAATCCTCTACGTCTCCTTGAATCTTACACTAAAATAAAATAAAATAGGTTAGTAAAATATTTTATGCAGTATATTAAAAAAAACAATAAATTAGTGTTTTTACAAAATGACAAATATTTTGAAATATTTTGTTTATATATAAAACTGTAAAGGAATTTTTCTTTACAGAATAACACAAAGCCAAATGAGAAGAAGAGTTAGGATTACAATTCTTTTACTTTATACAATTAATTATTTAATTGAAATAATGTATATATTAATCTTTTTAAGATTATATTAAATTTATTTAAAGTGACATAATTTTTTTAAGTGAATGAAATAAAAATAGACGTAGGTTGGTATTTCTACAATGTCGTCGGTTTATAAAACTAAACGATTTTTTATTTTACCAATCCTATGCCTATTGTTGTCAGGAGTCATCAAATATCCCACAAACACGCAATACAGGTAATAACATTACAAGTTTTCCATAGAAATTTCAATAAAAATTAGTTTAAAATTTACTTTTTTTAATTTCAATTGGAGTCACCTTCAAGGAGGTCTCACTTCTAACTGTGTAGAAATTTTTGAAAAGTTAATTTTACTTAGATTTATCAACTTTATGGGTAATAAATTATCTTAATTTTATAACCATTTACATAGTCATCAGTAACATAATTATCAAATTTTTATTATGAGTATAAAAAACTTTGCCATTCACAATAAAAACATAACCAAAAATATAACTAATGACAATAGTAAGACAATCTGGACAAATCAGCAAATATCCGCAGATTTAAAAGTACTGCCAAAATGTAGATTAGATGAGAACCATTAAAGAACATTAGACATTAATACAAAACAATTGAAACAACTAGTTAATTTAATTAATAAAACTGAAGAACAAATTTTAGAATAGAATGTTTTTACAGCTACAAATTACCAGCTTGCCAATTCCATCACGTGAATTTAATTTACAGAGACTAAAAATACAAAATAGATTAAATATTAAATATAAAGGCATACCACAATTTATAAAGTAATGATCTTTTAGTTAAAATACACTTTCAAAATCACTTAGTACATCCGATTTAGAACATGCTTAACACAAAATCAAAACAATACGATTCAAACACCAATTAGAATTTCTCGTAAAAGACATAGTAATGATTTTGATTCCACAATTGTTAATCAATTACCAATTAAAAGACTGAGTACTGAAAAATTTAATGAAACTAGTAGTCTAACATTTGTAGATAAAATTTTAGAAACCATTAATGAGAAATCTAAAATAACATTTGTTGATGCAGTGAGCAAGAATACATCAACACAGACAACCAAATCATTTCACTTTGACCGACTACCATACAAAACAATAAACAATGCACAAGCATTTTGTTTGACCATCCTTTCATAATTAAAAAAAATGCATAGAGCGGTTTGATATAAACAACTGTATGCATTTTTCATAAACTGCATAAGCATTTTTGCATAAATTGACACTATGCGGTTTGTACCTTACTACACATGTTGGTTTTATAAAAAAATCACGTGTCAGTTTGAAATATAATTAGTAATGTGCTTTATAAAAGAATGCTCTATGTTGGTTTATAGGAAAATGTGATGTTTTTTACTCAATTTGAAATTTAAACTTTATAAATAAAATTAATAATAAAATTATTTAAAAAAATAATAAATAAAATTTTTATTCATTACGGATTTAATTACATAAATAATTAAATAACAACTAGTAAAATACGTTTTAAATAAACAACCGGCTAAAAATAATAAATTCAGTCAGTATTATTTTTCATATTTTTTAATTTTTTATCAGCTTTTTTAATTCTGTTAATCATCCTGTCAAGATTCAATGTAGCTCTTTCAAATTTATCGCGAAGAATTCTGTAACGGCTACTTTCTTTTAATACTTCTACAACTCTAGTTCTTGGATTAGCTTTTAATTTAAAATATTTTTTTTAAATTAATTTTAAGTTTAGTCTATCTTATGTCTAATTTAGAAACAATAGCCTTCTGTTCCGGTGGCATCAAAATTTTAGACTGAAAAAAAATTAGAAAAATACATAATTAAATATTAAATGAATAAACATATTTTTAAGATAAAAGTAAGATAATTTTGGAAAAATATCTTATTTTATACTTTTACAGTATCTTTCAATGTGATCTTTAATCTCTCGCGGAAAAATTAGGTAGATTAGGCAATGAAATTACGTTTTACCAATCAAAAGATATGATATATAAGCTTAGAAATTTTGAAATCATTTTTATTTTACATTTTTATTGTATTTGCATGAGGTATTTTGTAATCTAATGTATTTGCTTATTTTAGGGGTTTGAGTTAATACTTGTGTGCTAGGAAACTCAAAGGGCCGCAACTTAAAACTGGTAATAAATATAAGTTATTTTACTCACCAATCTCTTTCATAAAATTTTAGTGGGCCCAAATTAAAATAATTGTAATCTACGATTTGTTGAAACTCTATTTATCTGAAAGTGTTTTTATTTGTGTTAAATAAAATAATAAGTCTACTTATTTATTATATAGAATTTGGCTCTCAAAAGGACCTAGAGACGAGCCAATATAAATCTTATAAAATTTAACTTAAATAACAACGGGTATATAATTCAAAAATATGTAAAAAATTTTTCATTTAGACCAACTAGAAAAAAGAAAAAACAAGATTGACAAATTTTCCAATTGTTTTTTATATAAATACTTTATTTTGCTTTTTACTAGTGTGTATTAAGAAAATAATTATATAACAAATGAAAAATTTTTATCAGTAATAAAATTGGAGCAAGATTCTCACAACATTAAATATTAAGTCCTATTAATAACAATATTTTTTATCTTTCAAAAGATTCATATAAATGTTTTTTTAAAGTATCGTTAGTATTTTTTTTTATTTAAATACTTCAATTTTTTATGTTAGGTAAAACATTTGCTGTAAAATTACAAAACATTGATACTGCTAATTTATACTTGTGAGCATATAATAAATAAAATACCAGATAACAGAGATTTGCATTATCAACTTATTCTTTCAGAGTTTCAACACGACAAGCTTTTTAATTAGACATCAATTCTGGCATTAATAATTCATGAAATTTTTAAAAATTAATCTATAAATATTTTTGTTTCATAAATTTTCCAGTTTCATAGAAATGATTAACGTTTTCAGAAGTTGTTGATGCAAATTCAGACAGTTTATTTTTTTTTCTATCATTATCGCAATTCATATTATTTATTATTATATTTCTTGTATTACAAAAGTTGTAAAAATTTTTTTACTTCTACTGGTAAAAAAATCTTACCATCTTATTTAAAATAATTATTTTAAAAAATGAAAAAGGTTAAAATAAATTAAATACAATATTTCGAAAAAATTGTTTAAAATAATTAATCTATAATAATTACTTTTTTCTTAATAAATATTTATCCTCTTTTACTTTATTTCATTTTATTGGCTTCGATTGCCTATAATTATTATTCTATATTTTTTGACATTTTCTAATACTACAAGATTCGATTTGTGTTTCTTATAGTAATATTATAGGTTATTAAATTATTCTATAAATTTTTATTAAGGCATTAAAAATGTGGCATTTTTTAAAGCGTTATTTTACAATTGTGTTATATTTTTATAGTATATTATTATTTTATTGGTTATATTAGCATTATTATTTTCAGAATAATTATGGAGTATAAGGAATATACCAATTTCGTTAAAAAAAATAAATACACAGAAAAATTTTTTTGTCAAAATTGATGTCATTTTTTTTATGTCTGTGACAAAAATTTATAAAAATTGGAATTTTGATTTTATTTTATGCACATACGTTTTAATAAAAAAAATGCAAATTTTTTTGAACAATTTGAGCATTTTATTACATTTTAGCAAAACTTATTCCTTCTTAATTTTTATTTGAATGAGTTTTTTTAACAAAAAGTGTTAGGGGTATTTTTTAGTAAAAGTCAATCACAAAATTTTCAAGAAAAGATTTCAGAAAAATCTGAAGAAACGGTTGCTTTTGTTCATATTGATTTGGATAATAACACTTTTAAGTCAACGTTATGTGATAACTCAATATTTGAAGATGAAGAAATTAGAGATTACAAAGACAGTGGTGTTATGGAGTCTTCTTTTGATAATACTTTTCTTCAAAAATTAGAAATTTTTGTTGTTTGTAAAAAAGAGCATATGAATAAAAGAAAAGTGATTTCACTAAAAAAAGTCTAGATAACATTGTAAAATTACCAGATTATGAAAATGATGGAAAACTTCTGTTGAAACAAATATTTCAGCAATAAAAAAAATAAAGTTTAAAAAAAATTTTGTTTCTAACTTCAATGATATAAAAAAGATAATAAATGGTTATCTTCTTTCTTCTAAAGTTTTTGATAATCACAAGCTTGAATTAGAAATACAAAAAAGAAAAAGTTAAAAGTACAAAATCAATGATGTCAAATTTTAAAAATGCTAAGTGAGTAAAAATTTTAAGATGCCACTGGAGTACCTATTCAATACTAGATTTTTACAAACTTTTATTTTCAATCAAACCCAACAATAAAAACAATAGAGATTAACTGATAAAATTGATAAAACGTGCGTTCACCTAAATTTGGATGAAGACACAATATAATATAATGATAAAGAGATAACCTACGTTTTATACAAATTAATTATTTTGTGAGTACCTGTATTGGTCAGTCACTTTTATTAAAATGAATAAAATTTAGATTACTTAAAGTGAAAAGTGGATGAATCTATTCCAATCCAGACAATAGTACTAGGGTGTGGTTTGGTAAATTGTATTATTCCATGCTAGTGTAACATTTTGACTAACAATTTGAAAAAGAAGAATATGATCTTATAGTTACATCTTATGGAAATGTAGAAAATGATATTATACATGTAGCTTCTTGTTACATTATATTATCAAAAAATATAATTTTTACACAAAGTATAAGATTTAACAATGCAATGTCTCCTGGTCTAGCTAGTCTCAAAGACCTTACATTACTCTACAAAAAATTGCATAAATTGATAAATGATAAAATAATACCTTATAATTGCAAAATATCATATGTTCCAACAGATATAAATGTAAGTGAGTTAATATCTTCCAAAATTAAATGTAAGAATTTTGTTGACACAACAGAAGAACCAATAAAAGCGGAACTTCTTCAATTTTTACAGCTTGAATTGGATCTTAATGTTAATTACTCAATAGTAAAATGTGATTTTTTAGAGAGAGTTATTAAAGAAAATTTATATTGACGTGGAATATCAATGAATAGTATTGGAACTGCTTGTAATGAAACAAAATCATATAATGACTTTATCAAATACTTTTATAAGTAATATAAAAGTAATAATTTTAAAAAAGTTTTATAATAAATTTCTAAATATTTAAATAATTAAGTTCTACCTAGATTCAATTGTTAATTTTTATTAAAGATTTGAAGAATATGTTTCATTTATTCCGATGTTATTAAAATGCTTTGCAGTAAAGTTAGCAGAAGCATTTTCATTTAGTACCAGAATTTTTGGTTTATAAGTTTTTTATGTTATTACATTAACCTCCTCAATCTTTCCTTCATTAATAATATTTTTTGTATGAACGTAAAATTCTTTAGATTTAGCTATTGAATAAAAACTCCCAGGTTTATTATTAAGGTCCATTATCATCTCCTGTATAGTGTTACTATTAGTAACTATATTAATTTTTTGAAAAAAACTTTTTAACAATGTTGAAAACAATCGATTTATTGTTTTTGAAATTATATAGGACAATGTTTCATAAGACTTAAATTTTTTAAAGTAACTAGTTGTCTTTTGAAATACAGAATTCCTCTTCCCCAGCTTTCCTTCAACTGTGTAGCAAGAGAAACGAGTTTGTTTGTGTTCAGAGACAGTTATAACAGTGTTCAAAAAAGCAACTTGAGATTGGACGACTTCATAATTTTGACAAGAAATTTCCTTAACCAATGACGATGATGCTATCTTAGTACTACTAATTGTGCTAAGTCCATTTTCTACTATGGGAATTGTAGCAACTGTGATATTATCAGATAAAGTTAAATCATCTCCAGATATGGATAAAGGTTTTACTTTTTCAATATAATTTTTTTTATTTCCAGATACTATAGCTTTACTACTTAATGGGATGCTCGAAGAACAAGGCTTAAAACTTATTTGATTATCATTTAATTCTTGTAAAAAATTTCCAAATTTATTGACTAGTTAAACCTCCTGAGTAAGCACTTTTATTAAATTTTTTGTTATTTCTATCTTTTTTGACGTACTTTTAAATAAAAAACAATTGGATGAACACTTTTCATTCTAAAGTAAGTAAAAAATTTTCAAAAAAAAATATTACCAATTTATTTAATAAAAATTTTGTTAATAATTTTCATATCAAAAAACAAAGTAAAATTCAAATTAACCACTTAACCAAATTATTAACGTTTAAATTACAATAGACTATACAAAATTTTATATTTAGAAATATAATTTTTCATTATAAAATATACATCAAAAAACGCTTGCCAAAGTATTTTTGGACATTTATCACAATATCAAACTATATTTTACTATTGAAATTTCAGAAATATTGCAATAATTTTATAAAAAATTTATGTTAATTTCAAAATATGAATGAAAATTCTTGTATAATTAAGTGTAGTATTTGTTCTTTGGATTTTCACCTTGTGAATTAGGCTTTTCATGTTATTGATAATCACAAAAACGAAAATAAAATTAAAATAATGTGCAGATTTTATAATTATATTGTCAAAAGGAAAATGTCATTATCTAATTATAAAGAACATCTAAACTTATATCATATTCGTTAAAGTAGAAAAAGAGTAAGAATGTAAGTAATAAATAATAAAAATTGTTATCTATAGATTAGTTTACCAATTTTTGTGATATAAAAATTACTTTTATAATTGTGAAAAATTAAGATCATATGATATATTTTTAGAATTGACTTTTAGTAAATGAAATTAGTTTATGTTATGATTTTATGTATTTCTATCTAACATCTTTTTAATATATAATAAATAATATTTAAAAGACAACGAAGCTGACGAAAGCGATGAAGTAAATTCAGAAATAACATATAAAAATGTACCTAAAGAAACAAAAGTAGTACATTTCGGAAACTTTGTAAATGATGTTCTATTTGAATTTCTCTATCACTATAAAATAACTGATGCAGCTACAGAAGCTCTTTATAAGATTATTGAGACGATAACCATCAAAACATCTTATTTTGATTTGATATAATCATTTAAATTTATTAATTTTAATAAGAAAATAATGGATACTTCTAAACTAGTTCAAAAATTAGATTCATCCTCAAAAAAGTTATCAAAAAGTGATCCTGGAAGAAATAAAAATGTTTATGTTAATACACCGACTATTGATCTTAGACGGGAATATTGTGTTGATTTAAAAATGTCTGTTAAAACATTTTTAGAAACAAAATTTGTTATGATCAATGATATTTATTTAATAAAAGAATATTTATACAAAATCATAATGATAGCAGTTATTTGGGTACAACCGATAACACTCCAGTTTTGGTTATATCCTTCCCTTTTATGCTATCTTTTGATTATTGATAGTTGTTCGTAACTGGTCTTTGGTTTACTGTTTGATATTGCTTTATTTTTGATCTTTCCTCTCTGAAATACCAGGTATCACTACAAATTAACTAATGTTGGGGAGGTAACATTGCTTCAATCTTTAAATGGTTCTATTGGTGCTGACATGTGCTACAATAATATGACGACTGCTGTAACGAGATCAGCTAAAGAAAACATTCAAAAATTCTTTATTACAGTTATGTTACTTAAATAAAATAGTAATTAGATCCCATTAAAAGCAATATTTATTATTTTTTTACGTAGAGAATATATAATTAAAATATATTATCATCCTGTAATTTTTTGCTAAATAATGACAAATAACTAAGACGAAAAATTTATTTTGAAAGTAAAATTCTTATTTATAATAATGTTTTTTTACAGAAGAACTATGCCATGTTGGTTATTGATTGCTTATACCTGAATTAGAAGATCAATCTGAAGTTAGAAATTTATTGTCATTTTCTTTCATATCTACTACAGATGTCCAAAAAGACTATCGTTTGTACTTTATGGAAGTATTAAAACATTTTCATAATCTTGTACTTACATTTAAAGGAAAAAAATTTAAATCGAATGTTTATTTAATAATAAGTGAAAATGGTAATTAAAAAACTTTTGTTATGTTTTACTATATTTACAAATAATAATTAATTATTATAAATATACATGTGTAATGTGGAACACATTATTATCCAACATGTCGTAAGAGAACTCCAGACACAAGACATTCCAACTCATACCATTAAAGGCAATATAAATACAAGCTCTCTCAAGAACACAAGGCAGTCTTGTTAAAAAATTTCTAAAATGTTGTAACCTTATAATATCTTTCTTTTAAATAAACTCTTCCTCATATTTACTATTAATATCTAATCATATTACACATACCATATTAAATGTATATAGTAATTGTATAGTTAATAGTTGTTTGATATTTTACAATATTACGTAAAAGACGTTTATTGTATATAAAGGGCAATATAAATATACAATGAAATAATGAAACTATAATATATTTGTGATTAATATTCATTTTTCATCAATAGTTATTTTATTTTTTAAAGTTCAACTGAGAACTCATATTCTAGAATTCGCCAGAAGAAATAAAAAACAGTAAAAGTGTAGAATAGAACAATGCGTATTACCTTATTTTTAAAAAGAATAGGAAGTTTTTTTCATTATATATTTTAACTTATATAAATTAAATTTTCTTTTTTTTGGACCTTTTCAAGTTTAGTTTTCTTTTCATAGTTCATTTTATTCGTTCTAAAATGAATGCATTATTATAACACAACAAAAAGTATATTAATATGTTGAGTAATAATTTTCTTAGGTGTTGAGGCTTCATTAATCCTATTTTGTTATGTGTATTTTTAATTATAGAAGTTGTATTCTAAAATATACTTGCTTATTGTTTACCACAAGAATTTTAATAGCTTATGTGTTTTAACATGATTTTAGCTTTGCGTTATATTTAAAATTAATTTACACAACATACTTTTAATAAAATTTGTTACAAAAACAATATTTTTACTAGAAAACATTTACCATATGTTATTTTTATTGTACATTAGAACATTCACTTTCTATCAAAATCAATTTTTTAAAAAACTTAATATTTACAAAACTACATGAAAATATTTTCTAAGAAACATATATATTAAAACGATACATGTATACATTAAAGTAACCTATATAAGAAAAGATAGATTATTAATCATGGATTATAAATTATTAAAAGTGATAGTGCTATTATACAAAAATTATTGGGACTTCCTTTAAACTGGTGAAATAAAGGATAAAATAGTTGTTGTAAAACATGCTTTATTCCTCCAATGAATTATCATATATATCGAAAATATTCATAAACTCTCTAATTTTTACGTGATAATAATAATAAACAATCAAAATCTACATGATTACCAAAATCAAATAATATATATTCCGACTACTTCCACGATCTTTATGAAGGTAAGAGAGTACAGAATTAAAGTAAGATTAAAAAATTATTGATATATAGTCTTTCATATGATTTATAGCAGACATAATTTAAAATTACCTATACATCTTATTACTTTCTATTATTAAAAGCATTATAAGTAATAGAATATATATTTCAGTTGTTAAAAAATAAGTATAAAGTACAAACAACTTTTTGTTCAAATGATGATAATATTTGTTAAACCAAGATAAAAAACTATTTTTAATATATAGCAATATTTTTACAAAAAGGTAAACATACTTGGCCTAGTTTAGATGCGAGTTCCACCGAAATCCAATCAAACCATTGAATCTCGATATTAAGATTTATTTTTAAAAAAGAATTAAAATACAATCCATTCCATAATATCTTTCTTCAAATCTCTTTTGTGATTTGTGTTTGCATAAAAAATTTTATAAAATATTTACTTGTACACAGAAAATGAAAAGGTGTCTAAACGAACACAACTATACCCCACGAATTCTAGAGACAGACATGTCAAAATGACATTTAGTGAGATCTATAGAATATGCAAATATGATATTTTTGAATTTTGTAAAAATCAAAAAAGGTAAAATGATACTCAACAAATTTTCAATAATGCTATGTTCATTAAGGCTAATATGCATACTGGTAAATTTTTTATAATTACACTCACATATTTATTAATTATCACTATTATGTTTATTAATTCTGAATAGTTAGTTATTTTTTTGACATTATAATTAAATGATTTTTTACAAATAAATACTGATGAATAAGTTGTATTTATAAACTTGAATGTAATGAAATGTCGCTTTTTTTTTAATTTAAAGATTTTATAATAATAAATGCGATTTACCAACAATTTTTTAAATAAATAAAATAAAAAACAATACATACATAAAGGATATTCTACTGGTTTTATAAATAATACTCTACATTTTTGTTAAGAAAAGTTTAAGAAATAAGTTGTTACTTTTTATATATTTTATAGAGGAAAAATAAATTATTATAAAAAATATAAATCTTATAAAAAAAATAAAAACAACTATTTATTACAAAAATAAACAGTCTTAAAATACACATTCCTTAAAAATTGTATTCAACAGGCATAAAATAAAATTAAAAAAGCGTTTTTCTCTGATTAGGATAGATTAAAAACTATACATTTTTTAAAATTATTTTGTGGGATCAAAACAAAACATTATATCATATATTTTTTTGATTTAAAGTTTTTAAAATGTCTATACTGCCAATTATTCGATTTTTTATAATTTATATAATACTTCTTTTAATGTTTTTTGTTTAAAATAAATTCAAACTCAAGAGTTTACTTTCCAATGTTTGCTTATATTTAAAACTTTATTAACAATAAATTAAATTAAGAATAAATACTTTTTTAAAATACAAAAAGAATAACTACTATTTTTTCCAAGTGTTCTGGTTGTACATATCAAAAATATTTGTATCCATAAAGTCTTCGTTTTTTGATACATATCGCATGACCTTGATATCTTGGATTATGCTACACTAGACCAATAAAGCAAATGTGGCTTTACCTGATATCTTTTACCTAGATCAACAAGTTTTATTACTTTTATTTAGATCTGCTTACAAAGATCAAATGTTACTACTACAAAACAATAAGTATATTACTTTGTTTTTCCAGTAACATATACAAAGATAGCAGGTAAGTATCCTACTTTGTTACCAGTATTACTTGAACTAAACATCAATATATTATTATTACATTTTATTTCCCAATAATTAAAGATAAAATAAATCATCAACAAACGTTAGGAAAAAAAGTGAATTTAAATTTTTATAAATACTTATTTGGAATTTTTTAAATAAATAAATTTTTCTGATTGAAAAAACTCCAAAGATCCAACAATAATTACCTTTATATTCACCATGTTCAAAAAACTGATCTTTGCTAATCCATTGTTGCATTCAACGCTTTGAAACAAAATTATATTCTAGACCATATGTTTCATGAAGCCTAAAGGTACATTAAAAGATGTCAAAAAAAAATTATTTCATAGCTCGTCATGTATGAAGAATAGGGGTACTATAAACTTCTTTATTTAATAAAACTTAACATTTCTTTAATTCATTTCTATCAACACCTGAAGGACCTATCAATACTATTGGTTCACAACAATCAACTTTTGGGGAAATTTTTACAACACTTTCATGATAAATCCTTAAAAATTTTCTTTCACTTTCAATTATACTAACAACTTTTTGAAAGCATGTGTTTGATGGAATAAGTTCAATTTTGAAATTATCATTTTCTTTTTTTGTCATAGATGCTATACTAGCTAGGAATCTATTTCCTAAATTTGATGCTTGTAACCACGTTGGCACATCTGCAACTAAAATTTCTAAAATACCACTGCGTTCAAATGATATTACGGCTTCAGGAACAGAATGATTTGAATCATACCTTCCATTATATCCAACCATGGGCCTCTAAATGAGTATAAATTTATTTCATCCCTATAATCATTTATTAGTGCAGAAAAAAGTTTTAATATCATTTCATTCTTTAAATTTAACAATTTATCATTGTCATTTGGCTTCATATCACTAACTGAAATATCATTTATGCTAAAAATGCTATTATCAACTTGAATGACACCACTTTTATCAGCAACACCATTATCCATAATTCTTGAAATAACTATTCTTCCATTCTTTTTGCATTTAATAATAACACCAAGAGGCTCATTATGTTTTACCAGTTTAACATATTTACCAGCAATTTCTTTATCGTCATCAACTTCAAATGGTATATCAAGAAGTTTTTCTGAAAATACATTTTTACAAACATTCTCTGAGCATTTTAGATATTCCTTAATCCATGGCTTATCTAATAAACATTTAAGTTTACTAGCTGACTCTGAATTTGAAGAAGAAGCTGATGTAGTGATAATTAAACTATCATATATTGTTGGTGAAGATTCACTGTAAAAACCTAATAATTTTATTATAATGAAATATTTATCGAAAATCTCTCATGCTAAAAATAATATGATGAATAATCATTATTTAAAATATTGGTAGTATAAAAGCAAAAAATGAAGAAATAAACATTTAGAAATTACTAAAGATATATTACTTAATCAAATGTTCCTATAGTTCTAGTGAAGTACTTCTTTAGCTGTTCTTTGAGGTGATCATCTTCCTTTTCATCATAGAAGATGTAGCACAAATTTATTAGCTCACTAATTTTCTCCATTCTTATATAAAAGTCAATGAAATTATCATTAAGCTCGAAATTGATAATTTGGTAAATTTCACTAAAATCCATTCCACGAGCAGCAACATCCGTAGCAACTATTATATTAATATCATTTTTGAATGAAATAATTGAATTTATACGGATTTTCTGATCTAAATCACCGTGAAGTATACTACAGGTAAAACCATTTTTTAATAAAAATTCAGCAATTATATTTACGAAGTTTTTAGTTTTACAAAAAATGATAGTTTTTTTATCCCCAACACTTAATGCTTGAGATGTTAAAAGTAGTGATAATAATGCTACTTTTTTTGTTTCCATTGAGTTTACTGGTATAATAACAGTTATCAAACTATCATTACAAGGCTTGAAATTTTTAAAAAAAACTACCAAAAATTCTTTAACATAAAATGACTCGACCGGATTTTGCATGCTAAGTGGTAGAACAGTAGAACTGACGACGATTTTTTGCATATCAGAAAAATAACTCAAATGTTTTGAAATTAATACTAAGTCATCAAGAAAGTCGTGTTAGAACATGCGGTCTGCTTCTTCTACAACTAATGTATGGAAATTGGATATAAGATATGGATATAAAGCAAATTTTTTTTAAGTGTTCCAGGTGTACATATTAAGATATTTGTATCAATAAGTTTCTCCATCTTTTGATATAAACGTATAACGGTTAAATCTTTTATTTGAAACAATAAATGCTTTGCTTTCATGTAAATTTGCTCGCAAAGTTCTCTTACTGGAACTACTATAAGAACACTAAGTTTTCCAAATTGTTGAATTACCAATAACATATCTATGATAGCAGCTAAGTACCCTATTCTCTTATCAGTATTATTTGCACTAATTACCATCATATTTTTACCAGATTTTATACCGTCAACCATTTCACAATGTAATAAAGATGGTTCTCCTAACATATGAGTGACATTTTGGCTTAAATAATTGTTTTTTATTACATTAGACCACATCTCATTAGAACTCTGTAAAAATATAAATAAATTTTTATATCAATTTTACCGCAAAAAAAAACTTTTATTAATACAACATTTTAAACGTTAAAAATAAAGATTAAATAATTATCAATAAAAAGATGCATAGAAGTGTTAAATATATTACTCCTTATAAAAATTAAAACGAAAATGAATTTTAAGGAACTATTAATTGAATGACGAAAAGTAAATGATATAACTCTATGTCTAATCGGTTAAAATAATTTAACAAAAAGTACATGATTTTAATTCTCTTCTAAAACACATCATAGTCTAAAGATAACTTAATGACATTATTGCTTGACTATTTTAAATAAAAGGTAAGTTATCTTTAGACTATGAATGCATTTTAAAAGAGAATTGAAATCATGTATTTCTTATTAAATCATTTTAACCGATTGGACATAATCATATAGATAAAAAAAGTTACATGTGAAAATGACTTTTCTCCATTCAAAAGATCTTGTGAAAAAGCAGTAATAACACACTTTTTGGTAGTTTTCTAACAATTATTGTAAATGCAAGATCAAGACATAAATTAACAAAAAAATTTTTGGAAGAAATTAGTAATAGGATTGGTAAAAAATCTAAAAAAAACTTTCAGAATACATTTTTATTTCTTCTAACATGTTTAATTATAGAAATTATTTCAATTATATGTTTTTAATCATTATTAAATGAAATCTGCAAGCTTAATACTTTACCAACACCTTTTTATGAATATAAGACTATAGGTGGAAAGTTTATATGCGAGATTTGTAAAAATAATTATATTTTTTAGACAATAAAAGTTTCATTTCATAAAGAAGAATGTACCTCATTTAAACAACAAGAAAATATCTATATTGTGTCAGAATCTGAGTTTTTATCTATTGTGCACAATTATAGAGATTCCATTATATTTTTGGTTGAAACGTAGTCGTGTCTTTCTGCGTCAAATAATTTATTACTAAAATATTCATTTGTTCTTTTAATAAATCTTTATATTTGTTATCAACATCACTATCAGTTTGGTTCATTTCATGTACAAGTTTTACTCACCATCTCATGAGTGCTTAGATATGCCAACACTATTCATGAAAATTGTGGACCATATTCGGAATATAAGATTGCTGGAACTAAGGATATTTCTATTAGTGTTAGGAATATATTGAATATTAATTGTGATAAGGCGAATGACATTCCTCTGGAGCCACGGATAATTGCTATTAGTAAGTCTCTAGTTTGTTCGTTAAGATGAAATTGTAAGTCTAAATTATGAAGATAGTTTTTGTGTACCTTATTTGAAGACAAAGAAAGTGAAATTTTACAAAAATATTTTTATTGATACATTTTTGTGGTACTATTATTATTTTGTGTTATAGGAAATCTTATGGTTATATTAACAATATTAATAGAACGAGGTTTAAGGAGTAGACATCAATGTTATTTAATATTTTATCTTGCAGTAGCTGATTCATTCGTTGGTTTATTTGTAGCACATCTTGGTGCATGGATTACAGTTGCTGGAGGATGAAATTTTGGTAAAGCATTATGTGATTTTGGAGCAGCGTTGATGTATTTTTATGTGAAGCAAATATTTTACATCTTGTTGCAATTGCACTTGACAGGCAAGTGAAAAATTTAATTCACAACTATTTTTAATTATAGGTATTGAAGTATAACAGATATTTATTATGTCCAAAATCGAACACCAAAGAGAATCACGTGGATGTTAATTATTATCTGGTTTGTTTCACTATTAGTCTCCGTAACACCAATATTTAGATGGAAGAATGCAATGTCCACTTCTCGTGTTCTAGAGGAACATGTATGATTAATGTTACAAGAAAGAAGTTATCAGGTATATAAGCTTTTTAAATATATTTTATAAACTTTAATCGTTAATTTTATGAAATATCTAGGTATTTTCAACAGCTTCCGTGTCCCATATACCATTAATTGCTATAATATGCTTTATTTTCGAAATATGAAAGCTGCAAAAAAACGTATTAAAAGGGAAGGAAATAGAAAAACTGTGATTTGTCATAGTGGTAATAGTTTACATACATATATGGAAAGTAATAAATTTTTAGAAAATGATAATAAAATTGATGATGAAATTGTTAACAAGAAAGAATGTCTGCCAACAATTCCCGTTATTATTATAGAGGAGAATAGTGAAGTAAATATGAGCAAAAAAAGTAACAGTAATAATGAAGAAGATAAAAGTATGGTAAAGATATCAGATCTCATTGAACCAGATGAAGTAAATGAATCATTCACGAAAATTCGTGGGACTTCAAGAAAAAAGTCTTCTTGTAATAAGAACATAAATAAAAAAAATAAAGATCCAAAAGTGTCGTTGAAGGATATGAATAGCGGGGAATTTAAATTTCCTAAAAAAATCGAAAGTGAGGGAAGAAGCAAAGTGATGAATAACGAAAGTAGAAGAGAAAGGAAAGCTTGGAGGACATTAGTCATAATAACAGGAATGTTTTTAGTATGTTGGACACAATTTTTTCGCGTTAGTCAATATCGTTCTATTTGTGGATGCAAGATACCAGATATAATTGAAGGAATTACACTTTGGTTAGGCATGTTTTAAAATATATTTAAAAACAAATTAATGTTAATACATATTTTTAGGTTACCTAAATTTGGCAACAAATTCCATAATTTACACAGTATTTTCCCTGAACTTCCGTCTAGCCTTTGAACGAATACCAAAAAGATTATGTTTTATTCGTGGCTTTCCATAAACGGGACTCCTTACAACATTCATATAGAAACAAGTATTTTAGATTTTAAAATAATAACACTTAATCATATAACTAACTCTTATTATACAAACATTTTTTTTAAATAAATTTGCTAATAATAATTTTTATTACAAATTATAATTAATCATCTTTTAATAAATAAATAATTGAATTAAACATCAGAAAGCCAGTCTTTTGATATCCAACATGGTTGTGTATGAAAGGCATAAATAATATCTGTTAATTTTTTAAAAGCTATCTCAAGATCATCATTTACAATTCTAGCATCAAAATATTGTTCATAAGTATGATCAATTTTTGCGGCAGAAGTTAGTTATTTTTGGTTAATTTTGTATGTTCTAGGAGAATTCGAATATCATGTATAAAATAGTTTATCACATTCTTTCTATGTATAAGAGATAAAACCAGTTTTTGTACGAAGTTTTTAAAACAATTAGAAATAACGATATCGTTGAGGCAGTAAAACCTCTATTCCATAAAAGAATAAAGGCTTCATTTAATTAATAATGTGGTTACAAGCATCAAATTTAGGAAATAGATTCCTAGCTAGTATAGCATCTATGACAAATAAAGAAAATGATAATTTCAAAATTGAACTTATTCCATCAAACACATGCTTTCAAAAAGTTGTTAGTATAATTGAAAGTGAAAGAAAATTTTTAAGGATTTATCATGAAAGTGTTGTAAAAATTTCCCCAAAAGTTGATTGTTGTGAACCAATAGTATTGATAGGTCCTTCAGGTGTTGATAGAAATGAATTAAAGAAATGTTAAGTTTTATTAAATAAAGAAGTTTATAGTATCCCTATTTTTCATACATGTAGAGCTATGAAGTAATTTTTTTTGTCATCTTTTTAAGTACTTTTAGGCTTCATAAAACATATGGTCTAAAATATAATTTTGTTTCAAAACGTTGAATGCAACAATGGATTAGAGAAGATTCGTTTTTTGAACATTGTGAATATAAAGGTAATTATAATGGATCTTTGGAGTTTTTTCAATCAGAAAAAATTTAATAGTTTAAAAAGTTCTAAAGAAGTATTTAAAAAAATTTAAATCAAATTTTTTTTTTAAAATTTTTTAATAATTTACATGTGTACTCTTTTAAAAGTCATAAATATCATTTTAAAAAAATATAAGTATAGCAGTAATGTGTCTCGAATAGAAAATACAGTTGAGAAATATAAAGGTGAAATACTTTTATCAACTGTAATTAATTTCAAAATTTTGTAATCAAATTCTATTATTATAATATATTATATTAATATTTGTATATTTTTAGAAAGAGGAAATAACTTATTAAGATTTAAAAGCCAACACAATAATTAGTAAGAAAATAGTTTAAGGGTAAAAAGTAAGTAAAAATTTTAAGTATTTAAGGTAATTATTGTAGTTGGCCAATTTTACCAAAATTTTGTCTTAGTTTTATTGTAAATTGTGTTAGGAAAAATAAAGGGGTTGATTTGAAGTTCCTTGTGTATCCAATAATATTTTTTAAAAAATAATACTGGCTAAATATTTATTTTAAATAATTTTTGTATGGTAATTTTTAGTATTAAAAGATAATTTTTTTTCCAAAATAATCAAATAAAATATTCAAAAATGAAAATTTGTATTACTTTAACACTTTTTCTAATTGATGTAATATTTGAAACGTTTGGATACAATGCTGAACCGCCCGCTTTTAATGTTTATGTTCATGTAAAACCTAAATGTTTAAGTTCTAAGGAGGAAGTATATGCAACAGTTTACACATTAGAATATCCACCTCATCATATAGATGTAACATGTAATGGTTATTATTCAAATCTTGGCCCATATGTAATGCGAAAAGTTGACATACCAGGTAAGTGAATAAATTAGAAATATAATCAATTTACTTAATAGATATTACTTTAACGTTTGATCATAAGGAAAGTGATCAAAAAGAAAGACGTAAATATAATGTTTCTAAAGATTGTGAATTAAATTTATTTCAAAGGAGCTTTTTTTTACACATATTCTATATATAACTTCTTTTGCGATGAATATAAACTGGAATGAAAACTGCACGGCCGGTTTTACACGAACATGTTACAGTTAGCTAAATAGGTGTATACATGTATTTTTTAGACTATAATCTTATCTAAACTTTAATAAACTAGAAGATATAAGTCGTTTTTATAGCTATGAAAAAAATATATCTATATCTGTGAATGAAAGTTTAAATATACTAAATTTCAATGTTTTTAATATATATTCAAATTTATCTTTTTATTCACGATAATAGATAAGCATGTTTTCTCTTAATAAAATTTCATGTGCATTACATTTATTTGTGTTTTATTAGTTGAATTTTTAAAATAATTAGTCAACATGTTTTTCAAAGATTTATGATCGCTCATAGCAATTACTTGAGCATTACCTACTAATTTCTTCAAATACAATTAACTGTTACAAAGAGCATGTAATTCTAATAATACACTTGGAGTATAACCAGAAAAATGCAAACGTTTTGAATAAAAGGCACATGGTCTTAAAGCATTACCAAATTCTTCATCTTCTTGTGTAAGAACTTCTGCTACACAATCTTTAGAACAGTCAGAAATAAATAACATTTTCTCATAACATTAGGCAATTTAATTTTTGCAGCATTTATCAAATCTATTTTTAACATCTCAAAACTAATTGTTTTTCTTTTTCCTATTTCCAAATAGAATTATTTTCCAACAATTTAAGCAATGACAACTGCTTTTTTGTAATATTTTCTATAAAAACACAGTAATATTGTATCATGGCAATAAATTCTTGCAATGACTTTTTTCCTACTGGTGCTTGGACTTCTTGGACAGCTTCGGCATATTCTAAACATGCAGCTAAACATTAACACTTACCGTAAAGTTTAAAAATTGAATTTCATCTACATTTAGTGACATCTTTGCATCATTAATCTTTAAATTCACCTTTTTAAAAACTCGAAAAATTACTTCAATCATTTTTAAATGTAAAGACTCTAACTCTTTCTTTGAAAAGAATACAATATCATCCTCATATGAAAACAAACCAAATTTTTTTTCCGGAGCAATTTTTTCATTTCACAATCTAACTTAAATGTTTTACACAATTCAATTTTTGCTATCATTAAATCTTTACTTCTTTGTGTAAAAACCTTGTTACTTATAGGACATTGAACACCAAATTGATTAAGATCAACATCTACCATCTTTACTTGCAAATAAAACTGTCTTAAATCAAAATTACTAAACTTTGTAGCACCTTATAATTGTGATAAACGTTGAAATAAAACTTTAGTACTATAAGAAACATACTGAAGAATCTTCTTAGCTGGATGACCATCAATACATGTTATCCGTCCGCTAACAGTACTTGATTACATAGCATTTCCATAAATCTCTTTCCAAAAATTCCTCTTTCTTTCGAACAATAGTAACATTAAAAATAATTTGAGCATCGGCTTTCTCTAAAACACCCATATCTTTCCACTTCTTAATTTGAGAAGCAAAAATCTTCTGTTTCTCATAATTATGATTGAATCTCGTTATTTTTGAAAATTTTGCTTCTTCTACAAACACAATATTTTGCAAAAATTGTACATTCTTAAATGTCAGTTTTTCTCTCGACATTACCTCTGGAAACTTTTTTACTATGGATTGAGTCATATCAGTGTTAATTCGACGTACATTTCTAACTAAACGAATAAAATTTGCTTTAATTATTAAATGATACAAACTGTTTCTCATTCATGTACATTTTCATATTTTTAAAGTCAATAAAAATTCCTCAAGCTTTGAGCAAATTACTTCCAAACAAAATTTGAAATTTATTATGAGACTGTGAAACTTCATAATCAAGAACAACAGCTACCTGTACATCTACAACACTTTTACCAACTTTAATTTGAACTTCAACTTCACCTCATACTCTCTAACTAAAATTGTTAGCTAAACTATACATCTTCGGATGCAAGAAATCACAAGAAATACTAATCAAATCTGCAGTTGAACGTAAAATTATACATTTAGTACTTCCAGTATCTACCAAGCCACCCACGAGCTTAAACTTAACATCTTTGCTACCATTAGAAATACCAACTGGCAGACAAAATTCAGCTTTACAATATGTTCTACAAAAGTTTAACTTCAAATTGCTAACAGTATCATTCTCTTAATTATTTGTTCTCCTAACAAATTTACCTGAATGTTCTTTCTCTAGTAACTTCTCAGTCATATTTTCTAACTGTTCAACTCTTACAGTATATTCAATAGGACTATTAATCTTCTTAACTCTATCACCAGACTTTAGACAATTATTTTTATAGTGGCCAGTTTTCTTACATCCAAAACATATGTCACTATTACCTTTATTCTCAGTCCTAACATTATCTTTTTTATCTATAAACTTCTTTCTACCATTGAAATTATTACCACCTGAACTTTTCTTTCTAGTCCATTTCATTTCTAAATCACCAGCAAGTTCATACATGTTGTCATGTTTCCCATCATTACAACGATTCCCTAAAACATTATGATCTCTCAAGTAAGTTTGAAGCATCAATTTCTTGATATCCATATAAATTTCACTTTACAACTCATCAGGTAAAATAACATCAATCAGCTTCCAAACTCAATTATTTGATCTTTGATACCTTCATTAATTTTAACTCAAATGTCTTCAACTTCATTATTGACAAAGCTTTACTGATATCTTTACTACATCGCTTAACCAGAATTGTATTAGATCATTTCAATTTGTTATACCACTGCAATAAAAATTACTAATATTCTTAATAGTATGATTGCCACATAGATGAGCTAAAAAGGTACATTTCTTTTCTTCCACATAATCGATCAACAATGACATCTTCAGACCATCTATCCTTTTTTTAACATTTTTGGTATCTTCATACAGAGGATGACATAACCATGCATTCATCTTTGAAGTCTTTTTTGCCACTTCACTACTTGATGAATTTCCTCCTAAAAATGTATCAATATTAAATCCAGAGAAATCCTTCTCTATAACAGTGTTCACGTTTGCTTCCGACAGATACCTGTCTATATCAGTATTTAAGTTAAACCCAGATGGAACTTCCTCTATGACAGTACCAAGATTTACTCTTGAAAAAATCTCCTTCAATATAAAATCCAGGTTTGTTCCAGATGTATCTTATCAGCAGTGTCGATGATGAATTTGTTCTTTTCGTTTCTAAGTAAAACGAATTTTATCTAATCCTTAACGGCGACAGTAAGAGTAAATTTAATTTATTTGTCTTTTAATATCTATAATTAAAATAAATAAATATGACAAATATCAAAAGACAAAGAAATAACAATGATAAAAATGTGAAATTTATTATTTAATATAGTTTAAAATTTATACTAAATTTGAATTATTACTAAAATTATTTATACTTATTGTAAATTTGTTTACATATTTACAGTTTTCTTGTATGAATAAAATATTTGTTCTATTTTGGTGACTTTTAAAACAGAGATTAAACTTTTTTTACATAAAGGGAAAGAAATAAGAATAATACATTTTATTTGTGGTTTAAAATGATTTAAAAATATTTGCTAATTAACTTATATCATGGTACTGCAATAGATATGTTCTTTTTATTACTAAATTTAAAGTTTTAAAAAAATTTAATTAATTTTTTAAAATAATAGATTTTTTGTTTAAAAATATTAGTAAATTTGTTATACTTATGATGTATTAATTAAATATATCTATCAAAAAGCAAATCCATCTAAGATTTAAATAAAATTTATTTATTATGGGCGTTTTCCCCAAAAGATTCAAAATACAAATAATAAAATGTTAGAATTACCTTAAAAAGATACTTATTTACTTATACAAAAAGTTCTATGAGTTATAGAAGTTAAGTTATCCCCTATAATTAGAAAAAATTAAAATAACTATATATCTAATGTTTTGATGACAAATCGTTGTTATATTGAATTTGTGAATGAACTATATTTTTAAAATTGACATCCTTTATATATTTTTTATTGTAGTCAAATTTTTTTTGAGGACAGACATGTTGCAAACTATAAGCTTAAAATAATTTTATTTATTGACAAAACTTATTATTTGTAAATGAGATATTTTGGCAACATTATAACTCGAAGCGGTAATAAAGTAAGATAAAAAAATAAAATTCGAAATTTGTATGGACCAAAATGTAAAATAAGTCAAAAAAAGAGCAGAATGGTAAAATGAACATAAAACGAAACAATAGTTGATGAGTGCATTGTGACAATAATTGGAATTTATTTTTTTAATTGGCTAGAAATTGGAATATTTCTTTTTCTATAGAGCAAAAAATGATTAATAAACGAAAAATCATTCTTTTGGACAAAAAATATTTAGTTTTTTTTGTTCAATTTTTAGCAAACGTTTTAAAAAGAGAAATTATTATATTATTTGAACATAAACTTCAAATAAAAAGCTTATAAAGATATCAATAAAAGTATATTATCCATAGTTACTAATTTTGTAATCTTTGAGACATCTGAAAGGAACACTAGATTATATAATAAAATATTTGAATTATTTTTTAAAAATGTAATTTATTTTGAGATACAAATAAAAAACAAAAATGACAACAAAGTATCAAAGTTATGTAACATTTAAAAATGTATATCTAATTATACGTAATTGGATATATATACTATTAAATTGTAAAGTTATGTTCTGATAATTGAAAATGTTTGATACATTGCTATATTTTGATGCTTAGTTTTGCACCGCCTTTCATGTTCACAATTTTTGGTTAAAGAAATAATTTTTTTTTCTCTTATGAGTTTTCGTTTTAATCTGTTTTATTGTTTTATTTC
This sequence comes from Strongyloides venezuelensis, assembly GCA_963280985.1. Taxonomy (NCBI): domain Eukaryota; kingdom Metazoa; phylum Nematoda; class Chromadorea; order Rhabditida; family Strongyloididae; genus Strongyloides; species Strongyloides venezuelensis. Next base: position 22,448,148 of record CAUJLX010000002.1, on the reverse strand, counting down.
AAAAAACTCCAAATTTACAACTTATATCTTTTTTATTATTTTTTTGTTTATCTTCTAATGCCGATTTACAAATATCTTCAAGTTTTCTTTTTATTGTGTACTGGACTTCAACCTCACAATTAGCTAAATAAAGTAAATTATTTCGTTATGTATTTATTAACCTGGAAATACACCATTATATGAATATTTCTCAACTCGGAATGTTTGATTGTTTATAAAACTATAATCACTTTCACTTTTACTTCCACATATTATTTTTGCTTTGCCAGAAACCTTTACACCTTCGATATCAGGTATTGCTTTTCCATAAGAAGATATATAGTAGGCCTTTTTATAATCATTCTCCTCCCACCACTTATATGATATTGAAATTCTAGATAATGAAATAATTAAAAGTAGTGCGAATAATTTTAAAAACATTATTACAAAATATTATAATATTATAGAAAAAGGTTCTCTTAAATACTGAAAATATCATACAAAAATATTTAAAAATAAATATTTGAACCAATGAAAAGACAAACATTATTTCAATAACATATTAATATTATTTTTGCTACAGATTAAAAACATGTTATTATCATAAAATCAGATTTGTACTACATGAGTAAATTTATAAAATCTTGTTTGATGTCAAATTACATTAAAAAAGAATAAAACAAACAAATACAATATACAAACTACAATTTTATAAAGTAATACTTGTGCCTATCTGTACCGTAATAACATTTAAAAATCGAAAAAAATATAAATATTCAAGTATAAATTTAAAATGTATGATGAACAAAAATATTTGGTATGAGAAAGTGATTTAGATAATAAAATAGAGCATAAATGAGATCCAGTTAATAAGTTTATTTTTTTTTTTTTGAGGATTCATATACTATTCTTGTACCATTCTTTCTGTTAATATCCATAATAATTTTTTAAGCAATTAAAGTACGGCTCAAATATTGCCTATTTTTGATTAAATATTGCTTAAAATTTTGCAGAGTTTGTTATACGCAAAATCGAACATTTGAAATTTTTAAAATAACATGTATATTTATTTATTGTAAAAAAAATTAAAATATTTTAATTTAAAACAAGAGCAGACAGTAAAATAATATTTTTAATTATTAAAACTTAGTGTGAGTAAATACTTATGGTTTTTCGGTATTATTGTTATGAAATTTTTTAAATTTATTTTTGTTTGTAGAAAGCATATAACAATTGTTTTCATTAAAACATTAACAACGTTACACGGAATTGAATTTCAAATAACTTTATAATATTTTTTTAAAAAACATGTTATACTACAGGATGATTGTGGAAAATATCAAGCTTAAATAAAAGTTTCATTTTTTCTAAATGTCAAACATGTATATATTTGTAAAAAAAACAGCAAAATCTTTGTGACAACTTAAACTTTTGCGTTGTTTGAAACATTTTTATTTTTCACTTGATATTTTTAAATTTTAAAAAATATTTAATTTTTTTAACAGGTGAATCAATTTTGCAACATTTTAGCGTGTTTTTATCAAAATTGACTTAATTTTTTGTGTGTAAATATTAATACTATTTTCATCAGACATTCAAAAAAAACATTATTGTTAAAATAAAATTTATATGATTTTGTCTAGTATTAGCTTGTACTAAAAAAGAACAAACAACAAATTGCAATACATAATAAAACTTTTAGTTAACTCAAATCTAACAACATAGAATCATAGAAAAACACTGAAATGTAAGCATATATAGATTAATTTAATGTGAGTACAGAAAAAATACTAACGCTTAACGCTAAAAGATTGATTAAGTAATTAAATGAAATTTATAAATTCAATCAAGCTAGTAAAATGTTTTTGTGTACTTTATTTAAGATTCAAATTTCGTTTATGTTTTCTTAAGATCAACTTTTGGTTTTCCAAGCAATCATTATATGGCTTGCAGGAACATAATATATATTTTACATTTAAGAGACTATAAAAATTGTTGACTTTATCATATACACTATCAAATTCTACTTGAAAATGTTTTTAAATTTTTCAACAATAATTACTACTAATACAATACGTACAAAAACAAATTCAGACATTTTATTTGTTTTTTTAATACCTATTGCAATGCATGGAGCTATTTTTTTATAATACAATTAAGGTTTAATTACAAAAATCAAAAAAATGTTTCTTTATTTAAAAATGATCTTATAAAAAAAACATATAATTAAGATATTATTTTAAAAAGTGTATAATTTATCAAATTTGTTCATCTATAACGCATAATAAACAAGATTTTAAATACTTTACGTGATTCATTTGTGATTTTGATATATCTTTTTTACTTTCATATAGTAACGATTTTAATTACAAAAGAAAAGCAAAATTTAGAAACAATTCAAAATACGCATTTTATTTTGTTTATAAATTGTTTTTGTTTTAATTTGTAGATCTACAAATATTTATCAAAAGGGTCTTTACTAATTTCTGAACATGTCAAAAAAATGTATAATTATTTATTGTGCTTTTGTTTGTATAGTAAAAATTATAAAGATTATTTTTGTTGGCGTGTTGTTCTGCTTAAAAGATACTCTTTATTATTTAAACCACAAATACAAAAACAGATTACAATAGAATAAATAACTTAATTAGCTAACTAAGGCCTTCTAGAAATACAAAAGAATAATATAATATAAGATATAAATTAAAGCTTACAGTTAGTCTCAGATCTGTGATAACTTATCACCAAAATAATATCAGATTCAGAACTGTAGTTATAACCCTAAAATATACAATAATTCAGTAACATAGAATAAATTAGCATAGTGAAATAATCATGCAATGACTAAAGATATAAAATAAAAGGGAATGACAGATATTTACTATTCATACTAAAAGAGAATCTTCTAGAATTATAAAACAAAGAGGTAAGGTTTGGAATGATGTTTTTCCCATAATCTAGATCTTTCTATAAGGTAATAAGAAGAGTAATAGAAGAGTCTTAGGTACAGAGATTAAAGTACAAATGAAATATTCGATAAGAGGTCATATTCTTACTAGTATAAGAAAGGTACATATAATTCAAAAAGGATGAAAAACTTTAAGTATACTGTCAACTTAATTTAATTTAAATTATAATCATATTATTATAATGTTATTATAATATTATTATGATATTGTTAATCTTCATGTTTTCTTATAGGTACACATACCAATAAATAAAGTTTACTGTATGTCTAATCCGGTTGGATTCAGGGAGCCCCTAAAGGGGATCCCAAATGTAGAATTATAACACTGGGTATATAAAAATAAAACGTTTATTCACAGACAAGTGTTATATATCTTATTACAACAAAAACTATCTATTTATCTTATATCTCTTTCTCTTTTGCGAGGAAGAGTGTCTTGTTTTATCCTGGTTATTTCGTTCCTCCCATTTGTCTTCTCTTTCCGCTGGACATTGTTACCACAGCTTCTCTGGGGCTTACATATGCAAATCAGAAAAAAAGTCTTTTAAAGGATTCTACAAGTTTTAAATATCTATATTTTATTACTTTTGATAAATAATTATGGTTTATAACAATCATAATTAATAAATTTTGTCTTATTCAAAATTTTTATACCAATTAAGGTTTACATTTATAATATTTTCTTCTCATTTTGAATCTATCTTAAGTCGTTCTCAAAAATCATAGGGTTTCACTTTATCACTAGCAGTTTTAAAAAAATTAATATACATTTTTATAAAAACTACATATCAACTTACAAAAAAAAACTACGTATTTTGCATTCGTTATACTTAATCTTATATTTAAAAACAACCTTACAATTTAAAAAAATGTATAGTAATTATAAAAAATTTTATGTATGCTGTTTCGACTGTATGTACATTTTATATAAAAATATATGAGAAATTATAAAAAAAGTATGTTTATCAGTTTGACTGTATGTACTTTTCTTTAACAAAAACATATCGTTAACAAAAAAAAATGTATGAAATTTCTTATAAAATTGATACATATTAAATGTTTATTATGTGGGTATAATTAAAAATAAATTAATTGGTAGTCGAAATGACGATAAGTTTCTATAGTACTTATAATTGACAATGTCTAGCAAAACGACAGTTTTTAATTTTGAGTGTAAGAGAGTTTTAAGCAATGTAAAAAAATATCCTTGAAAACACTGTTAACCCCAGGGAAGCTTCAGTAAGAATAGAACGAAAAGAGAAGACAACTAAGAGGGACAAAATAACCAAAAGCAATATACAACCCAGACAACATATATAATCTTATATATACAGCACTTTTATGTTATGTCTCAACAGACATTGCTTTTTATAAATATTACATTGTATATTTGTCTTGAATAAAAGATTAAACATCATTTAAAGGACCCCTATTGGGATCCCCTACGATTCATCTGGATTACAGTACTAAAAAATTTTAATAAAACGTTAGATTTAGTTTTTAATCGTAGTAATTAAAGTGAATATTATCTTATGATTATATTTTTTTAAAATTTTCCTAATTAAAACATTTTTAAAGGTTTTTTTATATTTCAAGAAAAATAAGACGTTATTGAATTAATTTTATGCTGTAAAAACTTAATTAGAGCAGTCAATATTGTAAATCAATATCATATCTAATGTAATTAAAATTTTTGCTACATTACAATATTTAAAAACAGTTGTAATTTGAAGGTGAATCGCTTAAGTCATAATCATCTTCTTCTTCTGTATTTTTCTCCTCTTTTTTTCCTTTACTTCACTATCATCGTACACACTATTTCCTTTCTTGAAGGAAGCTCAATCACATTTTCTGAGCCTGAAACAATATCTTGGTTTTTACCATCTAGTGTAACAAGTTAACTATCTTCATCTAAAACCACATCTTCAATTTCTTCTTTCTCGTAATATTCCTCATCTTCTATAAAAATTTTTTAGTCTAAATGATTTGCTTTCCGAAGTAACAAATGTAGGCTGTGCTGAAGGTTTTAGTGTTTCCTTTGGCGAAGTAAGCCTACTATTTTGTTCTGAGTCGTTAAATTCCTTTTCTTCTGAATCTTTCTGATCTTCACTAGAAATATATGCAGTATCTCTCAAGTCTAAAGAAAAAACAATTTTATCTTTGACCCTGAGGCACTATCTTCAACTCCTAACATTTATGTAATAAATTTACTGCGTTCTTTTGAAATCACACCGCCATCTACCTCATCTTCATAATATTCTTGGTCTTCATTAAAAATTTTTAATGTATTGGTGTTTTTGCTGATGTAGTAGTTGTTGTTGTATTTTCAGACGTTGTTACTGGTTTTGATATAGGTGTAGTTTTTAGTTTTGGCTCAGATTTTGTTGTAGTTTTCTTAGTTATGTGTATTGTAATCTTCGGTTTTGTTCGTTTTTTTGCTGTAGTTCTTCCATTAGATTTTGGTCAACAGGTCGTAGTGTAAAATGTGAAGATCTTATTGTTGTTTTTCGATTTGTAAGTAATGTTTTTTGGTAACTTTTTTTGTAGTTGCTCTTTTTAGAGTCGTTCTCTTTTAGGCTAATGGCTTTAGAGGTAATTTTTTATTTATGATTATTTTTGTTGTTGTTCTCTTTCCTGAAGAAGCCACTTTTTTAATTGCTTGTTTTTTTGATTACGTTTGTTTTTTGATACGAACATTACTTAATGATTTTGACTCAATGTCATTGAGGCCAACGACATTCGATTGCATTTTATTTAAACAAACTTGTAAAGATTTCTTTAATCATTTTAGCTAAATAAATTTAAATTGAAACAATTTTGAAATATTAGTGTTGCTGCACATTGCAAAATTAGACACATTAAAATATTATTTACATTAGTAATAAAAATTTTCGAATGAAAAAATTTTAAAATGTAATTAAATAAAAAAATTTTTTTATATGTTCTTGATGTTTTTAAGTCAAACAAGTGAAAGTTTCAACACCTGGAGTTTTGATAAAAATATGTAAATATTTTTATTAACTTATTTGACAGTGAGTTTACAAAGAAATAACATTGTGATTATTGTTTTTATTTGTATTCGAAAATTAAAATAGTTAAATTGAATTTTACAATAATATTTTTTATGTAGTGAAATAATCTTAAAATTTGTTATTTTTTTAGAAACTTACATTAAACTTAAATATTTATTTATCAAAAATCTAAAAAAATAAACTTTGCAAATATTAAAAAGTCTATTTATATAAATTTAAATCAAAACATCGTATTTTTCATAAGTTGTATACCTAAATTTAAACTTTTTCATGTGTTAATAAGAAAATAGTCATATATTTTTTGAAAACTGTATTTTCTTAAAAACTGACTAGCTATTAAGTCATAATAAAATATACAATTGTTATAATAATCTGATACGAATTTTCAACTAATTATTTAACATCCTTTTTAACTATTTTTTGTTATTCCGTTAGTTTTAATAATAATAAAAAAATAAATTTTTTATTATTTCAATAACCATTTAATTGAAACAGTTTCTGATAAAGTTAAGAAAAATATCTAAGACAATAAAAGATTATTAATAAAAAAATCTGCTGCAAAAATTTTCTAGCAAGTTAGATTTAGTTTTCGATTGTAATAAGAAAAATAAATACTTTTTTATAATAACACTTTTATTTTAAATTAATCTAGTTAAAATACATATGACGTTTTTAATATCTAAAGAAAATAAATATACTAATTAATTTTATTTTATGCCAAAAAAATTTTATTAGAACACTCAATCTTGTTTGTCAATATTATACTATTTTTAGTTAGATTTTTCACTACATCATAGTATTTAAACGTAGCGCTTTTTAGGTGGTTCACATCTGTAAAGTAGATTCATCATCGTCGTCATCATCATCATCATCGTCATCATCATCATCATCGTCTTCATAATTATCATCATCATCATCATCATCATCATCGTCATCATCATCGTCATCATCATCGTCATCGTCATCATCATCATCATCATCGTCATCTTCTGTATTTGGTAGATTAGGAGACGTTTCACCATCTGTTACTCTTGCTTCAACTTCATTAACGCCGTTTCTAACGCTATCATCATCATCATCATCGTCATCATCATCATAGTCGTCGTCATCGTCGTCGTCGTCATCACCATTATCTAAATCTTCAATATTTTTTGCTGGAGGTTTTGCTTCTTTCGACGTAGTAGTTGTTGGTTTTGTTGTAGTTGTTGTAGGTTTTGTAGTTGTAGGCTTTCTAGTTGTTGGTTTTGTAGTTGTGGGTCTTCTAGTTGTGGATCTTCTAGTTGTAAGCTTTCTAGTCGTGGGTTTTCTAGTTGTAGGCCTTCTAGTTGTGGATTTTCTAGTCGTTTTTTTCGTTGTCATTGACTGTTTTTTTGTAGTGGGTCTTCCTAATTGTCTACGAGTTGTCTTTACAGGTGGGAGTATTCTACGTGGAGTTGTTTTTGGACGTAAGTGAATTCCAGGTCTTAGAGGTATTTTTCTGGTAGTTTGTCTTTTTGGAGTTGTTTTCTTTTTGAGAACTGGTCTTTGAGGTGTTTTTTTGGGTGGAACTCTTTTTGGTGTTGTTCTTTTTCCTGAAGAAACAACTTTTTTGGTTACTACTGGCTTTCTCGATACCGCTTGTCTTTTGATACGAAAATCATTAAATGATTTTGAGTCAATATCATTAAGAGCAACGATATTTGATTCCATTTTATTAGGACTATTTTGCAAAGATTTCTCTAAATCATTTTGTTTGAATGGATAAAACATGGAATTATCTGGAACTATTAATATTGATATATTTAGCAAGATAAGACAAAGTAAAATAAAGTTAACGTTGTTAAAAAACATTTTTAGATAGAAAATAATTTGAAATTGTGATTACACTGAAAAAGTTGCTTTTTTTATACATTCTTGATGTTTTTAGTTCTAACAAGTAGGAGTTTTAACACCTGGATTTTCGTTAGAAATGTGTAAATATTTTTGTCCGTTTATTTTCATGAATTTATAAAAAATATTAAATCATCATTTATGTTTTTCTTCACACTTGAACATTCCACTAATCAATTTTAAATATGCAATAATGTTTTCCATAAAATAAATAAAAATTCAATTTAACTTTTTATAAATACTTACATTAGGTTAAAATGTTTGTTTATAAATAAACTAAAAAAAAACTTGGCAAATATTAAAAAGTTTAACCATATATACATAAATTAAAGCATTTTATTTTTTAAAGGTATATATTAGGTTGAAAAATAAATAATAGCTGCAAAATCTTAATAAAATTTTCTATTGTAAGAAATTACAACAAAAAATTTATATTAACACAAAGTTTATGTAGGAATGTAGAAATACATTCTCTGATAATATTTATCATATTATCTTTTTTTTGATTTAACATGTGAATGATCTGGTATTTTATTTTTAGGTTATAAAACTATGAGATATCTCGTTATCGTTTATCTGTGTGTTAAATTAAATTAAATGCGATCTTAAGAAGGCTGTCAAAAAGAGAATTACGCGTAACTTTTTTTAATGATTTCAAGCTCGAACATAATGAAGTTGAAGAATCTAAAAATTTAGCAAATATATGGGAAAAATAGTCGATTCCAAAAAGCTCTTTGCGTTGGTGGTTCGAGAAATTTCGAAGATAAAATTCTGATCTCTATGACGAAAGAGTTACAAGCAAACTCTTTACTATCAACACTAAAATTTATGAAAGTTTGTGGAGCTAAATTTTCACTTACTCAAACTTTTGAATGCATCTTTAAAAGATGAATTGTTTAAAAATCAAGAATCTTTAGAAAGAATTTTTATTGATTTCATAAAATTCCAAAAACTTAGGTTTTACAAAACTAAAATTTTAATGTTGTTATGACGTTAACAAAGATATAATGATTTCAACCGAAATAAGTTGATTAATTTACTAAATTTTAAACTAAACAAGTAATCTCTTAACTAAATTTTATTGTGACCATCATTTATTTCTCAACCTAATACCTTAATTTAATGTTTTTCAGATGTTTTTAAAAAATACTCATATATTTTTAAAACTTCTATCTTTCTGCAAAACAAATGTATGTAAAAACACACTTGTTGTATTAGGTTGATACAAACTTTTAATTATTTATTTAAACTTTTTTGATGTATTCTTCCTTATACCTTTAGTTTTAATAAAAATAAATACAATGTTGTTAAATAATATATCTGATATCACACCTATATAAATTTTTTATAAAAAAAATAATAAGCATTATAAAAATACTAATATTTTTTTAATAATTCAGTTAAGTTTCTTAATATTAAAATTACAATAACTTATAATCTCTTCCAAAAAACGAAGACAAATAGTAGATATTATGAAATTAAAAATAAACATGTTATCTTTCTACAGAAACTATATGAGATTTTACCATGCGTTTTATGCCATGCCAAATGCTATCAAAGCAATTTAAAAATCTAAATTTTAAACCATTTCAGTTTAACTAAGTTTGTTGACTAGCCAATTAAATGAAATAATTATCAATAATATTTAAAAAATTTTAAAAGAAATCAACTGAGAAATAAGTTCTGCATAAAAACCACAAAAATTTTTGTAACCGCAAATTTCTTTGAAATGCGATAAAAACATTTATGTTAGGATATTAAATTTTTTAAAATGCAAGTAATGCTACAAACAAAAATACAACAATTAATCAACTTTTATACTATCCGCTAGCTAAAATATCCCATTTTCTCTGTTGTTCAAGTATTAGTTAATGCTTCTCTGATTGTTGAACTGCCTCTGAAAAAAGCTATACATTGCTTAAGAATAAAATTGTTTAAAAAATTTATGTTAAAACATACATAATATCTCAATATTTTTTTCTAGATATTTAAAAAATTTGAAATATTTGTTTTAATTAAAAGACATTAAAAAGTTTTCTTTAATTAAGTTTTAAATAATGAAAATATTGACAAACAAATAATACAATATGATAAGAATACGCATCTAGAATAATAAATATTAATTTTAACAAATATGGACAAAAAATAGAAAAATTGTTTTGAAACACATGATAATTTTGTTAAAAAAAGTGTCAAATTAATATTTTTTTTAAAAAAAAGTACACACTTTAAAATTCTAACTAACAAACGATAAAAATTGTATAGTTTTTTTTTAAAAATTACTTTATCTTTTATCACGCCATTTATAACTTTTAAATTTTTTGGGATAAAACGTACACATTCATGTACCTGCATATTTTTTATTAAATGTAAAAAAGAAACAAATAAACATTTTAAAAATTTTTTTTAAAAACGCCTTGATTTTTGTAAATTTTAATGAATTTAAAATAAAAACTTTTTTTTTTAATAAATAATAATCTCAAAATCGATAAAAACATTTATTTTATTATAAAATTAGGTACTTTTTTATTAGTTAAAATATCCGCAAAATTATTAATTCAATTATTTTATTTCTAGAGTTTTTTTTTTACTACACACTCTTGAGTGTGTAAAATTGTCTAATAGTGTTGACTTTACAATGTCATCAAAATAAAGATATATAAGAAAAGAATAAAACACTTAGCACCAGTTATTGGAAACCCAAGGAAACATTAGGATAAGTTGTTTTTTAATCATCGTTTATTTGTTTTTAGTTTTTTATTGATTCAAAAAAGAATGTATTTATCAATACACTATCATTTTTAATTAAAAATAAGAAAATATTTTTTATAGCATTAAAGATTAACAAATGGTTAATAATATATTTTGTTTAAGTAAACTTTAATATTTTCAAAAAATACAATTTTCTGATAATTTTTTTAAATACAACCTTTAACTGTTTTTTTAATTTATTTTTTTTATATAAAAATATTATTATAAAAGAAACATCAATTCAAAATTTTTTGCTTATAATATAAATAATCAAAATGCGCTAACATTATTGTATATGATGCATAAGTAGGTGTCATCTAGTTGTGAAAAGGTTAAACATGTCGAAAATTTCTATCAACTGCAAAAATCGGCGCAATAAAATTTTCTTAGCTAATAAAATGATAAATCTTATGCATAACTTTTTCTAGCATGCTAGATTTATTATTTATTTGTAACAATAGTATCAAAATTAATTTTTTAATCAACCTTTCTTTTCTTAAAATCTATCTTATTAAAACATTTTTGGTGCTTTTGATATCTAAAAAAGATAAAAAAAAGTATTAATTTTATGCTTTAAAAAATAAAATTCGAGCACTTAATCTTGCGTATCAATATCATATACTTTTAAGTAAGATTTCTCATTCCATTGTGATACTCAAAATTAGTGATTTTCGGAATAATTGAGTACTGCTTGTTGGTTTCTTCTATAACTTCATCTTCAACTTCTACACTTGATTCAGTTATCTAATTTGTTGATGAACCTCAATAATCATCAATTTCTTCTTTTTTTGTAGTAAGTTGATCTTTTACTTCTGTAATCTCAAGCAAACTTTCGTCCACATCTGCTTCCTCTTCTTCATTTATATCAACTTCTTCCTCCTTCTCTAGTATATGTGTTGTTTCTTTTGTCGTAGTACACAGAAAACCAAAAGCGTAATTTTCGAACCGATCAGTTATTGATATTTGCACTGTACAAGATGACCCTATTTAACTTAGACAAAAAAATATATTGCATTTATCATTTTTAAGATTGTGTTAATACGTAATATATAAAATTATTATATTTATTTCTTAATAAATACCTAATTTACAAATATTAAAAAATGAATATAACAAAATGATAAAAGAAATGTACTTATATTTCTTTAAAATGATATTTATAATTTTTAAAATAAGAAAGTTGTTATTTTACATCAACTTATCAAGAATAATTAAACATATTCATAAAATGTAGTTATTAATATTAATAAATTCTAAAATAAAAGTTATTTTATCTGTGTTCAATTATTATTTCCACTAGGAGACAAGTCAAAGCTTCATTACTTTAAACTTAATTATATTTATGATTCTAGTTTATCTTCATCAAGCTACTTGTAACATTAAAACAGTTGATTTTATTTTTTAGTATTTACTTTATTAAGAAAGAAATATAGATTTACAAAGCCAAATTTTATGCTAAAGAATAGACTTCGTTTAAAACTCATTACTATAAATGATGACGAAGTAGATGTAGAAATTTTTCAACTTTATAATATTACACAAATAGAAAGTTTTTATGAGCAATTTTTTATTAAGTAAGATAAGAAAAAGTAAAAATTATAAATAAAAAATAATAACAAATATTTTAAAATTATAAAATAATTAATAATTTATGTCAAAACATCAGTCATCACATCAAAAAATATCTGATAAACTATTTAAGTGAACAATCTGATAATTTGATTAAATCCTTATGTTACATATTACAAGCAAATTTATTATTCTTTAAGTAATTAGTAACTTTATTTATACAGATTTTTAAAGAAATTAAGCCACAAGCATGTAGGAATACTTTTCAACCTGTCGTTTTACAAGTTGATTTGTTGGGCACAAGGAAGACTGCGTTTTGAACATTGCTTTCTACATTAGGATGATTTAATGCAAGAATACAGAAGATGTAAATTTTCCGTTGACTCGAGATACCTTCCAATTCTTTATTAAAATCATGCCGGAACTTATAATATTTTTTAACATTTTATCTTCAATCAAGACACTTAAAGTTGAGTAGACTGATTGCAAGTTTCTTCTCTTATGCCCCACAAAAGTGCACTCTTTTCTCATTTCGTAATGTAGATAGTTCTTTCAAAGTATATGTAATATTTTGGGTAATATACCGTATATCACTTTAATTAAATCATTTTACCTCCAGAACAGTGATATTTTGTCCATTGAATATAAACAATTCTGGTAAGTCATAACAATTTTGTTTACCAGATCTCCAGAAAATTCACATTCCACATCAAGAGTTATTATGATTATAGTAATCTAAACACTTTAGTAACAATATGTTAAAGTAAAAACTAATACCTTTTCGAATACGACTTTTTTATTTAATTTTAATGTTTTTCTTTTTAAAAGTTCGTTATTATCAATTAATTACCTCGGTTGCCAAAGTTAATAATTTACCGACTTAAACAATGATTATTTTTATTAAGCTAAAGTGGCTGTTATTTTTTACAAGACGACAAAGATTAGAATTACGTCTAACGTAGCTTACCACAAGCAAATATTTAGTAATGATATTTTAGAAACTGAAAAAAAACACCATATGAGATATTTTTTCACTTATTTCATAATTATTTTAATAAACTAATGATTCACTACCACTTTTTTCATGAATAAAATATAATAAATGGGGAAAGTTTTTATACGAGATTTGTAAAAAGTATTTAAAAGTAATAATATTTTATAGACAGTAAAAGTTTCATTCTATAAATAACTATCTATAATGTGTCAAGTTATTCGTTATTATGATCTATCTCTCCATTGTTATAAAAGCAATTAATAAGTTTTCTTAATCATTGTTAACATCTGACTCCACTCGAATGTTATCTTTTTATTTTTGTCGTTATTTTCAATAAATGTTATATATTTAATTTGTTTTGCCATATCGATAACTCCAATTGGAGCCATTTAATCATTGATGGGTGATGACTGATCATTGTTAAAAAGTTATTGTTCTAACATTTCTGTTATTCTATCAAAACTCCTATTTATTGATAGACATTTCTTTGGATCGGCAGGATTTCTTGTCATACTACGTCAACAGACACAATGGAAGCCTTTTTGTTTATTTAAAAAACTTTATGAACAATCATCGCTTTGTTGAAAGAATTCATTAACATATAAAAGGAGGAAATTAATATTTATATAGAAAAAATTAATAATATATTTGAAAATGTGGTGATTATTACTAGTTTACACATCCTAAAAATAAAAAATAACACAAAATTTATCTATATTGCAACAATAATCACTTGGACACAAATCACGATGACTTTGAATCCTACATGGATAATCATTAGGCTTAACAGTTGGTGGTAATGTTTTAATAGGACTAAAGGTATGCAATAATCATGTTATTTTATTAAATATCGTTAATACAAGAATTTTAAACAAAACGACAATGACAAAATATTATATTCAAGATGCAATTGATGATTAGAAGATCAATTTACAACTTATGAACATAAGCATATTGTTTTGTGTAACAGGAAAAAAAGTTGTAATATTGTCATAACCTTTGATCATACAAAAAATGGAGGACCAAATATTTAGAAATTACAAAAAAAATTATTTATCTTGAGTTAGATTGTAATTTTATTGATTTTGGTAAAAGAGTGAAGAAAAGTAATGATTTAATAAGCTTCTGCTACATTTTTATCATAAAAAGGAAGTCAGTTATCCCAAAAATCATCTAAGAATTACTTCACTAGAACAATAAAAAACATTTGATTAAGTAGTCAATTTGATAAATTTTCTTTATAATTCATAACACGAATAACAATATTCGTAGCAAACTATTATATTAGTATTATTGTTGTAAGAAACAATTAGACTATTACGGATATTTCGATTTCAATCACCGTATAGAGCATTAGTTATTAAATATTCTTTACCATAAAATGATTCAATTAAACTTTTTATGTTAATTTGTAGAATGGTAAAGCTGACGACAATTTTTTGAATATGAGAAAAAAATAAAAGTGTATAATAGTTTATTATTCTCATAAGAACATTTATTGTTGAATTTTCACACTTTTATGAAGGAGTTTTCTAAAGTGTTTTTGTTGTATATATCAAAATATTTGTATCCATGAAGTCCTCCATCTTTTGATATATGGGCACGACGTTGATATCTTTTACCTGGGACAACAACTTCTTTACTTTTATTTAGATCTGCTTACGAAGTTCTTCTAATATTATTACTATAAGAACATTAAGTTCAATTCTTTTTTTTCTTTTCCAGTAAGATATTCAAGATAGAAGCTAGTATTCTTCTTTTTTACCAGTATTATTTGCATTAATCACAAACATACTATTACCATATTTTATATTTCCAATAATTAAAAGTAAAATGAATCATTAAAAAAATTTTACAAAAAGTTTATTGATTTTTTATATGTACAACCAGAAGACATGGAAAAAATAGTAGTTATTCTTGTTGTATTTTTAAAAAGTATTAATTTTTAATTTAATTTATTGTTTATAAAGTTTTAAATATAAGTATACATTGGAAAATAACTCTTGAGTTTGTTTGAATTTATTTAAAACAAAAACATTTAAAGAAGTATTATATGAATTATAAAAAAATCGAATAATTGACAGTATAGACATTTTAAAAACTTTAAATCAAAAAAATATATGATATAATGTTATGTTTTGATCGCAAAAAATAATTTAAAAAATTTTATAGTTTTTAATCTATTTCAATCAGAGGAAAACGCTTTTTTAATTTTATTTTATGCCTGTTGAATACAACTTTTTAAGAATGTGTATTTCAATAATATTTTTTATAATAACTCATTTTTCTTCTTAAAATATATAAAAAGTAACAACTTTTTTCTTAAACTTTTCTTAACAAAAAATGTGAAATTTTATTTATGAAACCAGTAGAATATCCTTCATGTCTGTATTGTTTTTTACTTTATTTATTTAAAAAATTTTTAGTAAATCGCATTTATTATTATAAAATCTTAAAATTAAAAAAAGCGACATTTCTTTACATACAAGTTTTTAAATACAACTTATTCATCAGTATTTATTTTTAAAAAATAATTTAATAATAATGTCAAAAAAAATAACTAATCATTCAGAATTAATAAACATAATAGTGATAATTAATAAATATGTGAGTGTAATTTTTAAATTTATCAATAAGCATTTTAACCTTAATGAACATAGCAATATTGAAAATTTGTCGAGTATCATTTCACCTTTTTTGATATTCACAAAATTCAAAAATATCATATTTGCATATTTAATAGATCTCACTAAATGCCATTTTGACATGTCTGTCTCTAAAATTTGTAGGGTATAGTTGCGTTCGTTTAGACACCATTTCGTCTTGTGTGAATTTAAAATTAACATTATAAAAATAGTCCTACCGAAAAGGAACAGTACCATATTTTTATTTATTAATTTGTCACAATTTTATGAAAAAAAATAAAACTGTTTATTTTTATATAGATTTTTAGCTTTTTTTTCAGAATAACTAATTGATAATATATAATGTTTTTTCTGATTTCTTACCAAAATTATTAATATTACACTGCAAAATTATTTTACATAATTTAGATTTATTAGTAAATTTTATTAAAAGTTCTGGACTATATCCTATAAAACAAAACATATGAAATATATTGAACATTAAAGATAAAATGGGGAGATAGAGGATAGCGTATAGAAAAGGTAGAGTAAACTCTGTTTAAGAAAGAGAAAGAAAAAGGATGATATTTTGACTAAAAGGAACTATAAATAACCTGGAAAGTCATGGGCAATATCACTGTTATTTTATACAGATACTAACCATTATTATTATAGAATTATCAAAAATAAATAAAATCAGGAGGTTCACTGGTTGGAATTTATAAGAAATTAAAAAGATTCTAAGGTATTAAAGTTAATTATTGTTTTTATTATTTTATTGTTTTAAAGATCGATAAGACCAATAAATAAATTTTACTGTAGGGAGTTTGTAAAATGATAATTTCTTATTAATTTTGATGATATAATTAATTTAAATTTCAAACGATTCTTTTCTTTTTCGTTCTGAGAGAGGGACTCTTACTTATTTTACACTAAAGAACTTTTATTTATATTGTTTAAAAAAATAGTGGTTATTGTTATATAATAACTATTTTATTTATAAAAAATAAGTAAAGAAGTAAAAAAATCATGAATAAAAGTGATAATATCATTGTATATATAGTCACATATACAAGAGTATAGCTAAAGAATGACATGTTATGTCACAGTTATAAAATTTTTTTAGATTTAAAATTATATTTTGATAATAAAGTTTTGTATTGCATTGTAATCCTGGTGAAGTCTTTAGGACCCTTAAAAGCTTTCAAGCTTTTACAATATTTAACACAAAACTTTATACATCAGCTTATTAAGCAAAGGAAAATAGTAATACAATAAGAATAAGGCTATTATTGTTATGATATAGCTATGTTGTAATTAATGATGTACAATAGTCTTCATCTGTTCTTTATATAGTCCTCAAGGTAAGAGACGTGTTCCATTAGATAGTTTCTTACATACATCTGGTATTGTTGTACATATATTTGATCTGACATACCGTCTCATGTTCACAATATAATACTGTTTTAAAAAGAGAAACAAAATTTTTTACACCTTTTTATACAAAAAACTAGTGATTGTTGAATAATGTTTTTCGATTAATATAAATTATAACTTAGCCTTTAAACAAACATAACTCTGAAACCCTATAAAAGATTGGGTACTTCAGATATGATATCTAGATTTATACGAAATTTTTTTTCATTGACCAAAACTTTGAGGGATTCCTTACAATTTAAAACTAATTAGAAAAATTTTCCCATGCCTTAATGTCAAATTTTCTTAACAAGACAATCAAATCAGTAATCTTAAATATCAGAAAAAATAACATCCTTGAATTAGTTTTACTAAGAAACTTAGAGCAATACAGATTTATTACAGTAAAAGAATGACATACTTTGACATACAAATAAAATTTTAGCTAATTTTTCTAAATTATTTTGAATAAGTATTAAATTTTTATTTATTTATTGTTTAAAGTTATAATATATAGTATTTATCATTCGAACTAATCTCATCACCTGTCACCCAATTATCCATAAGCCAAACTTTTTCCTTACACAATTTATCTACTACTTTACACCCTTTTGATTTCCATTTACCAACACATTTTCTAATTTTATCTAGTACACTTAAATTAAACTCAAACTTTTTAAGAACATTTAGTTTTTTTTTAATTTTTGCAAATTTTTTTCTTATTTGAATAATATCTTTTTCTAACACAAAATTCTTAACATGTCCATTTGTTACATTTCTATTTACCCAGTTACAACGAAAATGCATCACCATTGCATTTTTTTCGTTTAACTATGAATAAAACTGCTTTTTATTAACAAATATAAACTTACTTTTTTTAATTTAAATTTTGGAAATACTCTTGAAGGAGTATGTGATTGAATAGTTACAGCTCTTTCTGGTCGAAGAATAAACTTTGTGGGTCTAAATCTTCGAATTACAAATATACTTCTTAAAAAATTGAAATCACTTTTAATATCTTTTTTTGAGTAGACCATGTTAAGATTTGCAAAAAAATGCTTAAAAACTAAGCCTGCCAAATTTTCTTGTTTTTCAAATATTTCATCAGCCATTTTTATAAATATATCATTCTTAAATGTATTATTTTCAGTAAAATATAGGAATTCATCAACATCAAGAGCAGTAACATATTCTGAATTAACTCTATTCATACAGTCATTAATTGCTGACATATGACCATAACGATATATACTTTTATTTGGATCCACATTTTTATTCTTAGGTAAACTTTTAAGTGGAATAAGTGTTACAAGACCTTCAGATTCATAATATTTTAACAAATTAAATACATCTTGGGAAACAGAACTATAGTAATAAACTATTTTTGAAACACCCTGCAATCTCCAAATTTCAGAAGCAATAAACAACTGTAGAAAATTGTTATAAAAATACAAGGGTGGTACACATATTGTAAACTTGTTTTTTTTCTTTTCACTTAAGAACGGTTTTCTAACTGTTACATCGGTTTTCGTTCGAGTATGTAAATTTAGTATTGTTATATCATTGAGAGAAGCAACTAGATTGTCTGGAATTTTGAATCTAATAAAAAGAGAATTCCATTTACACGATATAGCCCAAGCCCATGGACATTTTCCCATTATCATTCCAATCGTTCCACTTAAAAATTGCCCACTATTTTTATCGTACAATATTAAAGTATTATTTTTATTGCCTTGATAATCAGAAATACATCTCGCAAATCCACTTGAAATTAGAAGAAATATGGAATTTTTTTTAAAATTGACTTTTTTAACTAAATAGAAATTTGATAATATTATTGAGTTATTTGGACAAAGTTTTTTGACTTTTCAAATTGTTCAAGATATTCAAAATATTTCTTGTTTTTTTCATCCAGTTCAGCTTTTAAATTTTGTTTTATATCGTAAATTACTAAGGTTTTGTTGAAATATAACATAGTTAAATAATTAACGATAATAAAAGATAATGCAAACATAATTAACATAGTAGTAAAAAAATGTATGTTACTGGCAGTTATTATCATATTAAATAGCCTCATCTCTAGTAGCTCTAAATGGCATATTTTATAATGATTAAAGGAATAGAAATTTAAAAATATTAAATTAAAATTATTTAAAATAATTGTTGATAAGTTATTAACCTATGCAAAATAGTTAAACTTAAATATTTTGAATGATGCGTTATAATAAGAAAACCAAAGATATTTCTCGCTTTGCTTAATTACTTTCAATTTTTAAATACGGTTTCTATAAAAATTTAAGGATGTTATTTATTACAAATTTTAAATATTTAATGCGTAGAAACGTGATACATGTAAGCATTTACCTAATATCAAAAGTAAGACATAAAGTAATCATCTTGGCATTTAAACATTCAAAATTATATAGAATATTGATACAAAAGTGTAAAAAAATACATAATAACAAATATACTACAATAATTTATAGTATTTGATAGATTTTATTAATTATTTATTAAATAATTAGCTATGAGTTGGATTATATTGTATCACAATGTATTGATTCAAAAAATTACAAAAGTATATTATTATATTTTTTCTCTTTTCCATGATATAACTTTATCAATAAAACAAAGTGCACTATTATAAATAAAACAAATTCTGTTAAATCCATCAAAAATCACCTATTTTTTTGCTTTAACATTTCATCATATCGATAATACTAAAGAAGATAAAAATTTGAAAAAAATTAAACAATTCTAATACTATTACTTTATTGATTAATGACAATAAAATTAAATGTGTGTTATTTTTTAAAGAAATTCAATTTCTTAAAACTATTGTAATATTACACGCCTATATTTTAAAATTTTTTTATTACTATTTGAAAACTCGCCATCATCACGCTTTCCGTTGTATTAAATCAATGCTGTTCTTTTACTTCATTTTATTTCAATATTCTTATAAGTTCCGCATAGATTCAATTCTGCTGCTTCTTTTTCTTTTTCGATATTTTACTTTCAACCCTAATTTCGGCGTAAATACTTTTTTATTAATTGTTTTTACAAGAATTATGTTTAATTTAACTTTTTGGTTTTTTGAAGCTGTAATAAAATATGTACAAGTATTTTTTCATTTGAATTTAGATAATGTACCTTTTTTATGCCTGTAGTTTAGTTGATCGCATTTAGGATTATTAGGTTCTATATCTTCACAATACTTTCCTTTATAACCATTAGGGCACTTACAAACACCGAAATTGTTAGTGTCTAAATAACCGCTACTGCGGTAAACTAATTTTGATTTACACTTTTAAGAATAATAATGTCAATTTATCAAATTGTAATCATTGAAAACTAAATTCATCCCTTTGTTCCATCATCATATTATACAAAGGTTTATGTGCTTCAATCGTATTTTTTTTTAATTTTTGCTATTATAGTTTGAAGGGAAACGTAATAATGAACCGAAATCATATCCAACACCATGTGTTTGAAACTTATTTTACTTAGAGGATCAAATGTAGTTTGTTCGTCTTTCTTCATGTTTTCATAGCGAAGTTTTACACATTTTTTTCTATCATAACGACTTATTTAATTTATCATTTCCAAAAAAACTTGCTAAAACTGATTGCACTTACCCGCTACTTTTTAAGTCATCTTTTGATATAAATGATTTTCTTTCAATAATACTACCATTTTTTATATGAAATAAATAGAATAACTTCCGTATAAAACTCTAACATTTTACCATCATTAACTAAATCTGAGGTCATAGTAAAACTAAAACATGTTTTTTTTGTTTTCTGTAAGGTTGTTCTTATTGTAGAAATGCGAAATTCTTTATTAATGAAATATTTCAGATTTTTTGGTAATTTTTTTGTATCACCATTATTTTAAATTACTCTTTTCATACGTATTGATTCAAATAATAATATTTCTATTAAAATAAACTGCAGAAATCTTATAATTAATAATTTTTATTCTTACCACTATTAAATAAAAAAATCAGAAGGTTAATATCTAAATACGTTTGATTCTATAATATATTAAAACATTTATAGTTAAACTTTTATATATTATTATAATATATAAAATCGAAGATTACGTAAATTCCAGCAAATATAAAAAGATTGTTTTATACAAACTTGTGTAAACTTTGTTAGTATCATAATTATTTTTTTGTTAAAAATTATTTTTTTTAATAGCTCAGAAATTAATTATTTGTTAAAACTATAAAATATTAAGATATATGCTAATCATTTATTATTAAATATCATATACATCTATAAATATATAATTTATGTATAAACAATCGATGGAATACATTTTTGAACTAAATAGTAAAATTATTTTATATATAATTGTCATATATCTAAATGTAATTACAAAGATAAATTTATTAGCTATTATATTATTAAATTCTGTTAAGAGTAAACGACGTTTAAGAACAAAATACTTTAAAACATTATATCTTTATTTTACTGAAATACAGATTCTTTGAGACCTACATACAGAATTTCTTAATTATGATAAGTAATAAGTTTATTCGAAAATATATTATTTTTAGTACGTTTAATAAATAAAGATAACTTTTATGTTCCATAACCTTAATTTCTTGTAGGTTTATAAAAGAAATATGTTAAGATAATTTTTATACTACAAATGACTATTAAAATGCTCGAAAAACAGTACTATAATTGACAAATAACTATTAAACATGTTTTCGAAAACTTTATTGAACATTGATTGTTATTTTAAATTTTAATATACAGCTTTTAAAAACACTCAGGTTTCAAAGCTATTTTTGTTTTTAAAAGCATTAATTACCGCCAATTCTTTGGTATTGTATTGCACGATAAGCTTATCAGCTAAATCTAAGTCAAATCTATTATTTATGCTTCTGTAATTTCAGATATGTTTTTTCGGGTTCAAACTTTTATAAAATATAAACTGTATATCAAGTTTATGGATATAATAATATCTCTAGATGAAACGATAAAAAAAACAAATTAATGATAAAGTTAAAATTTATTTTTGCCAACACTACGAAATGCGTGTAGTAGTCAAAACATTTATATAAATTGCAGATACATGTAAACACTAATACAAAGCAGACATTTTTTCTGAAAAGATTAATAAAACTTCTGATATATTGTTATTTTTTTCTTTGCAGAATTCGCCAATATTAAAATTTGTAATCTTAATCTTTATGGTGGAAAACGCGATTGAATTATAACAAGATGTGATTCAGACTTAATTGATAATGGATAATTACCAGGACAGAACAAAATTCCAGATGCTGCTAAATCACTTTGATATCTTATCTCAACACTTTTATCCTCTTTACAAATACGATGAAGGTGTCGATTGCTATAAAACGAGAAAATTGTTCTTATTTGTCCTCCATGATCAGTATAAATGTAATAAGTGCAGGCTCCACCAACTCTAAGAAAAATAGTATTACTTGTATGTTCAGCATAAAACTGATTAACAGCAGTACAAAAGCGACTATTTACTATCAATTCTGAACAATCGTCACCAGTTGCAAACGAAGGACATTTACATATGCGATATATTTTGGGATGCATATACCTGTAATCAAATCATAATATTTGATAATCATAAATAAAATATTTGTATTATTATTGTGAAATTTAACAATGATTTTAATATTTATATGTGTTGAATTATGTGATTGACACCACTTAAAAAATTTTTACTACTTACTTATAATTTTGGCACGGAGAATGCATTACTCTGGGAATGTTGTTGTAATATCTTTTTTTTATTAGTTTTGCGTCATAAAAAGTTAGATATTGAGTTTTACCCATCAAATGCTGCATTACTTTATTTTTAGCAGTAATTACTTTTCTATAAAAAATCTCTTATTCATTTTCTGAAAGTGTATAACAAATCTGTAATCATAACCAATATTAAATGTAGTTGTTGTATTCTTGATAGTAAAATATTTTGAAAACCCTTGTTTTATAAATTATGAATGAATGGTTATATAATTATCTCTGTCATATCTGTTATGTTCATAATCAAGACCTAATGCACGCACAGTTTTCCGCAAAATTTTTCTAATGTTTTAATGTCGTTCTGATAGATAAATTCTATGTGGAATTTCTCTTTCCTCAATTAGATTCATAAAATGCTTTAGATTGATATGAAAACAGAACTTCTCTCAGGTCATATGATTGTTTAAATATAAAGCATGTCTCACTTGAGATTCTTGAAAGCGTTCGTTTGATAGCATTTTTATTTAAAAGTTTATTAACAAAATTCGTTATTTATTTCTTTATCGCTATATATTGTTTTCTTCTCAATATTGCTCGTTCCTTCCTTTCAATCGATGAGTTATTTTTTAATAAAACATCCTAAACCAATAATAAAACTAAAATTCATTAAACTTACATCTAAATATAGAGAGAATATTAAATTACTAAGTACAAATAATATTTTTTTTAAAATCATTATGTTAATGAAATTGGATTATTGTTAACAGACTTACTTTTACTACAAGAAAATTATCTTTTTTATCAAAATAAGTAAACAATGGTAAAATTTCAACTAATTTATTTAACAAATTAGACAATATAATGATAGAAAAATTTAAATAGAATTTTTAATATGAGATTTTTTTATCTATGTAAGATTCTATAAAAAGTATATTAAAATCAGTAGAATTTCTTAAATTAAAATAATTTTAAAATGTGAAATATTATTATAAACTTTTAGAAAACTTTTCAATACTTAACATCATTTTCTTTTATAGTTTTTTAATCATTTATTGATTAATGACATGCAATTTTGAATAAAATAGTAGTAAGAATATGACCTCTTATCGAATATTTCATTTGTACTTTAATCTCTGTACCTAAGGCTCTTCTATTACTCTTCTTATTACCTTATAGAAAGATCTAGATTATGGAAAAAAAAATCATCCCAAGCCTTACCTCTTTGTTTTATAATTCCAGAAGATTATCTTTTAGTATATATAGTGAAAATCTGTCATTCCTTTTTATTTTATACCTTTAGCCATTGTATGATTATTTCACTATGCTAATTTATTCTATGTTACTGAATTATTGTATATTTTAGGGTTATAACTACAGTTCTGAATCTGATATTATTTTGGTGATAAGTTATCACAGATCTGAGACTAACTGTAAGCTTTAATTTATATCTTATATTATATTATTCTTTTGTATTTCTAGAAAGCCTTAGTTAGCTAATTAAGTTATTAATTCTGTTGTAATCTGTTTTTGTGTATGTGATTTAAATAATAAAGATTATCTTTCAAGCAGAACAACACGCCAACAATAATAATCTTATATAATTTTTACTTAGTAGTTCAATTTTAGGAAGGTATCAGAGTAAATAGAAATATCAACATCGTATTTTCTGGTTAAATTACATACTCAATTGTGAAGAATAATAGTTTACTCAAAATGAATTATTCTTAAACATTATTAATTTAAAATATTATATTTTTATTAAACTAAAATGTTAATCTTCCCCGACTGCATTGTACGGTTTGTTATTATCATAACACTAATTTCATTCAAAAATAAATAATTTCTACTACATTGAATCACTGAGAAAAACCACTTTTATTTTATAAAACATCTGTTGTTTTTAAGTTTATATGAATTATTGAGCTTACTTTTTTTGTTATTTGTGATTTTTAGTTGGTTAGAAACAATATAAAAACAAATTTCAATATTTTAAAATGTTCTCAAACAGGCACGTATATTAATTGTCATTAAAAATTTAATTTATTACTTTTATTACTATTGGGTTATGTAACTATTTTAATGATAAGCACTTTATTTAAACCACTCCCATTTTTTGAAATAATTTTAATAATAATTTTATTATCTAAAATTTAGATAGACTTGTTATTTACATTCAAAAATTTTAGTAGCATATTTTGTAATTAGATTTTTATTTTGTATGTAATATACATACTTGAAAATAGATTAACATATAAATATTTATTTAAATTTGCTATATTTTGCATACTTTATTTGAAAATACATTTAACATTGTATGAATACATTTGTTAAATTTATAGTATTTTTGAAAAAATTAACAAACATGTATATGTCTTTTTGATATAAAAACTTTTAACATACTTTTTTTAAAATTAAGACATTAGTATGTAAATGACATACTAAAACATTTTTTACCATTTTTTTTTACAAAATGTGTAATGTTACATACAAAATATGTTACAAAACATTTTTGAGTATATACTTCTGTTCTTAATGATCATCGTAGTTAATTTCAAATTGATGTATGATAATAACTGGAAAACCTACTTAATTCATAACTAATTCTGTCAATAATAGTAGTTTTAAAATTAATGATAATGAAAAACAAATAAATGGTAAACCTAGAATTTAAATTTTTCTATACACCGATATATGTAATTATCACTACAAACATTTTTAAAAATTTACAAATATTTAAAAACTTTATAATAAAAATAACCATATATTCTGAGCGAAGAAATAATTTAAAAAGCTTTACAAATCAATAATATTCTTGATATATTTTCATTCCTCTCGTTCTTCAACTCGCCAATAATTAATTTTTAATAATATCTCTCTTTGCGGAAAATGGGATTGAATTATAACAAGATGTGATTCAGACTTAATTGATAATGGATAATTACCAGGACAGAACAAAATTCCAGATGCTGCTAAATCACTTTGATATTTTATCTCAACACTTTTATCCTCTTTACAAATACGATGAAGGTGTCGATTGCTATAAAACGAGAAAATTGTTCTTATTTGTCCTCCATGATCAGTATAAATGTAATAAGTGCAGGCTCCACCAACTCTAAGAAAAATAGTATTACTTGTATGTTCAGCATAAAACTGATTAACAGCAGTACAAAAGCGATTATTTACTATCAATTCTGAACAATCGTCACCAGTTGCAAACGAAGGACATTTACATATGCGATATATTTTGGGATGCATATACCTGTAATCAAATCATAATATTTGATAATCATAAATAAAACATTTATATTATTATTGTGAAATTTAACAATGATTTTAATATTTATATGTGTTGAATTATGTGATTGACCCACTTAAAAAATTTTTACTACTTACCCATAGTTTTGGCACGGAGGATGCATTCTTCTGGGAAAGTTGTTACAGTATCTTTTATTTATAAGTTTTGCGTCATAAAAAGTTAGATGTTGTGTTTTGCCCATTAATTTCTGCATTAATTTATTTCTAGCAGTAATTATTTTTGTATTAAAAATCCCATATTCATTTTCTGAAAAATGCATAACAGATCTATAATCATAGCCATTATTAAATGTACTTGTTGTATTATCGATAGTAAAATACTTTAAAAACCCTCGTTTTATAAAATACGAATGAATGATTATATAATGATTTCTGTCATGTCTGTTATGTTCATAATCAAGACCCAATGCACGCAAGGTTTCCCGTATAGTTTTTCCAATTTCTTCTTTTCCCTTTGGTACATAAATTTTATGTGGAATTTCTCTTCTTTTTCCTAAATTTGTTTCATAGAATGGTCCAGGTAGATATAAAAACAAAGCATTTCTAGGTTTGTATGTTTGTTTAAAAAATAAACATGTCTCTTTTGAAATTTTTAAAAGTGCATAGTTAATAATATCTTCATTTAATTTGCTGTTAACATAGTATTTTATTAATTTTTCTTTCCATAAATACTTGTATCTATTTAAAATTGCTCTTTTTTCTCTTTCAACAGTTAAATTGTATTTTAATACAGAAAACTAAATCAATAATTAAACTATTAATTATTAACTATACCGTTGTTTCGATAAAAATGACTATTCTACTGAGAATAATTAATATTTTTATATGTTTCATAGTATTAATGTTATTAAATTATTGCTCTTGGTTTGATTTTTTACTGTAAAAAAATTAGTTTGCTTAGCACAATAAGTGAATAATAACAAAATCACTTTAGTTTTTTAAAAAAAATTGGATTTTTTCAATACATAAATTGAAAAAATATTTAACACTAAAATTGCTCTATCTATGTGAAACCTTTCGTTAATATTCTCTGAAATATTTACAATTTTATTGATTCAAATAACTGATAGAATATAAAATACAACAATAAACATTTAAAATATTTTAATATTTATTAACATAATTTCATTAACCTTTTAGTAATCGTAGATTTTAATATCATGTTTAAATTTGTAAAAAACAACATTTTAAATACAAAATTACCAAAGAAATATGAAGTTTAACAATATAATTTCCATTATCATATTTATTAACATAAATACTATAAATTTCATGACGTCAAAATTTAAATCTTAGTTGTAAATTAGATTAATTTAAATTACTATACCTTTATTAAACCATAGTATATATATAAATATTCTACAATTTTCGAATGTGATTTCCTAACCATAAAAAATTATTTTTTTATTTTTAAAATAGACAATTTAAAATACAAAAAAAAAACTTAAATGATTTTTTAACTTCTCAAACATCAGTCTTTCATATATTCATAATATAGACATGTGTAAACTGTTATTAATTTTAATGGCTTTTTAGTAGTTGCAACAGCACTAACACCAGATCCAAGTATTCAAATTGTTTTGAAACACTTTAATGTATCTTCATTGCTATTTTAACCCTTAATTTATTAATTCCAAATACATTCGGATTGCTTTACACTTATTTTTTCTTTAAGTCTTTGTTTTTACCACCAAAAGTTTAAAATGATGTTATATAGTATGCTTTGGATTTATTATAAGATAAATATAACTGAAGTGCACCATTATCAAGTCTGAACTCAAAACAGTGACTTAAAATTGTTTTTATTCAATAGTTTCTTTCAGAAATAATAAGAATTTTAACAAAAAAATAAAAATAAATTAACAGTGGTAATAGAATATGAATTGTTTTTTAAAATTAACTATATACTGTAATTACAGACTTTTATATAGACAAGTTATAGTCATTTAAAGATGTATTATTAAAGCCAAAATTTCTTCTAAACACCTGATATGTTAAAACTATAAAATTAAAAAACAAGCGTAGATTTCTAGTTTCTTAATTACTTATCCGCCAAAAATCAAGCACTAAGTTGATTTGCATTGGCGGAAAATGGGATTGGATTACCATTTGATTACTTTCGGATACAATTACCTGTGGAGAATGGCTTGGGCAAAACAAAATCCCAGATATTGCTAAATCTCTTTTATATCTTTTTTCGACATGCTGGTTGTCCTTACAAATAGGAACTCCGATTGGGATAATATGATGCTTTATTCTTATTCTTATTTTTTACCATAACTTGTAGAGATATAAAATGTACATCTTCCACTGACACGTGGAAAAGCAATACTTTTTTCTCTTGTCGCAAATAATCGGTTATGAAAGGTACAAAAATGATTGTTTGTTATCAAATCTTTACAATCGTTACCTTGAGTAAACGGGGGACACTTACAAATTGATGGTATTCTGGGATGTGTATAACCGAAGTTATGACAAAGTTGGGGTAGGAAAATATGTGGATAAGAGCAATATTTTTTTTATTAAAGTTTAGCATCATACAAACTTAAATTATTAGATCTACCCATAAAAGGTTGCATAAATTCATTTTTAGCTATAATTACTTGTCTACCAGAAATTCCATACTCATCTTCTGAAAAATGCATTATAGATCTATAATTATATTTAATGCCATACGTATTTGTTGATCCTTAAAAATTTTTTGAAAATACTTTAGAAAATCTTTTTTTACATTTTTCCAATTAATGTCAATATACTTGTCTCTGTCATACCTATTATGTTCATAGTCAACACCCAATGCATGTAGAGTTTCTCTCATAACTTTTCCAATATCTCTTTTATTTATTGGTACATAAATTTTATGTGGAATTTCTCTTCCTTTTCCCAAATTCGTTTGATAAAATGGTCCAGGCTGATATGTAAATAATGCTTTTTTTAGTTAGTTGTTTAATTAAATATTAGACATGTCTCTCTAGTTAATCGTGAAAGTGTAAGTCTAATTAAATTTCATCTAACGTGCAATTGACATTGTATCTTATTTCTTTTCTCTTCATAAATAAATTTTTCTTACTAAATTGCTATTTTTTCTCACTCAATCGATAAATTAATTCTTATTGAAGAATCCTGAATCAAAAATTAAACCAAAATTTACAAAACCTACTGTTTAATCAAAAGAAAAATTTAATATCGTTATAAATATCATTGTTGATAAATTTTAACTATTTTACATGAAGTATATTTTTGTTTCTTAAAAATAACTCTACTTAGAATAAGTAATTAACAATAACATGGTCCATTAATGTTATTGAAAAAATAGGATTGTTAAATGATAAAAAAGATTATGAGGTATTATCAATGCAAAATTTTTCATTTTATGTTATGTTCGATGAATATGGCTTTTGAAATCACTATAATGTTATCGATTAAAATAATTACTATAATTAAAATATCTTTATACTCTTTTAAATATTTTAATTTTTTTAATATGTTTTTTTTGCAATATTTTTTGATCAATGATTCTTGTTTTAAAAATTACCAAAGAAAAGGAGTAACTATTTTATTCTGTTACGAAAAACTATAAATATGTAACTAAGTTTACAATTAGTATAGATAATTACCTACCCTCTCTTTTTATCGGAGGTTTCAATATTTAGTAATTTAAAAAAAATAAGATAATAAGATTAGTAATCTAAAATTGACAAAATTAGTAAAAGATGACAATATTGGATGAATGACTGTTGTTTACTTGTTCATTTATTATATATTGCATATATGGATTATCTTACAATCTTTACTGATTGATTGTATGAAACAATTCTAATATTACATTCATGTTTGTATAAAAAAACAGAAGGAGTGCAAAAAATTTTAAAAAAAAAGCTTAATAAAATAATATTTATTATTTCATTCGTTACATATTTGATAAATCTTTCTGATGAAGTTAGAGCAAAGCGTAGATATAACTGTATTACCAGAAAAGTCATTTATTGGGTAACAATATCTATTAAAGAAGAAGCTTTTAAAAATATATTTCTAATAAATCTAGAGCCATATCAAAAGCAAAAGATTATAACTACAAGCTATTTTGGAAAATCTGCCTTTTACAATTTGATTGGTGTAAATAA
This sequence comes from Strongyloides venezuelensis, assembly GCA_963280985.1. NCBI lineage: Eukaryota > Metazoa > Nematoda > Chromadorea > Rhabditida > Strongyloididae > Strongyloides > Strongyloides venezuelensis. Next base: position 22,417,766 of record CAUJLX010000002.1, on the reverse strand, counting down.
ATATTTTGCAAAAATCGTCATACTAAAACAAAAATACGTTAAAAGAATAGGTTTTAACTTTTTTTTTAAGAATAGACTAGCTTTATTTCTTTGTATAAAGAGTTCTGGAAGATATACATTTTTTTTTACTACAAAATAAAATAAATATTTTAAATTGTCAAGAAATTTTTAAAACATAAAATAAAAACTCTTTATTTTCAAAATTTAAATTTCTTTAAAAATCATCAAAACATAGAATTTTTAATCTTTATAATTTGAATAAATTTTCATGATCTATGTAACTTCTATGGATTTAATAAAACTCAGGATGTAAAAATAATTCTTTTGAACATTAAGAGATATATAGTCCAAACAATTTTGGTTTTAAAAATATAAAAATTACTGAATACATTACAGTTGTTCATTATTTATTATATTTCAAAAACAGGCTCAATTAAACACGGGTTCCCTTTTCACTTCAAATGTAATGTAGGGATTTTGTTTTCTGTTTCACAAAAAGAAATTTACACAAAAAATCTAGATTCATAATTTTCGTTCCCAAATTAAAATTGCAAACGAATAATTAAAACTAGGAACAAAAATTTAAAACAGAGAACGATTTTTTGTACAAATTTTTCTGTGTGTTATTAAAAAGATTAAAATTATTATACCATTTAAATTATAACAACTGGCATTGTAAAATCATAAATTGTTCATGTTTATCTCATAGTACTAAACAAGCAGCTAACTCGCTTGTCACTGCTTGACCGCAGGGCTGCAATTTTTTGCGTAAACATGAAAATATCTCTACACCATTTAATTTTTTTCTTTTTTATTTTTATAAAATACCAATATATTTAATCATTAAAAAAATTTACTATTAGCTGCCGGTTGTATAAATTTAATTTTAAATGTTATTTTCGTTTGATCTTGTTTATAATGACGCTGTTTAAGTTTATTAAAACATATTGTTTTGTGTTATAACTTCTATGTTAAAACATTTAGTATGTAATTTTAAAGATTTATGCTTGTATAATATTAACTTTATTTTTTTATGTAATTTTAAAAAAGTTTTGTTAAAATTTAGTTTTATGCATTGATTTATATTAGTTTTTTTAATTGGTATAATAAATTTCATATTTATAAAAAAATTTTTGCAATTATCAATGTTTTAAAGAATATGTTTAATTAGTTACGAATGACAATGAGTGTAATTATTTACATCTTTGAAATTTTTCAATAGTTTGAAGGTTGAGAGGTTGTGCCTTACACATATCCGGATTCTCAAGATTATTTTCAGTTTATTCACTTAAAAAATACTTTGCGTGTTGTTTCAGACATTTGTGAAACATTTTTATCACATAAAATTTTCAAAAATTTGTATTTGCGTCATTGAAAGTTTATTTATCACGTAGTTTTTTTGATAAGTCACATTTTTTTTATTAAATTCTCAAATAAGGTCATGAAAGAGCATGTATAAAGAAATATATACAGATACATTCATCGTTTGATGATTTATTATATTTTTTTTAAATCGTAAAAATTCGTCGCAGATACTATAAATAAATTTTATCTTTATTATAAAAGATAGCTTTTGCACGGCCAAAGCTTTTTTAAAATGTCCAAATTTGTTAAATTTGTCTTTATGTTTGATACTTAAGACATTAAAGATTAAGTATAAAGTTGTTTCTTAATTTAAAATTAAAATATTGACCATCATTTGTTATGTTGCTGCTCAATTTTTTTACATTAAAATTGCAAAAAATAATAGCGTAAACTTATTTTTACTATAAAAATGCATCATAATATGGGTAATGTATGTTTAAATGTTAGAAAAGTTAGAAAAATGCGACTTTTAAAGAATTTAAAAATTTTTTTTTGAAGACATGCTTCAGCATTTTCCTAGAAATCTCAAAAAAAGAAACAACATGTATTGCTGTTTGTAGTCTTAAATGTTCACAACAAAATTCTCCAGATATATTTTTTTATTTTTTTTGATTGCTTTTCATCTTTGTATTTTTTTTTTAATTCAAAGTCAAAAAAAAATTTTTTTGACAAAAATTTGGTAAATTTTTTAACCTACTATATCCTATTACTGAATGATTTTATAAAAACAGTTATAACATCAATTAATAGTGAATTATTTATCAAATAATTATGCTCAAGAAACTATAAAAATACTTTGAAATCTTTATATATTTATTTAGTTTCAAAGTCAAAATTTTTAGAAAATAAAAAATTTTAAAAAAAAGTTTGTCAAAGTTATTTGATACTCAAGTTATCATGTATTCTTGAAAATACTTTAACAATGTAAATAAAACAATTACCCCGGGAGCATTTAAAATTTTTTTATTTCATTTTCTAAAGCGAGATATGTCGCTCCAAGGGGTAAAATTTGGAGTAAGAATATCAATTTTGACGATATCTGAAATCTCAAGATTGAATCTATTTTTACCAGTTATTATTTATATATAATAAGCATTAATAATATCATTTTGTGAAATTTTAAACAAAAAAATTAATTTTTGACGGAGTTATAGAGGTACCAAAGTTTGAAATTTGGTACATTTAAATCGATGTATCTCACGAACGGCATATCGTACGGAGTTAATATGTGACATTATGTTTTATCATTTTTTTCCAAGTGTATTTTTATTAAAAAAACCCAGAAATTCGAAAATAATTTACAGAGAGAAATCTCTCTTTTATCAAAATAGAATATAGAGGATGTACTATTTATGATTATTTACAGTTTTATAAATTTTTATAAAAAAGTTTCTTTTTTTGCAAAAGAATATATTGACTTTAAACAAAAGTTAAAAATAAATGTTTATTGTTGATCATTATTTGAAATTTTTATAATAATTACAATAGAATCATGAGATTTTACCATAAATAAGTATTTTGAATATTCCCATGATATGTGAATACACGAAAGCATAAATTAGTTTTAATATATTGAATTAAATAATAATTATCATTTTATCATTTTACACTGTCTTATATAATTACTCACAAAATGAATTAATGTTATTTCAAAACTAAAATTGTATACCGATTATTTCTGTAAAGACGGTAATTTTGACTTTATATAAAAAAATTTGATTATGCATATATGAGAACATTGTTTTTTGCATTACTGTCGTAAATTAATTTTTAGATATTACATGTAATTTCTGAATATGAGAACATAGCGGAAAAAAACTATGATCTTAGAAAATTGTATATGCACAAGTTAATAATAAACTATTGAAAAAACATGGAAAATGAAATCTTATAATACTAAACAAATGTTTTCTTTGCCGATTTTATGAATTATACAAAGCGTTTTGTTTTAAATGTAGCGATAATTTAATAAATAACTTTTTTTAAAACAAACCATAGGTAAATAATAAATAAAAAAATATATTTATAAAAATGTGACTGAATCTTTATAGTTAACTGCCTTATAGTTGGTGTCTTTTTTTTCATACGCCCAATTTTAGATGTGTGTCTCTTTTAATACTATAATTTCAATATAATATTATTTTCGTAACATTTCGAATGTTCCACAGTTAAAAACTTATAAAGCATTATTTTTGCACTAGATAATGACCTAGTTCATTTTTTAATAGCCCAAGAAGAAGGAACGCTTTTGAAGTGTAACTACTATCATATAGGCTCGAGTGTATTTGGCCAAAGACAATTTTTTATTCTCATTATTTTCTGAGAAACATTTTTCCATTAAATTTTCTCTTAATAATTAAATCAGAAGAAGAGTCAGAACCATTAAGTTTCTTGTCGTTCAAGAAAGTTTTATTTCCTGAAGGGATTGCATAAAGTAGATTTAAAAAAGTCCAAATATCAAAAGAACCTTCGTTTAGTTGACTGTTTGTTGCTTTTATAGCCGTTTCAACATCGCCATTATTAAAAGAGGTCTTACCCTCATTATCAATAGAGGTTTTAACCTCTTTATTATTTGAGATCTTACTCTCATTATCAGAAAAAATGTTTTTCTTATTTGAGATAATACCCTCATTTCCAACTGGAATATTAATAAAATTACTATTTCTTGAAAGTAGAAAAAATAAAATTTATTATTTGTTTATAAACAAATGGTAATTTAAATGTAGAAAAATTCTACTTCTATATCATTAGATTCTTCTAATTTAAAATGAGCAATACAGGAATATAAAAAACTAAGATTCCAGGAGCCTTATTAAAAAAAATTATGCATAATTAAAAATGTATGTTTTTAAATAATGCTACTAATAAAAGAAAGTAATATTTGCAAAAAACTATTTCAAAATTTTCTTTCATTTAATTAAAATCTTAATTCTCATGTAAACATGCCATTTGTTTATACAATAAGAATTAGAGTAAATATGTTATTATTTTATTTAATATATCTTGTTATAGGACAGTTAATAAAAATATGACTATAATAATATTATTTACAATACATAGATATGTTTTCTAAATGATAAATCTTAAGACTGCTTTGATATATGTTATCTTTTACTTTTATAGTGGAGAAATTATAGGCATTGTATACACTTTATCATTTTCTAAATTCCATAATATGGGTATGATATATTTTTAATTACCATTATTTTAATTATTTTTAAAAAATCAAACGTCTATATTTCATACAAATTTATTATAATGATAAAAGAGAAATTTTTAATTGCAAGTACCATCAATATCGTTAAATATAATGGTAGATTTTATTCTTAACAATTGTAAACACAATGTTAAACAAAAATGAGTTTACTTTAAAAATTTTTTTATTTATACGAATTTTTTTACTTAATGTCGCACGCTTGATGAAATGTTGTAAGCCAGCTTTATGCAAGAGTGAAAATAGAGATAACGCAATCGACATTATGAGAGGAAATATGTCATAACAAAATTAATTATGAGTTAATAGTTCCTATATGTTCCTTTTTATCACGTGTTAATTGTTTTCTTTTGTAGGTTAATACACCAATATATTTTAATCAAGCTTGTTAATTAGAAAATGAACATGTTTGCAGATTATAGTCTTTAACAGGAAATTTGATTTAACAAAAATAAAGCTGGTCTATATATCACACAATTTTAAACCTTTTTTTGTTAAACAATAAAAAAATGAACGTAATTTTGTTTTATTTTTTAATTAAAGAAGAAACAGTTGTCGATAATCTTCTGTAATTAATGCAGAGAGTCATTTATGAATAAATTCTTTGGTGAAATTTTCATTAACAACATAAAGATTGTGGTTACAAATCATTTTCGATTGTCTATATTTTCAATGTAAGAATGTATTCAAAGCACCAGAAAGAACTCTAAAGAATTGAAAGACTAAGAAACTTTTAGAGATTAAATGGAACTCTAATCATTAAAAAAAGATAACATTGGTTGTTTTTTGTCACTGATATAGATAATTAATGATGTACGTCATAGAACAAGCAAATCATTTTCTACCATTAAGTCCAATGATGAAAAAATTTGTTAACAACAAAAAAAGACTAAAGGTGTGCAAGTCAGAAAAATAAGAATTCATATGAGATATTCTACATCATCTGCAGAGACATACATATCTTTATACCTAGATATCTGATAAAATCAAGAAAATGAAGAAGAATTGAAACCTAACTTTGTTTCCTTCGAAATTACGATAGTTCAATGGAATTTAAATACAATATTATTAATAATTATAACTGAGAAGATGTATATGAAATTGATCATACGTGAATAGAAATGTTTAAAGCTCTTAAAGAAACAGCTGTAACTAACGTGATTGAAAGAACACTTTCCGGGGACCATGCCCACTGTCACTTTCATTGGTGCCAAAGCATTGCAAGAAATCACCAAACATTATAATAAAAATTCTTTAGGTAAATTTAAAGTAATTTCACATGCAAACATTTCTTTGACACAGTTGTCAACAATTTTTGCATCGATAAAAATAACGTTCTTATAAAACAAGAATATAAATTTTTTAATCATTTTCATGAAAAAATCGCTTTCATTTAAAAGTAAAAAAATTAAATAATTTTCGTTTTAAGATCATATGTTATTTTACGTGTGCTTCTGGGAGTTATAATGTTACATATAAGAGTTTAGAAAAACTAAAGCTATCATTTTATTTTTCATGACATATCATAATCTAATATTTTTCACTGGTAGTAATCAAATTTTATTTCAGGTAGCAAGTGATACTACAGTGTTATTCTATTGTTTATTATAATTAGTGATAAGAAAATTATGTAATTCGTTAGTAGAATCTTTTCTTTTTATTATAATTCTTACAGGTGGTCACGTTTTACATTTATCCTATTGTAACGTTATTGTATTTCTCTATAAGTATAGTCCACTAATAAATTATAATCATATAAATTTATACTTAATTATGTTTATTATGAACAATCTTTATAAGTTTTAATTTTCTTTATTTATGTAATAAAATTTAAAAAAAAGAAGGAAATATCTATTGGCACATTAAATACAAAAAAACTCTTCTAAACCGTTACTTGTTGACTGTGATTTGTAATAGTAAATATAAATTATAAAGTCTTTTGCTTAATACCTGGTTAGATCATTTAGTTATTTTAAGACTAATCTGAGCTATAATATAATTTGCGCATTAACGATATTCTACGACTGTAATTGATTATGTTTTAACTATATTTTAACATTTTTTCGAACTATATTAAAATAGATTTATTCTATAAAAAATTTTTTTAATTATATTAAAATCAATTTAGTTATTAAAAATTTTATTTAGATAATTATGAATTAAAAAACCAATGATAAAACAACAAAAAAAAGATATATGATTTGAATATCTACTGATTAACCATGAATTGATCTTCAATTTTTCATTAGTAAGTAGATTGTCTACTAGATTTTATCCATCAAAGTGCCATATTTGTTGGCTATTATAGTTCCTTGACTGTTCATTCCATCAGTACATCTGGCAGCTTCTAATGAATGAGATTGTGATGGATGACAAGCTAAATTATATTAAATTAAACGATATGCAAGCAAAATTAAATTAAACATACATTTATGTATACTATTTTTCTTCAAAGTGTCACTTGTAAATTTAACTAAAATATATATATATATATTATTTAATAATATATTAAAACTTACAGTTATTACTTTCATCAACAATATCACCATCAGAACTTACATCATTATCACTCTTGTTCTTTTGACCAGTGGCAGTAATCCCATCAACTAAACTCCGACCATTATAGTTGTTTTTCTCTTGGTTCATGAGCATTCTCCTTGATAATTTTTACATTAGCCTTTATACGTTTTCCATGATGACTACCACCATTTTCTATTCTTTCATCAGCTATTGCTCTTTTTTTACCCTTACTTTTTATATCATCAATATTCAAATACAAATTTCTTCATATTCTTTATTAGTTAAGAAATTGCCGTCAAATGGTGATGTTGAATCACGTTTGTGTTTTGACACGTAATTTAACTGCAGTTAACTATATTTGACATCTGAAATGTAATAAATTTAATATAATTAAAACTTATAACTATCTTTTTTAATGGCCGATAACAATAGCTAATATCCGCCATAATTTATTGGAATGATGATTAAAACATACCTGTACAACAAAAGATACCAAGTGCTAATAAATTTTTATATGCTTCTGTATGAAGAACATTTATATTAAAGAGAAATACATAGAAAGTTGAACAGTATTCACTTTTTATTATTAAATAATCCGTGAACTTTTACTTGCATAAATTAGATTATCTTTATTATATATACTGTTTAGTTTAAATTTAGCTAGCATTTCTCTTGTATAGTTCAAAATTATTTAATATATTTATACCTTAGTTTAAAGATAAATCATGTATTCAAAATTTATAAAATTTAGTTACCGTTAAGTTTGTAAGGCTAACGATATGTCGTTAAGTATCTTACAAGCTATCTGTAAGATAAATGGTTTAACCAGGTATATGATATTCTCGAAATTTATTTATTTATCAAATTTTAATTTTTTAATATATTTACAAGAAATTTTAATTGATAACATTTTATAAAGTATTCAATTTTTTATGAGTCATATGCCTTTACAGATAATTTATTAATTATAATATTGATAATAATTATTTTTGAAGGTACATGATATGAAAAATAGTAAGAGAGAAAGATAAATTAAAATAGGATAAACTTGTAAATTAAAAAAGTAAAAGAATTTTAATTATAAAGGGAGAGAGAGAGGATGAATTTAAGGATATTAGGAAATCAAAAAGAGAACAGTTTAAACATATAAGCAGGCATAACAATAACGTTAAATCAATTATCCTTCCATAAATTTATTGGAAAATAATTCATTTTTTCGTCTCTTAATTAAGCAGTAATATCTATTTGTCAAACTAATTACCATCTATTTGTTAATTTATAGAACAAAATTTTATTTTATTATCATCTGTAATATGATATATTTGTGTACATATAATTTATCATGATGACGGAAGATGTTAATTTAATGATACAATTATTAAAAAATTCCATACATTTTTGGTTTTCAAAAAGTGTTGTGTAAATTTTAAAAGAGTATAAGTTAATGTAAAGATGGTATAAAAAATATTATCATTTGATCAAATCTTTTATGATCATTAACATAATTATCTTTGATTACCATTTAAATCATTGTATTGTACAATTCGTGATAAGTATACTTTGAAGATTAATTTATTTTCTTATTGAATTACTTCTCAAATACAAATTTTGAAATTCATAATATAATTGTTACAACATCTCTTAAAATTACACTAAAGAAAAAATTTATCAAAACATCTCCAACAGGATGACAAATTGTTTCTTTAAGAAAGTGTAAAAAATTGTAAAAAATGTAACATTTGTTGATTTAAAAAGTTGTTGATTAATAAAATTTTTTTATAAAAATTCACTAAACTTTCAAGTATTTGTAAAAATAGTAAAATTTATCATTTTAATCTAAATTTATATTACTTTGTTGTTTATATTTTGTAAGTATATGATGATTTATTTAATTTCACATCTGTTGTAATTTTTTTTACAATTTTATTGATGTTAAATATATTTATTAAAAACTTTTAAATAAATAATATGACATTTATCAAACATCTATTTAAAAAATAAAAAGAGATTGATAATCCTCTAAATATAATCAAAATCTTTGAAAATCAGTCTTTCATAAAACTTATTTAGAATTATAAAAAATTTTAATAGACATATTGTTATAAAATAACTTTATTATTTTCTTTTATAGTCTTATTATATAAATAAAAGAACAGAAAAAAAGATGTCATGGACTGATGAGCATGTACGAAAACCTACATTTCTTCCTATTACTCATCACCTTTCATTACAAAAAATTTAAAAGGACATTACAAATAAATAATTTAAAATGTTTGGGCAACCAAAACAAAATCTCCTAGTGTTTATTTATCCTTAAGATAGTTCTATTTTAGTTATTTAATTAAATTAACTCAAATTCATTGTAGCACAAATTTACGATAAAAAAAAACAACATCGTTAACTTTGATTTTCCATAAACTTTTAGTGCAACTTTTACTAAAATAATTTAAAAAATATAAAAAAACAAATTTAACAATTATTTTTGAATTTAGGACTTCCATTAAATAAATTAAGAGTAAAAAGTGCAAAAATGATAGTAATTATGGAAGAAATTTTATAGGGTAAGATAATTTCCATCTATTCATTTCGAACAATTAAAATTCCTTATTAACTCATAAAATTGTAACCTTTTTTATTGAGTAATTTTCATAAATGTGAATAAACTTTGTCATTTTTACTTCAACTTTAAAGGAAAAATTCAATAATTAAATATCTTTAGAAAAACACTATCTCACAATAAAATCAAATAATTTAACATCTGTTGGATGTAAAATGAATAATAAGGATAAAAAATAATTAAACGATCTTCTTCATGTTATTTTTCCATATTAATTACATAATTTATTATAGTAATGAACTATAATATTTTTATAATATATCAGGATTTAATTACTGTTTTTTGTTGATATCTCTTATTAAGATACCAGTAATAGTGAAACGTTTTTCATTTGAAACGATTAATATTAAAATAACTTATAATTTTCTTAAAATTAAACTGTAAAACAAGTACCAAATTAATAATATTAAAATAATTTAAATTTTCGTTTATTTTATTACTACCAAATGCCAACATCAGTTTTTTATTACCACATGATAAAATAAATTTTCATTATATTTTTTGTAAAACTACAATTTATAATTTATTTAATTATATTACCTTAATAATAGCAGGGTTAAGATGCAAAAGACTTTTCTTCATATTTGTGGAGAATTTTTTCCACCTACAATTATAAACATATGACAATGATGTTAGAAATAAAAATTGTCTTAATTTAAGTAAATGAATATGAATATATTTTTTGTTAACATTTCGGAGACTTGATTCAAGGTAATTTTCATTTTATTGTAGTTGTACTTCTGTGTTTTTAAAGGTCCTCCTACGCAAACCTCATTCATTTAATGGACAATATATCAATAATTATGTGTTTTTAAGAGATTTCCCTACCCCGCAAAAACTTAGAAATAACTATATAAGGGGTGAATCAAAAATAAGAATCACTAAACTTGTTATTTTTAAATCTTATTCATGTTTACTCTATAATAATTTTGTACTTGTTGAATGAAAAGTTATGATATGTGTAATTTGCTTATATTATTTACTCATCCATACCAAATTAACTGCAAATATTTGTTATCTTCTATACTCTTTTGCAAAAAAAAAAGAAATTTGGAGAGAATTTAATTTGCATGGCCTATTAAAAGATTATAAATATTTCAATTAACATTTATAATTGCTGCTCATCAATGAAAAACTTGACAATCATTGTACTTTTATTTCAATTTCAACTAATTGTTTATATTTAAGGTTTAGGTTTTTGTGAATGACACATATTTTAAAATAATTGTGATATTATTGCATATATTATCATAAAAAAAGAACAATTTTTACCTGTATTTTGTATAAATTATATTATGTTTTAAAATATTTTACATTCTCTATAATTAATTGCTCAAAAATTTTAATTAAATTTATGGCAGCTTTTCTTTTATTAGTTACCCCAATTAAAAATCACTATTCTTGTTATTATTTGCCTTCTTGTTTTCTTTTTACACCTAGAAACTTTAAGACCTGTCTCATTGATCAATTATGTAACTTTTCTCTCTTTTTTTGTCATTAACTTTATCCTTTCCTTCAAAAAAAGTACGGCATCTAAAATAATTTAAACAGATGTTTTTGTGAATTAATTATTAATATTATATGTTACTTTTTATTTTTCTGGAATGGAAATAGATTAAAAATTCTACACTTTAAATATTTATTGGAATTTTAATTATTTTTTATCTTAATTTAAAGTTTCATTTGATAAGGATATGAATATTACATATTTCTAAGTAGTTTATACATGATTAATTGTTTTATATATACGGTGGTTACATTTTTACAACATTTAATATTTTTTATTATATAAGGAAATAAATTTTAAAATAAACAAGCAAAAAGTTTCAAACAATTTCACCTTTTTAATGCCAAACTAATAAAATTAGGAATGCCGTCCACAAAATGGGTGGCAGTTAGAATTATTACCATTATTTTATTCCTTAATAAAATAACTTTCGAAGTAATAAATCTTCACAACCTACAATGAAATTTTGAAGTTATTGTCTTGATTTATAATAAAATCACACAAATGATTAAATCACTTTTATGTGCACCTAGATCTACCCTTAAAAGTAAAACTTTTCGAATTAAATGACATTAAGATATGTGGAGCGATGTCTGCTTTTATTAGGGAAAGATGGATGATAAGAATCAAAGAAGACAACAATGGCACAAACGAAAAATACCTTATGGTATCAAGATAAAAAGAAGAACCATTAAAAAATATTAAAATAGTTGTTGATTTATTTGCTACTATTAAAATGAGATGCCGACTTCTCTTTTATTTAACAACCATTATAATTTATATCACAAATTCTTCATGGTTACGATTTATATTTGATTATTTTATTAGGTTCTTTTCGTGTGTAGGAGTATAATTAAGATTATGACTGTTAATATCTTTTATATACAATTCCCTTTTAAATTGTATCTACACATTACTAATTATATTAAAGAAAGGTAATCAGATTATTCATATTTCTTTACTTTAATTCATTTTTAACGTGAATTTTTTATTTACCGCAACATTTCTTTTCTTGTTAACGTCAAAAATATTTTTGTAAATTTTTATTCTTCCATTGATATATATACATAATATAAGTAACCTATTCGCCGCTTTTTCATTCCTTCCATTTTCGCACATATCATTATCATAATTCTTGATTTTTACAAAAATTTTTGCAAATATATGCCCCTCCCTTTGAAATGAAATAATTTTAGGTACTTACACCACCGCACTAAAGACCATTTAGCCATACATTAACAACAAATGGAAATGACAAAATGTCTTCTTTTTTCAGGATGTTATTTCATATATAAGTATATACATATACAAATATGTCATTATATTCAATTATATTTTATAATATATATAACAAAAGGTATAATATTTTTTCCAAGGCATTTTAATATCTACAGTTACGATAAGCTACCTATAATTAATCTAATCATATTTTAAAAATAAAAGATAACAATTAATGTCTTTTCTGAAGACCATCTAGTAGGAATACACAAAAATATTATGGAGTTCATTTGATAACCTACAAATATTTTATTTTTTCGTTCTTTTATTTGACTGTTTATAAAATTTTTATTATAGCTATATGTATATCTATCCTTGAAAAAATTGTAATTAAAATTACTTTAAAAGAACGGAATTAATCAAATATATTTATTTTTATTTCAGAATCCACTCTCTTCCTTACGACTTTTTCCTATCCCAATTTATTTGGTATTAGAATTTCGATTATAACAATTAAGAACAATTACGACTTGAACCTCATTAAATATTATTATTTTATTATATTACCTAAAGATATTCGACTATATTACATTTTTATGAAACAATTACTGTAAGTTTCAAAAGGCACCTCCTTTAATTGTTGTGTATTCTACAACAATGAAACATAATTGAATGATGATTCATGTATATCATTTATACTAGGAAATCATAACGATAAGGAAAAAAGAACGACCTATTATAAGGTTTTAATATTTCTCCCATGATGATACTCTTTATCACACCCACTTCTTATAGATATCATAGGGATTCTTCAAAAAAATTTCAACTAAAACATGATATCCAAAAAGCCACCACCTATACAATCACATAACTTTCTGTTTCAGATATACTTTTCGAAATTTTAAAGTGGATTCATTAAAGCATATTGAGATTTAACATAGTAAAGAATTGAATTTGAGAAAAGTAATCATATACTTATTAAACCTTGTGGAAAATTACTCGAAGAATCAAGACAAATATTCTTATTACAACACCCATCCAACAACATTAAGTAAACATCATCAATCATGAAGAACATAACCTTAAAATCTTTAATGATATTAATTATTTTTACTTCAAATAACCTACAAACACAAGCAAACATATTTGAGAAATTACCAATTTTCCCCATAACATCACATTCTGGTCCAATAAGAGTTAATGAAATAGACGGTAAGATACTCGATTACCCTAAATCACGTTCCAAGAGATGGTCCAACAACTACATTGGAGGATCTTTTGACTGGAATGGACTCTTAATAAGATCAGGTGTATTTAGTGATTATGATAAAAATTCTATCGTCAATACACATAACACACTTCGAGCATTGTTACCATCTACAAATATGAGAATGTTATATTGGTCCGAGGAGTTAGCTGCTAGTGCACAGAGACATGCGAACACCTGTGATTTCAGACACTCCAGAGGAAGAAGAAATGTAGGTGAAAATATTTGGGCTTCTCCATGGGGAAATTGGTCTGATGCTGTTCCAAGATGGTTTAATGAAGTTTATGATCCTAATTGTAAATGTCAACATGCTTATAAACATTGTTGTGGACATTATGTACAGGTATGTTTATATTTAGATTATTTTTTCTTAAAATACCATTCATATTTTTATAACTCTTGAAAAGAAATTAAATTACATTTAAAATTCTTTAATTACCTTTTCCTGTTTTATTTATAAAAATTACACTATCAATAATTAAATTAAAGACGTAAATATATATTGGAAATTACCAATATTTTATAAGTATGTTATTGGAATGGTTATTTTTTGATTAAATTGCAACATGATACTTTGTCCTTTTTTATATAACCCCGTATATTTTATTAAAACGTATATTTTATCAACTTCCGGTTTCTTGTAAATTAATTAAATTTTCTAATTTAACTACGTAGTATAAACTATTTATTTAAGTTAATAGAACTTTAGAAAAAATATACTATTTTTTATTGTCTTTCTTAATGTATCTAAATGTTTTTATTGTTATTTTTTGTTACTTTACTTTTTTTAGACTGTGTGGGCTGATACGAATTTGGTAGGATGTGGTTTCGCACAATGTCGAGATGTTCAGGGTGTATATGGACGAGGCCATCATTATGTTTTTGTATGCCATTATAACCCTCAAGGAAATTTATATTATGTTACTGGAAACGGTGGAATGTATACAATACCAGCATTTAAATGGGATGTTAATGGAAAAGGACGATGTAGTGAATGCCCAAGTGATGCTCCTGATTGTTACAATGGACTTTGTTATAAAGCCAAACCGAGTGATGGAAACTCTATTAATAATGAGAATTTTGACAATATTACTTCTACAACAGGAACAACAACTACTGAAACTTCAACTACAACATCAACTACCACTGTAGCGTTAGATCTTGAAGATGAAGGTAGTGAGACGACAGAAAGTGAATCAACAACAGAATCAACGACAACAACAACAACCTCTTCATCATCATTTTTTAATGGACGACAATTCAGAAAGAGAAGAGTCCGTCCAACTCAAAGTTACAGAGATCTTTATTATAGAAGAAGAAACAATAATAATTTAATAAAGCGATTTTAGAAGAAGTTAAATATTTGGACATTAAAAAATTTAATTAACTATCAAAAAAACAGATTAAATTATTCTCCTAAAATATTTTATCAGACGAAAACAAACAAATTGTAAAATATCATTCAAACATTCCTCCATTCATTTAAAATGCCAACATATATGATATTTTTATGTAAAATTATAAGACCATCAGAAAGAAATAATTAATGTTAAGGATTTCATTTGGCTTTATTACTACTATTATTTTTTTTGCATTATGTAATTATATGACTTATAACAACAACGAAATATATACAAACAAACAAACAAACAAGCAGACGACGATCACCATAAAAAGGAAAGAGATTTTTAAAAATGAGAACTCTTTAAAGAAAACTATTAATTAACAAGGTGTAATCTTTAAATGACAAAAATTGGTCCTTTTCTTTATAAAGTATACATATTATATCTTAACTTAAACCTTATATCATGGAGTTTCGATATATTTGATTTTAAGATGATGAAGACGAATGAAATGCTTTTGTTCAATCATTTTACCACATAATAAATCATAGATCATTTATATTTTATATGTATATATGCTTCAAAATGTGACAAGAAAATAGAAAGAGACAATTTACAATAATGCTCCTAATTGATATAAACAAAAACGATGAAATAATGTATGTATCAAAATAAAAAGAAGAAAGAAGAAGATGATGATGAGATAAGTTGAAGAAATAATTTAAAAAAGGAGAACCATTTTCGAACGTTTATCAATATTTATATATAGATATTTCTAAAATATCTTGCGTGAAGAATGAAAATATTATAATATACATTTCTTACAGCAAACATTTATTTATTTTAACATTGAATCTTGGTCACTTATATAACAAACATATAAAATACTTAATATAATTAATTAATTCAGAAATAGTTAATTCTTTCTGATTAAAATAAAAATAAAAGTATAAAAGAAAATATTTTTAAAAATTTTTTTTGGATATGTATATTTTATGGTAAATATAAAAAATAACAATTAAGTAAGGTGAAAGAAAATGATAATGGGTTTTAAAATTTTACCAATAATAGTATTACTTTGAAATTTAAAGGTCTCTAAAAAGTTAAGAATTTTAATGAAAAGAAATTTAATAAAGGAAGAAGTTCAATGGAATGATATTTAATGAAGCTATATTAAAAGTAATTTAAAAGCATAATATATATATTTTAAATGAATTATCTATATCCATGAAAATCTCTTTTTATTTGCATTTTAAAATGGAAAAATATTTGTTATATTAGTTTTAAATTTTAATTATTGTTATGATATCTATTTAGTAAAAATTTATAATGAGGATAGCTTTCTGTTTTATGTTCTGGATTTCTCTTACTTAAAGTTTTGTTCATCATCTAACTTAAATACCAATTGATTAATATCAAGGAGAAATATTTAATTTTATTTACTTTTCATTACACAAATAACTATTAGAACAATATTTATATTGTTCAAAACTGTTCTCAAAACTAATTATGTTAAAAAATCATTTTCACCTTGCCAAAATATATTATCATCAAAAAGAAGATTTAAAGTTCAGTACTTTATAACTGTAATATGCCTTTTTGATCTGTATATCAAAATTATAATAACTAATTTTTTCTCCCCACAATAAAGAAAAGTAATTTATAGAATAAATATTTTAAAAGTTAACAACTTTTTATTTTCATACAAAATTTGATTTATCTGTACATGAAATTTTATAATGTAATTTGAAGATTAAAAAATTAAAATATAATATAAGAAAAATTTGTGTATTTTTAAGACGACCCAAATTTAATTACGTGATTTATATCTTTAAATTTTTTTTACGTCGAAGGTCTAAGAATTATATAAAGAATAGTAGATAAAATATGAAAAATGTTAAATATTTACGTAACCATCTCAACACACACATACTTTTTTGCTCCTTCTTTAATGGTAATTAATCTAAAAAGAGGTATATCCTTAAAGATATAAAATCACTAATATTTATTATAATTCAGCATAAATAATTTCTTGTTTGGTAATTATAGAAGAATATACTGTAAAGGTTTTCAAAATATAGACTAAAAATTTGAAAGATTATAGACATATTAATCATGTCTGGTTATACTAGTGAATAACTTGAAAAGTATACTTTTGTACTTTAAAAGCGATTATTTATTGTAATAAATGTTTGATTTATCATACGCAAAAACTTTATGGGATATTAAGATATATTATAAATATGTTACTTCCTAAAATCATTAATTAAAAAAAATAACTTGATAATTAATCACAGTGTTATGGAATGTCATTATAAATAATTTATATTTGATATTTAAAAAAACGCAGTGCAAAAGAAATTACTCTTTTAAATTTCTCATCATTAATCGTAATCAATTTACTTTATAAATTTTAAAATACCATCAAAATTTATAATTATTTAACAACATAATTAATTGTTCACAAAATAACATTATAAAATTTTTTAAATATAATTACTTTATTAGAAAATTATATATTTTTATGACAGAGATTTATCGCTTTACAAATATTATTAATTAACTAAATTAATTTTTTACGTGATGGGTAAAAAATTGGTGTAAATATTAATATTATCTAGAAAATGGATGTATCTTCAGGAATTTATTACTTTATGACTTTTTTAATGTGGGAGAATACTGATTTTCAAAAAATTTTTACATGTTATCCTTGAGATAATGGTTGATTTATTTTTATTATGTTATACCAAGAATTTCAGGAACGATTATGTTTATAAGAATAATAAGGGAGTAAATAAAATCAAAATATTCAGCATATTATATTAAATTATTTCCTTTCTTCATGTTTGTTATCCTACTCCATATGACATTTCTCATTTGTTCCAAAGATATTTTTAAAAACATCTTCATTCCGTAAACAAAATATATAATTTCACAAAAACAAATACATTTCTCACAAAAGATAATTGGCAAATTTTTAGGAAAACTTTGTTTCATTAATCAAAATGATTTAAAAGGTTATCTTTAAATGATTTATCATTTCCTGTCACGTTTAATTTTTTTTATGTTGTCATTTTAAATTACTAAGAAAGTACATAGAATAAAATTTAATAATCACAAATGTAATTTTTTAATCCATTTAGATTTTATTACAAATAAGAGAAGTATGATTTTTTAAAATTTATAATGGAGTTGATGTAAAATTTATTTTATCTTTTTACACTGTTGAACTGTTTAGGTATATTGATAGGTATAATCATTTATTGATAAGATCTTCTATATAATATTAGTAAATGATTATGAATAACATGTGATTGTAATGAAAACAGTAAAACTCTTATATGCATTTGATAAATTGCTTTTTTTTGCATTTTAATTTCATATACAAGTTGTTTAAAAATTATGAGTTGTAATAATAATTTGAAAAGAGTTTATCTTGATGCTGCTGGAGCTGGAATACCCTCTGAATGGTTGTTGAATGAGATTAAAAAAATAGATCTTTCTTTACTTTCAAATCCACATTCCCAAAGTAACACTTCAAAAGACACTGAAGCAAGAATATCACAAATAAGAAATCGGTGAGTTTAAACATTTTTCATAAAAACTTAAAAATTTTTAATACTAAACTACAGAATATTAAATCATTTCAACACAACATCAAAAAATTACGATGTAATATTCACTTCTGGAACAACAGGATCACTAAAACTAATAGCAGAAACATTCAACTTCAACGGTACCAGCCACAAAAAAGAATCACTCACTATTGATCCATCATCAAGTACCTTCGCCTTCCTAAAAGATTCCCACAGTAGCGTCGTTGGTATGAAAAGAATCGTAAACGCAGATACCATTGTTTGTAACACCTTCGAGTACTTTGAAAATTACTTCAATATCAACAGCACCATTGATAATGATGAGATTAAAAACCTTAATAATAATCACCGGTATGTCTAATGCTTGCGGAAGGAAATACGATTTAAAAATAATCAACAAAATAGTTTTAACAAAAAATTGGTTTGTGGGTATTGATGGGGCTGCATTGTTTTCATGCGGAAATATTAATTTGCAAGAAATTAATGCAGATTTTGTTGTAGGGAGTTTTTACAAAATATTTGGTCTACCTACAGGTTTGGGGTTTTTGATTGTTAGGAAGAGAGTTATACCTTTTATGGATAGAAAGTTGTATTACGGTGGTGGTACTGTTAATGTAATGCTGTGTTTTGGTGAGGTTAAACCAAAGGGGAATTTCGTTGAGAGAATGGAAGATGGGACGATTAATTTTCAGGGGATTATTATGCTTGAAAAGTGTTTTGATGAATTGAAGTATGTTGAGACAATAGAAAGTATTGGGAAAAAAACTTTTGATATTTCGAGAACAGCTTATTATATGTTGAGATCCTTGAAATACGATAATGGCCAAGATTTAGTTGTATTTTACGGTTGGAAAGAGATTTGTTATGAAAAACAAGGTCCCATTATAAATTTCAATCTTCAAAGACACGACGGAACAATAATTGGATTCAACGAAGTTCAAAAAATGGCAGAACTATTCGACATCGACCTAAGATCAGGTTGTTTCTGCAACGTTGGAGCTTGCATTAATTACCTCAATGTAACAGATGAAGACATCATGGATACATGGATAAGCGGTAAAAAGAAGTGCGGTGATACAATTGATATGATAAACGGTAAACCACTAGGATCTATAAGAATTTCATTCGGAAAATGGAATACACTCCATGACATAGAACGCTTAAAGTTAATGTTGCAATATTGTTTTATAGAAGGAAGTAAGATAAGACAATGCAACTACCCAGAGACGGTATCAAGTAGTAAGATGGTACGAATTTTAAGAATTTTCTTATATCCAATAAAAAGTGGAAGCTATTGTGAAGTTGAAAGATGGACGGTATCAGAGAGTGGTTTATACAAAGATAGAATATTGATGGTTGTTGATAAGAATGGAATTCCTATAACACAGAAAAAAATACCGGCAATGTGTTTGATAAAAGCTTTTTTTGATAATCATGGTACTTTGAATATCACCGATGAGTTTGGGAGTATAAAAAAATTGTGTATTACAGAAAAGGAGAATGATATCATAGATAAAGAGTACATGGTTTGTTCTGACAACAGATGTTGTATGGTTGTCGGATATAGTGATTGGTTAGGGGAATTGCATCCCTCGTTTGGTAGTGATTCACAATTTATAAAAATGACTTCTGATAATGAGATGACTTTTAAAAATGAGGCTCCTTTTTTAGTTATTAATTTGGCCTCAGTTCGTGTTGTTGCTGAGACTTTAGATATGGATGTTGAAAATATTTTGCATAGATTCCGCTCAAATTTCGTGATTGATCTTGAAGAACCATTCATTGAGAAGGATATAAAAGAAATACATTTTCCTAATAACACTATACTTCAGAAAACAGGTGATTGTCACAGATGTCAGATGATATGTATTGACCAGAAGAATGGCGAAAAAGACCCAAATCTAATGATAACACTGAGAAATCTCCAACAAGGAAATAACATCATATTTGGTGTTTACATGAAAATGAAAACAAAAAACCACACCATCATCCATAAGGGAGAGGAAGTCCTTGTTGTATTTGAAAAGAACAATTAAAGATTATATTTATATAAAGCTTTTATTTAATTATTACAAAAAAATCCAACAATAAAAAACAATGATATATTTAATTATTTAAGATAATAACCTTTTTTATCAATAAAACATGTATACAAAGACTAATAATTTCCATTATCAGTAGTATAATAATAATCATAACAAAATTTGGAGTTTCATTTTAATCACAAAAGCATAACACATTAATAATTGTAATAAAAATGATACAGATTAACAGGGTAATGAAAAATAATGATGTAAAAATTCGGGATCAAAAGATAATATTTACTTAATCTTTTTATGATTTTAAAATCTCTTTTTTTTACATCATAAACCTCGTGGTAAAATCAACGGTAGAATTTGATATATCTATGATAGAACATAAATAAATATTTTGAGGTAGGTTATGCTAGGAAAATGACTTTAGATATAAAATATAAACGTAATTAAATAAACAATTTTCTCACAGATAACCATTAACATTTTTAAATGATATAAACACCTATTTTTAAGAATACAAAGAATTCCATTGGTGATATTCATCACGTAGAATACAATATGTGGATAATGAAAACAAAGAATTATTAGAGTAATAAAAAACAACAACAATAAACGAAACATGAGATAACAACGATCATGAAAATATGATCAAAAAAAGAAAGAAGAATTTAAATATGAAGTGTTCAACAAGTATTGATAAAAAAATATCCCCCGTTAGATATAATTTCAAAAAGAACATTTAATATAACGTTATACGCTCCATCTCATTATATTTAGATATCTTAATATATAACTAAAAAAAGCTGTTATAGATGATATTATAATATACTTAAATAATAATGATACTTTTGGAGTTATATAGTTACATAACAAAGAAATAAATTGTAATAATAATAAAAAAAATGATATCATCTAGAACAGTATGAGAATAATGAGATGCTTAATTAAGACCTAAATAACTCTTTCTGATAGACACATATTACTGTAGTTAACAAGCAAAATAATCAAAGGAATATGCGTTAATAAAATGAATATAATTAAGTTTTTTTTAAGAATAACTCTCATGTTAGGATGTTAATATATGAGGAAAAGTAGTTATTAACCTTAAAAAGCATTTAATAATAAAATATCAGGAAATTAATAATATATTAAGTCATACTTTCTAACCTTTATTAAATAACAACATAACATTTGCCTTCTCAATAACCTTAAACTATAAAATAACTATCTTCCCCATTAACACCCCCATAACAATAAGAATTAATAAGATATTAATTATACTTAACAACACCTTAATATAATAATAAAGTACTATAACAACAAATGATGCAAAAAATATGTTCTTTTTGCATTATTTTCAATGAAAAAAACAAGCAACATTTTTTTCATAGTGATACCGTATTAAATAATATATATGGAGCGTAAACAACTATTTTACGGGGTAGAGAATTGTCGAACAACCTCCATAATCTCACGTCGTTTATGTTTGACAGAAAAATCCGGATATTGATTTGCAAAATTAAATCCATTGTTTAGTATTTCTTGGGTATTGGGTGTGTTGATAAGAAATCTCTCGGCATACTCTAGGAGATAGATTCCACTATCAGTAGATTCTTTCTCTTGTGGCATTTGTGATGGCAACACTACTGAATAGTTCAAACCCTTTGGTTTGTCAAATGGTGATAAGTTATTGAGATACTCATTATCTACCTTATCTTGACGTGATCTTCCAGCTGTTATGCGATGTTGTGCCTACAAATTCAACATTATTTACTTATAATATTAATATTAAAAATATTTATATAACTTTTAATCTCTAGTCTCTATGTTATGCTTTAAAATTTTATAATACCTATAATTGACCAGAAACTTTTAAAAACATACCTTTATAAAATCAGTTATAATAGCTGCATTGTTAAAATGTTTAATAACATCGCTAACACCACTATCAAAGAAAACAACAGCTGCTGAGTCATCAGACTTTGAAGGATCTACGGGACAATAAGTTAAAAGATATGGTTGACAAACGACAGCAAGAGACCAATGACCAAATTCGAAAATAGGAATAAGAAGATAATCAAAATTAAAGAGATCAACACCTTCAAGACAGGCAACCATTTGTTGGACCATTACAGCTCTATTAGATGATTTAATAATATCCCTGTACATGGAATCACAACTTTTCTCATCCTCATCATCCTGGGTTTCTTTCATAAATTTCCAGAAAATTGATGGAAATACATGGACACGTGATGGTGATTCATCCAATAGATGAAATACTAAGTGATTGAGGAAGAAATCTATTATAGAATCGTTCATAGCATGGTTTTCGGTTATACGGTCGATATCTGATTTCAATAATTCAAATGAATAGAAGGGAAATCTAACTTTAACCAGAATCTTATCTTCAACGATATCTTTACTTTTTTCCTCTACATCTGATTCTGTGACAGAGTAGGTGTTTTGGCACGACTCTACTGGATACTCTTCATCCTTTATATTATGGCACTCCTCAAACGTCATATCAGTACAATGAGATTTCATAAAAACATCCTCTTGAGTATAAAAATTTAGCAAATCATTTTCCTGTTGAATACCAATAATAGCATCATTATATGTATGATCATTAATAACAACAAGATCCGCTTCATTATCATTGTTCCATAATGATCCTTGAAAATCAAAGACAGTTGATGGATCAAGTGAAAAAGATCTTAATCTCTTTCTAGTAATATTAACATTACCAATTGGTTTATGATGATAACTAATCTTATTTACATTATGTGTAGATGGTCCATTATACTCTGTCATGGCATAAGATAAACCGCTTACACTTGAGACGGAACTATTTGTATTTAAATAATTAGACTCTTCGTTGTCTTTAGAGTTTGCGTGATTAAAAGTTTTCTTACTCCTCGTGATGGTTGTTGAAGCAGCTGATCCATCTAGACACAGTATGGAGTCATCAACATAATTCTGTGTACCTTGTTCCAGGGTAAAAGCTTCACCTTGGAGGGAATTAGTAGAATCAATTAAGTGATAAACATCATTATATGAATTCCATGTTTGATCGGTGAATGTATTTGTTATACATATAGGTATATTATCATTTAAAATATCATTTGATTCAACATAAATATTTTTTTCATTATTATCCCTATTTAAAGCAATACTACCATCATAGGATGATTCAACATCCATTTTTAGGTATCTTCTATCAACAGGATGATCTACATAACAATATTTAGCTATTAAATCTTCACTAATATTATTATTATTAGATATGAGAATCCTATTTTTAGTTGTTTTGGGTAAGGGAATTTTCCGACGAATTTTCTAAAAGGCACAAGAAGGCGAAATGTAAAAAAAGATGTTTAATATTAACTTACTTTAATAGATTGTACTTTACTACCTTTCAAAATTCTTCCAGACTTTGGATTTTTTAGATAATTATTTTTTGGTACATTATGGCAGTACCTTCTAACAACAGTTTCCATTTTTATTTCAAGTAACTGGGAAATGAGATAAAAACTGGACTTGTACTCAAACTTAAAACTGATAACCAAATTAGAGATATAATTTAAATATAACTGATAACAATATAATAAATAGAATTAACAATTAATCAAAATCAAATAATAAAATAAACAGTTTATTTTTTTTACATTGATTGTCGTTCTAAAATAAGATAATTAAAATGATAAGATTGATATAATTATCGTAACAATATAAATGTAGACTTTAAAAATTAGTATAAAAAATTATAAAAATGTTAATGAAAAAAGAGGAATGTTGCAAGTTATATATATTGTACTTGTGAGAGGAATAATTTTATAAAGATAATACAATTATTTCTTTTGATTAGAAAGAAGCCTATCTACTTTTTTTATTAATAGATGTCTTCGATAACATTTACAGAATAGTATCTTTATACGAAATTATTGATATGTACATGTCTATTTTGATAATAATAAAAAAAGTGGCTAATGCTACGCCTAAAGTACTATCTATATATTATAGTATCTATGTTTATAAATTGTTTTATGAGCAAAATTATCGAGTAATTATATGATGGTCTACATCATATTATTAATCAAACTTATATACCTCCTCAAAATTTATCTTACACGTTGGAGGAATGTGTCAATTGTAAGAAAAAAAAGTTCTTTTTCTTCTGTTATTAGGTTATCAAGCGAATGATAGAGGAATAATTTTATTATAACACCTCTAATATATAACGATCGCAAAAAAATATTCCCATCAATTCATCAATGAACTTTGATACTAAATATTATAAGTACAAAAAACAGATAGTTAAAAAAAGAATGAATCTCCTACGATAATTTTATGCAATTGTTGAAGTAAATGAGACTTTTTTTAAAGGGTATAGAAATAAATTACAGAATTTTACATATTTTGACGATTTATTTTGAAATCATAAAGTATTAAATATTATATATTAGGATAGAGGTATTTTTCTATTTCATGTATTTCGAAATAATAAATAGACACCTACTTGAAATATTTTGTTATTAAAAGTGCAGCAACAAAAAAACATTAAACAAATAAATCCAACATTAAAAAGGAAGACCATTATTCATCCCACTAATATAAATAAAATAAAAAAAAAATATTTAGCAAATAAATAGTGAATAAGCAATAGAAATTTAACTATGCAATATAATTTATTTGTTTATGCTAATATTATAAACTACGTAAACTAATATTATTATATTTAATATATAATTTTTTTGTACTTTAAAATTTAATAAAGATTAAATGAATAGATTATTTTTAAAATATAAATACAATGTAAAGAGGAGATGTGAATGTTTAATGAGTTTAACAAAGTTTTTTGTTTCATTTTTGATACGTCAATAAAACTTTTTAACTATTTAAACTCCTTTGTAACAGTTTTAATGTACAAATTAATGAAAATGAATAGGGAAGAAGGAGGCTAGTAATATGATGTGGAAATCGGCAAATCACTAAGGATATGTATATATATATATTTATATATAACAAAAGTTTTGTGTTATAGATATATCATTAATACAGCACAACACATATAATACCTATATTCCAATTGATGATGTACAAAAGAAAACTACACAACGATTCTTATAATTTATCATTTTAGGAAAACTTTACAAAAAAAATATATTAAAAATTGAGAACATAACTAACGTAGGTATATTTGAATCTATTTCTCATTTACTAAACACATACCAAGAACTTTGATAGTTTGTTTAAATATTGGTTTCGGTGGTTAATAAAAAGAATACTTACTGATTAAGAAAGACAAATGGTAAGTTACTTAGTACACTTTTACTTTTTGTAGAATGTCAAAAAAAAGTCAAACCATCAAAAACTGGATGTATATATTTATTTAAATAAATAGATTGTATGTGTATATGTTCACTCTCCAACTGCGCCTGCGACTTCGCACTCTCTTTTTTACATCCACAAAATTTTTTTAATACCATCTCGAATCATTTTATGAAGGGAAATTTCTCTCTTTTTTTAGTGGGTCCACAAATCTCCGGCTGTTTACTATTTTCCTATATATGAGTATACACACACAATCTACATATGCTATTTCAGAGAACCCATACAAAAAAGTGCGTATCATTATGATATTTACATGCACATTTATGGAGTTATAGAATTATCAATTAACCTATCACATAAACAATTATTATTTTTAATAACTTAATAATGTACATTCACAAAAAAAAAGTCTACAACATTGATGTATCTATTATGAATAATAAAAAAAAAGTTGGTAGAGAATTTAAAACATTACATAACTAACAATACATCCTAACAACCTTATATCTCTCTTTTGATATAAAAAGAGAAATGTATCTCTGTTATTTTTAAATGAATACACATACATACAAAAAAATTTTTAACTAGCTTTTTATCTTGGGGAAAAGAAAATGGTTAGTTGAAAGTTTATTTGAAGGTGAATGGGAGTAGAATATGAATGGGAGATAGGGGACATAGTTATAGACTCAAAATTTATGATAAAAATTTACATACATACATACATTTACACGTTATCGTTGGTAGAAGTACGCACCAGGCGGGAATGAAGATTACTAAAAATGAAGGAATATTTTTATTTTTGATGAATAGAAATAAAAATAAAAGTTTATTTTAAAATAATTATTATTTACTAGTGTTACTGTTATCAGATTTCATTATGATATTTTGAATTTATTATAAAGAAATATATATAAAAAATGTTTTCTAGAAACATAAAAAATAAAAAGAAGCTTATCTCAAAAAATTCCTTTACATTAATACATATTCTAACTAGATCAAAATGTAAAAAACATTATTTGATTACCATTATTAGAGATTACTCTCCTTCACTTTATCTGAATATAATATTAAAACAGAAATTAAAATAAGAAAGAACGATAAAACTTTAGAATTGTACATAACAGAAAAAAAAAATTCTTTCTGCGGAAGTGTTTGTCTTTTAGAGTAAAAAAATAAAAAGTT
This sequence comes from Strongyloides venezuelensis, assembly GCA_963280985.1. Lineage (NCBI taxonomy): Eukaryota > Metazoa > Nematoda > Chromadorea > Rhabditida > Strongyloididae > Strongyloides > Strongyloides venezuelensis. The sequence goes on along the minus strand of CAUJLX010000002.1, from coordinate 22,390,570 downwards.
TATCGTGCACACATAGAAGTATTTCTTACATTTCTTTGATATAAACTATTTGTACTATTAAGGCTCTATATGAAAAAGGAGAATGCCGTCAAAAATGATATTTATAGATAATTTTGATACTTTAGGTAATAGATTAAAAGTACTAACCGCCATTATTAGTACACCCTCATTATTATTTACATTTGTAAAAAAAATAACTTTTTAAAAATGAAAAATGTACTATTTTTTGAAATGTTAATAATATGTTATTAAGGCGAGGGAAATGAAAAGTGAAAAATAAAAAAAATGCTTTTATGATGCTTAAGAATAAATAAATAGAAATTTTGTGATATAGAAAATATTTATAGTAAATAAGTAAAAATTAGATTAATATTGTAAATATTTTAAAATATAACGTTAATACATTAACGATGTTCTATTGTTATACATGTATATAGTGAAGAAAAAAAATCAGGAAGACTCTATATATACTTCAGAGGAATGTAAGAATGATTAATTAATAAAGCGATTTAATAAAAAGATAAAACAAAAGTAAAAGTGTATGATATAAGAAATTATATTTTGAACGGCGTATTATAAAGTAGGGGAGAATGATCTATGTTAAAGGGTAATTTATATTAAAAATGCTACCTATATATTATACAATGGCATTAAACATTAAGATCAATCTTCTCACTTAATTTTATATTCATTACTTAAACGATATTATTAAGCTACAATGTGATTTATCAATTTATTTTTAATTGACAAAAAGGCATATAATAAGACGGAATGAGAATAAGAAAAAGAAGAGATGGAGAGAGATATGAAGAAATAAGAAATGAAAAAAAAAGATGGCACACATTTATTAACATCATAATTTGTAGTTGTAGTAGTTAAAAAATATGGAATATATTATAATTTTTAATGAAAATGTACTACTTTAAGAACACAAGACAGTTGTTATGTGAAAAAAATATTTATGTATAATGTGACAAAAGAAAATGAATATATATATTTTTATATTATATCTCATTTGAATGGCACAAGATGATAATTTTTATTTAAATTTACTTTGTAAGGAAATAATAATGATAAAAGGAACATAGAATGGATATTTTAGTACACGTATTTTAAAATAATAACTATTTGAAGTAAGCTTTTATAAATGAAAATGTGTAATAATATATTTACATTAAAAATACATAATACGTATGTCGAAATATTATTAAATGTTAAAAATGAAAAAAAAGTATGATGAAATATTTGTCATAAAAAATAGTTTGGATTTCAACATCCCTGTCCTTATTATTCATATAATTCTTTTTGATAAATAGTTATACATACTTCATGGTTAAATGATGAATTATTAATACTGTTAAACTATAAAAACAAAAGCCTTTGTTGTTTTATAATTTAAGGGATGCATTAAAAAGGGTAAATAAATAAAAGGAGTATATCATCTAGACATGAAAGAGGGCACATTACATAAAATAAAGGAAGTATTAAACGAGACAATAAAAAGTATCAAGGTGGTTGATGTGTATCTTTTGTACTTTTATCAATGATAAATATTTTTAAAAGACTAATATATTTTTGAATTTTTTGTGTCGATTATTCATCAGTTTATGTGTCATGAAATTATAATCTCCAGCGATTACAATTTTAATGTGATGTCTGTGATAATTTCTGACTTATAAATAAAAAAATATATATTTTAAAATGGGCGATGATAATCAAATCATTGGCGAACACATACAATTATAAAAATTTAAATGATATCCCTCATTTAAATCTATTTATAAATAAAAATAAAAAAAATACAAATAACTAGTGTGCAAATAATTGAGTTAGAATTTTTCTAACACTATTTGCAAGAAAAAAATTAATAAATAAAGAAAAAGTTATTTGAAGGTATGAAAAATATAAGTAATTAATAGAAACGATGGAAATAAATACAGAAATTTGTTTATATGGAAAAGAAAATAAATAGAAAAAGTGGATAATATAACAGGTGTTAATGGATACTATTTAGTATAAAAAAAAATTATTATAACTGCAAATATTTTATAAAGCAAACGAAAAACAATTATTAATATGGTACATTTAATATAAGTATCGGAGATGCGATAGGGAAAAGTAATTATTATTTTCTAATTATAAAATAGTATACTAACTACAGCAATAAAATCATTCTCTCAACACATGTAAAAGTGCAAATAAAATTTTGTAGTTTGATTGAATAGTAAAAGGAAAGTAACACATGGATCTCTCTTTTTTTACAATTATCGAGGGAGTAGAAAAAAGATTTAAGAAAGGTAGACAAAAGGTACACTTCTAGACGAGAATTATAAATGAAATGTATGAATGATAGTAGACAGTTTTTGTACCCTCCTCAAAGTATTTAAATAATAGTTATACACTTGTATAAAATAAAACGCATATAAATGCTTTTTAATGTGTTAAAATAAAGTGAGAAATCAGTTGAACTGATTTACGATTATATTACTTTTATTGTTTTGTTATTCTGTCTTCTTCTATAAATGATGATGATAAGGGTAATATATAAAAAGTTTATGATAGGGCATTTAAATAGAATTATTTTAATGAAAGGAAAAGAAAGAGATGTAAAAACTCTCATGGAGGTAATTTTAATGAGTGTTAATGTAAAAGTACAAATATATTAAAAATGTAATTTTAAAAAATATTTAAATTGTCTCGGAGACCTGTAATTATATCCGGCTACCTCTCTCTCACACACACACTTGTAGACATTCTATACTATGCATTTATAGATAAATATAATAAGTTTTAAAAGGAGTAGTGATACTAAAGAGGAAGAAGAAGAAAAAAAAATGATAGAAAAAAAGGAAAGAGTTGAAATTTTTCGTCTAGTTTACGGGGTAAAACCCCATCTTGCTTAAAATATTACACAAATCATGATAAATTATCTATTATATACAAATTTATGAATTTGTATATTTTAAAGTGATGATATCACATACACATATGTATGTGTATCAATGACATTCCATTACCACTACATACAATTAATATTTAATATTAAAAAAATTGAAGGAAATAATAGAAAAGAGAGAGAAATAGATGATGGTGGTGGTAATGAATAAAATATCGTAGATTATTTACTTTTTAAAACATACTTTAAGTAAAAAAAACTAAAAAAAAAAGCTAAATTTATATAAAGAGTCATATTTATGTTATCTAGAGAATATAAGTTGATTATAAATATGTAGAAATGTAGTAATAAAAAAATGGATGTTAACAAAAAGTAGTTCTAATTAATTAGAATGTTTGAACAATTCCTTACTGAATATACTCAAGAATGTTGCTTATTATGGTTATAGGTGTGTCTTTGATAACTAAAATTTAAAGGTAACTTTAAAGATTGTACTTTAAAAACCTTAAAAATGATAAGAATGAAGAATATTAGTATATTACTTTTGTTAAAATAATTATAAATTTAGTTATATATTCAAAAGTGGGTATACAATAATATAATAATTAGTTGGTATATGAAGATAAAGTAAAACCCTACAAAATAGTAAGTGGAATGTATATTTTTTGTGATATTTTAGAAAGATATATTATTTATTTGAATGAAATGTGAGAGAAACATTTTTAAAGGTTGCCCTTTAACAATAGCAAATGCAAAATGGTTTTTTTCGTCTACCAATTTTTAAATTAAAAATTTATTTCTTTTTTACTATACTTTTAAATAGTTTGTATAGAAAAAAGTTGAGATCACATTAACAACTATTTTACTAATGATTGGAGAGGACAATAACGAAGATAAAACACATACAGCAGTTAGGTAGAAAGGGAAATTTAGGTGCTGTTGAAGATGATGCTAATAGAATATATATAACGCATATATATATATTTAAATATATAACTTTAAATACGTAATAAAAATATATAGATATCTATATATAAAATGTTTTAAAAAAAAGATTAACATCTAAATGTTATAATAATTTAGAATATCTTAATGAAAGAAAAAAGTTATAAATATATATTATTGAAGAAGGCGTGATTTATAAATTGAGTATCATAAAAATCACATTAATCAAAAGAAAATGTATAAAAGAAAGTTTTTATCATGATAAAAATGTTGAATCACATTTTAATGGCATGTTATCTTGAGATGGCAGAGTAACTTAGACATGTTAATGTGAAATGTTAATATGTATATAATCTGTGTTTGAAAATAACTTTAGATTACCCTAATCATTGCTTATATAAATAAAGAGGTTGCCTCTTTTCAGCTGATTTTAGTTATTAAATTAATAGAAGGAAAAGGTAAATGACCCTCTTGAAAAAATATTTAATTATGGAGTATTAGATATACAGTAAATCTCCTGGATGCTTTATGATATATTAATAAGTTTAAGAATGTAAAGTTTAAAAAAATGGTAATTATAGCTCATTTATTTATACGGGTCGTAATTGTATATGAAATATATTTAATGAATGCACAAAGTGCAACTATTACAATAAAAAAATAGTATCATTTTATAGTATAAAATTATTCATTAATATAATTTGAATAAAGTAATTGTATTTGAAAAAAATAAAATGTTTTAACAAGCGTAATCTACGGAGTAATACAATGATTAGTTACAGAAAAAAAAAACCTAGAGCATTTAAATAATGTAAAACAATTTTGTTAGTTAATTTATTTATATATAATATCTTCTTTGAACTAATGGTAGAAGCATTATATATGTTAAGGAGACAGTACATAAAATATTGAAAGAAGGAATTGATCTTTTTATATAGGAAAATTATTTAAAACAAGAAGGGTACTTTACATTAACAGTTTACATGATTGTAATAAAATATGAAGGAATGTTTGAAAAGTTGATTTTTGTAATAATACAAAAAAGAAAAAAATTCATAATTCCATATGACAATCAGCAGACTTTCCATTTGATTATTTGGTTGTATTTTTGTGACCCCAATAATCTATTTTTTTCTTAAACCCAGCTGGTACATTGCTAACTTCATCATCACTTATACCTAAAATCATAGAAACGATGATGGAACAAGAAAAACATATAAGATAAGGAGTATTGCGAAAATGGCCTTGATAGAATTTCAATTTTATATTTTTAGTTAAATAAATTTTTACAAATATCTTACAATATACCTCCATATAACGGCCTTAAACAAAAACTATAACACATCATTTTCTCTTTCTTTTAAATATCAAAAAATAGAATAACTAAATCATATGAAATAATGTAAGAAAAAGAAATTTTAAGCATGTGGTGATTGAAAGTATGTTAGTAAAAAGAATCACTTTCTTTTTAGAAATTTAATAATATTAAATTATTATTAGAAGTATAAATGAATTTATAATATAAAGATATATCTCTTTGTGATAAAAATTTCTTATTCATTAAAAATTAATAAGAAATTAAATGATAAATGATAGGTAAAAAAATATAGCTACTTTATGTTGCTATTATATTATAATTCTTTAGAATGACACTTAAGAATGAAAAACTTCTATAAGAAAATAAAGCCTCAAATAAATAAAGTTTTAATTTTAGAAATATTTTAACTGGATTACAATGATTTGTCAAACAACAATTTAAATGGAAGTTGTGGTGAAAGATTAATTTGTATACAATGTGTCGGTATTTTTCTCACAAAAATGGCCATATGTATAAATATGATTACAGAAGTAAGTTTGAAATAAAAAAACAGCTTTCTCGAAAAAGGAATGTTAAATATTTGTTTACTTACTTATAATACTCTATATATTGTCTTAAAAATTTATTAGGAAAAGAAAATGTAACCTTGTAATGGAGGTAATACACATATGTTAAATTATCGTATAATATAAATTGTAAGGAATAAAAAAATGATTTATGAAACATTGTTAAAAATTACTTAATAATCTAGAAAGTTTATTTTAGTTTTTATTTTGAATTTATTGTATTTTTATTTTTATAACGTATGTGAAAATGTTAATAATTACTTAGAAATTTTATAGTCCTATAACATAAGTTTTTAAATAAACTTGTTTTTTTTATTGGAATTTTTTACCTGATTTTATTATAGATAATCAAAAAGTAATGTATGCAAATCATGTGCGTTGGCGAAGAATGTTAAAGGATATCTTGAAAAAGATAAATATTAAAATTTACAAAACGAACATGTAAACACAAAGCATTCCCATCAAAATTACTAATACTACAAACTAAATGTAACAAAATTATTTAATGATAACAAAACACTGTTTAAATATTCTACAATGTAGTTTAAAACAAAATCTTACAATAAGCTTATAAGCACTTCTGTATGATATTAAAATTAATGTCATCATAATAATTTCAATATCATTTATATTATTTAATCAGATGTCTAGATGCACTTGAATTAAAATAAATGCACACAAATGTACATATGTATTTGGTGATAGCAATAATTGATAATGAAGAATAAAAAAATTTCTTGTATTAGTACAAAAGATAACAACAAAAAAAGTTTCTTATGAATATATATACATTCTTTAAAAGAGTAACATTTTTTTTATACAGATTATAAATACTAACATAACAGATTATGTCAAGTATATATAAAAGAATATAAGTAGTTTCAGTGTCCTATGAAATGAATATTATATTATATTATATAAATGTATTATAAAATGAGAATAAATATATATTATTTGGATGATATTAACGATGGGGAATGAGAAGGGTGTGTGAAATAATATGAAAAATAAGAAGGGAAATGATACAAAAATTTTTCTATGTTGAAAATTTTTATTATTTTATAAATATAATTTTTTTTATCATTAGATAATCTATTATAAGAATGTGTCACTCAAAAATTATCTATTTTTGTATTTTAAATCAAAGAAAATATTTCTTATTGAATTAAATTTTTTATATAAGAAAATGATAAATAAGGTGAAAGATAAAATTTAGAAAAAAATTGCATAACTTTGGTTATTTTCGTACATCTTGTCAGTTGTGTGGAAAACAAACTCAAAGAAAATGGACTTTTTTTGACCTTTATCTTAACTTTGTTTTTTTGTGATGATTTATTTGGCGTAAAGTAGTTTATGAAAGTGAAAAATAATACGAAAATAAATTGTGTTTTGAGATACTAGATAAGTCGTTAAAACAACCTATTTTTTGCAAATAATAAACTTAAGTGCCTGAATATATAAAAAAAGTGTATCAATTACACAATATAATAATAAAAAATAAATCAAATGTATCAAATGTCTGAAACAACAAAGATAATCTTTACAAATAAAGGGATGTAATTAATTTAATAGTCATTGTTTTACGATTACCATATACAATTATTTCGATTGTTTAGTTGTAACATAAAAGAAATTGATTGTAAGGAATAATATGAAATAATAAAACAATATTTTAGAGATTGCGCGATTATAAAAATAAGACACAATATTATTTACTAAAAGATACATCTACTGAATTCATTATGAATGAATAAAACATATAATATTTATTGTTAGTTTTCCCCAAAATTTTTTATAATTATTTAACATTATGTGTACTGTTATTTATTTCAAACAAAAAAGAATCCTTTAAAAATCATAAAATATTTAATATGCATAATATATTTTGATTGTTATGCAATTCGTTAACATATAAAAATTTTTTTACTTCATAAATTTTTTAAATGATATATAAAAATTAAAAAGCAATAATTTGATGGAAAGAATGTAATTTTGAATATATTAAATTAAAACACATTATTTTAGGCTTTGCCTTTGACATTAAACAAAAATGTCTTTTTCAAACTTTAAATTTAATTTTAAATGCCACATCTAATTTTAAACTTTTTTCTAACTTTACAAAATGTTTTATAATATGATTTTCGTACCAATATTTTTAGTTAAATTCTTATCATTTTGTTGCTTGTGTCTTGGTTTCCTAGGCACAACTAGATGACAACATATCACAAGTAGTATGTTAACTTTGATAGACAATGTATAGGTAATAATAATTAATTACTTTTATCCAAAAAGTAAGAATGATTGATGTTTTGTGACCTTCAGACAAAATATTTTACATATCATTCGTGTTAAAAATGTAATATTTTTTTAAATTGGGACTTCTGAGTGATTTTTAAAAGAAAATTACTTGAATAATAAATAAGAATACGGTTTTTTTTTTTGTCATTTCATCATTCTTACAAATATTAAAATAAAAATTAAGATATAGAAGTCACATGTTTTAAGGAATAGTAAATAAAGAAAGCATGAGATATGATTAAAATTATATATTGAAATTTTTGCTCTTATCATATCACGCAATATATAACTTTATTACATATTTTTTTAATAATTTTAATGTATAAATTTAGTTTCTCAAGAAGATTAATTTGATTTAATGTAGATGATTTTCAGTGATGAAATAGGTTTAACAAAGATTTACAAAAATGACGTCAAACCCTTTTTTAATAGCAAATGTATTTATCTAAAATTAGTTTATAACGTATCTTTTTATGTAGAAGATATATTATATCTGTACACTTTTTTTAGTCTGTCTTACAGTAAAAAACTTTTAGTAATTGCAAGTAAAGGCATTATCCCAGTCTCCTTAATGTATTCCTAGTTATTTGCAATGATACAAAAGTACATCAGATGATTAAGATAGAAAATTATGTATCTAATTAAAGTAATTTGTCAATTTTCATGGCTACCAACACTTCTAATCCCAATAATTTCAAGTTATACACTACATAATTAGAAACACACCTAATTCTACCAGTATCAATATGATTTATTAATGATAAATTTAGTAGGCGAGTTGTATTTTATTAAATAAGTATATTATTAGTATCATTAGTGTTTATATTAATATGTATAGAAAATCAAAAATAATTGATGGATTGTTGTTCATATAAAGGTGTACTTTTTGATATTTGTTATTATATTAATCTTCTAGATAAACAAGTAAATAATCTTCTTATGCTTAACAAAATATGAGATAATTCATTATGAAAATTGTCAATTTTAAAAAGCTTTAATTTTAAAGAAAATATTTATTATACTTTTATAAATAAAGTTTTGTAGATTTCCAGATGGTAAATGAAAGATTATAATTTAAATGATCTTAAACACCTTAAAGAATTTTATTTATTATCATAGAATTTTTAATTACGTTAATTAAAAATTTTTTTAAAAATTTTTATATTAAAACCTAAGCTGTATGTCTTGATTGTAATTGTTTAATTTCTTCTTTAATACATTCCATAAATTTGTTGTAAGCATGTTCAAAATCATCGTTAACAATAATACTATCAAAGAGTGTTGGTTCACTATCAATAATCTCCATATCTTCTTTAGCATGTTTTAACCTAAGTTGCAAACTTTCCTCTGTCTCCGTCTTTCGAGCACGAAGTCTCTTTTCAAGTTCCTCAATAGATGGTGCTTTAATTAATATAAATTTTGCTTGGAAGTTGGCATTTTTTATACTACGAACACCTTGAAGCTCCAAATCTAAAATACAAATTTTACCAGTTTTACTAACTTCCTCAACGGCCTTCTTTGAAGTACCATAAATATTAGAACCAAATGTAGCATACTCTATAAACTCGTTATTTTCTATCATTTGTACCATCTCTTCCCTAGATGTAAACCAATAATGAACACCATGTTGTTCACCTTCACGTGGTTGGCGAGTTGTATCTATAAGATAACAAGAAATTGATTCGATTTGATAAGATTTAAACATAAATGAATTATGTTTAATCTTTATACTTACTGGAAACAGAAAACCCAAACATATCGGGGTACTCTTTCATGGCTCTTGTTAGAATTGTTGATTTACCTCCACCTGAAGGTCCACTGATAACAATTGGACAAATATTAGACATATTTAAAAATATATTTAAATCCTCCTGAAATGGTAGTTTAAATATTTGAAACAAGTTTAAATAAATAGGTGAGAGATGTTAGTTTAAGATATTAAATATATAAACTGATGATTGATAATAATCATTTAAAATGACCCTTTACTGGAAAGATAATAATGTCTTTGAAACATTAAAAAATGCCATTAAAAGTGAACATTATAGAAATAAAAAATGTTAAAAACAATTTGAAATCACTCTAAAGTTGGCACTTATATACGAAGACATTCATAATAGTCCTTTACATTTTAATTTACAGTTATAAAATGTTAACATAAATACACCTTTTAAATGTAATGATAAATATATATTTTTAAATCCCCATTTCAAAACAGATAAAATAAGATTTCTCATATTTCATCTTCTTATAACATAAAAAGTATTAATTTTTAAATTATTTATTTCAACCAACATTATACATCCTTGTATAAATACACTTATAGTTTTGACATTTTTTTTTGAGAAATAAAAATATATCTAATCACATGATAAAGCTCACTTATCAAAAATCTTTATTCATCTTCACTTTAAAAATAACTGATAAAATATGTAAAAATATTATTCAAAATACTTTTTAAACTCATTTAAAAAAATATTTTTAGTAAATAAAAAAATATACAAAATGTCTAAACTTCTTTTTGTGTCATCTAACAACATGCATCTATTATGTTTATAGGAACTTATTATAAATAAACATTAAAGATAAGCAATAATAGCTTCGTGAAAAAATGAAATTTTCTTTAGTTATCATAAAATAAGTGCAATTAGAATTGATGTAATAATTCCTACTTTTTGAAAATGTTTTCCCAAAGGAATAAAAGGTATTTTTTAAACTATAATGTGCAGAAAAAAGGTATACTTTTTATAAAAAATTTTCTTTTCAATAAAAAATAGCATCATTTTTAAAGGGAATTATAGCTAAATTAATCCCATAGTAATCATTTCAATATAAAATCGTATTCTTTATCAAAGGAGAAATGTTAAAATGATACATTTATATTGTTTATTTCATTTTTATCATATAAAAAAGTGGTACTTTTTAATGACAGAAATACATTTTAATATAATCATGATTACAATATCAATTCATGAGGAAATGGTTAATTATTGTAATAAATAAACTTACTGCGTATAGAAAAAATGATTGTAGAACTAGAAAAATTTGTATGATAAGAATAATGATAAAAATCAAATGTGGTGGTATTAGATGTTTGAAGGGTGGAAAATTATGAAAAATGAAAATAAAGGAATATTGAGATGATAAAGATAATAGAGACTATGGAAAATATAAACACAAAATAGAGTGGAACACGAATTTATTTATATTTTTAATGTTTACTTTGCGGAAAATTTGTATAAATTTCAAAATCGTTTTTTTGTTAATTGTAAATGTTAAAAATTTATGAGACAGTAATGCGATCATTTTTACTTTTTCGAAATTTAAATGTTTTAACAAGCCATATGTCTTTGAGTGACAATTATTGGGAAATCGTACTAAGTGGTTTTAAAGGGGAAACTTGATGGTGTGTTGTATAACTAGTAAACAGAACTTCTTTACTGAAAAACACAACTAAATACTGAATTCAATAACTTTTAATTATTCTTTGATTTATCGTATTTTGTAGACTGAACAACCATGGATTCTCCGGCATGGATGTTCACGAAGGCTCTCAATCACCGTCAGAAGGTAATGCGTCTTTACAAGAGAGCTTTACGTGAAATTGATGCCTGGTACGGTGGTGATGTGTAAGTCCCTTATTCATAAAGATTATTTTTTATTTTTTCATAATTTTTAGACTTGAAGTTCGTTATCAAAAAGTTTTGATGAGAGCCAGATTTGATGCAAACAAAGATGTTCCTGATCCTAGAAAATCTCAATTATTATTGGCTGATGGTTGCAGGCAATTATGGGAAATGAAACACTTTAAACCATTTAGATGTATGTTTATTTACATATAAATAATTACTATATTTTTTTAGATCCTACGGATCCTGGTGGCTCTGGTTTTGATCGTGTACGTGAAGGTCTAGATCAATTACTTGACACCGAACATTGGTCACTAGCAGATAGAGAACAATTCCCATATTACTTCAACAAACGTGAACAAAGAAAGAAAGAGTTACTTCAACATTGGGATAAGATTGAGAAAAGTTGGGATGAACAGATTGCTGCAATTCAGACTGAGCTTCCAAAGGAAAAGACAACATCTACGGCTCAATAAAATAAAGTACAAAAAATTGTTTTTATTAGGCTAAATAAACAACGTATAATGGTGTATGATTTATTTAAATTTATTGTTTCAAAATTTCTAAATATACCCGTTATAATAAGTTATTAGTAAATAATGAAAAAAAGAGAAAGAAAAAATTCAGTAATCATAAACACGATATGTATTTTTATACGGATTATGATTATTCTGTTGGAATTTGACTTCTTGTGTAGGTGTATCATTTCTCGGTGAGGTATGTCGGCTACTGTAGGGTGACATTTTGTTTGAAAAAGCATAATCGGTGACACTGTGGTGGAAAGAGTAGTTCGATGGAGTATTTGTATGGTATAATTGCAATGATGCCTTTCCTAATATTTTTGGTTTCATTAATTTTCCTACCCTTTGGGTCATAGATGTTTTGTGGGTAAACATCAAGTTCTTCTGTACTTTTAGATAAATTGTCATTAATACTATCGTCATCAGAAATAGGAACAATGATGTCATTATAGTCATTAACAAGGTTGGTGTACATAGTCTCGGAAAGAGGTGAAATAACACTTCCTTGTTTGTGATTATTTTTAGTCGTATTTCTAGGTGATTGTATTGATGAATCATAAGAATCAGAGAACGATCCTTTTATAAGAAGAGGTGTGTTTAAACTTAAGTCTGGAGTTCGATTCACATCGTTGTATGACATCTTATATTTGTTATCATTCTTATGTAAACCATAATCTTCAGTCATCTCTACTGAGTTTGTACTAACTATATGGTTGCTTTTAATAGTTACCTCTGCATTATAAATTGGAAAAACATTATCATTATTATTTTTCCTAATAACATTTCCATCTGTTGCAATTTTCCTTTGAACAAAGTTTTTATTATCACATAATGCAGATATTTTTCTCTTATCAATTTCAAAATCAGAAGTATAAGTTTTCCTCATAGAAATATCCCATTCAGCTTCTACATACCAATACCAATGCCAATAAATGTATAACTAAAATTTAAATTAAAAATATTAAGATATTTCTAAAGCTTACCAAAAAGAAATTCATAGAGCTTCCAAAGAGATAAAATATAATGGAAGCCACTGGGGCTTTTGTTATATCTCCCATAAATGTTGGTAATATCTTTGGTAATGCTGCTAATGAGAGAATTAACAGTCCTACACCATAAGCACTTTGCTAAAAAATAAAATTTTTTTTGTAAAAATGAAATTAACTATACGGGGTGACGCGAGTAGCGCTCCCAAGATATTTGCATGTTTCAAATTGTTAATTTTCAAAAAACAAACATAGTATTAAAATTGTTTTGTACTCAAGATAAATGCTATTATAATTTCATAAACAAATCTGGATTCAGTGTAGAGCTATTGATCTTTACAATTTATGTACCTTTTTCAACTTCCAATTAATGTAACTTTTTATATTAAAAGATATTTTTGTTTCTGATTTTGAAAAACAACTTATTTTATACTTAATTCTAAAATATTTTAGATGTGTATGTTCATCGAGTATGGTTAATTTTTTAATTAATAATAACTATGAAATCTGTCAAAATCTTATTTTTTTTCTTTAAATTTATAAATGCAGAAATCTATGTATCATAGTTACAAAATAATCATGATAACAGATTTGTAACTCGAGAAAAAGAAGAGTTGTATATGCAAATATCTGAGGATGTTATGCGTGTCGCCCTACAAGTTTAGAAACTTACTTGAATGAGTAATGGCCATAAGGTCTGTGGTTTTGGACGTTGGACAAATGCAAATGGTAAACAAAACAATAACGCAAAAGTATGGCATAAACACCACAAGAATCTACCATATCCACCATCAAGATGTTCAGCAACACATCTACTAATTCCCCATAATGAATGAAACAATCCCACATCAAAGATAATGGCATCAACTTTTGTTAGTACAGGTATGACATCTTCTGTTGAATTTGTAAAATCGCAATATAATACCTATAATAAAACAATATATATTTAAAAAAGTTAATTCCCTAGAAAAATTTGTTGTATAAAAAATATTTTTTATCTAAACATTTTTATCTTCCATGATAAATAATATAATTATACTCATAAAAGGAACTACTTTTGTGAATAAATTATTTATTAGATAGAAAGTTAAATTTTACTATAGCTTTTTCTATCTTTAATTATCTTTTGATTTTCTATGACTTTTCTATAAGAATGGTTTATGTTATACTAAGAATTTTATTATCTAATAATGTCCTAAATTACTTAATTTAATAAAAAGTAAAGCTAAAAAAAATTTATTTTTAGTAAAAGGACATGTACAGGAATAAAATTAAATTGATATATTTATTCACCCCAATTATTTGGAAAACTTTAAAATTAAAAATAGCATGGAAAAAAATAATTACAAAGATTATACCAAATTAAATGTTATTAGATATATTTTGAAACTGATATTTTTACAAGTTTGAATTTTAATGCCAAAACAAAATCTTGATGATTAATCACATTGTTTTTAAGTATTATCATCTAATCGTTGGAACTGACAAAGATACAATTCCATGAAATGAATTAAAAACAAATCTAAATTGATGTAAAATTCTAAGAAAAATAGAGATTAAAAAAATTAAATACTTAAAAAATTGTACGTAATGGGAGAAAAAGACAAATTCTATATGCTATTTTTTGTTGAATGTCGTCATAAAATGACATTTTTTATAAAAAATAAAAAACTATTTGCGTAATTATAAAAAATTTCACAAAGCATATTTTTATATATCCTTATTCGAGATTTAATATTAACAGAATTTTTATTTTATTATGAATTGAAAAGTTATATTCTTTATCTTGAAAAGCAAGTATTTTTTTGCCTTAAAAAATTTAGTGATTGAAAAAACTTCTTTAAAAATTTATAGGTTAGGTTTTGGTTTACATAGAATGGGAGATTGATAGGGGAAATTAAACATTTATAAGTACGATATCTTTAATTCTATATTTATGAGAAATTAATTTTTTGATCATTGATCTCTTAGGATCCTCACATTTTTTTTATATTTAATTTTAGGGACAATCATCAACATCTTACTGAAATAGTTAAACTAATTTAAAAAAGTTATCAATATCCAACTTCAAATGAAAAAATTTTTCTATCTAAAAAGTGCTTTATAAGGTAAAAATTGGTATGTTCAAAAACTAAATGTAGCAAAGCACACTTTTTTAAGTAAAATTTTAAATAATCTACTTTTCGTCTTAATAAAATGTCATATTATCTTAAAATATATTTTAAAAAAAACATCAAAAAAAGAAGTACTTTGTATGTTTTAAAGTATTTGAAGTGAAAATGGTTTTTGCAATTTTTTGATACCCAAACATACCTTTTTGAACCAAAATATGGAATAAATATGTTGAGTTAATGACCATAGGCAGACAAGAAGTTGAAATATACCAATGTAGAATGCTATAATAGAATTTTGGAATCGGTGCCCCAAGAATAAGGTGTACTCATCTAGGATTAACAAAACTCTCATTAGAGCATTTTTCGGAGAGATCTTCTTTCTTATCTCTAAATAAAAAAAATATATTTGTTTATCAACAAAAAGATATAACTCGAAGCATATTAAAATTAAATTTTTTTTTGTTAATTTATGTGGGTAGACTAGAATAATGCAATATTATAAATCAAAAATTATTTAAAAGAAGGAAACTTTTAAATATTTTGTAATGTAAATATAAACATATATATTATGAAAATGGAAATAATACTTAAAGTGTTATGTGCAACGTGATAATTTTTGCTATTTAGAAACATTAAATTAAGAAAGCGAAGCTATATATAAAACATATCTCAAATGATGTATAAAATATTTTGATAGTATTTTAAACTACCAAATATATATGTATAAGGTGTCAATATTTTTATCAGTAATGGTATTTAAAATAATTACAATGGCTTTTTGTTGTCATTTTAGTAAAAGATAATGGCAAAGACATTATTTTAATAATTTTCTTACACTACAGATTAAAAAGATTTTAATTTTAAAAAATATGGCAAAAATAATAATGTCATGGTGTCATAAATTTTTAAGAACGTTGTGATAAGCACTTAATTAAAAGGAATTTATTGTATGATTTTGAGTTAAGAGAATAAACAACATAGATAAAGAAAGTAGAAATTTGCTAATTGAATATAAAGAGATTTGGTTAAAAAATAGAAAAAAAAATTGGTAGAAATTATTTTCATAATTTTTTTAGTACCACATTTAGTTATTAGGAGTAATATTTTTTAAGTTGATGTTAAATACGCCTTTTCTAAACAGTTTCTTATAAATAATGTATTTTGAAAAAATATTTATAGACTATAAAT
Organism: Strongyloides venezuelensis; assembly: GCA_963280985.1. NCBI lineage: Eukaryota > Metazoa > Nematoda > Chromadorea > Rhabditida > Strongyloididae > Strongyloides > Strongyloides venezuelensis. The sequence goes on along the minus strand of CAUJLX010000002.1, from coordinate 22,374,109 downwards.
ATTTGGAAATAATAATTTTAAAAAGAATGAAATGAGAATTTTTGTATTTATAGTCTTTATTGTACAAAAATGTTAATAGTATTCATATACTTTTCCGAATTATATTTGAAAATTTATTTTATATTTAAAAATTTATATAGAAGAAAACAATTATTAGGTGAAATAAAAGAATACAAAAAATTTTATTATTTGTTATAATTGCACTAAGTTAAAATATTTTTTGAACAATATTCTATTACTTTAAAGAACAAATGAGAAAAAAATGGCAAATTAAATTGTTTGTACTTAGCATACTTTATATTGAATTTAAAAATAATATAAGTTAACAACTATATAAAAATTGACCTTGTAAAAAATACATCTTTATATGGAGTCAGTATAGTTTGTTAAAAATAGTTATAAGCAATGAGTATAAGATTAATAATTAATTAATATACAAGATGGATGAAGTATTAATTCAAAATCTGTAACAAATTAGTAGAAAAGATACTTATATAACTAAGGGTCATTTCAAATGTTGTTCGATGATATTATTTTGTAGTGCGTGATATGTTATAAAATGAGTCATCCTTGTTCTTAACAAAACTAATGAATAAATGGTAGGAAGAAATTGTAAAAATTTATTTTCAGAAAGTTTTAAAGTATTTGTAACACATAGAGAAATAGGATTAAGCATGTCCATGTTTATTTTAAATTAAAATTACAAGTATAAAAATCTTTTTAACAAATGTGTAAAACATTAAATATGAAAAATTTAAAATTTTTAATTAATGAAGATCTATGCTTCCTCCTACAACAACGAATATGCATATAAAATTTAATATTAATCAAACAATACGTTTAAGACCATTTATCACAATATTTACATGAACTATTAATAAAAATATCACAAAACATTTAAACATTTTTTATAATAGTTCCTAAGTAAAATTGACATAAAGAAAATATGGTCATTTTAAATGAATTATTACTTATAAAAAAATGGTACGTATAATAATTAATAGAAATATAAAGTGGAGATTAAAAAGTTTTACGGTTAGAATTCATTTACTCTTTTTCAATCTATTAAACCACTCTATAATTAATGATGCGAAATAATTTTTTTTCTCTTGTAGAAGCAATTCTAAATATTTTAAAAAATTGTTAATAAATAATAAAGGTAGATATTAATGATGAATAAAATGGCTATTGATAATAGTAAAAAAAAGGAAATGGTAGTTTTAAAGAAGATATATTTTAAAAATTATGGCGCTTATATAAAACTTTTTAAAAAAGGTAATAATATTTAATAAGTTTTTTTTAATAATATCTAAAAATTCTTTGGAAGACGTCAGGAATTAAATTTTAAGTAGAAAATTATTTAATTTATAAATATTTTAATAATTAATTAACTTTGTAAAATTTCTAATATAAAATAAATATTAGCATATTTTATAAAATATCTTACATAAAGGCATACTAATTATCATATTTTGTAGCATATATTAAATAACGAGGATATATAATGTTGTTCATTTTAATATGGTCTTTTATTTTTATGTTCTATACATTTAAATTCTCTTCCACACCGTTCACTTTGCAGATAGATTTATTTAAAGATATAAAAAAACGTTTTATATTAGTATAAGATAAATAACTTCAAACAAAACATTTTTTATGAATGATGTAATTTAAAAAAGAATTGGTAATAGTGTTAAGAAAAAGTTATTCATTCATTAAATAAATTAATGAACTTATGATATTTGCAATATAGGAAAGATAGAATTCATTGATACTAATTGCTTACTTATATTTTAATATATATCATAAAAATATTATTCTTTTTGAATGAAGTAAAATATAAAAACATGAAAGTTTTCCATGACAAATATAATAATAATATCTAAAGAAGTATATTTATATATAAAAAATGGATGTATTTGTACATTAATGTAGAAATAAGAAATGTAATTATGAATTGTTTTATCACCGATTAATTCGTAAATTTTATTATTTATATCAAATATTAATTAATCTGGTTAATAATTAATTGTTTTTATATAGCTAATTTTGTATAGACAACTAATGGGTGTTGGGGATATTTCCATTTATGAACAGAGATCTTTTATATTAATTAATTTTCCTAAAAATTGTTTTTTTAACAAAACATATGTAAAACGAGAAAATTTTTTTGATGTTTATAGAAGAATAATACTAAGACGAGTGTACTTTAAATAAAAATACAAGGTATAAAAACAATGTTAATCAAATTTTCTGAAAGTCTTTTAATCCAATTAAAATAATTTATATTTTTATGTTTTGATATAAATAACGCCCAGTACAAGATATATTTTTAATTCAAGAACATCACCTTATTATTAGAACCATAATTCATATGAATATAGATGTTTTGAAATGTGATAGATAAAATAAATTTGGTTATATTTTTTTGCAAAAAATATGCCTTTAAAAACAAATATTATGTTGAAAAAAATGAAAAAATCATATCTAAGTATTGCTTATTAAAACTATTTTTAAATGTAAATTTAAAAACAATTTTTAGAATTTTTTAGTCTACTTTGAAGTAATAATAAGATTGACATGAAAATAATCTTATTATAATAAGAATTTATTTATTACAACTATCTTGTTAATGAAGCATATAGTGGTGAAGTTTTTATAAATATTTTATTTAAAGGGTAGTTTTTAGGTAAAATAAAAAAATTTTATTATGTACTTGTAAAAATGAAGCAGGAATATTCTGAAAATTTGATATTAAAGGAAATAATAAGGTCAAAAGATATTTAGTTAATTATTGCTTATATCAGACATTATAACAATTATGGCTTCTTTTATTAAATAAGTAAAGACGTCAAGGGATTTAATGAATTTCATTTTATATTTTTAATAATATATAATGACTTAAAGATAACTTTTACTCTATGGAAAGGGAAAAATATAGAAAAAAATGATTTTTGCAAAATATTTCCTTAACGTAAGTAATTACTGTTTTTAATAGTTCATTAGTGCATTTTTTAAGTCATATCAGATAAAATATCTCGAAATCCAGAAAAATATTATTTTTCAATAAAAAAATGGATTTTATCAAAATAATAACATAAATTTAAGCTACAATAAAAAATATATTGAATGCTATAATTCATTTAATAAATTATTAATTAAATTTCAAATTTTATCTAAAAAAAATTTGACGTCACCACATATAAGAATATAAAAACAATAATTTAAAAAACATTCTAAAATCATAAATTAGCTATATTATATGATTATATCAATAAAAATAAAAAGTTAATAAAGGTATGATGTTTGTGAATTGAACTTTTATTTCTCATTAATTTTTTGAATTATTTTTAGTTGAAAACAAAAGTTCGTTTGGTATAAAAAATGTTTTTCCCATACAAAAAGCATGGTCGTTAATTACTTATTAAAATTGAAATTTTTAAAAGATAAGAGGTAATGTAAACTTTGTTTAAATAGTCTATTCTAAGGTTTTGTAATTTTCGAACAAATTTTGAAAAAATGTTATTAACTTCTAAATTATTATCAAAACGAAACACTATATTATGACTTTATAAATTGAAAATTTCTTATTCAATTATGGGTTGGTTTAAGTTAGATTTTAAATTCAAAACTTTACTACTTTAAAATAAGTATAGCGGTACATTAATATCAAAAAAAAAAATTTATAACATGCTTGAATTAACAAAAGTGCAAATAATAATACTTGTTGATTCAAAAAAAGTAACATTTATGTGCCAAAACTTAAAATTTTTAATTTTTAAAATATATAATTTCATAGTCTAATTGGAAATCATAAAACAGAACCTTAATAATAGATTATAATTTTCTAAGAATAAAAATAGTGATAAATTATTTGAAATTATACATTACCTTTTTTTTAAATAATCGAACTTTTTTCAACCCATAAATTAACTTTAAAAATATGTTATTACATCATAAAAACAATTTCAAATGTAATTTTCTTTATTACAAATGAAATATTACATTATGTACAATAATAAATTATTAACATTAATAATATATTGCTATGTACTAAATATTTAATTGATTACCATAACAATTATATACTTTCAAAATTTTTATTATATTGGCATTTTAATTATCAAGTATTCTTTATAAAATTGAGAACATTTGTTTGAATTTTTTATCGATATGTTTTTATCGTATAGTCTGGAGATTCTCTTTGTGCTGAAGTACATTTTTTAATTAGTTGTCAACTTTCATTGTACTAATATTTTACTTCTTATGATTTAATAAATAGACTTTCAGTTATTACTTTTTTAATTTTCATTAGCATTGTTTTTGAAAATCTTAAGTTTAAATTTTTTTGAGATTAAAAAAACTATCTTAAGCTACTATTTTAAATAGATTAAATTAAAATTTTCAATTAAATACAATGAAAGAATAAAATCAAGATTGTGAATATATTGATAAGAATCTGTTTTTTGTTAAAATATAACTTCTTTTATTAATAAACAACTGCCAACAATTTTGAATTCAAACAGAGATGAAGTATCTAATCTTGAAATCCATTAACATTCACTTCTCATAAAAATCGTTGATGCCGATGACATGACGTGTCATATCCAATAAAAATTATAATTGTCACATACAAAAATGGAAAGTATTTACAGTAGCCGTTAATAATTACTAACAATACTCTCACTTGGAAAATGCCAAGATTGGAAAGAAGTATAATATACTTTTGAGATATTACAATTTATCAAAGATAATTTCTATAATTACTATAAATGCCATCTAAAGCTACGAAAACGAGAAAAAGAAATAATAAAAAGATTAAAGCAAACTTGACTAACTCATTTAAGAGGAATGATGATGAAGCAAAGAAACAAGTTGTTGATCTTATTGGAAGGCATGCAAAATCTTCAAAGGTAAGTTTTTACTTGGCAATTATCATATCAAAAATTTTAAGGATTTTAAAGTTAAGCTTGCAACTTTTAAAAGAGAAATAGTTGGAAATAAATACTCAAAGATGGATGATAAAGAAATAATTGATTATGAACAAAAAGTTGACAATGTACTGAAAAATAATGTTTCCTGGTAATTTTCAGAAAGTTGAATTGTCTACACAGAGAAAGTGTGCTTTGTGTTTTCAAGAACCATTTTCCTGGGATGAATCCGGTCCTTTAATCGGTCCCGTCCAAGTTACTTTAGCACCCATTGTAATTCCATTAGAACTCAAATTAGAAAGAAATGAAGAAGCAGTTGATTCTGACGAGGATTCAGACGAGGAGATTTTCGATTTCGAACCCCAAAAACATTTTATAGCATTTCACAAACAATGTCTTCTAGAGGCTGATGGTATAAATATTGTCGTACCAGAAAAACTAGAAAAACTTAGTCATCAGCTTCAAAGATTTTGGAAATTACCATGCAAAAAATGTAAAAAGTTTGGTGCTTCAATAAAAGTTAAAGGTAAAATTACTTCATATACCCATTATCATTGTATTTCTAAGAAAAACAGGAAATAAATCGTTTCACTTTTCATTGTATAAACTTTTTTCTTTATCAATCTTGTCATCTGAATTACAAGTGATATTTTACCAACTTCTCCCCATAAGATTTATTTATATTTTTTTAATTTAAAAATTTAATAAGTGTTATTTCCCTTTTTCACTTTTCTACAATGGATTCTAATGAAAATTCAAAGAAAAAATGGACTGATGAGGAACGTGCTGCTTTGGCGGAAAAGATGGATAAGGAACTTGATGATTTTATTAATAATTTAGCTGCACAAAAAAAGGTTTGCTAGAAATTCATGAAGCATAATTATTTTTTGATATAGGATAATGAAAAAAATACACCAAAGAAAGAGTTTAACTACGATGAATGGGAAAAAGAGATATCACAACACCCTGCTTTCATGACAAAACTCCCTGAAGATGGTAACTCCGAATACAATGAGTATATAGAAGCAATACGTGCCTTGAAATACGATGTTGGAGAGACACCCGAAGAAATTATACTTGATGCTGAGCAACACAAAACAAATGGAAATAAACATTTCAAATTGAAAAAGTATCGCTGGGCCTGTGAAGAATACACTAACGGCATTAAACTTAAACCAAATGATTTAGAATTAATGTCAAAATTATATGGAAATAGAGCTGCAGCAAATTATGAAATCGGTAATAATAGATCTTGTCAGAGAGATTGTATCTGGGCTCTAAGATTTGACCCAACAAATTTTAAATGTATTACGAGAATGGCACGTTCTTTATTAAATGTAAATAAAGTTTATGAAGCTAGAGATTGGTTAGAAAAAAATCTGGAATATTTAAAAACACTTGATGGTAAAAAACCACTTCCCAATAATTGGGATGAAGATTTATTAAATTTAAAAGAAGAGATAAGTAAGAAAGTTGCAATAAAACAAAGAGATGAAAGGAAAGAACGATTATTACTGAAAAAGAAACTTGATGATAATGAAAAATATCTTAAAGCTTTCAAAAAAAGGAATCTTAAATTTGTTTACCCTACAGTAGATTTAGATAATGTTAAAGATTTTGATCTTGAATCTCTAGAAGTTAACATATCACAACTACCAACGAAGGAGTGTGTGCAATTTGACAGTGATGGTAAAACACTCCTTTGGCCAATACTTTTTCAGTACCCTGAAATTGCTCTTACTGATGTAATGAAATCTTCAAGTGAGGAGACTGTTTTTGAATTGTTATTAGAAACATTATCTCAGAATTGGTTAAATGAAACTCCATGGTCGATTTACAAATTCGGCAGTATTGTTATAACATTTGAATGTGGTAAAAAAAGAGGATATTTATTTAGAGTTAATATAAAACAAAAGCTATCTGAAATACTTGGTAAAGAGGAACTTTTTATTAAAGGAGGCCTTCCAGTTTTTCAAATATATACAGAAGCATACTTTAATAACAATTTTATTGATAAAGGAAAAAGTTACTACCAACCTAAATAAATATCTTAAATTTTATGTATTTTATTATATTTATTCAATAAATATTTCTTCATATTATTTAGTAGTGATAACATCAGAATAATAATTTTCGTTTTTGAATGAAATTTTTATGAAAATCTAAATATGCAGTAAACGGAGAAAGAAATATGGAAATGCACACATGTACATAAATTTTTGTGCTCTTTACAATTTAATAAATAAAAGGATGATATTTCGAGTCATATTCTAATGATCAGAACACTTTTTGCATATAACATTAAGAAGTTCGAATATTAATAATTATTAAATTTAAAATTATTATACAAATTACCAATATTTATATGGTGAATCATCCAAAGTAATTCCATTATTTTGCTAAGGTACAACTAAAATAATGAGAACAAGAAGCCTTATCAAACGTGGAATTAAAGATGACTCACCCGTACCACAGGTCCTCTATAAAAAAAGAAGAACAGAAAAAGTAGAATCTCTTTTACTAATAACTTCACCAGCATCTTGTAGTGTTAAGGAGAATTGTATTGAAACCACCATAAAAGAAGGTGTGCAAATTGAGGTAGAAAAAACTAATTCTGTCCATACATCAGATGTCGTTGAACGTATCACCAACGATTGCGATAAAGATGTAGATACAAATTTGACATTTCAATACAGTACCAAAGAGATGCTCGTTAGATATCTTACAGCAGCAAAATATCAAACGCTGAATTCTGTTGATCAGTTCAAACAAAGATCATCAGAGATATTGAAAGGATGGAAAAATAAGGCTGGTGAATTTTATAAGAAGTTATATTCAAACACCCGACGCAGATGATGGACTATACCACGTTAGTGGTGTACAAAAAATTCTAGCATCAAGACCACAAGTTCAGGTCTTTGAAGAGATTGAAAGTGAACATTCTGATCACTCGTCTAATTAAATTTTTTAATAATTTACTTAAAACATAATTTTTTTAATAATTTGTTAATTATCATGTAACAATAACTTCTTTTTAGTGTCGAATAAAAAAATAATTTTTTCTAAGATTTTTTTGTAAATGTCTCAATTATTTGAAAATGTAATATTAGATTTTTTCCATAATGATGTCATTCTATATTTTGAATTTAATTTCAAAGAAATAAATTATTTACAGCATTAAATGAAAAGAGTGTTATTATTTGAAATGGATGTAGTAATGAAAAGTGGATAAAAAAGGCCTGTTATTAGAGTATTTTTTGGTTGAGTGATTACAGAAATAACGATACCATAAACCTTTTGTTTTTGGTGAAAGAGTACACTTTTATATTAAATTTATTTTATGCCCACGTAAAAGTATAAAAATAAATTTTGATTAGTATATTATCGATGTACTTATCATTTAAAAAGTATCGCCGTCTCAGGCATTTAAATTTTTATCGTCTTCAATTAAATTAATATTTGCAGAAGATATATTTTTTTGAAAATATTTTTATTTTGTTTTTATCTGCTTAGAAATTAATGTACTTTTTTGTAAATGTTCGTAATAATGAAAAATGATGAATCAAATAAAATTACATTATTTTTATGTGGAAAACTTTTATTTTTTAATTAGAAAGGATATCTTTTTGTAGTTTTCAAAGAATATATAAATGCTTGAGAAGGCACTACTTTTAAAATGGTAAGGTGATAATATAAAAATTAGATTTTATTTTCATACTTTATATGTGCAAAATTAAAATATAATTGTAAAAGTATCTTGAAGTAGAAAAAACTCATGTTTTGATTTCGTTATTAAAAAAATTTTTTTATAAATTTGTGAAGATCTATTTTACCAATATTGACTAATCACTGTGACTCTATCTCAAACTTTCAAACTGATAAAATTTTTTAACATACACTTCTCTTAAATGCACTTTTCATTAATGAAATAAAATGGAAGTAAAAAGTTCTGATTAACTTGCAAAATGGTCTCAAAATATAAAATGTTTTGTGATATTAAAAATAAAATGTAGTACCGTGCAATCAATTTATATTTTTTTCAGCATTTAATAATATAATTAATAATTGTTTAAATATAGTATTAAAAATCCAAAAATTATATTTGTAAAAAGAATAACTAAATTTGTAATTAATAGAAAGGTGCACCTAAAATTTTATAGTAATACATTTGTACAAAACAAGAATATCATGATAAATTTTTAATTATTTTTTATGTATTGTATTTTTTAATAATTATATGTTCATCTTGTAACTTGCAGTTCATTGATTTACTTAGTATTAGGTTGGTATAAAATTTCTGTCTTTTTTATACTGAAAATTTATGGCCCTATAATTTTAATAAGACAATTATCCAATTTATATTATGGTAACTATTATTATCACCAACTTGTCTCCAATTAGTAGTCACCTAATCAATTCAAGATGTGGAGAATTTTCCATTTTTTTGAAGAAAGTTTCAAAAAAAGCAATATTTGCCTCACCAACTTTACTGAAGTATCTACCATTCTAGATTTATGTAGGGATAAAGGTAAGTAATGATTAGATAGAGAAACACCTGGAGAATATGCCGTGTACCAAAGAAATTTATACATTTTCTTATCTGGACTTTTTGGAGTTTTTAATGTCATATGACGTCATATTGAAGAACAACATTTTTGTCTTTTTTCGAATTTCATCATTTTTTTTGTCTAATTTTGTTAGCATTTTACATTAGAGGTCGATAATAGTAATTTGGACATGATTGAATTTCAAAATACCTCAATTTGAAGCTGAAACCATACAAATACATTCTTCATTTTGAAGATTCATTTGTTTTTTGAAACTTTGAGAACAATATTCTTAACATAGTTTCTATATCTACTACATCTTTTTCTACTGATCACATAAATTATTAGAAGCATTAGTTGACATATGCCATAGTTAAAGCTCTTAGAATGGCAGTTTTAAAATGGCTACTTACTACATCCATGTTTAGCAAAAAAAATCAGCAAATATAGTATGATAAATTTTAGTTATGCGAATTATAAAGTTAGGAAGTGGTACAATCTAATTATTAAAATAGCTTAATTTTATATTAATTGCTTGTATATTTTTTCAATGATTTAAAATGATCCATAAAAATATGGTAAACTTTTGCACCAACCGAATATTAATACCAACAGTAAAAATATTTTATCAATATATCTGGTAAAATTTTATATCAAGAATCTGCAAATACAAACATTTTTTGCTTGAATAATTAAAATTTCGCATTAATCTGATTGTTTAATACTAAATTTAATTTTATAATGTTATTTGAAAAAATACAGGTGAAACTATTTAAATTTAACAAAAGACCTATAATTTTAAATTAACCTATTGATATAACAAAATGTTTTACAAAAGTAAAAAATTGGATTAAAAAAATTACAATAAGTTCTGCAAAAATATTATAAATACGAAGAATCTAATTTTTATAATCATTATTACCATCACGAAATTTGAAAATACTTTAAAATAAATGTTTTATAGTTAACAGTAATTTTAACTTTGGTTATACTGAAAGCTGTATGTTGTTAAAAATAAATACTATTCTAACTACCAACTAATTATAATGACTTTTAAATTCCAACAAATGGTTCTATTTTTGAATCCATAAAAGCCTAATATATATTTCTTTCTTGTTATTAGAATTTAAATTTTATAGTTTATTGACATATAAAAAAATTGATTTGGAAAATTAAGTTTTTTAAAATTTACTTCTTTCTCGTATTAAGATTTTAAAAATCAAGGATGTTATTGCAATTTATTTACATTTATTTTATCAACTCCTATTGTTTTTAATTGTATAATTTTTGATAAGTAAAAAATGTTATTCTTGAATTTTTTTATTTAAATATTTTACAATCTGATTTTTGTAAATATAAAGTTTAATTTAATTTTAGTTTGAGTTTTTAGAATGATTAATAATCTCCATCTTTAATATCTATTCAATGAAAATATTTCATGTATATCAAATAAAAATAAATTTGTCTTTCATTTTGTTACTGTCTTAGAATCATCATTTTAGTACTTATATTTTATTCTTTTATCGTATATTTATTTAATTCCTTGGTGAATAAAAGCATAACAATCTTTTTTGTTCATTTATTTTCCTCATACATCAAGATATTTCTTTGTTAAGTATCATTGATGTTAATGCAAATATTGAATAATTTAGTTTAAAGAACTGTTTTTATTCAAGACGCTAAATATTTTACAAAAAAAATATGGCACAAAAAATTAAAAAAATTATTTGATAACAATGAACTACAAAAATAGCTAATAAGCTATTGTTAAAATTAGTGACTGAAAGTTGTGACAAATTGTATACTTTATAATAGTGTTCTGTTTATTAAAACTAAACTAGTAAAAAAGTGATGTTGATTTAATTATTCTACAAGATAATTTCAATCGACAGTTTCAGGTCACTTTTTAAAAGTTATATATAAAATTTATTGTTTTTTATAAAAAAAAAAACAAAAATAATTTCAATTATGTTAGAATAAAAAATTTTTACTAAGCATTAAATTTTAATATTTTCTGTCTCCAATTTATGTTACATTTAATTCTTTATTGCAAACTGTTTCAAAAATAATACTCACTCTTTTTTATTTGCAAAAATTCTAAAGATAAATTCGATTTTTGTTTATTTTTCACTTGGTTATCAAGGAAAAAAATTTCATTTCCTTTTATAAATGAGATGTCTGTTATAGATAAAATAATTAATTAATCTTTTGATTAGCTTTAAATACTTTAACTTTAATAATAATTTTTTAATTAACTCGATACTAAAAAATTCATAAAAAATTTATATTATACTATTAATCATAATTACTAAATTTACATTTATCTTAAAAAAAGTTTTACATAATATTTTAAACAAGGTAAAATTTTGAAGAAATATTTCTATCTAATAATTAGTAAACAAGCAAGTAATTGTAGGTAGAATTATTTTATAAGAACATTTAGTGGAAAAAATCCTACATTTACCAAAGAAAATGTTTATATTTACTAATAATTATTATTTTAGAAATCACGATACTTGTAAAATATTCAAATTTACGATTTTTTACAAATAGTTTAATAAAACTTGATGAATCAACTGTTTTAGACATTTATACTTGAATATTAATAAATATCTATAGAAAGAAAATATATAGTCTTACAAAGAAATTATTTTGATGACAATCTAGTTAATATAATGAAAATATTATTTTATAACAATTATCATGTTAAAAAAAAGAATTTATATAATTAATGGACTAATTTTGTAATTTTAGGGGTTAGAAAGTATCCATAAACTAAGGAGTTAAGAATCTAATTAAATAATAATAATAATACTAAGAATAAGTAAGTGCAATATATATTTATAGTAATTTATTGTAATATAGGTGCACTTATAATTTAGTATCTTCAGTTTTGATTGTACCCTAAATTGTCCAAATAAACTTTATATAATAACAATCATTATCTTATATTATAAAAATTTTATCTCTATCATTATTTCAAAAAATTCTATAACTAGAAATGATTTGTATATTTTTTAAAAATAAACATTTTAGAAAAAAGCATGTTATATTATATAAACGAAGATAATAAACAGATAAATAAAAGTGACATTTTCCACGATACATATAAGCCATGGAAATTTCCTGTAGGTTATCAAATTGAAAAAGAGCTTCATACCATAGACAATGTAATAAAAGAAGCACTCGATGAAATACAAAACATACATGTGTAAAGTTTAGTGAAAATAAATCATTAGTTAACGACACTCAAGGTATTTTTTTAAAAAATCCTACGACGACTGTTCTTCAGGGCTCGAACTTGTTTATTAAAACCAAATATAATATATAAATTTGACTAGTGAATGCAGCAAAAGCAAAGAGATTGTTTTACATGACGTGGACACGCTTTAGGATTAGTACATGAGGAACCTAGAACAGGCAGAGATAAATATGTTACCGTTTACAAAAATTATATTAAAGACAATGATTATACTTAATTTAAAATTCAAAATTATACCGATTTTAGAAATTTTTCGACTGCCTATGACTACGGCTCAGTAATGCATTATGCACTATATGATTTTTTTACAAGCTTTTGGCATTAAGCTATAACATCAAAAACTTTATGTAGAATTTGATAAAATGATGGAACAACGATCATATGTGAATTTCAATGATTACAAAAAAATCAATTTTTCGTATCTTAATAAATGCAATAATACTAAAACAACAAAAAAAATAAAGAAAAAACAACAAAAAAGTAGATGATAAAGAGAACAAAAAAGGGAATTAAAATGAAACAGAAAATACAAATCGTTATTTACTATTCTAGTGCTCCATACAGAGATGTTTGTACACAAGATACTAGTCATCAGATAAAATATTTGAAAAACAAAGGATCTACAGGTCTTCTATTGTTTCATGGCATAAAGATATAGTAAATGTTACATCTGAAAATAATAAGGCACTTTTTTTAATGGCAATAATAATAATGCTTTTATACAAATTTGTTTTAAACAAGTTGATTTAACTTTAAAATTTTAATGTATGCTTATTTATTTTAAATAATTGATGGTCTTATTGATAATAACGTAAATAAATAGTTATAAATTATAAAAAAAGGATTATTTTTATTGCGTTTATCGATCATAATTATAAAAAAGTTTAAAATTACAGACAAATATTATTAAAATTATCTTTGGAATATCCTTCAATTACTTGTATCAATATGAGTTTTCTCTATACATTAATCTAAATAAAATAATATAATAACCATATCAAAAACAAGTTGTGCCATTTCGATATACTTTTTAAATTAAACTCAAAGTTGGCTCACAAAAACCCATGAGAATATATTCTGATTTTTGTATTATTACATCATTTGTTATAAAATTAACGTCGTCTATGGTTTTTAAATATCTATCGTTTTTTATCAAATTATAAATGTAAAATTTGTTTTATTTAATTTTCATGCTAATTACAATTTGTTGTAATTGTTAAAAGTAAAAATGTTTCATTTTAATTTTGTGTAAATGTTGTAAAAAATATCTTAAACTGATTATTTTAGATGTAATAAAAACTTCTTGTATCTTTCGATAGTATTTGATGCCTGAAACGATGCTATTTTATAACAAGCGAGGTAATAATAAATGAATCAGAATAAATTTTTATGCTTTTCCTTTTGTCAGTTGAATATTGCTATAAAAGCATTTTGAAATAAAAAAAACATTTGTTTTTGATTCGTTTATTCATGTTGATTTTAGAATATTATACAGCAAATAAAAATTTTCTTAAGATTAATTTAAATATCTAGTTTTAAATATTTAAAGAAGATTTAAAATTAAAAATTAGATTTAAAAAATATATTTGTTATTATAATAAAAAATCAATTAAAATCATTTTATTTCGCCTTTGGGTTTTTTTTAATTATTTAGCTAGTTACTTTTTAATTTATCAAATTAAAATGTAACATTACGGATATTTATTTTAATTAATTTTATAATGCTCCAAGTTTAAAAATAAAATCTAAGTCATTTACTATTTGATTGACTGTTAAGAGTTACTACTTTTTTCATAGAATTCATTTCTCATCAATGGGAAACACTAATATACTGATAATAAAAACAACTGACACATCAACATTTATAAAAAAATTACTGACATCCAGATATAACCATACAGTCGTGTATATTTTTTTATATTAAAATTTACCGGTTGATTAGATCACTACAAGAAATGGTTTGCATATATAATGGGTATATGAAGATAACGGTCAATAAAAAATAATATTTTTATTTTTGAGTACTTATATGCACATATACATAAAAATGTCTTTATTTAAGCTATTTACCTATTTTATTCTTATTTTATTTTATCTACAAAATTCTTTGGTAAGATTGATATTCTCCCGAAAATTAAAATGTTTCTTGTTCTAGGCTTTAAATGGAGATTGCTTCATGGATGGAATTAAGTATAATCTTCAGTATACTTTACCTTCAAATGAAAATAAACAAGGAAAACCATTCTCATGTAACTTAATTCCATATTTGAAAGAATTTAAATTATTAAATAAGACTGATTTTGTTGATTTAACAAAAGAAAGACTTCCACAACCAAAAGTAGTTACCGCTTTTTCAAATAATCATTTGAATGAAGCAACTCTTTTATTAGAATCATTTCGAAAAAATTTTCCAAACCAAAAAATTATTGTTTATGATTTAGGACTTTCACGAAAAGAATGTTAAACAAATTAAAAAATATATTTTGTGGAGTATAGAAAATTTAATTTTTCAAGATATCCAAAACATGTTTCAAATCTTAAAACATATGCTTTTAAAATTTTGATTGCAGCGGTGAGTATAGATAAACATTTTCTGTAAATATATACCAATAATTTAGGAGGTACTTAAAGAATATGGTGCAATATTTTGGGCTGATGCAAGTGTTAGATTTACAAAATCAAATTTAAATAATGTTTATGATTTACTTAATTGTTATAACGGGAAAGAACCTAATCATAGAGTGATAGAACAAAAAAAAATAGGAAATGGATATAGAAAAACTTCATATAAAAATATTTTTAGATATGATGCATGCTCCACGTGTTATTGGCGTTTCAATTATAAAGGCTTCGACGAAAAAGTATACAAATTTAATATTAAACATTGTCATAAGTCACCAATTATGTTCCATGTCCCAACATTTCATGGAGTTTTATCAACTATTCATCAAGATACATATAAGTATTTTCCAACAGATAAAGAAAGATATACAAATCGCACTATTTCAAGACAATATGATGCAGCATTTTCTTTAATGGTAAAAACAGAAGACGCTGTTAATGATGTCTTAAAATGGGCTGTTTTATGTGCCTTAGATAAACATTGTATTCAACCAGTAAATTGGTTTGGCTGTGAAGGCCATTTTAAAAAAGGAAACATTTTTTCTAAAAAACATATTTGTTATAGATTTGATCAATCTATATTAAGTATCCTTTTACACAATGCAAACAATTATGATATAAGAAATTATGTCAGTGAAATATATAATTTTGTCTATCTTGGGAGATATAAAAGAAAAAATTTCAATGAACTTATATTTAGTTGAGAACAAAGGCGTATGTAACGCCATTTTTTTGTAAAATTTTAGTTTTTTAACCATTTAGTTTACTATTATATTTATATTAGAAAATTTCTTTCTCTAAATTGTTTTTACATAATACCCGAATTAAAAAATAAATTTTCGTCATATTAATATAGTTTTATAATAAGATTTTAATTTTTGCTAAATGAAAATTTGAAAAATAAATTTTGGTTAGTATATTATTAATTTACTTGTCATTATAAAAGTAGTGAGTCCAGGAATTTAAACATTTATGCTTTAAATTATATTTGCAACAAATATTTTTTTAAAATAATTTTCATTTTGTTTTTTGTTGTTACAAGTTAAAATACTTCTTTTGTAGATACTTGTAATACTAAGAAATGATTAATTGAGTAGAATACATTTTTTTACATGAAAAAGGTTTATTATTTAATGAGCAATGATATCTTTTTGTAGTTTCCGTTGAATATTAACATGCCTGAGATGACGCTTTTTTTAATGACATATAAAGTAATAATATAATAATCAAAACATATTTCCATTTTTTTCATGCACATAGGATAAAATCCTTAGTAAAAGTATATTGAAATTATCAGAAATTTTAATTTTTGAGTCAGTTTTTATTTGCATTAAAAGACCATTTATCTATCATAAATCTATGCTAAGTTTTTATGCATTAAATTAGGCATTACGATATGTGATAAAAAAACTATTTGGTATATCAAAATTATCAAAAATTATGTGTACTTCTTTATTTAATGGAGGAATTTTAACATTTGACTGATTGCCACATAATGTAAGAGGTAAAATACTCCAATTAAAACGGTGAAAAATTATCAGATCAGATTGGTGACAAGTATATTGTGGTTAGAATATCAGTGATTTAACAGTGACAGCAACATTTTTCTATTTGATGATTTTATTAGGTTGAAGCAACTTCCAATAACATTTGTATGTTTAAAATATGATGTTTTCCATTTCGACTTAAATAAATTCTCTGCTCCATATGAAATATGTTCATTTGCGGGATAAACATTACAAATTGGTGAAATTAAATGTTTAATATTACAGTAGCAACATATACAATTATTCAAAGGGAATCCACGTTTTCGGCATCCGTGAAGGTTGTTACATTTGTTTCACAGTACATATGATTCAAGCGTTTGAAAATTGCTGTAGAAAAAGAATATTCTCTTTCACTAATATAATCATAAAAAGAATACAACTTACATTTATATGTTATCGAATTTGATTTTCCTCCAAATGAATATGAAGGCATCATTACAAATCCGTAGTCGAAACTTCTAAAATATTTTTTCTTCTTAGTTTCTTTCTTGTAATACTTCATATATGGTCTTGTGATATTTTTCGTATAAACATCAAAATAATTATCTCTGTCGTAACTTGTTAGTTCAGGTATCAACCCCAATGCTATGCCAGTGAAAAATGCAATGATCTTGAGAAAGACCTATTTGAAACACTATCATTAAAATAAATATTTGTAGTCTTTTTAATGTTTATATTTTATTCAATATCATAGTCATCACTTATTCTTAAATAATTGATGCCTATACCACTAATTTCAGTTTTTTGTTTTATAAATTTTAGTTGGACATACTTCTCGAGATTTCTAATATAAGAGTGTATTGAAGGTGTTTGAGATGATGAATCATCAACATAGTACATAATTTCATGCTGTAATCTGGCTTTTAATGTAGGTATCTTCTTCCATTGAGCTTTTGTACTTGTTACCATTCCTTAAGAGAAAAATCATTTTTAATATTTAAGGATTACATTTTTGGAAATAAATAACAAAGCTAACAAAAAATATAAAAAAATTATATTCATTGTAAAAAATAATTGAACTATTTTTCATATAATTTTATAAGAAAAAGAATAATTAAATATAATTTTAGAAATAATAGAACATTCTAAAGTAAATGTTGCAAAAATTTCTGTAACTTTTTTATTTGTTAAATATAAAATAAACATTATTTACTATTTTACTTAAAATTTACTACACCATTATCTTATTTAATAATTTTAAAGCTAGAACATTGATATTTCATCATAAACAGAACAAAATTTATGATGTCAAATAAAATAATTTCCTTTTTTTAAATGAATTAATGTGTTGTTTTAATATTGTGCAGAAGTCAAAGATTAAGTTAAAAGTTTTTAAATAATATCACTTTTGGAAGTGAATTCAGTTGATTTTCTACAATATATATTGTTTAACAAACATGTCATTAAAAATACTTGTGTTATTAAATATACTTTTATCTTTTTTAGCAATATACACTTCAATAGTACAAAAAAGAAGAAATAAATAAGATTACATTAAATTTTAGGGTGTTCTATAAATTTCTTCAAAGGGAAAGTGACATTCGCTTGTCAATGGGTAACCACGAACAAGCTAATTTCCACCGTCTCCTTTAGAGATTAAACAGTATTAGAAAAAATAAAATTATCGTATCTTATTTATATTATATCATTTGATGTTTATATATTATTCATAAATCTTTTAAAAATTGAAGATTTAATGGAGAAATTTATTAAAAATTGAATGCCTTTTATTATAAATTGCAAATGATTATTTAAATAAATTAATAATGTTAAGACCACTATAAATATTTGTTTTATAATGAATTTTTGTCTAATAATATTTGAGAAAAATATTTAGTATTTTATTTGGTGACTCTTCCCAGTGGATAGGTGAACTCTTTAATTTTCTTTCACAACAATAAAACAATTTCAACAGGTTCAATTTAATTTTTATAAAAGTTTAGTAAATGGCCACTTAGGGGATACTTAATTACTTAACTAGCTATTTAACTTACTTATTAAAAAAACTATGATCTCTTTAACACTTTCTAGAGATCCTTTACTTTTCCTCAGTTACAATACCCCTAGTGGACTGAAATTAAAATAAATAAGTGAATGTACAAAATATAAAATACGATATTTAATTTTTTCTAATCATATAAATAAATGCTTTTAAAAACAACCATCTTCCCAACTTTATCCATTCCTCGTTTTTGTTTTGAGAGTTCATCATGATTTTTTAACACGAAAACAAAATTTGAATTACATTTAATTTACTTTTGTATTATTAATATTATTATCACCAGATATTAAAAATTTCTAATTAAATGTTCTAGTTTTATTAGCGAAGTATTGTCTAACGTCCTCTCAAGAAATATTGAAATTTGTCTTATTTTTTGTTTGAAGTCACTAGCAAATTAAAAAGTTGCTTTATGAGTAATTAAAAGTTATCTTAATTTGAAAGTTATATATGAAAAGATTATTCAGAAATTTTATTCACAAGAATAATTTAACCTCAGAATAAAAAAATTCTTTTAGAAATATTGTTTTAATAGTATTTTGTAATTTAAAATTTACAATAATCAACCGCTAAATGGATGTCTAAAATTTCTATTTTGGCCATGTTTACTTTTTCCATTATTCCTTAATCTCCATCTACCGCCAACATGGTTTCCAGCATAAGAACGTAAACCTCCCGAACCTCCATTACTCGATCTTAATCGAAATGGTATATGTGGATTTCCTCGAGCATGGTTATTTCCACCACCTCCAAGTAGAGGAGTTTTATCAGATGTCAAACTAAACTTTACCAATTCAATGAATAAAATTAAAGTAATAATAAATATATATTGTTTAATTTGATTAGAAAAATTCATATTAGTAAAAATTAATTCTCGTGATATTCATTAGAAATTATATTTTTTATACAATGTTAAAGTATCAAAAATTAGCAACGTATGATTTTCTAAATAATCTTTACTATATTTGTTAAACATGTTGGTAATTGATTTTACAAAATTAGCTTGTAAAATGATTTCCTAGCATATTCCATATACTATATCTGGTGGCATAAAGTACTGCTTACTTATATTTTATTTTAATTTTTTAAGTAGTAATATGGATATTACTAATTGTTGATATGTTTACTTATGTCCAATGGTTCTTTGCAAATAACTTAATTCCATTGATTTTTCATACTGAAAAAATAAAATACACAAAAGGTTTTCTGCAATTTTTATTTAATGGCATTTTAACTTGTTATATTTTATCACTTTTGATTACTATTGAGAAATCATTTAAAACAATTTATATCTTAATGTTGCTTTAGCAAAATTTAGTAATTCTTATTAGAGTAATTTTTTTTTATTTTTGCCCCGAATAATTGATATGAGCTGAATTTTTTATTTATATTTTTAATTTACTGCGTCTGTATTCATAGAAGTTTTAATAGATTTTTTTTTAAAATAATTGAACGAAATGGTGTTTTTCAAGGCTTTACTTCATTATTAATAAAACGGTTTTGTTTAATTTATCTTTACTTTATATTTTTAATAAATATATTTTCTACAATATCTTAGTAATTGTCAACTTGGAACAATTTATGAAAAAATTAACAGTATATTGTTTTCATATTCAAATAAATATTTAAATAATAATGTATTACTAATAAATTAATCAAAATAAAACAGATTTTACATGAAATATTATGGAAAATTAAAAGATTTTTGAAAAAATTTTAAATTGCTTTTTAAAAAACGATTATTTTAAATCTCTCCTTTAACATTTGTTTATTTTCAGTTATTGCCTAATTAAAATTATTTTAAAATATACAAAGTAATAAATTATTATTAGATATGCACTATAATTATATTATATGTTTACTTCTTATCAGTTATAAAACATTTTCCAATATTTTCTAAAGAAATATTAAAATTTGTTTCAAATTCTTTAGCATTAGCAATAGTAAAGAAACGTAACCATTCAGAAAAAAATAAATGAAATCAATGAAGATATTTCATTAAAAAATAATGTTATAGATAAATTTATTTTTATCACCATTTTAATCACAAAAAACAAATTTGTATATGTAGAAAATATGAATTTTATGATTACTTGCTGGTAAATATCATGTTTCTTTTTATTTTTGATAGCTAACCTTTAAAATTAAATGCATCAGCCCTTGTTTCAGGGTTGTGCCCCCTTTTACTTCCGTTTTGACCCCTATTAGAACCTCTGCTTGAGCTTCTGCTTCCGCTTCTGCTTCTGCTTCTACTCCTACCTCTTCCACTACGTTGACCACCTAATTTAAATGGTTGTGGTCTAGGATTCACATTATATCTACCAGAGAAAGCCGTCATATATCCTGATCTTGGTAACATGGATTTTACAAATTCAGCAAACGAAATGAAAAAAATCAAAAAAGTAATTATTCTAGTATAATTAAAAAAATTCATAACAGTATAAAATAATAATTCAATAACATATAATACTACATTTTTATATAATATTAAATAATCAAAAATTAGAAATACCTCGTGTTCTAAATAATCTTTGGTAATTTTTACTAATATTTTTGCAATTTTTTTCGAACGAAGTACACGCAAAGAAAATGGGACAAATTTTAACAAATCAGGTAGAAATGAAAAAATGCCCACCTGATTAAACTTTATTAAATTTTATAAAATGCAGTGACAACAAAATGTTTCGAATAACGCAAAATATTTAGCTATTTCATAATTTCGTTGTTTTGTATTAAAATATATCTGTTTGACTATTTTTAAGTAAAGTAACTTTTATTTGATCTTATTAGATTTTATGATATCATTCTTACTTTAAAGTCAGACTTTTTTCTATGTTGTATTACAAAATATGTTATTATAAATAAATTAGGTGAAGTGTTACCTTTTTAATAAAGTTCATTCTTTTAAACAATTTATTAACATAATAAGATTAAAATTTTAAATATTTTATAATAATAAAAAATAAAAGAATAAAGATATTATTTAATCGCACAAAGTATTAATAATCAAATGCATTATTTTCATATTTATCTTTTAAATCTAAATATTTGAAAAAAAAATTTTTTACGATTAGCAAAGACGCATAATATTTTATGATAAGTTTAATTTTAAAAATAGTCTCGAAAGGTAACAAAAAAAGTTTGTTTATCAGATGAGTATAATTTCATGAGAAAATAAAATTTATAATAAATAATTTTGTGAAAAAATTAATAATTTTACATAAAAATTAATTTTTAAACTTGTAATTTTAAATTTATTGTAAAAAACACTTTATGTTTCGAAAAATGGTAATATAATAACAAAATTGCAACTTATTTTAATAATTTTTTAATTGTTACCTTAATTTTAATGTAAGAAATAATTATTATAAAATTAGTCGCAAATCAAAAAATCTGAATTTTATTAGGTAAAAAATTTTGCTTTACCACATTCAGATATGTGCTTATTCTTTGTGTTTAACTTGATACAATAAATTTTTTGATATGTTTCATATACTATCTATGGTTGTATAAAGAACTGTGTATTTAAATTCACCTTCGTTCTTTTCTTTAATAAAAATTTAAATATGGACAATCACTAAAGAATTTTTCACGTCTAATATGTCAATTCACGTGTTTTTTATTAACATTTTGTGTATATGAAAAATTAAATACTTAGGAAATTTTTTTCTAAAACTTTGTTTATTTATAACTTAGTAGTACTGTTCTTGTCAAGCATGATAACAATAAAAAAATTATTATAAACAATATATATTTCTACGTTGCATATCTTTTGTATGAATTTGATTTCTATGTTTTATTTTCAAAAATCTTGTTCTCATTGTAAAAACCTAGATAATCTGTTTTTATAATTAATTATTGAGAACATGCTTTTTAAGTGAAACGTTCTCTTCTAATTTCAAAATAAAGTTAAAGATATATAAGAAAATTAACTATAATTACTTTTAAAACTTCAAAATATATTAAAAAAAGAATTAAAGTTGTAATCAAGGAAAGCAATATTTAAATTCTTTATAAATGATAACATATACAACACAATAAATACCTGATCTTATTTCCTAAACAATAATAAATTGATTTGTCATTTTTAAAGATCCTTTTCTGCTAAAAGTGATAATATCATATTTATATGTTTTAATAATTTAAGAAATGTATTTTTTGCAATTAATTCAATTTATTAACTTTAAACAATTCATTAGAAAATTAAAAAAATATTTTTATTTACAAAGGTAAATTAACATTCAAATGTCATGAAATCTTTATTAAATCACCATAATACTATAAATTCATTCGAAAAGCTATTGAAAATAAAATGATTTATAAAATTACAAATGATTAATTAGAGACCCTTTCTTCCACAGAGCGATACGAATTACATTCTTAAAAAAGTGTTTTAAGAAAAAAAATTCAAATTACGGAAAAAAAACAGATTTATGCTCTTAAATAAAATAAAATTTTAATAACATATGTTTCTTAATACATATTTTATACAAATTAAAGATTTTGTTCAAGTTTGTAAAATCTAAAAATGAATGATTTAATATGTATCTGGAAAATTTTTTAGATCATAAAAAATATTATCTACAAATAAGTAACAGCATATTGATTATTTTGTAAACAATAAATAAAAAAGTAATTTAAAGTTTTATTAAAGCAAAGAGAGATACAATTATTGATATTGAAAGTTTTATATATTCATGGTATTGTAATTAATTA
This sequence comes from Strongyloides venezuelensis, assembly GCA_963280985.1. Taxonomy (NCBI): domain Eukaryota; kingdom Metazoa; phylum Nematoda; class Chromadorea; order Rhabditida; family Strongyloididae; genus Strongyloides; species Strongyloides venezuelensis. Next base: position 22,350,485 of record CAUJLX010000002.1, on the reverse strand, counting down.
TTTCGTTGTATTTTGTAGATTTTTGTTTATTTTACATGGATAAACGATTTTTTAAATTATATTTCATAATCATCAATTTTTGGTTTTAGGATATGTTAAAAATGATATTGTACTTTTAAAATATTAGTTGATTTTAGTAAATATAAATTTATACATATGAGATAATACTCAAAAAAATTTTATTTTAAAATGTATTAAATAAAGAATTTTTCTATTATAAATCTACGTTTAAATTATATACCTAGTCTTATTTACTATTATGATACATAATAGAAAAGTTGGTTGGTGAAAACATGTCATGAAAAACTAGGTATACTTCTTTATATAATGGAGGAATTACAAAGTTTGAGTGAATATGACGTAGTCTCAGGGGTGTAACAGCCCTATCTGAACGATAATAAATGTCTAAGACATTAAATAAATAATATGTGCTTGAGGATACCATTGAATTAACTGTAATAGCAACTTTTCTTCCTGTGGAAGATTTTATCCGATAGTAGCAATTTCCAGTCACATTTTTACGTGTTAAATATAATTTTCTCGAATATGCTGTATACATTGTTTTTATTCCACATGAAGGATTATTGTGAACAGGGTACATTTGACAACTTGGATAAAGAAAGTGAGGACCACAAACGCAACTTGAACAATCTTCATTTGGATATCCATGACTGTTGCATCCAAGAAGATGAGGGCAATCATTTTTGCAATACATATAATTTAAACGTCTATAATCATTAAAGGTGAAACTTCTGATTAAACCATATAAACTGTAAACAGGGGAATTATAGTACGAATAAAATTTGAATGTATAAGTAGTCTTATTGTATTTACCTCCAAAACGATTATCCAAAATCATTACAGATCCGTAGTCGAAACTTCCAAAGTAATTTTTTCTTTCACTTTCTTTTTTATAATATTTCATAAATGAGGATTTGACATTTTTTAAATTAACTTTAACATATTTATCTCTATCATAACGTGTAATTTCTGGAATCATGCCCAATGCCATTCCAATGAAAAATGGCAAAAGTTGTTTGTTATTTGAATCTGATACTTTTAAATAAATGTTTGTAGGTTTGCTTGGGTCGTTATTTAATTGAATATCAGAATGATTAGAAGTACTTAAAAAATTTATTCCTCTACCGTTAATCAAAATTTTATTTTTTACAAATTTGATGCACACCTTTGCTTCAATATTTGATATTAAATATTCTATTTCATTTTGATATGATGTTGAATTATCGACGTAGTAGTATATTGAATGCGGTAATCTTGGTTTCAGTTCAGTTAACTTTTTCGATGAGGCTTTTTTACTTGTTGTCTTTGCCTAAAAGAAGATATTAGTTTTAATATTTAGAAATTACATTTTGAAAAATGCATAACACAGCTAATATAAACGTTAAAGAATTTTTTTTCATTATGAAAAAAATATTTTATCTTTTCTTTGTAATTTCATAAAAATGATTTATTAAATATAAAATAACATGAATTGTTGTTTTATTAATCATTTTATAGACATTTATTTGAAAATGAATATGCTATGTTGATTTTAATATAGTGCAGAATCCTAAGATTTTAATTGAAAATTTACAAATGATGCACTTTTGGAAGTGAATTCAGTCGATTTTCTACAATATTTATTGTTTAACAAACATGTCATAAAAATACTTGTGCTATAAAATATAATTTATCTTTTCTAGTAATATATACTTAAATAGTACAAAAAAAAGAAGAAACGAATAAGATTACATTTAATTTTAGGGTGTTCTAAAATTTTCTTCAAGGGAAAAGTGACATTCGCTTGTCAATGGGTAACCACGAACAAGCTAATTTCAATCATCTTCTTTAGAGATTAATCAGTATTAGAAAAAATAAAGTTATTGTATCATATTTATATCATTTGATGTTTATATATTATTCATAAATTCTTAAAAAAAAAAAGAGGATTTAATGGAATAATTTACTAAAAAAAGAATGCCTTTTATTGTAAATTGCAACTGATCATTTAAATAAATCAACAATATAATGCCCACTGTTCATATTTGTTTTATAATGAATTTTTGCCTAATAATATTTGTATTATAATATTATCATCACCAGATATTAAAAATTTCTAATTAAATGTTCTAATTTTACCAACTAAGTATAGTCCAACATCCTCTCAAGAATTATTGAAATTCATCTTATTTTTTGTTTAAAGTCACTAGCAAACTAAATAGTTGCTTTATGAGTAATAAAAATTTATCTTAATTTGAAAGTTTCATAGGTAATAGCTATTCAAAAAGTTTATTCCGAAACGTAATTTAATCACAGGATAAAAAAATAATTAAAGAAATTATTTTATAATTATTTTTTTAGTACTATCTTGTGATTTAAAATTTATAATAATTAACCACTACGTCGATGTTGAGAATTTCTTCTGTGACTATTTTGATGCATTCCATTATTTTGTAATTTCCATCTACTACCACCATTTTTTTGTGCAGCAAAAGAATGAAAACCTCCTCCACCTCTATTACTCGATCTTAGTCGAAATGGTATATGTTGATTACTTGGAGCATGGTTTCTTCTACCATTTCCAAGCAAAGGGGTTTTTTCTGAAGTCATACTGATTTTTACCAATTCAATGAATAAAATTAAAGTAATAATAAATATATATTGTTTAATTTGATTAGAAAAATTCATATTAGTAAAAATTAATTCTCGTGATATTCATTAGAAATTATATTTTTTATACAATGTTAAAGTATCAAAAATTAGCAACGTATGATTTTCTAAATAATCTTTACTATATTTGTTAAACATGTTGGTAATTGATTTTACAAAATTAGCTTGTAAAATGATTTCCTAGCATATTCCATATACTATATCTGATGGCATAAAGTAATGTTTACTTATATTTTATATTAATTGTTTAAAAAGTAATATGGATATTACTAATTATTGATATGTTTACTTATGTTCAATGGTTCTTTGTAAATAACTTAATTCCATTGATTTATTATACTTAAAAAATAAAATACACGAAAAGATTTTTTGCAACTTTTATTTAATGGCATTTAAACTTGTTATATTTTATTACTTCCAATTACTATAGAGATAATGTTTTAAACGATATCTATTTCAATATTGTTCTCACGTGTTTTAAGAAGGTTTTGTTAGTAGAATTTATTTTTTAATTTTTCCCTTATTTACTTAGTAAAATTGTATTATTTCTTTTTTCATAGAACGTTCTCTGTTATGAATTTTATCTTTTTGTTTTAATTAAAAAACGGTTTTATTTTCTGTACAATATTTTATGATTAATTAATTTTTTTAGGCCTAATTTTATAAGAAACAATCTTATCATATTTATCCTTACTTAATATTTTTAATAAATATATTTTCTACAATATTTTAGTAAATGTCAATTTGGAACAAATTTTGAAAAAATTAAAAGTATATTGTTTTTCATATACAAATAAATATTTAAATAATAATGTAGTATATAAAAATTTACTAAAATAAAGAAGATAAATGAAATATTATGGAAATTAAAAAAGATTTTTGAAAAAATTTTAAATTGTTTTTTTAAAACGATTTTTTAAATTTTTTACTAATTTTTGTATTATATTCAATTATTGCCTAAATGAAATCATTTTAGATTTACGAAAAAATAAATTATTTCCATATATACAATAATTATATTATATGTTTACGTTTTATTAGATAAATACATTTTATAATATAGTAAATCATGCTAATGTAAAAAAGATGCGAAGTCATCAAAAAACAAGACTTTAAATAAAGGGAATTTGAAATAATTACATCATTCGTTGCTTACTTTTATTTTTTTAAATACTAACAAAACAAGAAGGAGAATTTACTGAAGCCTGCAAGAGTGTAAAGTTTTCTTATATTTTATGTTAATTGTATTGTATTGCTTTCACGTTTAGCTTTTTTGTTTATATACATACTTCTTGTAAATTAATTAAATAAAGAGTTTTATATAATTGTCGCTGAGGTCTTAAAGACTGACGGATTTTTTTATTGAAGAATATACGCTAACTATTTAAAAAATTAACTATATTTTCCAAGAAAAGTTGAAAATTTTTGATATTTTTTTTGCATTTAATAATAGCAAGGAAATGTAATTTTTTTTTGTAACAATTTAATGTGATCTATAGACATGTTATTTTTAAAAAATAATGTTTTAAATAAATTTAATTTATGTCCATTTCAATCACATAAATTAAATGAATATTTTTAGAAAAATTATACATTTAAATGCTTGTAAATATAATATTTCTTTAAAAACTTGTTAAGTAAGTTTCAGAATTTACTCTATAAAGCGGACTACGCTCTCTTTGACTTCTACGTTGACCCAAATTAGGTTGTTTTCCGCGTCTATTAGAAAGTTGTTTGTTTGGAGTTCTATGTTTTCCTCTTCGATGACCACGAAATGCCATATAGTTTGGTGCTCCAAGCGCTTTAATGCCACCACCATAAATCATGTAAGTTCCTGAAGTAGGCAACATGGATTTTCCAAATTCAAGAAATGAAATAAAAAAAATCAAAAAAGTAAATATTTTAGTATGACTAGAGGAATTCATATTAGTATAAAATAATGATTTTACTAGTATATGAAATTACATTTTTTATATAATATTAAAGTATCAAAAATTTGCAATATATTATTTTTTAAATGAATTTTGTTAACTATTACTAAATATTTTAGTAATTTTTTTCAAACGAAGTAAACAAATAAAAATGGGATAAACTTACAAATCGGGTAGAAATAAAAAAATGTTTACCTGTAAAAAAATCACCTTTTATTATACCATTTCTCAGTCAATTGCAACATTTTTTATTTTATTTCAACAATGCTGCAATGAACTTTAATTTTTAATTTGTCAAATATAAATATACTTTTTATAACATTAAATACCTTTTCTTGTAAACTTTACTTTAGTGAAGAAATAAACGCAATGCAATTGAAAGCATTATAAGCATGTTTAATTTTTGAAATTTCTTTCACCATATTTATACATGCTTAATCTATTGAAAATGCATTTTGTAAAGTTTAAAGCTGCGTTTGATCAAGGTTAAGAAACAATGAAAATGGAGTTTTATCAGATATAGTAATGTCTGAAGTAAAATTATATTACATCAATTGATTGCAATTGGTACTTTAGATACATTACAAAAAATATTACAAATTGTACTGCGGAACTTCCTCATTACTATAAATGAAATAAATCTATTATTTTATAAGTTTTTTGAAAGTTTTATATAATTTTATATTTATATATAATATTTTAGTAAACATGCATTATAAATAAAAAAATTTAAATTGATTTTTAGAAAGATAAGAATTGCACATCGAAAAAAAAATTAAAGATAGTTTTTAAAATGTTGAAATTGACGAGAAATAGTGTACATTGTTTGTCAAGCATTTCATTAACAAAGCTTGTGTTATTAAATGTACTTTATCTTTTCTAGTTATATATACTTCAACAGTGCAAAAAAAAAGAAGAAAAGAATAAGATTACATTTAATTTTAGGGTGTTCTAAAATTTTCTTCAAAGGGAAAGAGACATTCGCTCGTTCATGAACAAGCGAAATGACATTATTTATAAAAGTAAAAAAATATGGGTAACCATGGACAAGCGAATGTCAAACATTTTTCTTGAGATTAGATAGTATTGAAAAAAATAAAATTATTTTATCTTATCCATATCATTTTATGTTTATATATTATTCATAAATCTTTTAAAAACAGAAGATTTAATAGAATAATATAGTAAAAATTGAATGCCTTTTATTGTAAATTGCAAATGATTATTTAAATAGATCAACAATGTAAAGTCCACTTTTAATATTTGTTTTATAATGAAATTTGCCTAATAATATTTGTGTTTTAAAATTATTACCACCAGATATTAAAAATTTCTAATTAAATGTTTTAATTTTACCAGGTAAGTATTGTCTAACGTCCTCTCAAGAAATGTTGGAATTTGTATTATTTTTTGTTTAAAGTTGCTAGCAAAATAAATAGTTGCTTTATGAGTAATTAAAAGTTATCTTAATTTGAAAGTTTTATACGTAATAGTTATTCAAAAAGTTTATTCCGAAACGTAATTTAATCACAGGATAAAAAAATATTTAAAGAAATTATTTTATGATTATTTTTTTAATACAATCTTTTGGTTTAAAATCTACGATAGTTAACCGCTACGTCGATGTTGAAAATTTCTTATTTGACTATTTCGATGTCTTCCATTTTTTTGTAATCTCCATCTATTAGCACCATTTATTTGTGCAACATAAGAACGAAAACCTCCAGTACCTCTACAATTCGAACCTAATAGTGATGATATATTTTTTTGAGCATGGTTATCTCAACAACCTCCAAGTAAAGGGGTTTTTTCTGAAGTTATACTGATTTTTACCAATTCAATGAATAGAATTAAAATATTAATTAATATATATTGTTTAATTTGATTAGAAAAATTCATATTAGTATAAAATAATATTTGCTATATTCATTAAAAATTATATTTTGTATACAATGTTAAAGTATCAAAAATTAGCAACAATGATTTGCTAAATAATCTTTACTATATGTATTAAACATATTAGTAATTGATTTCACAAAGTAAGCTTGTAAAATGATTTCCTAGCATATTCCATATACTATATCTGTTGGCATAAAGTAATGTTCAATTATATTTTATCTTAATTGTTTAAATAGTAATATGGATATTACTAATTATTGATATGTTTACTTATGTCTAATGGTTCTTTGCAAATAATATAATTTCATTCATTTTTTTATACTGAAAAGATAAAATACACAAAAGGTTTTGTGACATAACATATCATTCTTTAGCTATACTCTTGTATATGTGACTATATATACAATGATATTACCACTTTTATTCATGATTTTTTTACTTCTTTACTTATATTATATAAATAAAATAGTTATTATATAACAGGTTTTCTGCAACTTTTACTTAATGGCATTTAAACTTGTTATATTTTATCACTTTCAATTACTATAAAGATACTATTTAAAACGATATCTATTTTAGAATTGTACTCACGTGTTTCAAGAGGTTTTGCTAGTAGAATTTATTTTTAATTTTTGCCTTAGATATATTAGTAATAATTTATTATTTCTTTTTCAATGAACGTTCTATGTTACGAAATTTATTTTTTTGTTTTAATTAAATAAACGGTTTTATTTTATGTACAATATTTTATGATCAATTAATTTTTTAAACCCTAATTTTTAAAGAAACAATCTTATCATATCTATCTTTACTTAATATTTTTAATAAATATATTTTCTACAATATTTTAGCTTTTGTCAAAATGAAACAATTTATGATAAAATTAACAGTATATTGATTTCATATGCAAATAAATAAAAAGTTTATGGAAAATGAAAAAGATTTTTGAGAAAATTTCAAATTGTTTTTAAAAAAACGATTTTAAAATTTCTTATAATCTTCCTATTATACTCGATTATTGCCTAAATAAAATCATTTCAGATTTACGAATTATTATATTATTTCTAGATATACAATAATTAGACTATATGTTTACTTCTCATCAGATAAAAACATTTTACATTATTTTCCAAAGAAATATTGAAATTTGTTTTGTTTCTTTTCAATTAATAATAGTAAAGAAAATGTAATTTTTTTTTTGTAAAAAATGGATGTGATTTATGGATATGTTTTATTAAAAAATTTATTTATAAGTTTATTTTAATCACATAAACCAAATGTTTTCCAAAAATTTTTTTGGATAATTGTTTTGAAAATATCTTATTCCTTTATAATCTTGTTAGGTGATCATTAGAATTTCTTCTATCAGAATTTCGTCTTCCTCTTTGACTTCCTCGTCCACTTCCTCCTCGATTTATTGCGCTTTTATAAGAAAGATTTCTTCTTATGCTTCCGCCTCCATTAAATTGACCACGTGATTTCAAACGACGTGCTGGTAAAGGCCTTCTAAAGAGGAGGCCACCAGGTACTCTATTTACTGAATTTGGTAACATGGATTTAACAAATTCAGCAAACGAAATGAAAAAAATCATAAAAGTTATTAATCTGGTATGATTAAAAAAATTCATAATAGTATAGAATAATAATTCAGCAACATATAATATTACATTTTTTTATATAGTATTAACTAATCAAAAATTAGAAATATCTCATGTTCTAAATAATCTTTGTTAACTTTTACTAAATATTTTATTAATTTTTTTTAACGAAGTACACGCAAAAAAAAATGGGACAAATTTTAACAAATCAGGTAGAAATGAAAAAATGTCCACCTGATTAAACTTTATTAAATTTGAGAAAATGCAGTAACAACAAAATGCTCTAAACACGCGAAATATTAAGTTATTTCATGAATTCCGTTGTTTTGTATTAAAATATATTTGTTTAACATTTTTTAATTAATGTAACTTTTATTTGATCTTATTTGATTTTATGATATCATGCTTATCTTAAAGTCAGACTTTTTTCTATGTTGTATTACAAGATATGTTATTTTAATTCAATTAGATGAAGTGTTACTTTTTTAATAAAGTTCATTCTTTTAAACAATCTATTAACATAATAAGTTTAAAGTTTTAAATATTTTATAATAATAAAATATAAAAGAAGAAAGATATTATTTAATCGCACAAAGTATTAATAATCAAATGCATTATTTTCATATTTATCTTTTAAATCTAAATATTTGAAAAAAATAATTTTTACGATTAGCAAAGACGCATAATGTTTTATGATAAGTTTAACTTTAAAAATGATCTCGAAAAGCAACAAAAAAGTTTGTTTATCAGATGAGTATAATTTCATGAGAAAATATAATTTATAATAAATAAATTTGTTGAAACATATAAATCAAGATATATAACATGTTTAAAATGATCTTTGTGAAAACATTAATAATTTTACTTAAAATTAATTTTTAATTTTATAATTTTAAAAATTATTATTGAAAACAATTTAAATTTCAAATAATGATAATATAATAACAAAATTGCAACTAATTTTAATAATTATTTAATTGTTACTGTTATTTTAATGTAAGAAATAATTATTATAAAATTAGTTGCAAATTAAAAAATCTGAATTCTATTAGGTAAAAAATTTTGCTACACCACATTCAGATATGTGCTTATTTTTTGTGTTTAACTTGATATAATAAATTTTTTGATATGTTCCATCTACTATCCATGGTTGTATAAAGTACTGTGTATTTAAATTCACCTTAGTTCTTTTTTAAATAAAAATTTAAATATGGATAATCACTAAAGAATTTTTCACGTCTAATATGTCAATTCACGTGTTTTTTATTAACATTTTGTGTATATAAAAAATTAAATACTTAGGAAATTTTCTTTTAAAACTTTGTTTATTTATAACTTTGCAGTACTGTTTTTGTCAAGCATGATAACAATAAAAAAATTATTATAAACAATATATATTTCTACGTTGCATAGCTTTTGTATGAATTTGATTTCTATGTTTCATTTTCAAAAATCTTGTTCATATTGAAAAAATATAAATAATCTGTTTTTATAATTAATTATGGAGAACATGCTTTAAAAGTGTAACGTTCACTCCTAATTTTAAAATAAAAGTGGAAATATATAAGAAAATAAACTAAAATTACTTGTAAAACTTTATAAAATATTGAAGAAAAAAAATGGTGTAGTAATTAAGGGAAGCAATATTAAAATTCTTAAGAAATGATAACATATACAACACAATAAATACCTGATCTAATTTCCTAAACAATAATAAATTGATTTGTCATTTTTAAAGAACCTTTTCAGCTAAAAGTAATAATATCATATTTATCTGTTTTAATAATTTAAGAAATGTATTTTTTGCAATTAATTCAATTTATTAACTTTAAACAATTCATTTGAAAATTAAAAAAAAATATTTTCATTTACAAAGGTAAATTAACATTCAAATGTCATGAAATCTATATTAAATCACCATAATACTATAAATTCAATCGAAAAGCTATAGAAAATAAAATGATTTATAAAATTACAAATGATTTTTTAGAGACCCTTTCTTCCACAGAGCGATACGAATTACATTCTTAATAAAAATGTTTTATAAAAAAAAATTAAAATAACGGATAAAAATTAAACAGAAATATGTCTTAAATAAAATAAAATTTTAATCGCTTATGTCTATTAATAAATATTTTATACAAATTAAAGATTTTGTTCAAGTTTGTAAAATCTCAAAATGAATGATTTAATATGTATCTGGAAAATTTTTTAGATCATATAAAAAAATATTATCTATAAATAAGTAACAGCATATTGATTGCTTTGTAAACAACAAATTAAAAAGTAATATAAAGTTTTATTAAAGCTAAGAGAGATACAAATAATGATATTGAAAGTTTTTTATATTCATGGTATAAAAATTAATTATTTAGTTGTATTTTGTAGATTTTTGTTTTTTTTACATAGAAAAACGATTTTTTAAATTATATTTCATAATCATCAATTTTTGGTTTTTGGATATGTTAAGAATGATATTATACTTTTTAAATATTGGTTGATTTTAGTAAATATAAATTTATACATATGAGATAATACTCAAAAAAATTTTATTTTAAAATGTATTAAATAAAGAATTTTTCTATTATAAATCTACGTTTAAATTATATACCTAGTCTTATTTACTATTATGATACGTAATAGAAAAGTTGGTTGGTGAAAACATGTCATGAAAAACTAGGTATACTTCTTTATATAATGGAGGAATTACAAGGTTTGAGTGAATATGACGTAGTCTCAGGGATGTAACAGCCTTATCTGAACGATAATAAATATCTAAGACATTAAATAAATAATATGTGCTTAAAGATTCCATTGAATTAACTGTAATAGCAACTTTTTCTTCCTGTGGAAGATTTTATCCGATAGTAGCAATTTCCAGTCACATTTTTACGTGTTAAATATAATTTTTCGAATACGCCGTATACATTGTTTTTATTCCACATGAAGGATTATTGTGAACAGGGTACATTTGACAACTTGGATAAAGGAAGTGATGACCACAAACGCAACTTGAACAATCTCCATTTGGATATCCATGACTGTTGCATCCAAGAAGATGAGGGCAATCATTTTTGCAATACATATAATTTAAACGTCTATAATCATTAAAGGTGAAACTTCTAATTAAACCATATAAACTGTAAACAGGGGGGATTATAGTACGAATAAAATTTGAATGTATAAGTAGTCTTATTGTATTTACCTCAAAAACGATTATCCAAAATCATTACAGATCCATAATCAAAACTTCCAAAGTAATTTTTTCTTTCATTTTCTTTTTTATAACATTTCATAAATGAGGATTTGACATTTTTTAAATTTACTTTAACATATTTATCTCTATCATAACGTGTAATTTCTGGAATCATGCTCAATGCCATTCCAATGAAAAATGACAAAAGTTGTTTGTTATTTGAATCTGATACTTTTAAATAAATGTTTGTAGGTTTGTTTGGGTCGTTATCTAATTAAATATCAGAATCATTAGAAATACTTAAAAAATTTATTCCTCTATCGGTAATCAAAATTTTATTTTTTACAAATTTAATGCACACCTTTGCTTGAATATTTTATATTAAATATTCTATTTCATTTTGATATGATGTTAAATTATCAACGTAGTAGTATATTGAATGCGGTAATCTTGGTTTCAGTTCAGTTAACTTTTTTGATGAGGCTTTTTTACTTGTTGTCTTTGCCTAAAAGAAGATATTAGTTTTAATATTTAGAAATTACATTTTGAAAAATGCATAACACAACTAATATAAACATTAAAGAGTTTTTTTTCATTATGAAAAAATATTTTATTTTTTCTTTGTAATTTCATAAAAATGATTTATTAAATACTTTTTTTTTTCAAAATAATGAACACATTTTAAAGTAAATATTATTAAAATTACCGCAACTTTTGATAAATTAAATATGAAATAACATGACTTGTTGTTTTATTTATCATTTTATAGGCATTTTTTTAAAAATGAATATGCTATGTTGATTTAAATATAGTGCATAATCTTAAGATTTTAGTTGAAAATTTCAAATGATCCACTTTTGGAAGTGAATTCAGTTGATTTTTTACAATATATATTGTTTAACAAATATGTCATAAAAAATACTTGTGCTATTAAATATACTTTATCTTTCTTAGAAATATATACTTCAATAGTACAAAAAAGAAGAAATGAATAAGGTTACATTACATTTTAAGCTGTTCTGAAAATTTCTTCAAGGGGAAAGTGACATTCGCTTGTCAATGGGTAATTACGAACAAATTAATTTTCACCATCTCCTTTACAGATTAAACAGTATTAGAAAAAATAAAATTATCGTATCTTATTTATATCATTTGATGTTTATATATTATTCATAAATCTTTTAAAAACAGAAGATTTAACAGAATAATTTAATAAAAATAGAATGCCTTTTATTGTAAATTGCAAATGATTATTTAAATAAATTAATAATGTAAAGACCACAGTTAATTTTTGTTTTATAATGAATTTTTGCCTAATAATATTTGTATTATAATATTATTATCACCAGATATTAAAAATTTCTAATTAAATGTTATGATTTTACCAACTAAGTATTGTCTAACGTCCTCTCAAGAAATGTTGGAATTTGTCCTATTTTTTGTTTAATGTCACTAGCAAACTAAATAGTTGCTTTATGAGTAATTAAAAGTTACTTAATTTGAGAGTTTTATAGGTAATAATTATTAAAAAGTTTCTTCCGAAACGTAATTAAATCACAGGATAAAAAAATATTAAAAAAATTATTTTATAATTATTTTTTTAATACTATCTTGTGATTTAAAATTTACAATAATTAACCACTACGTCGACGTTAAGAATTTCTTTTTTGACTATTTCGATGTCTTCCATTATTTTGTAATCTCCATCTATTACCACCATTTATTTGTGCAACATAAGAACGAAAACCTCTAGTATCTCTACCATTCGAACCTAATAGTGATGGTATATTTCTTTAAGCATGGTTATCTCAACAACCTTCAAGTAAAGGGGTTTTTTTCTGAAGTCATACTGATTTTTACCAATTCAATAAATAAAATTAAAATATTAATAAATATATATTGTTTAATTTGATTAGAAAAATTCATATTAGTATAAAATAATATTTGCGATATTCATTAGAAATTATATTTTTTATACAATGTTAAAGTATTAAAAATTATCAACATATAATTTTCTAAATAATTTTTACCATGTTTATTAAACATATTGGTAATTGGTTTCACAAAGTATGCTTGTAAAATGATTTCCTAGTATATTTCATATACTAAATCTGGTGGCATAAAGTAATGCTTACTTATATTTTATTTTAATTTTTTAATTAGTAATATGGATATTACTAATTATTGATATGTTTACTTATGTCCAATGGTTCTTTGCAAATAACTTAATTACATTGATTTTTTTATATTGAAAAAATAAAATACACAAAAGGTTTTCTGCAACTTTTATTTAATGGCATTTTAACTTGTTATGTTTTATCACTTTCGATTACAAAAGAGATACCATTTAAAACGATATCTATTTCAATATTGTTCTCACGTGTTTCAATAGGTTTTGTTGGTAGAATATTTTTTTTTTAATTTTTGCCTTAGATAACTTAGTAATAATTTATTATTTCTTTTTTCATAGAAAGTTCTATGTTACGAAATTTATCTTTTTTGTTTTAATTAAAAAACGGTTTTATTTTCTGTACAATATTTTATGATTAATTAATTTTTTAGGCCTAATTTTATAAGAAACAATCTTATCATATTTATCCTTACTTAATATTTTTAATAAATATATTTTCTACAATATTTTAGTAATTGTCAACTTGGAACAATTTTTGAAAAAATTAATAGTATATTGTTCTTATATACAAATAAATATTCAATTAATAATGTAGTATATATAAATTGACCAAAATAAAGAAGATAAATGAAATATAATGAAAATAAAAAGATTTTTGAAAAAATTTTAAATTGTTTTTTAAAAAACGATTTTTTAAATTTTTTACTAATTTTTGTATTATATTCAACTATTGCCTAAATGAAATCATTTTAGATTTAAGAAATAATATATTATTTCCAGATATACAATAATTATATTATTTGTTTACTTCTCATCAGATGAAAACATTTTACAATACTTTCCAAAGAAATATTAAAATTTGTTTTGTTTCTTTTCAATTAATATTAGTAAAGAAAATGTAATTTTTTTTTTGTAAAAAATGGATGTGATTTATGGATATGTTTTATTAAAAAATTTATTTATAAGTTTATTTTAATCACATAAACCGAATGTTTTCCAAAAGTTTTTTGGATAATCGTTTGAAAATATCATATTTCTCTATAATCTTGTTAGGTGATCCCTAGAATTTCTTCTAGCAGAATTTCGTCTTCTTCTTTGACTTCCTCGTCCACTTTCTCCTCGTTGTATTGCGTTTTTATATGAAGAATTTCTTTTTATGCTTCCGCCTCTATTCGATTGAGCACGTGATTTTAAACAACGTGGTGGTAAAGGCCTTCTAAAGGCGTAGAGATTAGGTAATCTATTTACTGGATTTGCTAACATGGATTTTACATATTCAGCAAACGAAATGAAAAAAATCATAAAAGTTATTGTTCTAGTATGTTTAAATAAATTCATAATAGTATAGAAAAATAATTCAGCATCATATAATATTACATTTTTTTATATAATATTAAATAATCAAAAATTAGAAAAATCTCATACTCTAAATAACCTTTGTTAACTTTTATTAAATATTTTATTAATTTTTTTTTGAACGAAGTACACGCAAAAAAAAATAGGACAAATTTTAACAAATCAGGTAGAAATGAAAAAATGTCCCCCTGATTAAACTTTATTAAAGTTTAGAAAATGCAGTGACAACAAAATGCTTCGAACAACGCAAAATATTTAGTTATTTCATGAATTTCGTTGTTTTATATAAAAATATACGTGTTTGAAATTTTGAAGTAATGTAACTTTTATTTAATTATATTATATTTTATGAATCTCACTTATCTTAAAGTCAGACTTTTTTCCATGTTGTATTACAAGATATGTTATTATAAGTCAATTAGGTGAAGTGTTACCTTTTTAATAAAATTCACTCTTTTTAAACAATTCATTAATATAATAAGTTTAAAACAAGCAGTAGCCTCGCTTCGCTCGTCACTGCTTGCCCGCAGGGCTAGCCTTTTTCCATGGATAGAAATCCGTTGCACTCGTCGCCACATGCATGAATTTTTTAAAATATTTAAAATTTTAAAAACTTCAACATCTTTTGTTTTGTAGTAACACACATTCAAAATTCAAAATATTATACTTGTTTTTATAATGTTTAAAATTATTATTAAAATTTTATAGATTTTTGAGTTTTAAAAGTTTATAAAAACATTAAAAACATATTTTATCAAAATTGTTTTATTACATATCTTTATGATCGTAAACCCATTTAAGATTCTAAGTTTGAATAATTTTTAACAATTCTTTAATATAGAAATAAAAATTAAAAATATTGTTTACATTAAATTTTTAATTAGTTTTAAATATGCAAGTTGTAAGTTATTAAATATAATATAAATTTAAAATACAGATTAGTCTTAAGTTTGGTTAATTTTTTAAAATATTAATAATGTTTAACGATAGTCATGAGTATTTCATAATTATTTAACTGAAAATATTTAATTTTAGCGATTGTTATTTTGTAATTTCACATTTTGGTTACATAATAAAATACAATTCTACCAATTTAATGAATACTTTTTATTTTGTTTTATTTTTTTTTGAAAAAAAACTTTAAAAAATGTATTATATAAATTAAAATACAAATTTCTAATATATTTAAAATGATAAAAATATTTCTCTGTTTCTCTAAGTTGATAAGATTAAAAATAAATCAAAATAATTACTCGGAAACTTTTCGTATTAAAAAATTTATCTAGGCTTTAAAAAAATAAAAATATATTCAAATCAAAGTATTGGTGATGTTTTTTAATAACATACTACAAAATTTACTTCTAAAATTCATTTATCAAATGTTTCGACTTAGAAATTTAGGTTAATTTTTTTTCTGATTTTTACAAAGCATAGCAAAGCATTTAGTTATTTTTACATTTTTTAAAAAATAAGTATGGTCTCGCTATATCATAAATTTGTAAAAAATTTTTAGAAATTTAAACTGAGCGTAGCTAGATTGCGGCATTTTTAAACATTTTAGTTTAGATCATTTTAACATAAGAAGGTTTTGAGAAAAAAATCTATTCTATTCTAGGATGTATGGTATCAAAAAAAATTTTATTAAATCTCAAGTAGCCAAGTATAATTTGATTTTAATATTTTTTATTATTTCTTAACAATTATCATATCTTGTATTGACTAAAAAAACTTTTAGTTGACATAAAAGTTACATATAATTAAATAATAATTAATTTTTTCATCTATCCTATATACTATATTTTTAGGAATATAAATTGATATTTAAAATTGTTTAAAACAATTAATCCAATGATTTTTATGAACATTTGTTTTTTGATTTTCTTTAAAAGAATCAGTTGTTCTTGTAAATTTTTATTTTGGGGGATTACAAATTTCAATATTATTTTCACTTAAATATATGTACCTCAAAAACAAAAATTCAAATAAAGTTAATATTTATTTTTTTATCAGAATCTTAAAATATAATTTTCATTCTAATTTCAAAAAGTGAATAGAAATTAACTTCTTTTTAGAGGTAAACTTCTTTTTTAAAGTAAAGGGGAATTTTCGATCACTTACTAATTCTCAATAATTAGACCTTTTTTGATTAATTTTATTGTTGTAGGTAATAAATATTAAAAATTACATCTATGTGTATAATATAAACTATTAAAACAATTCATAATATATGTTTATTATTTGGTAATTTTTCATTCATATTTGTTAAAAAGGCAACTTCGTACTAAGGTGATTTCTACATGTTTTTAATTTCATTTTCTTAAAAATACTTTGAAAGAAATTTAAAGTTTTTTTTGTCTTAATTTCTCCTCTCTACGTATATATTTATAAAGGATAAAATGTGTTGATATAATATTAAGATTTTTTATATAAGCATTGTTTTCTTATTTCTTACTTACAAATGAATCTTTATTTCTAAAAGTGATTTAAGATTTAGTTACAAAGTCTTTTTTGATCGTTACATTGCTATTTTTATTCCTCTAAAAGTTGCGTTTCGTGGTTATCTTTGTTATTTATCTCAATAATTAATTTGAAATTTAAGAATTTTCCTATTATGCATGTTAAGAAAACGTCACTGAGCAAAAATTCTTGAAAATTTTTATAGGTTATTTCAGATTATCTCAAGAATGGATTTGAATAGATTTATCGTTAATATCTCATAATGTGCGCAGAAAGATTTCCTCGGACAATTTTGAGATTGTGCGAATACATGTTCATTTTCTAAAATTTTTTTTAAAAAGAATGGAGATAATTTTTTTTCAAAAAAAACAGATTAAATATAATTAAAAATATCTCGATAATAAATGATCGGATACAGCTCATATATACCATTTGATAAAAAATGTTCTATTGCATAAAAGTTGTAGATAAAGCAATATGAAATTAAGAAGTTTTTAAATATTTATTTTTGAGTAAACACACGAATTTCATTTTTTCGATATTTTTGTAATCACTTTGCAACACAAAACTCATACTCAAACTTTATCAATTTTTTTGGAATTATACTTTAAATGTAGACAAAATAAATTCGCAGATGGATTTTTTTTTGTTTTTCGAAAACTTTATTCTGTACCGAGATAATTCGTTTTGAAATCCCAAAATTTCTTTGAAAAAAGGCATTCTTGAGAAATCTCGATATCTCAAAAACAAAATAATATAATCGAAAACTTTTTTGCAGACATGTTCTGCATCTCAAATTACATGTTTTTGCAAATTTTCAAATCAAAACAACTATTTTAAATACCAAAGATGGGTGGCCATATTTGCTTTTTTTCATGTTTGGAAAAGTATATCTTAAGAATGAGACCTAAGAATGATATGATATTCTACAGTTTGTTAAGATTTTAAAAATACTATATATATCTATTATCAAAACTTTCAAAACCGAAATAATTTTTAAACAAAATTTTTTTCTCTAATATATATTGATATTTTCCATAGTAGCAATTTTTAAAGATTTGTAAAGATACAACTTCACAAACTATTTTTTTGGTAAAAATATGCTATTTTGCGAACCTTATATATATTATTTTTTTCATTTAAATACGCCTAGTCAATTACCTAGCAAATAATTTGGTAATGTCTAGTAAGATTATTTCATACTTTGAGTTGATAGTATCATTGAACATCTCAGCTTACAAAAAATATAATAAATTATGTGGATTTTATTTTACGCAATATAATGATTTATTGTTTTTAGGCTTTTATATAAGTCGCGTGTAAAACCATTTAAAGTAAAGTAATTTAAATTTTATATCAAATAAAAACAATAATGTATCTTTTTCTATATGATAAATTTTCGAGCATTTTTTTAAGTTTAATTGTAAAAATATTTCTTATATAACTCCATTTATTTTTTGATTTCTTACTTTGATTCAAAAATAAATTTTTATAATATTTTAAATTCCTAGTATCTAAAAATCATACAAATTCTCTATTTTATTTATATATTTTACATAGAAAATGTTGTGTTATTGTGTTAAGAAATTTTTAAAATTGCCTTTTATTTTTAACTGACTATTTCAAGAACGAAAATTCAGATGAAACTAATATTTATTTTTTCTAATCAGCATATTAGAATAAATTTTTTATTTTAGTAAAAAGAAGTATATAAAACGAAAACCATTTCAAAAGGTAAACTTTTCCTCTAATATATAGGGGAATTTTCGATAACTTATATATTTTTACGAATCAAACCTTTATGAGTAATTCTTATTGTTTTGATGTAATAAGCATTAAAAATTAGATATATATGTGAAATTTTGAATAGAAAAATCATTATTGAAAGAAAAATAGAAGTAGCAATTTTTGAAGTTTGATACTTAATGGGTAGTATCTCGAGGACGGATAGTGGTATTAAGACGATCTATATGTCATTCGATAGAGAATTAAATTTCACATAGTTTTTGTAAACATTTTATATTAAAAAAGTTTCATCTTTGCATACTTTTTTATTATAATTTAAAAATTACAAAAAAAAATTGACAAATTTGTTTTTTGACTAACTCAAGAATGAAAAGAGATAATTTAACGGTTAATATCTTAAAATGTTCGCAACAAATTTCTCCAGAGAGGAAAATCAAGACATTTGAAAAAAATTGACGTATTAAAACTCTTTCTCTTTCTTGAAACTAAAAAATAGCACTTTTTTAAAAAATTAAAAAATCACTTTTTTCATTATATCTCGAGAACGAATAAAGGAATCAAGATGATATATATATCATTTGATAGAGAATTTAATTCTACATAAAGATTGTGAAAACACTTTATTTCAAAGTTATATCTTGACATACTTTTTTTAAAAAAACAAAAAAAAATTTTAGTCAGGCATTTATGATACTTAAAGTTATCCGATTTTTTTTTAGATTATACTTGAAATTTAAGTTAAAAAAAACCTTAGATTAACTTTTTTTCTTTTTATCAATTTTCTTTTTAAAAATTCTAATATATCATTTTAAAATGTGAGAATTTAGGTTTTTTTGGTAATTTTTAAAAATTTTCAAAAAAGTTCAAAATCTCAAGAATGGACTTGAAATTCTAACTTTTTTTTATTTTTATAATATTAGTATTTAAAACTTTATATACCTGTAAAATTTTAAATAAAACGAATAACTCTAAGGGGGTCAAAAATAATACACCAAAACACCTTTAAATAGCTGTATCTCAAGAACGTGACTTCAGATTAAAAAAATATTGCGTTTTTCGTAATCACCGCATAAAGTTACATATATTAAGATATCAAAAAGTTTCAATATCGAAAATAATTTACACTCACTCGTTACTCCTCTATATTATATAAAGATTTAAATCTTTGGCTTTTGTTTGCTTTCACATACATTTCCTTATAATTATTATGTCGATCTTTATTCAATTTGATGCTAATATTCAACTGAGAGTTTCAAATTTTCTTGAAAAACTAGTCATAAAGAATATTATTTTTGATGGAATTTATTCAAAAATATATTTTTATCTGATTTTGACACTTTTGAAAACAATAATAATACAAAAAAGACAATAAATATGAAAGCTTTATTGATAATAAAAATATTAAGACTAATCTATATTCAATATTATTTGGCTTTTATTTATGTTATATCTATTACTAATGTTTACGTTTTTTGTTAGCCTTGCGTGAATAATAACATTTTGATATAAAGAATGTAATCTTGTTTTCATTTTTAAATGATATTTAAAGATACATTTTTTTCCTAAACAAGATAAAATATTATTCTTAAATAATAAAATCCATGTTTCCTCTAGTACTAAACTAATAAAATTAATCAAATTAACACTATAAACTATTCTAAAAATGATAACATTCTCTTTGAAAAATTAATTTCAATTGGAAAAATAAATATAAATTGTCTTTTATATTTTATTAAATCAATTTGAATTTAAAAATTAGTAATCTTCTTAATTTAAATGAGTCAAAGAGGAATGAAATAATTTTTTTGTTTTAGAAGATAACTAATTGTTTCACCAACATCATCTAACACAAAAAATTTTTAAATAATAGATTAGGTGCCAAAAAAGAGAAAACATTGAAATAAAAATAATGAGTTTCTTTTGAAAATATCATTCAAAAAGTCAACTTGATATAATGGTTGATTCTCAGAATATTAAAAATCATTAGTTAGTACATCTAATTTTATGTTAAACATGAAAGATGTCCTTCTTTAAGAGAAAATTTTAATAATTTTTTTCTTTACGTTTTCTTCACATTTCTCTAAAAATGATTTACATTTTGTTTTTAATAGCAAGATTAAGATAAATAATAAATGAATTTTATTATCTCAAACATTAAAACTAAAAAATACTAATATCTCGAGTTCATGAATGAAAAAATTCTAAGCATGAAATATCACTAATGGCCCGATTTAAAAAATTTCGTAGATTAATTAAAAAGAAAAAAACTAGTGATTATCAAACATTATGCCAATTCCACTAGATATGTTTTTTGAAGAAAAAAAGTAATTATTAAAAAATAAAAAATTCAAAAGTAAAAATAATTTATTTTGTACTTTAATTATGCAAAATTCTTGAAATTGTAATTGATTGTACAATTTCTGTATGATATGAAAAATCTCATTCAATAATAATAAAACGTATATTAATATACGATTTAATTTTTCTTTAAAACTATTTATTTAATATATAATTGAAATTGTATATTAAATAATAGATAAATTATTTTGATAGGTAATCTTTATTTTTAATAGTTTTTATTTATAATTTGTTTGTATTGTTTTTTCGTGTCAAAGTTTATTATTTAAAAATAATACTTCACAATAAATATATTTCATTTGTATAAAATCACTTTTTTATGTGATTATACTAAGTTTAATAAAGACATTTGTGAACAATATTTATGACTCTTTTCAAGCATATAGCAAACAGAAAATAATTATATAACACAATTATTTTATGTTAAATATATGCTTTATTTTAGATAAATTCACCTTAAATTTATAATAATTGAATGAAAATATTAAAAATGTGTTTTAAAAAATGTTTTATATAATATACTTTTTAAACAAATATGTAATTAATTATTAAAAATGTAACACACAATTATAAGACGTTTAACATACAAAAATTTTTTTATAATATACTCTTTAAATAAATATGTAGTCAATTATTTAAAATGTTACATACAATTAAAAAACGTGCAACATGCGCATACACACAGAGACAATCTCATCATTTTCTTTCCCAAAAACATTATTCAAATTTAACTATTTATATCATTTTTTTTCCTATCCAATCATTTTGTTTCCTATTCAATCATTTTCTTAACTAAAAAATCATTTTGTTTTCTATTTAATCATTTTCTTAACTAAAAAATCATTTTGTTTTCTATTCAATCATTTTGTTTCCTAAAAAATTATTTTCTTCCCTGTGCAATCATTTTTTTTCTCTGAAAACTTTTATTTTGAATAAAATTAATTAAAAATATTATTCTGTTAATATTATCTTTTCACGTTTATTAGCTTAACATAAACAATTAAAGTATAAAACATTCCAGATTAACAGTCATTGAGGATTACTACTATATTTTTGAAATAATTAATTAAAAACCAAAGAAGAATTCCAGAAATTTTTTGTTAATGATTTTTTTATTGTTAGATAGATTCTATACTTCAAAAGCTTATGTATGACAGTTTATTTTGTTTGAACAATAGAATATCAAAAACTTTATCAAAATAAGTTGTTTAATTCTCATCGTAAACTTATTTTTATAAAGCAAGCTAAGCTAACTGAAGAGTATAACAATATAAATTTTTTACAAAAAGTAAAAAAGTTATAATACTCAGAAATGTGATAATATTTTAAAGGTAAAAAAACAGTCTTCATAAAAATGTTCATATCTTTATTCTGATTATTTATAAATTTTATTTCAAAATAAAAAGTTTTTTATTTAAGAATAAGATTAAGCTTTACAATAATTTATTTCAAATGTAGATATAAAATGTTTAATTACTATGACCAATGATAAAAAATATATTTCAAATAAAAATATTTATAGTTTTAAATCGCATATTGATATGAATTTAATATAAAAAAAATATTTTTTAATTATTGTAAGTTATATTGTTATTAAAATATTTTATGATCAATTATACATCCAAGAAAAAAAATGATTTCCTAGAAAGAAAAATAATTTGTTGGAAAAAAAAAGATTTTTTATAAAAGAAAATGATATTTTGGGAAAAAAAATAGTTTTTTAGAAACGTAAATGATATTTTAGGAAAGAAAATGATTTAATAGAAAAAAAATGATATGAATGAGAAAGAAAACGATTAGACAGGAAAGAAAGTGATTGGACAGAAAAGAAAATGATTGAATAGGAAAGAAAATGATTGGAAAGGAAAGAAAATGATGAGATTGTCTCTGTGTGTATTTTTTAAATGCATATGTATATTATGAGAATATACTAATACATAATAATCAAGAAATCGTGAATATTTATTTTTAAATCATAAAAAAATAAATGATACTACAAATATATTTTAAAAAAATTTATTGAATATAAAGAAAAATTTACACAGAAGTAAATAAAATTTCTCAACTATGTTTCATAGCTATGAGTTTTTGTGTGTTGTGCAACATAAGAACGAAAACCTCTAGTACCTCTACCATTCGAACCTAATAGTGATGGTATATTTCTTTAAGCATGGTTATCTCAACAACCTTCAAGTAAAGGGGTTTTTTTCTGAAGTCATACTGATTTTTACCAATTCAATGAATAAAATTGAAATATTAATAAATATATATTATTTAATTTGATTAGAAAAATTCATATTAGTATAAAATAATATTTGCGATATTCATTAGAAATTATATTTTTTATACAATGTTAAAGTATCAAAAATTATCAACATATAATTTTCTAAATAATTTTTACTATGTTTATTAAACATATTGGTAATTGGTTTTCACAAAGTATGCTTGTAAAATGATTTCCTAGCATATTTCATTTACTATATCTGGTGGCATAAAATAATGCTTACTTATATTTTATTTTAATTTTTTGAATAGTAATATGGATATTACTAATTATTGATATGTTTACTTGTGTTCAATATATAATCCAATTTCTTATTCTGCTTTTTCTTGATAACTATGGAGAAATCGTTTAAAACAATTTATATTTTAATGTTGCTTTAGCAAAATTTAGTAATTTTTGTTAGAGTTTTTTTTTTATTTTTGCCCCGAATAACTTGATATGAGCTGAATATTTTATTTATATTTTAAATTTACTGCGTCTGTATTCATAGAAGTTTTAATAGATTTTTTTTTATTAAAATAATTGAACGAAATGGTGTTTTTCAAGGCTTTACTTCATTATTAATAAAACGGTTTTGTTTAATTATGTTAAAATAATTAAAAAAGAACTACATTTTTGGAACAATTTATTGTTCATAACTTAGAACAATTCTTGAGTTTAAAAATTTTGCGGTATTCATTTATTGTTTAATATTTAAAATTACTAATAAATTAATCAAAATAAAACAATTTTACATAACAATTATAAAAGATTCAAATAATTTTAATAACGATTATTTTAAATCTCTCCTTTAACATTTGTTTATTTTCAGTTGTTGCCTAATTAAAATTATTTTAAAATATACAAAGTAATAAATTATTATTAAATGCACTATAATTTATTTATTTACTTCTTATCATATAAAACATTTTCCAATATTTTCTAAAGAAATATTAAAATTTTTCAAATTCTTTAGCATTAGCAATAGTAAAGAAACGTAACCATTCAGAAAAAAATAAATGAAATCAAAAGATATTTCATTAAAAAATAATGTTATAGATAAATTTATTTTTATCACCATTTTAATCACAAAAAACAAATTTGTATATGTAGAAAATATGAATTTTATGATTACTTGCTGGTAAATATCATGTTTCTTTTTATTTTTGATAGCTAACCTTTAAAATTAAATGCATCAGCCCTTGTTTCAGGGTTGTGCCCCCTTTTACTTCCGTTTTGACCCCTATTAGAACCTCTGCTTGAGCTTCTGCTTCCGCTTCTGCTTCTGCTTCTACTCCTACTTCTTCCACCACGTTGACCACTTAATTTAAAGAATTGTGGTCCTCCAGGCCCTCTATAGCCACCAGAGAAAAGCATATTACTTCCTGAACTTGGTAACATGGATTTTCCAAATTCAGCGAACGAAATAAAAAAAATCAAAAAAGTAATTATTCTAGTATAATTAAAAAAATTCATAATAGTATAGAATAATAATTCAGCAACATATAATATTACATTTTTTTATATAGTATTAACTAATCAAAAATTAGAAATATCTCATGTTCTAAATAATCTTTGTTAACTTTTACTAAATATTTTATTAATTTTTTTTAACGAAGTACACGCAAAAAAAAATGGGACAAATTTTAACAAATCAGGTAGAAATGAAAAAATGTCCACCTGATTAAACTTTATTAAATTTGAGAAAATGCAGTAACAACAAAATGCTCTAAACACGCAAAATATTAAGTTGTTTCATGAATTCCGTTGTTTTGTATTAAAATATATTTGTTTAACATTTTTAATTAATGTAACTTTTATTTGATCTTATTAGATTTTATGATATCATGCTTATCTTAAAGTCAGACTTTTTTCTATGTTGTATTACAAGATATGTTATTTTAATTCAATTAGATGAAGTGTTACTTTTTTAATAAAGTTCATTCTTTTAAACAATCTATTAACATAATAAGTTTAAAGTTTTAAATATTTTATAATAATAAAATATAAAAGAAGAAAGATATTATTTAATCGCACAAAGTATTAATAATCAAATGCATTATTTTCATATTTTCTTTTAAATCTAAATATTTGAAAAAAATAATTTTTACGATTAGCAAAGACGCATAATGTTTTATGATAAGTTTAACTTTAAAAATGATCTCGAAAAGCAACAAAAAAGTTTGTTTATCAGATGAGTATAATTTCATGAGAAAATATAATTTATAATAAATAAATTTGTTGAAACATATAAATCAAGATATATAACATGTTTAAAATGATCTTTGTGAAAACATTAATAATTTTACTTAAAATTAATTTTTAATCTTGTAATTTGAAAATTATTGTTGAAAACAATTTAAGTTTCAAATAATGGTAATATAATAACAAAATTGCAACCAATTTTAATAATTATTTAATTGTTACTATTATTTTAATGTAAGAAATAATTATTATAAAATTAGTCGCAAATCAAAAATCTGAATTCTATTAGGTAAAAAATTTTGCTACACCGCATTCAGATATGTGCTTATTTTTTGTGTTTAACTTGATATATTAAATTTTTTGATATGTTCCATATACTATCTGTGGTTGTATAAAGTACTGTGTATTTAAATTCACCTTAGTTCTTTTTTTAAATAAAAATTTAAATATGAACAATCACTGAAAAATTTTTCACATCTAAAACATCAATTCCGTGTTTTTTATTGCCATTTTGTGTATATGAAAAATAAAAAAATTGGAAATTTTTTTCTAAAACTTTGTTTATTTATAATTTAAAAGTACTGTTTTTGTCAAGCATGATAACAGCAAAAAAATTATTATAAACAATACATATTTCTACGTTGCATAACTTTTGTATGAATTTGATTTCTATGTTTTATTTTCAAAAACCTTGTTCATATTGTAAAAACCTAGATAATCTGTTTTTATAATTAATTATTGAGAATATGCTTTTAAAGTGTTATATTCTCTACTAATTTCAAAATAAAAGTAGAAATATATAAAAAAATGAACTACAATTAATTGTAAAACATTATATTATATTAAAGAAAGAAACGGAGTAGTAATTAAGGGAAGCAATATTTAAATTCTTTATAAATGATAACATACACAACACAATAAATACCTGATCTAATTTCCTAAACAATAATAAATTGATTTGTCATTTTTAAAGATCCTTTTCAGCTAAAAGTTATAATGTCATATTTATCTGTTTTAATAATTTAGGAAATGTATTTTTTTGCAATTAATTCAATTTATTAACTTTAAACAATTCATTAGAAAATTAAAAAAATATTTTCATTTACAAAGGAAAATTAACATTCAAATGTCATGAAATCTATATTAAATCACCAAAATACTATAAATTCATTCGAAAAGCTATTGAAAATAAAATGATTTATAAAATTACAAATGATTTATTAGAGATCCTTTTCTTCCACAGAGTGATATGAATTACATTCTTAAAAAAGTGCTTTAAGAAAAAAATTCAAATAACGGATAAAAAATAAACAGAAATATGCTCTTAAATAAGATAAAATTTTAATAGCATATGTCTATTAATAAATATTTCATAAAAATTAAAGATTTTGTTCAAGTTTGTAAAACCTAAAAATGAAGTTTTTAATGTGTATCTGGAAAATTTTTTAGATCTTATAAAAAAATATTATCTATAAATAAGTAACAGCATATTGATTATTTTGTAAACAACAAATAAAAAAGGTAATGTAAAGTTTTATTAAAGCTAAGAGAGATACAATTAATGATATTGAAAGTTTTTATATATTCATGGTATAAAAATTAATTATTTAGTTGTATTTTGTAGATTTTTGTTTTTTTACATAGAAAAACGATTTTTTAAATTATATTTCATAATCATCAATTTTTGGTTTTTGGATATGTTAAGAATGATATTATACTTTTTAAAATATCGGTTGATTTTAGTAAATATAAATTTATACATATGGGATAATACTCAAAAAATTTTATTTTAAAATGTATTAAATAAAGAATTTTTCTATTATAAATCTACGTTTACATTATATACCCAGTTTTATTTACTATTATAATACATAATAGAAAAGTTGGTTGGTGAAAACATATCATGAAAAACTAGGTATACTTCTTTATATAATGGAGGAATTACAAGATTTGAGTGAATATGACGTAGTCTCAGGGGTGTAACAGCCCTATCTGAACGATAATAAATATCTAAGACATTAAATAAATAATATGTGCTTGAGGATTCCATTGAATTAACTGTAATAGCAACTTTTCTTCCTGTGGAAGATTTTATCCGACAATAGCAATTTCCAGTCACATTTTTACGTGTTAAATATAATTTTTTCGAATATGCCGTATACATTGTTTTTATTCCACATGAAGGATTATTGTGAACAGGGTACATTTGACAACTTGGGTAAAGGAAGTGAGGACCACAAACGCAACTTGAACAATCTCCATTTGGATATCCATGACTGTTGCATCCAAGAAGATGAGGGCAATCATTTTTACAATACATATAATTTAAACGTCTATAATCATTAAAAGTGAAACTTCTGAGTAAACTATATAAACTGTAAACAGGGGGATTATAGTACGAATAAAATTTGAATGTATAAGTAGTCTTATTGTATTTACCTCCAAAACGATTATCCAAAGTCATTACAGATCCATAGTCGAAACTTCCAAAGTAATTTTTTCTCTCACTTTGTTTTTTATAATATTTTTTAAATGAGAATTTGACATTTTTTAAATTAACTTTAACATATTTATCTCTATCATAACGTGTAATTTCTGGAATCATGCTCAATGCCATTCCAATGAAAAATGACAAAAGTTGTTTGTTATTTAAATCTGATACTTTTAAATAAATGTTTGTAGGTTTGTTTGGGTCGTTATCTAATTAAATATCAGAATCATTAGAAATACTTAAAAAATTTATTCCTCTATCGGTAATCAAAATTTTATTTTTTACAAATTTAATGCACACCTTTGCTTGAATATTTGATATTAAATATTCTATTTCATTTTGATATGATGTTGAATTATCGACGTAGTAGTATATTGAATGCGGTAATCTTGGTTTCAGTTCAGTTAACTTTTTCGAAGAGGCTTTTTTACTTGTTGTCTTTGCCTAAAAGAAGATATTACTTTTAATATTCAGAAATTACATTTTGAAAAATGCATAACACAGCTAATATAAACATTAAAGATTTTTTTTTCATTATGAAAAAAATATTTTATTTTTTCTTTGTAATTTTATAAAAATGATTTCTTAAATACTTTTTTTTCGAAATAA
The DNA here is from genome assembly GCA_963280985.1 of Strongyloides venezuelensis. Taxonomy (NCBI): domain Eukaryota; kingdom Metazoa; phylum Nematoda; class Chromadorea; order Rhabditida; family Strongyloididae; genus Strongyloides; species Strongyloides venezuelensis. The sequence continues at coordinate 22,321,575 of CAUJLX010000002.1, read as the reverse complement.
TGAACACATTTTAAAGTAAATATTGTTAAAATTACCGCAACTTTTGATTAATTAAATATGAAATAACATGACTTGATGTTTTGTTAATCATTTAATAGACATTTATTTAAAAATGAATATTTTATATTGATTTTGATATTGTGCAGAAGTTAAAAATTTTAGTTGGAAGTTTACAAACGATCCACTTTTGGAAGTAAATTCAGTTGATTTTCTACAATATATATTGTTTAACAAACATGTCATTAAAAACATTTGTATTATTAAATATACTTTTATCTTTTCTAGTGATATTTACTTCAGTGATACTAAAAAAGAAGGAAATAATATGATTATATTGAATTTAATGGAGGTTTAAAATTCCCTCAAAAGGTTAAAGGACATTGTCGTGTCCATAGATAAGCAAAATGGTTTTTTTTAAAAACATACAAAATATTGGCAAGTGAAAAAGCATTTTTTTATTTTTTACTAAATTATTTTCTATTTTTTTATTGGAATCACTTCATACACAAATACGCACTTCACAGCGACTTTTACCCCAATTATATTAAGAAAGAAACGGTGGAACTTAGCTTGTCCGCGATTATCCATTGTCAAGCGAAATAACGTTTTTAAAAAAAGAATAAAATATCGGTAACTATGGACAAACGAATATCAACCGTCTTACTTTTAAAAATTTTGACTTTTACAAATAATCTTGAAAAAATGTATAAAAAAGTTGAGTAATCAAATGCCTATAATTTTATATAAAAATCTAATTTTAAAAATTCAACCAAATAAAGATTATTTTTAATAATACCATCATATGCCAATAAATACTCTTTAAAAAAGCGTTTTTAATCTTATATAAAGTTAAATTTTAATATTGTATCTTTAAATAATTAGAAAATTACATAAGTTTTAAAATGATAAAATTAAAATCTATAGATGAAAAATTATTTCTATTTTCCCCTTAATATTTTGGACAAAGTATTTGCGTTTAAATCAGTCAAAAATCAAAAAAATCCAGATATTATTAGGCGGGACAAATTTATTACATTTATTGCAAATGTGTGTCTTATTTATCTTTTCTGTGTACCTCACTTTTAGTATTTTTAAACCTCTTTTTGATTAAACTTGGTTTTTTTTTCTATTTTCTATAGCATAATTGCAGCTTCTTTCTACCTAATTTACCAAAATCATCTACCACTTTGTCCATTTTTTTCACACATAGCCATTCTCTTATTTAATTCATCAATTTTTTGAAACATAGCAACTGTTTTTACCTAAAAATATTTTTACAATTTATAATTACTATAAACCGTTATAATAAGAGAAATCACTAAATGGAAATAAAGATACACCCACAGTTGATCATGAGAAAACAAGAAAAGATAAACAATGGTTACTCTTTAATGTTAAAATATTTCTTCATTTGTTGTCATCCATTTTTCATTCTCATTCTTGGTATCATTGTGTTGTAATATAATAAAAGGCTGATGATAACACTTCTCGAATACCTTTTTCTCATCCGAGCCACACAAGCAGCTACAACGAAACTTACAATTACATCATCACCATTTTTTACTAGTATAAATACATATTAACTAAATAAGGGCTAATGTGAATTTACCTAATTCTTTATACAATTTATTCTGAAGGAATTTATGATTTTTTATAAATTTATGGACAAATTTTGCAATTTCATTCCTATATACGATGTCAAATGCATTTTACTTTAAATCAGCGATAATCTTATGATACAGTTTTCCTAGTTAATATATTTTACCAGCGTTCTTGAATAAGTCAATGTAGATACCACAGGCATTTTTTACAATCAGTTCTTTAGAAGTGCTTTTTTTAAAAAATTTAAAAACTTCCTAAAGGATTCTAGTTTGTAACACTTTCATTGAGATCTAGATTTGGAGGAAATTCTGAAGAGATTTTCTATTGATCCTTATTGGTCTTGCGAGTACCTCCAAAATTCTAAATAAATTCGATCCATCCTCTAATGTAAAAATAGACAAAAGAACGGACATAATCCTATCAATATTGAGAGATTTCAGGTGATTTTCTATTCCACTGATAAAATTTTTACACTCCAAAGTACTATCAACAACGATAATGAAAACAAGTTACTATACAGTTTTAACAATCTCCAATCCAACCTTGTTATATAAAATTTTTAATTGCTCGGGAATAACAAAACCCTCTTTATATCCTTCAGAACAATTTTCGTTGGTACTTGTAGATTCGTTATTTCCCATTTTTCATAAAAACCTAAAAATAATATATTAAATTTCTATGATAACAAAAGAGTAAATAAAAGTTAATTTGAAATTTTTAATTACATTGGTGTAAAAATTATTTGGATTCAGTAAAATATCTTATATTTTATTAAAATGCAATTGATCAAAAATCACTTACCTCCTTAAAGTATACTAACTCCTGTTTGTTGTTTCATTGGCGATCATGATTTTTTAATGTCATCATTAAATATATTAATATAGACTAAATATGTTGGACAATTTTAGTAGTGATTTAAAAATGTTTCTAACTTTATAATTTTTGGTTTTATACTATTATATTATTAACAGTTGCTACATTGTAAACCTGTGAAGAAATATTAGTTGATTCTCACAGGGTAAATTCTTATATTATTTACATTGTTTTTATATAGCTTTTAGTTTTTGTAATAAAATTTATATTGTCTTTCTTGGTGCACTTATTCTTATAACAGGAAGTCGTATGCCAAAATTAAAATTTTTACTATTCCGACTGAAATAGTTGACGCACTTTTTTTCAAAAAAAATATTTTTCATAAAAATAAACTGTTTTTTTAATAAAAAAAGTTGAAATTTCTTAAAAGAAACCTTTCACCGAACATTCAAAGATTGTTGTAAGTTGAATATCTAAATTTCCTAGAAACTTTAATATCATTAATTTCTGCTCTCAAGCTATTATGATCATACGTTGATAGATGCTTACTAAATAATATTTCAACATTACTCTTATCAATTCTTGAGAACAATACATTTTCAAGTTTATTCATTGGTTATCTGTTGATGAAACTAACTAATATTTACAAACAGCTCCACTCGTTTCATTCATGGGTTGCTTGTATTTTATTAAAAAAAAAGAAAATACGTTTCAATAATAAGTGATTTTATTGTACATATATAAAAAAGTAAATGAATTATCACAAAAATATATCATATCACAAAATAATTTATTAAAATACTTACATTGTTGCTTTTTTATTTTTTAAAAACATTTTAACTTAATACGAATTTATGTCTACTTAATTAATAACTAATCGATTGTGAAATTATAATCAGACAATAACTAGCTGGTTAAAATAAATATTCGGTTATGAGCTAACTTTTTTGTTAGATTATTGACCATTCTTAATCATACCCAGCTAAACTTTAAGATATTAGGTATCACGTGAATGCCAATCTCTTGGAGAATTTGTACTTTCTGATAAAGTGTTAACGGGATCAGAAATATTGGAATTTGAGGAAGCACAAGTTTCTTTTTCAAATTCATCCTCAAATTGTTCATATTGTTTAAAACTTAAAAGAAGTAATTAGTTATTTTTTAACGTTATAACACTTACTTAATTTCACTACCGGTTTCCAAGCGTAAATCACCATCATCATCTGAATCATGATCTGGTTGTACATAAAGAACCTCGAACTTCAACTCAGTCTGCTCCATCATCTCCTTCATAAGTATCTTAACAGCATCATTATGCATTGCTCCTCTCAAATTATGTCCATTACAACTCAACAATGCATCACCAACAAATATCTCACCACACTTCTCAGCCGGTTGACCAGGATGGATTTCAGAGACAATTATCGGAACACCATGTTCTTTTCCACCAGTAATACTCATACCAAGACCATCAGCAGTTGTTGCTTTTTTAATAGTTGCTATTCTTATCTTTCCAACACCGTTTTTTGCAAGTTTTTCACCATTAAATTTATCTAACGGTGATGGTAAGGTTTTGGCATGTTTCCTCCCACGACAGGCACGGATAACTGTTTTATGGCGATGTAAATTTATCTCGGATTCAAGGACATTCCAAAGACGATCATGTTCCGAGCCCCTCATATCTCTACCAAGGAGTTGTATTTGTTGGATTCTAAAAATATCATATTTATTAATTAATATATAAAAATTACCTTCCAGCAAGTTCCTTATCTAAATATTTTGCTGCCAACCTCGCAGCATAAAGTTCCGCCTGCATAGAAGTAATAATTTCTCTACATCTACTATTATCTTTTCTAAGAATTTCAACAGCAGCCTTAACTTTAGTTGTCTCGAGATTGTCTTGTCTAAATCTTAATACCTCTTCATCCAGCTTTTTTCTTATCATATTACTTCCATGAGGGTCATTTTTACCTTGAAGTTTACATTGCATAATGTGAATGTTCGTTATCAATTTTTGTGATTCATTATCCAATGTTTCATTCAAACCTTTTGCCTCACATAACTCCTCTTTAGTGGAATACAACTCAGTCTCAAGTAAACGGTACATCCCAACAATATGTTGGTGACGTTTAACCAGTTCAGCAAAACACCCTGATAAAACACCGAGTTTCTGTCTAGCATCATATATTATATCACTTTGTTCAATATCAATATCTTCCATTAATAGATCAATTGATCTAAATGCATTATCAAAGTCTTTTTCTATACTGTCTAACCAAGATATCTTTGGTGATGGATATTTGTGTGTTACGGTACTGTAACATTGGGTTTTATTGGTAGATGATATTATTTTGTTAATCTCCTTTGACATGGCATCTAACTTATCCAATGGAGGATATGTTTCACCTACTTCAGTCATAGTATGAAGTAATATAAGATATTCCTAAAAATAGATATTAATAGTAATAATGAAGAGGCATATGAGGCAATTTTAAATGTACGACGGTATATAAAAAATTTAATCAAGAAGACGTGTAATAATAATTGCATATATAAAATACATTCATATTTTGCAATTTAAAAATTCATATTTCTCATTAATCAAAAGGAAGTATCTATAAATTTTTGTCAATACCATCAGGAGTATTAAAACTGACAGTAAAATTAAAAAAAACATAGTATAAAAGAGCACGATACATTAATAAAGATAAAACAACTAAAAATAAAAATCATTAGTATAATAAATTAAAGGAACAGTACAGAAAAAAAGCATTAGATGGACCGATAAGAACTTAACGATAAACAAAAAATGTAATGTAAGGTTTTAATTAAAAAAGCACGAGAATAGCCATTAATATATAGAAAACGTAATTTTCACTTAAAAAAAATCAATGCCTAAAAATACTTTCCTGAGAAAGGAAGAATAAAATTAATTTTAACATTTAAAAAAAAAAACATTTTAATAAAGTTAAAAGTTAATCATCTAAAAAAAGAGATACGTTATTTATCGAAATAATAGAGTAATTACAACTTTAGAGAGTCTTAATTATGTTAGATTAGAAAAAATTGGTAAATAACTATTTTTGTTTCTACGATACAATTAAATAAATGATGTTTATAAATGTGGATGATGTGTTTTAAATATTTATTCAATTGATAAATATGATTGTTAAAAAGAATATTCTTAATAATTATATTTTGATATAGACATATGTGTATTAGTAGGGTGATGTTAACGAATTATGAGTATAAATTTTCTTGAAAAAAAGATATTCGATTGAAAGAATATATATATATAATTTCTATTTTGTATTAATGAAACAAACTATTTACTTTAATTTTATTTCATTTAACAAAACTTTCCTTATATTTTAGGAATGATGCATGTTTATATATGGATGGGTGGTATTTAAATAAGAAAAGATAAAAAGATATTTATGCAAATTTTAAGATGAAAGCATATTCTGGGAGATGGGGAGACCTGGAGAAGGAAATGATATTATAAATTGGAAAAGGTTCGGATGATTCAATTTAATGTTTGTTTCCCTTTTAAACTTCAACATAAAGAACTTTTCAAAACATTAGTCACATCAGATTATAGTTTAAAAAGTTTTCCTTTTATCTATATCCATTTAACAATAAATATTTCTATAGATAAATATATATCCACCAAACTTGGAATCGCAATGAAAAAAAGCATTTAAATTTATTTTTTATATATGCTTATCAGGTAAATATTTAAATAAATAAAATTAGTTTTAGAAGAATTTAATCAAACAATTTTTTGCTTGAATTAATTTTTACACAATCTAATAAAAATATATAAATAAATTAATTTATAAATTGTTTATATATTCAAAGTCAAAAAAAAATCACATTCATTATATTGAAGATTCCATTTTACAATCAATCAACATATAAAAATAAACTGTCACTCATATTTTTATCTCACCATCAACAGCTAAATACACATGTTATTCATCTTTAAAAATATTTTAAAAATAAAAATAGTAAAATTCTTCCATCATAGTTATTATAAAGTAATTATGTAATAGGATATAATAAATCGAATTAAAATTAATTTGAAAGAATTTTAAAAATTATATTTTATATTATGAAAATTTATCTTCATTTAAAATAAAATATAAATTTAAAAGAGAGTATAGTTGTGAAAATTTTAAAAATAAATTAAGTTATTTTTACTGTTACGAAAAGTAGAGATTATTATATTTTTTTAAATTAAATATATTTAAAGTTCACATAGAAATGTATAAAGTAAAAAAGTTGAAGTACTTCAATTTTAATAGGCATGTCAAAGATGAAACTAGTAGTAAAAATAATAATCAAAATGTGAAAAAAATGTTGTGATAAAACAATTAAAATTGATGAGGAGGAATAGGCTATTGAAACATCATCAAAAAAGGAAAATATCAAGCTTCAAAATGTATGTTATTACAATAAGATGTTTTCTCAATGAATTTATTTTTTCAATATCTTTTAAAATAAATTTGGAAATACAAGAAATTAAGAAATTTTGGTAAATAAATAGAAAATGATTGCTAATTGCTTTAGAAAAAGAATTTACTTTCCAAATGTTAATTACTACATAATACTAAAATATATTTATTTAAAATTCTTAGATTGTTTTAAAATTTATTAACATGTACCAGGAAGAAATTTAATGACTTTTAAACATATTTTTTTAAAGATATTCTTGTAAAAATTACACTCGTGATGTACTATAGAATTATTTATATTGTTTTTAAATTATAAAAGTAAACGAGAGTACATTACATCTAAAAATATATTTCACCAAATGGAGAGATAAAAAAATGAGTATTTATATAATTTAAGTTTAAAAATAAAATGAAATCTGTGGAAATTCATTGATTAATGAGATTTATATTTATATTAAAGTATCCTGTCTATATTTATATATTTCAATTTTAATCAAATCTCGAAAAAACCACATAGAAATTAGGAGTCTATTGAGAAGATATAATCAGTTTAAATGATAGTATTTCCATTATATATAAATAGTGTATTTTACAAGATTAAATAAAATGGAGAAAAAGATTTGATATGTAGCATTAGAATATGTATATTTGTAAGATAATTCTTTATCATTAACGCCAAAATTCTTATTGTTAGGGGCATTTCAATGGAGTGGATTTTTGTAGGATAAAGGAAAAGGGTAAATAATGAAATAAAATGTAAAATTTAATTTAACAATAATGCAAATATGATTTAAAACATTTCTCTTTTTAAAAAAACTGTTTTATGGGATAAGAAAATCATGTGATGAAATTGGAAATGGATAGTTTTTGATTTACTAAAGTAATATATGTGAAATGTATGAGAGTCCCAATTTTGATTTTAATATTAATGATCTATTTATAAAAACAATTGTGCTTCAAAATAATGGAAAATTTCAAGCATCAAATGTTTTTCTAAAATAATAAATCATTTCTAAAAATAACATAACTTGAAAAAAAAATATGAAATATCAACAAAAAAATAATTTATTAAAAAAAGCAAATAATAAAATTTTTAATAATCACAATAGCTATAAAAATAAAGTTAGTAGGATGTATAAGTAAACTTATTACACAATGTTTTTATTTCAAATACTCATTCATAAAGTATAGTATTTATAGTAGTGGTAATAATGAAAAAATTTTTAAAATACACTGAAGAACACTTCTGGCGTTTTCATTAAAATTACTATTTATGAAAAGAAAGATTAATTGTATATTAATGAAAATCAAACTTTGTTTTATTGTACATTTAATAATATTAAATATATGTAATTTGAAATATAAATTTTATATGATGAAAACATAATATAATGAGGGTGTTTATCAAAAGAAAATAACGTTTGGTGTTAATGATAAAATTAATATTTTATAAAATATGATTCTTATGTTTTCCCTCATTAATTAAGATTTAAGTATTTATTACTTTTAAAAATACAACATTTGTATTAAAAAATTTAAAAAGTAAAAGAAAGTTAAATTTTTTATATTATTATTTTATCAAAATGAAGGAAATTAAAAAAAGTTTATTAAGAATTAAATCTTCCAGTAAATTTCAATCCATAAAGGAAAAGTAAAGTGGTTTAAAGCTCTTTTAAACAATCGAAAAGTATTAGAGGGTTAAAAAGTTTATGAGTTAGAATGATTAAATCTTGAGTCAAGATGAATTTTAAGACACATAACAATTAAACCATTCCCAGGTCTAGAGAGGTATTTTGAATTGTTAATAAAGAAAAGAAGATAGAAAATAAGTCAAAAGAGAACGTTCTAATTTATCATCAATTACCATATATAACGGCATTCTTGTTTAGAAGTGTAATGTATTGTCAAATGACATATAAGTTAAATAGAAATTGTAAAATAAATTTTTATTGTCCATTCAACAAACTATTTACTCTCCACTCTCCCATTTATACCAACTTCTTACAACACCCATAAAAAATAATTCACAAATAATCAAATAAAACATACCCCTTACAAATACCAATAAAAATATGATTATCCTCATGCAAACTACCATAAGTACGGGAAAATAGTATAATAATATCACGAAAAAAAAATACTTTTTAGTAAACGATAACCCTGTGAAAAGACAAGCAAGATAAATGATAGTTTAAAAGTTTATCCCAGTTATGAGAGAAGATATTTAGATAAAAAGAGATATGATAAAATGAAAAACATTACTGGATATGAAAATTTAAAAATATTATTTTCAGAAATGTATCTTAATAGGAGATTGTTTTCATTTCCTAAAAATTGAACAAGTGGGAATGTAATTAGATTAAAGATTTTATTTTTAAAGTTTTTTTATATTGGTATAATGGAAAAAGATATTATTTTTAAATTTTATAAAAGGAAAATTTAAAATTATATTGGTAGATATATTACTTCGCTTTCTAGTTTGACAATAATTAGATAAGTGTATTTTTGTAAAAAAAAATAAGTTAAAAACATACATAATATATGACTCATATATACCTATTTTTATTTCTTATTAAAAATGTTAACAAATATAGAGGAAATTCTATACATATCTAAACATGTTTCAAAAAAGTAATTATCAATTAAATTTTTTACACGTAAAATTTCTTAAAATTCTTAAAATAACCACAGAATAAATATTCATATATCACAACAAAAAATTCTCTTATTCCTATGAAAAAATCAAAATGTCACGAAAAACATCAAACATCAATCTCCACATAAAACACTTTTTTTTTACATTATACAAATATATATCTTTGATAAGGAATAATGAAAAAAAACAATAAAATCTTTCAACTTAACTCTCAATAACCTAAAACTATAAGTTGTTTTTAAAGTTTTTATATCTCAATAAATGGATGTCTTTTTTTATAATTTCAATATATGTCAAAATATCTTTTATTAACTTTTTGAGGCGATATATATCAACAGTGAAATAAAAATATATATATTTACATCTCTAGAGTTTTGGTGTATCTTAAACTCCATTGAGAATCATTTATAACAAACCACACTATCTTTTTGATTTATTTATATTTTTACGATTTCAATAAATTTCAATCTCATTTACATCAACTGCCGTTAAACTTTTTTATATGGAAAAGAATTGTTTTAATATTATATTTTAATATTCCGAATATAGCGAGAAAGTACATATAAATATATTTTTTGGTTTAAAATGAATTATATATAAATAAATAAAATATAATTTTAAAGAAAAATTAGATTGTTATTAGATTAATGTACAGTGTCTTTTGATTTGTGTAGAAAATGATTTATATATGGTTGTGGAAATGTTTAGCATTGGTTAGTATACATTTAAGGTACCAATTGTATTGTTGAAGAATAATTTTTTTACTGGAAATGGTATCTCGTTTGTCTCACTTCGATTGAAAGGAATCTTAAAAAATGATTATTAGAAAAAAATAAGTTTATTATTACCTCTGATTTTGAAATGGAGAAACGGTTGTAGATTTCTTTTATTGAAGATATTTGATTTTGTAAGATGAAGGAGCAATCCTGTGTATTTTGTGGATCCTTAAATAGACTTTTATTTTTAATTCTATCAAAAATTATTTCATTTAACTTTTGATTAAACAATGGTACACCAAATACAATATCAAATATTACAAAATCTTCGAATTTCTCATACTCATTCAATGAATCTTTACAATTATAAACTCTCCTTGGATCCTTATTAACAATCGAGTGTTTATTAGTCCTTTCAAAAGGATATGTAGATGATTGATTTGATGACTTAGATTCAATAGAGGAAGTTATATTAACACTATCCCCATCCAGAGAGGTATTTTCTTTGGTATCACAATTAGTCAATTGAAGGAGAACAATATAACCACACAATGAATTTAAATTTAATTCTTTATTTAATTTTATTATGCTTGGATGATTTTCAAAACTTTTTTCCTTATTTGTATCTTCAAATGGAAATGGCACTAGTATTATCTCTGAATCATCGATTATATCACTATATGCTTGTATCATGACAGGTGCCGTTGTCAGAGAATCATTTATTGATGATAAACATTTTTCTATAGACAATATACTTGGTTCATGAGTATTGGAATAGACAATTAACTTATTATAATTAGCAAATTCATTTGGAATTCTTGTCAATCTCTCACCCATAGGTATCCACATTGAAGGTGGACCATTTTTAGATAACTCATAAATATGAAGTTTAAACCATGGAGACAAAAACATAACAGTAGTTGCACCAAAATAAGGAATAGACAGTGGTGGTATAGAACAAGCCTCTGTACTTAACGGTCCCATCGTAACAATAAATTTATAACTTTTCTCCATCATTTTTTTCCTCACATTTTTATCCAATGAAAGAAGTGACTCACCACGTAATAAATCGATTTCCCCTATTTCACGTAAATTTATTATAGTTTGCCTTAATGTCTTTGCATGTTCAGAGTAATGTTGTGCCTCACCCTCAGAGAAGAAGTTTACATGCTTAAGTTCATCAACGAAACTTCCCACAGCTTCATCTGTTAATCTACCAACTTCAAATAATGTCACGGCATGATGTTTTAGGGAGGCAGATAAATTTCCCATCATAAGGAAGGCAGTTAAAGTTGAATCGAAGATGAAACCGATTCTTTTTGATTGATCAGATCCTGAACCAGAGGTGTTGTTTCCTGGTGAAGGAAGTGATGCAGCAATATTTTTAGCATTAGTACTGGAATTTGATAAAGTATTCTCCACCTCAGCTATCAACTCATCATCATCAAATTCTGTGGCATTGGGAGATGCAAGTGAGTTAGTTAAATCAGATAAGTCAAATAATGTTGAACTTGTTGATAGCGTCTCAACAGTGGGTGTTATAACAATATCACTAAGTACCATATAATCAGCCCATGTCTTGTGGAGAGCAAAATTCTCCAAACCAGTAACTCTTTTTTTGGCAAAACCTAAACGACAAAAAACAGAGATAGCATTCTTGACAAGTTGTAAATCAACATCCAAAACTTCAGATAACTCCTTAATTGTCGTCTGTTCATCAATTGCAACAAAAATTTTATAAAGCAATGTTTCGATACAGTCACCTGTTACGCGATTCATTACGAAACCATCTAGTGGTGGTACGTAGACGTAATCTTCGTTTTGTATTGGTACACTTAGGTATATCATGGTTTTTTGGTATAGTATTTGGAGGACGGATTTATCTAGTGTTCCGGCTAATTGTGAACCACCATCTAGTATTAAATCCATGACGTCTCTTTCTTTTTTGGAAAGACTCTTTAATTCTGTATCATGTACCACACCAAGTTCAATCATAAACCATGGTTCGATTAAGATGTTAATTGGTCTTTGTGGTAAAAGATCTTTTATGTTTGTTTTTCTCCTAAAAATACCACTTTTAGATTTTGTCTGATAAACTAAATCCATATACTCATTTCTACCAATCCCGAATAATCTCAAAACATCCGCAGCAGTAAAATTAGGCAACGAATCATAGGACCTCTCTGTCTTGATAGTATCTTCTATCATTTGTGAATAATAAATAAACGGGGTAATCCCTTTAGAAACATAAATATTCGATAAATGATAAGGATACAACATCAAATACTTCTGACTATAACTAATAACAACATCATAATAACCATCTTCATTCTTTCCCTGTTTCTCAACGAGATTCCCCTTGAATCTTAATTGATTTTTTACAGAAAAATCAAGGACCAACTTATCATACTCCTTTTGAGAACCACCCAATAATGCTACCAATTCTTGTGGTAACTCTTTCCACGCTATATTCTTCCTAATAGCATCATCAATACTTAAAGACATCTAAAATAATTAAAAAAGTTACAGCTGTTAATGTTATGTGGTTAATAACAAGAAACAGTTAGTGTAAAGATAAATGAGGACGGATTTTAACCGTAGATGTAATTAAGAGAATTAATATTATTATAAAAATATATTTAAAATTTCCTAAAAGTTTATATATAAAGTATTTCAATTAAAACTAAAATGTATTATTAATAGATAGTAACTATGGTGTATATTTTGGGAGTAAAAAAATTCTCCATTCTTAAATATATCCATAAAAACAATATAAAAAGTTTACCATACCATGGTAAATGAAAAGTTCAAAATACAATTTCCCAATTTTTTTTACTCCTAAAATTAAACATCTTAAAATGCTAATTATAAAAAAAAGTTACATCATTAATGTTCGTTATGTAAAAAACAAAAGAAATAAACAAAACAACTTGACCTATTTCAAAAATAACACTAATTAACATTACAAATCAATTTGTTTACAACAATATAAATATATATTAATACCTAATAATCATTATATAATAATATCACTAAAATATGCTCAATTTTTCTTATTTTTTTGTGATAATTAAATAATAAAGAAATTTAAAAAAGAAATCTAAAGTGGATTATACTCTGTTATACAATCTAAACCATGTTTTTTTCTACAATGTATATCCAATCTATCAACTCTATAAAACTTTGCCTTACACCCCTTAACAGGACACTTTCTTGGAGGTATTTTTAAATGTTCTCTAAACACGTGTGCATCCATATTTTTTTTATCTGCATAGGCTGTACCACACTTCTTGCAGGCGTATGGTTTCTCTCCGGTGTGTGAACGTATGTGGCGGACGAGGTTTGATTGGACCTTAAAACGTTGATCACAATAATTACAAATATATGGAGCTTCTTTTGTATGAATACACCTAACATGCTTATCAATTGCTGATTTCTCTTTTGCTCTATAACTACAATATTGACAGGTGTAGGGACGGACATCATAATCTGAGGGAGGTATTGTCATTGGAAGTGGTGGTGTTGATTTTGTTATTGATGGTGGGGATGGAGAAAGACATGATGATGAATTGAAAAATGAACTTGGTGGTTGGGGACTGTTTTTATTGAAGGTGTTTGGTTTAAGAGTTGGTAATTCATGTATTGGTATCTCTTGTAAATGAGTATTTTTTTTTGTTGTGAATAGTGATATTTTTCTACCATCCATCTCAATGTCATTGGAAATTGGTAAATCGTTGGAGTTATTGAGTTCATTTGATAATTTTGAACCACGGTAAACGTAATGTGAAACGGAATTTAATTTTTGTTGAGCTGTCGTCAGGACCTCTTCAGCATTTTTAGCAAGTTTATTATCCTCAATCTCTCTGAATCTTGATTTATTAATACCATATGTTCCTGTTTTTCTTCCACCTTGGGGACCTTTAACATACTCACAATAAATCTCAACATAAGCCTCTCTATTGTCCATATTTAATGGTAAGGATGGCTCACGATGACGTGTATACTCATCAGACAAAGTACTCAAATCATCTTCAGGATACATAGAATAATCATTATTAGGAGCAGAGGAAAATATTTTAAATGTACCATTATCTGAGTGTACCTCATTGTCATATGAAAGGTTAACCCTAACATCATAATTGTTAATAATTTGTGAAATTAATTGATCCACTTCCAATATATTTGCAGCTGTATATATTTGTTCAAGCTTGCATACCTTTTATACAACGTAAAGCCCCTGTGTAAATATAATCAATGATGGTTCCTAATTCATATGCTCCAATAGATGGGAAATATTCTTTAATATCAAGAATATTATTATCATTATTAACACTAACTTTGAAAATATTTTCAAATGCACCACTGAAAGCTGATAAGACATGTTTGTGGCAGTCACCGATAAATTCATTACCACACATTATTGTACAATCAACAAGGATGTTGTCTATTTTAAATTTTTCTACAGCATTCTGGAAACGATGTACATGATATGGATCTACAAGTGAAGGTAAATCATCCTCCGAGAGGCGATAGTTTTTTAAGATATCAACAATAGCATAACAACCTAATCTTGAAGCTGAAGTTTCTAGGGTACTTGTTATTTCTTTTATACGACCATCGTAGATGAAATCGAGAACAATTTCAAGGTCTTTTTTGTTTAATTTTGTCATACTCTCATCCATGTCAATAAGGATTGCTGAGTGTTTTTTTAGACCGTTTAGGGGTGCCGACAATCTTGTACAGTAAGCTAGAAGGAGCAGTCTGTTGCACCTTCTAACAGTTACTCCATTTAATCTTATTTGTGTATCCATACAACTTCCATCCGGGTCATTATTCTGTAAAAATATTAAAAATACCAACAAATCCATTAAAACATACCCTTTTTTCTTTAAAATAATTAAATAAAATATCAGAGTGTGACAATTTCGGATTGAAATCCTCCAACGATGGTAATAACTCCCCAAAATGGGTACCCTCCTCCTCAGGAAACGTATCCAAAGAAAGATCATCAGGCCTGTAAAAAAATCAATAATTAAAATAAAAATTACTATTAAATTAATAAGTTTTTAATATTACGTTAACTGATCAAAAAAAGGTTCCAACTCCATATAATGTTCGTTTCCATCCTCTGATTTAATATTTAATGAATCAGAAAGGTATTGTAGACTATTGAAGAATGTATCATTAAATTCCGCAGTCATGTAATAGTAAAACTCTCGTAAGAGCTTTGATGTGTAGTTACAAACTGAAAATATAGTTAATATTTTGTTTGAATTTTATTTTTATTTAAAGTCTAATTTTTATAATATTTTAGAAATATAAAATAATAAAAATTTACCATATGAAATTAGTGAAATTTCAAAAAAAAGGCTGTATGTGAGGTGGAAGATACATAATACAGAAATATAATTACTTAATGTTTTATGAAAAAATATACATATATTTTAAAACAGACTCTTAAATGGAAAAACGAGTTGGAGGAATGTAATTTAATTTCATTAAAAAGATCCCCTTCTATATACTTCTGTTAGAATTAAAGGAAAAATTTTTTGATATATATAAGAAGGTTTTTTCAAATTTATATTTTAATCTATTGTCGATGAGATAAGAAAAGAAACTCTGTGTTTACTAAGTATCTGTGCATCTTTTCTATTTCTTGCTCACTTTATTTTAAAATAATGATAAGAACAATCAAATATAATGAATGTAGTAATGGAGAAGATAAATTTTTCCTTCAATAATGAGATTTTTTTATTTGTGGTAGATCTTTTAGTGGTTTATATTTATAATTTAATAAAGAGAGATATTTTTTAAAGATGATAAAATATTTTAACAGATTATATTATAAAAAATTTATACAGTATATATCAAATTATGTATTAAAATTTAAGACAAACAAAAGAAAACTAAGTAAATAACGAATTCTTTTTTGTAAAAATATTTTGTTGTTCCCGATCCACCTATAAAACATTCCTTTTCGTACATCAAACACTTTGAAAATATATTTATTTACGTTATATTACTAAACAATAGACTATATAAATCTACAAAAGATATGCCGAAATTATAAACAAGCATATAAATAAAAATTATTTCTACCGTCGACTAAAACTAATAAATGAAATCTATAAATGACTAAAAAAACTTTCTACAATATACTTTAATATTTCCATTATAAACTTCATCGTTAATAATTTTTAAATATATAACGAATAAAGAGTGTAGAAATTTTTTCATTCTTTTGTGAGAAAAGAGATAGAGCAAAATTGCTGGTAGGACGTTTAATCTTATTTATTATTTATTCATTTAAACGTTCTGGTAGTTGTTGTTGTCCTGTAGGAGGTTTGTTACAACCCATTCGAGACCTTTCTTCCCAGTTTTTGCGTTTTTGGAGTACACTCTTAGGAATGCTTTTTCACAGGTATCTGCGAATGCCGGTAAATTAACTGTTACTGACACTTCCTGTTTTAGTACCGTCTTGTTGGGTTCTGTGGAATGTGGTTGATATGTAAGTTTTTCATCAATTTTCACGAATCTTGAGGCACTCAAGTTCCTCGTTAACAGGCTCATTTGTCTATTATCTACATCAATTTCTGTATATTCATGTGAGTATTGTGTCCCTGAGAATCCTATTAACTACAATTAACATTTTTACATTACAACAATAAAAAAATTTTACACAATTACCTTTGAAGTCCAAGTAGGTATGTCAAATTGTGATTGCAAGATACGTTCTGACTTCAAAATAGAATTTTCAACTTTATGACTCAATACATCGATCCCAGTTACACTCCCATTTAATGGATTAGGATATTTTCTCCAGGCTGCTGTCACAACTGTATGCCAAGGATGACTATAAAAATATAATTAAAACATTAAAAAACATAAAAACATACTCAAATATATACTCTTCCGTAAAAAACTTCATTATTAATAGATGAATATAATATTTATATCCAATAAAATAATACAAACAGTTCGAAAATATCTAAAAATAAAAGTATATTAATTTAAAAATTCATTAAAAATAATAAAAATTGATAGAGCGCTTTTTATGATAAATTATGGAATAAAGTTGTTTTTTAATAAAGATATATAGATAAATAATAAAATAATATAGTCGCATGGTGGTGGAGTAAAAATACATTATGAAATATAAATAATGTTTGATATAAATAAGCATCATTACATATGACATTTTCCTCAAGTAGTTTGTCAAAGTGAAATAATAACTTATTGATTTATTGCGAAAGTATCATACTGATATTCTCGTTTTCCTATTTTTGAAGCTTAAATATTGTTTAAACATAGGTGGAAATAGCTTGAATTATTGATGGTTGACAGGAAATTAATGTAATACTGATGCTTGATAGTATAAATAGAATACTTTTCACCTGTTAGAAACGTCTAAAGGTATTTATAAATTAATATATTATTACAAACTCATTATACAAAGTGCAGTAATAAAGAGATTAGAAGTTTAAATTTCTATAACCGTTTTTTATGAATTTACACTCATCTGGGAGTCTATCTTGTTTTCCATAGGAATTACAATAATTTCATTGAGAAACTGCCTTGAGTAAACATGCAAACTTTTTGAAATACTATACAGTTTCTATCATGTTATTTAAAAAATATAAACAAAACTTTGAAAAATTTATAATTTTAAATCTTATCATTAAAAAGAAAGAGTAAATATTTTAAAGCTACAGTTATACTTCTTAAATTAGACTGCATATTGATTTCAAAATTTCTAAAATTTTTATTTAATAATATATTTTAAAGTATATTTTACTCTAAAGATTATGAAATTGTTCCATATGATCAATCCCATGACACATTAATATACTTAAATATAATATGTAAGTCGAGCATAAAAATCATAAAAAACGATACTAATTTAAACGACAAAAATTTAATCATAAGTACACTCTAAATAAAATATTCTTTAGAAGTGCAAAGATTGTAAATCAAATGACGTGATGTAGAACATGCATTACATCACACTATTGCAATATAAAGAGATACCAGAATGCAAATAGTAAGAAGAGTTAGAGAAATAAATATATGAAAGGTGATTTAACCATTAAATAATGTTAAAGAGACTGTATAACTTTTATAAAGGTATAATTATTTTTCCTAATAATATTTCTCATATATCGAATAATATTTATATATGATAATAACACTAAATGTCTAATTAATAATCATCTTCTATATCGGGATTAATTTCAATCATTCCTGTGTGGATACCAAAAATAATTGACAAGAAAACAGCACCAACAACAAATAACCCAATCTTTATATTAGAATCATCCTCATTCCCTTTAAGATTAAACTTCTGATCTTTAAAATGTCTCCTAACATTAGCCTCCTTCTGTGCAATCAACTTCCTAGCCTCCCACATTGGTTTATCCTTATCAGATAACCTCTTTTGTTCCTCAGGAATGACAAGATAAATACTCAAAATGGATTCAACAAACCTAACTAAATTAGGATAACCTTGTAAATAAACTTGTAATTTATCTGAAGGTAAAGGTAATTTTAGCAAAGGAGCAAGGTAACCAAATATTAAAGCATCCAAGGAACTTGGTTTATCTCCAAAGAAATATTTTTTATCCTCCAACTTCATGGAGAGTTGTGTTATCGTTTTCATGGCAATCTTTATTATGTCTGATGAGGAGGAATTTTTTGCCTCAATGTATCCTAATTCTTTTTCTCTAATATCTTTAATCTTGTATAATTTTGAGAAAAAAGACATTTTTGAGAAATACCATCTGTGAGTTAGTGTTGTGTAGTTGGATTCATCGTTCCATAATAAATGAACCTATAATTGTTTTATTAATGTTATTGAATGACAATAAACTTACAATAGCTGGGTAAATTGTTTTTTTAAGGTATGAATAATATGCATCTACTTCAAACTTTTGAGCTGTTGTTAATTCTGAATCCAGTACTAAATCCTAAAGTGTATTAAGCATATATTTGTTTGTACTTTAAAGTGTAAAACTCACAAATGCCCATTTCCTGGCATACTCAACAAATTTCGGGAATTCTGTTATATTTTCAACTTCATTAGTACCATTGTTTGTAATCTTAAAGTTAGGAAGTGACTCTATAAAGATGTTATTAACTTCAAAATACCTTTATCAACAAAAACTAACTTGTAGGACTGATGGATGACTCAGCCGTATGAATGATAGTGACAGGTAAAGCACAAAACTTACAAGCTGCCTTAAACATTTAATAAAATTAACGATAAAATAAGTACTTATATTTTTGTTATTCCATAACAAAACGACCTACCAGAAATTGGAGACATTCAACGTCAAAAGACAGTAAATCAAAATCTGAAGGCCAAACAAACAATTCAATTGACATTATTTAATGAAGAAAATATACTTAGATAAAATATAAAATATATAAAAAAAAAAATCAGATATGTATATATATCACCAAGCATTGTCTTATCGAGAAAATGTTTATGTTAATATGTTCTTCAACCGGTCATATCGTTTTAAAAGTATATTTTATCAAATGTTTGCTATTCTAACTAGTATTATTATGTGAAATTTTCAATCATTCCATGCAATGATCAATTTGTTTGTCTATGATTCATATAGGTAACGATACCCGTGTCAATAAACACGAGATTTCTTTTTTTTTATTAAATTTCATAAATCCTATTTAGTATGCATTGGGGATATACATGTATAAGTAATTAATCGTTATTTGTTAACCTTTTATTTAATGTATCTTACCATTTTTTTTAATAAATACACTACCAATTGGTCGTTACATATTCAAACCTCAATTAAATTGTGTACTTCTATTAATGTGTAATAAGATATTTGAAGTATTATTTCTATAAAATATTAATTCTAATCGTTTTTTTAGAGGAATAATGAGTAAAGATAACCACTCTCCACCTCCACCTTATCCAGGACTGAGTTCTTATGAAACCAAAATTAACATGCCTCCAACATTTGGTGATACACCTAATTCACAATCATACAACCATCAATTTCCACCACCACCAAATATTTCTTCTAATCAACATTCAACTGCAACATCTGCAGGAGGAGCACCTCCAATAGTATTACGCCTAGCTAAATTCGGTCCGTTACCAATAGAGACGGATTGTCAATTTTGCAATGTAAGTGATTTTTGATCTACTTATAAACGACTTTACATCAATAAATATCACCACATTTACAATTTTTTAACACAATATTAAAATATTATATATATTTTTATTTAGGCACATATTGTAACAAAGACACAAAATGTTACTGGCTCACTTCCCTACATCGTAGCAACAGTTCTATTTATCCTTGGCTTCTTCTTTATTTTCCCATTTTTTTGTATTTGCCTCCCGTTCTGTGTTGATATGTTCCTTGATACAATTCATGAATGTCCAAATTGTCATAAGGAGGTTGGGAGATTTAAAAGAATGTGATGAAGGTAAAATGTTATTATAGCTTGTTGTAACAAAAGTTAACTGCGGAAATTTCTTAAAATTCTTAAATGTATAGTACAAAAATTTGGTTTACAATTATAAATTTTTTAATTATTGTGAAATGTGTATATGCGTCAATATGTAAATATTAACCACCCAATAAAGAAAAAGTTATGGTATCGTTATTGATGTTATAAAAATATAATCAAGGAGTAATTTTCTTTTTTTACTTTTTTGGATGTTTTACTTTTTTTTTTATACAGACTGAAAATATATTCATTAACTAGATTATTATGTAATGGTTTTGTGGATTTCTGAAAGGTTTACCCCATATTTCAGGATATGATAATTACCTATTTTTGTTTTTTTTTTATATTATGAGAACCAATGATTATGTTTTTTATTTTGTACTTTTATTTGCCTTAAAAATAATACTACTTTTTAGTATAGGTGTATATATAGAAATGTTTTTATCATTGTGATACATTTTTTTTACTAGAGAATAATTATTAACTCTATAAAAATAATTTAGGTATTTAATGTCAAACGAAAAGAGTGGAATACCTTCAGCTCCAGCTCCAGAAGATGTTCAGAGAGTGAATGAACAAAGACAAGAACAAGGGAATCTGTACCCTACTGTAAATACGAATTTACCTCCTTCATATGATGAGGCAATCAAAGAGCCATCTCACCATCCTGGTATGGCAAACAATCCAGTTCCCCCATATCCACAGTCACCAGAAGGGTATATACCAACAGATGCCGGACCAGGTTACACTCCAATGGTTCAGAACCTCCATCCTCTACCTCAATCAGGTCCAGCAAGTGTAACAGTAATAAGGAGTGTCATAACAAATTGTTGCTTTGGAAAACACCCAGTTCAAACGAGATGTCCACATTGTTTTGTAAGTTTCATGACAAAATAATATTACCTCACTAACTTAACTTTTTTCAGAGAGACATAACAACGAAAACAATGGAGACAAATGGTAGAAGAACGTGGTGTATATTTTTTGCCATATTTTTATTAGGATTTTTCATTCCAATAGCCTGGTGTTGTTTATGTTTACCATTTTGTAGCAGTGACTGTCAAGATGTTCTTCACTTGTGCCCACATTGCAAGAGTGTTGTTGGGCATTATAAGAGAGACATATAAAATTTATGATTTTATTAATTAACATTTTTAATGCAATTATTTTTTTATTATCTATTTTTCGCTTATGTAACTTTTTTTAAGAAAAATATCATTCAATGTAATGAAGCTGTATATATATAACAAAAAAAATTTAATTAAATTTGTAACTTTTAATATACTTGTATGTTTAAGCGAAAATAAATTGTTTAATAAATGTTTTTTTGATTACCCATGTTGTACTGTAGTTTTTACTGTAAATCTTTGAATATTAGATTCTCAAAGTTCTTTCTTTATTGGTGTAGAAATGACTAATGTAATATTCCGTTTATATATCAACCAAGAATATTTTTATTCATATCAAAGATTCTATTAATCTCTATGTACTTTTATCTTCTAAACATCTATGAAAACTTACGTAATAAAAGTTATTTATGCAGGAATTGGTTGTTAAGGATATATTTTTTATAGTCCTTTTTATTTCATTTAATAATATATAATACCATCAATTAAAACCTAACTAAAGTTAACTATACAGATTTACTTGCATCATACTTGCAAAAAAAACACCTTTCCCATATACTCTTTAATTATTATGTTTTCTACAAAATAAAAATACTATTACATTCAAACAACGTCATGACTATCATAAAAATTCACATGCAAAAATATGTATAATTTAAAGCAAATGAATTACCCAACAACAACTCAGATTACCAATAAACTAAGTAATATACGATAAAAAAGTACAAAGTTAATAGATTACATGTCAAAAAGATGTCTCTTTGACATCAAAAGTTATTAAGGAATATTCGAGAAGAATTGGTATCCAGTATATATAGTAAAACTCTTAACAGTATTTCATTTACCAAATCATTTATTTTTAAGCAAATCATCATTTGTATTGAACTCTACTATTTTTTGTCTGCTGTAAGGAAATCATGAATTTTTCAATGCATATCCCTGCCAAGGATAGGAAACTTTTAAGGAATACAGCGAATTTTTACTTCAAGGATCTTGAAGCTGTAAATAATAATCATGATGGAAAGGTCTTCATGGAAAATTTCTATAAATATAAAGGTTTTTTGAAGAAAACTGAGAGTTATTATATTAAGGTATGTTTTCAACTATTTTAGAACTTTTATATCTTGCTTTGTTTAGATTACTAATGTTAACAATGATACTATTCTCAACGACCTAAGAGAATATTGTGATTTTATTCCGTTGTCATCTGGATTCTTGTCCTCTGATGTCCTCACATTCTGGGTCGTCACCCAGAACGAGGCTCAATCACTCACAGCATTGTCAAGGAGGATTACCCACAACGGATCTTCTATCATCATTGATAGTATCCCAGGAAAGTACCGAATATGGAATAACTTGACAGAGGACAATATCAAGAGTATCAACGAAGTTTGCACATCAAGATATTCACCTGAGGACAACGTCTTGGATCTCACTTCTTTCCTCCATGAGGATATATTTAATAATGATGAGTCTCCTGGAATTACATTGGAAAAGGTTGATGTAGTATTAGTAATCGCCAAATTTATTCTCGCTGAGTGTCCAAATGTCGAGAAGATCTCTTTCTCCTCAAACCACTTACACAGTCTTGAATGCTTGGAGCCAATCTTGCACGTTGCTAAAAAGTTGCACACCATCGACATCTCCTTCAACTTCATCAAGAATGTCTCCTGTTTTGGTGTATTGAAACGCTTCAAGTTTAAGGAGATATTTGCAAAGCAATTTCAATCTGATAAGTTCTTTTACTTGGAGGATAAATGTGCCGTTGCACATATAAAATCAATTCTTCAAACCACACGTGAGGATGAGGATAATAACAATATGGAGGTTGTTTATAACCCTAAATTGAATTTGAATGACTTTCCGGAATTTAGTACTCACTTCCAGTATGAGGAACACTTCTTGGCTACTGATCCTATACGAGTATCATTCTTCAATAATACTCCAAGTTTGGAAAAGGCTATCAAAGCATTCTTCCAATCTTATGCCATCATATTTGATGATGATGATTTCGAGAAGAGAAGGAATTTGAAGAAATTTTATCGCACAAAGGTCAGTTTCTCACTTTGTATCTCACCTATTCATGATGGACGTGGATACCAATACCATTATGGGAAGGAACAACTTAGGGATTCAAGGAATGCGGATTTTCTAAAGATAACCCACAACATGATGAAACCTGGGTATTATGAGGGTAAAACCAATGAAGTACTTTTCAAGGGAAGTGAAAAGACTATTAATACTCTCTTAAGTCTTCCCCGATCAAAACATGATATGTCAACTTTTGTCTACGACATCACCTATTCTGATGAGAATGTTGTTATGTTTACAGTTAAAGGATTGGCTAATTTTGGAAAGACCCGTGAACTTTCTCCTTCTCAATGGACTTCTGATGATGTCAAGTTTGTGGTCCGTAACTTTGTCTGCTCAGTTCAGAAAAGATCTGTAATTAAGATTGTTTCTGAGCTTGTAACAATCTACCCTTCAAATGAGTGTGGATTAACATGGTACAGAAAATCATTAATGTTATTGGAACCCTCTGATAGTACTGAAAAATTGTTTGGAAAAAAAGAGATGGAAAAGAAGAAGGTTGGTGTTTTGGCTGAGGAGTTCTCTGAATTGTCTATTAATGAAAGTTATAGGAACCATTTGATTGAGAGATTATGCTATGAAACGAAGATGATACCAAAATATTCTCTTAGATGTTTGATGGATTGTGACTATGACTACTCTAAGGCTTTGCAAGCTTTTAATAATATGAAAGATGAAATTCCTAAGGATGCTTTTGATAAGAGTTTTGAAATACCACCATTTTAATTATTAATAATTTTGTATAAAGAGTTTATAAGATTTTTTTTTAAATTTGTATTATTATGTTAATAAATTTTAAAAAGGATTTTTTTTTGTTTTGATTTTGATGGTTTTGTGTTTTATTTTCTGGAAGGAGTTATTGGCATTTTCTTATAGTCGTTGTTATATCATTTTCATCGGTATGGGTATTTAAGGAATGAATTCAACATCATGATTTGCAGATTTTATTTTTTATCTGTTGTATAAAATATTATTAGTGCCATAATATATTATATTCTATTATAATAAAAATTTATTTTTAAAGTCTTATAAAGTTTACATTATAACAGTGTTAGTGGTCTCCACATATTAACTGTTTATTTTACCAAGTCAAAAAATAAATTCCACATTATTGCTAAGTTTAACACGTTAAATATTTGTAAATAAGTTTTGTTGATAAAATTAGAACAATTATTTATTTGACTTGGACCAAATAAAATATTGTCACACCTTTATCTCTTCCAAAATTTACTATATAAAGGAAAGTTTTTCATTCTAAATCATATCAACCAATCAACTAAACATGCAATTCTTATTCTTTATCCTTTCTACTACCGCTTTCTTCAGTGCCGTTCAATCTGATGATAAACAACACTTCCCAGGTATTGACTTCGGTATTGACATGGTAACAGCTCTCTCAAAAGATGGAGTTAAGGGTCTCGTTGATGTTGCCTTAAAAGGACAAACTGGTGTCGGTGCTTTGGTCTTGAAATCCATGTTGACCTTAATGAAAAATGAACCAAAGGCACAAGTAAGTGATAAAAATATGTTTATTTTAGCTAATTCTTCTAGGAAACAATAAAAGATCACAAGGACAAGAAAGCCCATTCAGCCCAAGGAACTGCCCCACAAGGAGCTGATACTATAAAACCACTCTCTGATAAGGCTGTTGCTCTTTTGAAAAAGATTGAAGACATCAAGAAGGCTGGAGGTACCGATGAAGCCCAAGAAAAGAAAATCAAGGAACTCGTTCATCAAAAAGATAACAAAGCTACTTTCGCTGAAATTTCTGAATTCCTTAAGAATGCTTTGGTATAAGTCTAGAATTCATATAAATTCATAATTTTAAAGTCGTTGTATTTCATAATTATATTATGAAAATATTTCATTTATAAGTTTTTTTTATAAAACTACAATATCAAAAATAAATTTTTTTTATTATTTTAAAGCTTTTTATTTACCTAATTAGTAAAATACAAACTATAAATTCACCTAATAAAAAATGTTATCGTTAAATATAAAACACAAAAACAACAAAGTTATAAATAATTCTAACATTCTACAATTTACAAAAAAAATTATGAAAACAACAATGAATATTTTAAACTACAAATAATTTATACTATATTATTTACCAAGATTAAAATAGTTTCCCTTCTCCTCTCTTAGCTATGTCATACTTCAAAACTTTCATCTTGATAGCATTAGCAATTTCCCTATCACTTTTATTTTGTCCATAATAATCATAGAATTCACCATCGGGATCAATTAAATACATAATAACAGTATGGTCAACAATGTAATCATCTTCAGCAGTTTTAGGACCTTGACTGTGGTAAACTCTAAAAGTCTTTGTAACCTTCCTAACCTGCTCCAATGAACCAGTGTAACCACGAAGTTTGGGTGAAAATTCCTCACAATACGCTTTTACACGTTCTTTCGTATCTCTAGTTGGATCTACTGTTATAAATACAGGTACAATAGGTATTTCAGGGCTAGTTTTATTTAAATTATCCACAACAGAAATCATCTTTTCAATCTCATCTGGACATATATCTGGGCAATGAGTAAATCCAAAATAAATCAAGACCCACTTCCCTAGTAAATCCTTTGAACCTTCTAATTTTCCATCGGTATTAACAAGTTCCCATTCACCACCTATTCTCGCTTTTCCAGCCATCATTATTTTGTTTTTCTCTTCTTGGTTAACTCTTTGTTGTCTCTTGTATAGGAGGATTGTTAAGAGGATACCACCTATACCTAATGTTGTTAATGATGTTTTCCACCCGAAAATGAAACTCCTATCGTGTTTTTGCTTCTATAAGATAAGAAAACTATAAGAAAATGTGTATTAATATAATAGCTTACCTCATTTTGTGTTTTAAAATTCATAAACTTCGAATCAACATCGTTATAATCAACTTTTACTTCCTTCAGTTTCTCCTCTAATTTAGTAAGATCAATATCCTTATCATCCTTCTTGCTGGAGAAAGAAACTGAACCACAAATAGAATTCCTAAATAACGGTCTTAATCTAGTAACTCTACTTAACATGTCAAATTGTAATGATAAAATTATCTTCTTGGGAAAATGTTTTATTTTTGAAATTATTTCTCTATGAGATTATTTAAGTAAAGAACATAATTTTAAAAACTTTTTGTGAGGTATTTATTAGAAGGTATATTAAATTTACTAATTGGTTAAAAACAAATAATATAAGTATTTTAATAGTTTTTAATTCTAGTGTAATTATTGTTTCTGGGTCGTCGCAAAGGAGTTTCAGGAGTATTATAGCTTCTTAGGGATGTACATGATGTTAATAACGACTCACTGGAGTATGATCTCATTGTTTCTCGTCTTAAAATTGGTGATATATTGTTATATTGGCTATAGCGTTTCCTGCCCACACGACAAGGATCGATTTTGTTGAAGAAGTCATCTAAGGATACCCAACCACCTCCAACACGGATTGAGACAGTTGAGTTGTATATTCTAACATGACGTTTCAGTGTGTTATAACTTCCAAATTCATAAAATATCACATTATTGTTGTCTGAAAGTTTTTTCACTTTGAACTTTGGTGAACAGGAGCATTCTTTTATTTGATTTTGTATTTGGTTCTCGATTTTCTTCAAATCATTTGAATAATCAACGTTTAAGTTTAAGTCTGTCGGTGTGGTGTATTTGTTGAAGGGTGGTCTGTTATCGAATGGTGAATAATGTGTAGTAGATTTGCCATCCCTTAACGATGGTGTATCATATTTAGGTATATTACTTCTCCTTCTAATAAAGTTAGAATATGCAATTGAAGAAGAGGAGTATAATCTGCTATCATCTGTAAACTTAGAATTGCTAAAATTAGATTCGCTCCATCAACGTAACTTTTTAAATCTTTCGTATCACAAACTTCCTCCTTATTATTGTTTATTTCCTTTATCCTGTCATGATTATCCTCTTTCTCATATTTTATCCTAATTAAAGCTCTATTTAATTCACCACTTGTTCTATCAATAATAATTACAATATACTGAATATATTTAATTACAAATAAGAATCCAAGTGCTGCTTTGAAGAATAGAAAAATAAAAGACAATGTCATAGACATAGCCAAAATTCACAATAAATAAATTTCTGCTATTAAGTGGATAAAATTAAATTGTCATGTTTATAAACAATTTGTTTGTGTTTGATATTTGAATTTTATTTTTACAAAAATATTAATATTTGACTGTATTTATGGGTAGTGGACATGTGGAATTGTTTATTTTGACTTTCTATTATTAGATACAGATAAGAGATAAAGTTTTTAAGCTATATTAGAGATGTTAAAATTCTCCAAAGCACCATGAAAAGATAATGGATATTTTTAAAAATATTTTATGTATAAATGAAATGTTTTACAATGTGTTTTATTATGCAAAAATAACTTTTTTTTTAAAATTAGATTTCAAATCTTTCATTGATTTGGTGCCAAATTAATATTTTTTATTGAAAATTTTTTATTCTGCTTTACCGTTTCTTTTTAATATTAAATTTCTTATTGGATCATCTTCTTTAATAGCCTTATTTCCATACATTCCTTTTGAGGGTGTTTTAATATTACTTTTAGACTTTTCTTTTACCTCATTATTTTGGTGTTTTTTCTTAATCTTCTCAACAGGTGGATGTTCCTCACGAAAAGAAGTTGCCCCATCTAAGTCTGTTGGTGGGTCTTCATCCTCGGCAGCAGTCTTTGATATACAGGTATTCTCAGTATCATTTAATGTTTTAAAATCCAATGTACCCTGTAGAATATTATTAATATTTACGTTACCATTTACGTCATCTTTAGGTAAATCCTGTTTTAAAATTTTCTTTTCCCTGAATTCATTGTCCTCCATTGTACTCTTTTCCCTGAACTTATTTTTATCATTTATTTTCTTTTCTATGAATTCTATTTCATTTCGTTTATTATTTTCCCTTAATTCTTTTTCTTCCTTTTTCTTCACGGATGAATAGTAATTATAAAATAGTATCCCGACTGCGATTGTAATAAAAATAGTCGTTCCGCCAAGATATTTTAATCTTTCATCTTGTATACTCATAATTATGTAAGTTTTTTTAGAATTGAAAATAAAGATATATATGACAAAAAAATATTTTAATTGTATAAAACATTAATAATTACAATTTAATTTGTTTTTAAGTGAAATATGAATATTTTTAATTTAAATTATCTAGAGGATGTTATAAATAAATCTGTATAATGACAAAATTAAATAATTATATGAAAATTAATGTCTTATCAGGAGTCTGGTGTAATTAGCCATATTTTTACATTTTATGTAAAATCTTTCGTCAAATCATTTCAATTTTGGATAAAATGTTGTAAAGATAATGATAGTAACATATTAAAGAAAGTACACTCTGTTATTGAGAAGAGTGAACATATTATTGATGAAACTGTAACAGCAATTGAAGATGATATCAAAGGTGTTGTTGGTTCTGTGTTTGAGAAGGAATCCAGGACACAAGCAGTTATTCAAAAAAATTTTGGGATTCTAGTTTCTACTTACAAATTCAATATTATTGTACTTTTATTACTTTCACTTGCTAGTTATTTTTTTTATAAAAAAGTACAGGCTAACATTCAAAAAAACAGTATCCAACAACCACAATCTTGCCATCTTGTTTCATCAAAAAGCGATAGCACACAAATTGGTGATAAAATTAAAAAAGACAATAATAGGAAGAGTGAAGAATTGAGTGCAAAGATAAAAGAGATTGTTCATAGACTTGCTAGATCTGATTCGGCAACGATTTGTTCTACCCCAAAACTAACACCAGAAGTCAAGCCTTTCGAACCAAAATTGTTGAAAGATGAATCTAAACGTAATAATATAGATACCTCGTCGATTTGTAGTGGTCCGGAAACTTCGAAAACAGAATCTTTAGCATCTGATGTTTTGATGGGACCAATTAAACCTACAGTAGTTCCAGTACAAGAAGCTATTATCAAAAAAAGAATATCTTTAAAAGAAGATAAGAAAAGTTGTAAGAAAAATTCAAAAGAAATGCATAATGCTTCTAATGCTTTCTTTGATGAACTTAACAAAGCTTCTCAAGAAACACAAGGAGAGAATAGTAAAAAAAACAAATCTTCAAATGTAACTAATAACCAAGGACATCATCAAGACCTATTTCCAACTGAATTAGAAGAACCAACATTAGGAGATGCCCTCAAAGAACAAAAAACATTGAAGAATAGTTCACAAAAAGAAGAACCAATTGATATTTTTGGAGAGCAAAATTTAAATCAAAACAAACCTCAAGGATTACTCAACAATAACAGTCTATTTGAGGATAAAAAAATATCACCTAAAGAAGATGTTTACGTTTTCCCAGCACAAAATGGAAATGAAAATAGCGCAAAACAACCAAAAACACAAGGGGAAAAAGAGAACAAACTTTTATTAGATAAGACACAATCATCAGAAGCTAATAATCATTCAGAAAGTGTAAATTCCCAAAATAAAGATGATCCTTCATCCACGACATCGTCACTCTCATCAACCGTCGACCTAAAACGAGGACCCAAAAATTCAATTTTCGAGGCACTAATAGATGATATGGCATCTTACTAATATTTAATTGTCAAAACTATATAAAAATTTAGAGGAGAAATAAATAAATTACTTACTTCATGTTTTATTGAATATTAATTAAAACAAATATATATATTATGTGTAGTCTAAATTAATTTAATTTCAAAATTACATTCTTTTTATTAAATAAATTTATTTTTTAAAAAACCTTATTGGGTGTGATGACGTCATCTAGTAATCCACCATGTTATATGCACACATTTTTTTTCTAACAAACCTACAAACATTTTTCTTTTTTTTTTGAAATTTATCGTTGCTACCATTCATATAAGCATATGTGCACTTTTATATTATTTCTAAAAATAAAAATTTTATGCTTCTGTTTATAGATTATGTATATATTTTTTTTATCATTAAGTTAAAAAAATAATTAGTTTATTCGAATTTATTTCTAGAGTCTGTAAAAATTAGAAAGTACATGTAATGTTGCAGTAGAGAATAAAAAATTATAAAAACGTCGCGTTTTTTTTCTAGTTTTATTACAACCCTTATTTTTGTTAAGAATAAAAATATTTTTATAATAAATAAACATTTAAAAAATTACTTATAATTTTTTTCCAAATAACTATGGTCTTTGAGAGTAGTAGAAGTTGTTGTGGTATTTTTGGTATCATCACCATCCTCTTCTAATTTGTTGGATAAAAAATTTTTCGCCATTATTATGTCATATATATCATTGGAAGTCTCATTGCATGAAAACCTTCGGAGAGAATCTCCGATAAATAGTGTTTGCTTTTTTGAAGTACTTTGAATATCCTCTGATGTATCATCTATTTTTGAAAGTGTTATAGTTGGTACAGAGAGGAGGTTAGTAGATTTAATTGGTCCATTACGTATTTTATTACATTGTTCCTCAATTTTTAATTGCCTCTCAAAGGCATTACGAAAATTCGATATTTCCTCTGATCTTTCCGTAAATCTTCTCTCTAATTCACTATCAATTTTGAGGATAATCTTTTTTCTTACTTCAGCACCACCCATTTGTATACTTTTGTTTTGAATTTTAGGTTGTAAGCCATATTTTATAACATTTAGATATCTGAAATGTTAGAGATGATATCATTAAATTATATATGTTATAAAATTTACTACATACGTTTCTGCAAAACACTCAATACAATATAAGCATTTCCCATTATACCATTCAAAGGTGTATGAACAATTTTTACAGATTACTATTTTACATTTTTTACAACTTTCTCCTCGATTAATAAGTCTTCCTAGTAGTTTTGAACAACATTGACAAACAATGGATGAGAATACCAGTAATGATATTGAAGATATAATGGATGTTTCAGAAGAATTAGAAAATAAGGATACTGTGGAAACTGATTTTTTTATTGCATTATGATTTTCTGTTTCGATATTAACCTTATTTTCAACTCTCTTTTTCTTATACTCATCCATTATAAGTTTTTTTAGAAACATTTCTTGTTTTATCAAAAATTTGTGATTCTCCTCATCCAGAAATAGTGCCCTGTACAATTGTCTTCGTATCCACATTAATTCACTATTAGAATACTTCAAAATATCTTTATCAAAGTTACTTTCA
The DNA here is from genome assembly GCA_963280985.1 of Strongyloides venezuelensis. Taxonomy (NCBI): domain Eukaryota; kingdom Metazoa; phylum Nematoda; class Chromadorea; order Rhabditida; family Strongyloididae; genus Strongyloides; species Strongyloides venezuelensis. Next base: position 22,289,450 of record CAUJLX010000002.1, on the reverse strand, counting down.
CAAAAGATATCATGCATATTTGCTAGCCTAAAAAAAAGATATAAATATACTTAAAGATATGTGATATCAATACATATAGTTGATATATATTAGAATAAACATATGGTGATTAAATTATTTTTTTTTTTATAATTTAAAATTCCATGAATCTAAAGTTTTTTAAAAGTGAAAAATATTTCCTAACATACTTTTATAAATATATAATAACGATAGAGAAATAAGGCGTGGTTAATTAGTATTTTGAAAATTAAAACAATATTTTATGATATTTAAACGTCTTTATCACCTTTAAGGAAATATGGTGATAAAAGTGAAAAATAAAAAATTGTAAGTGCACTTTAATGTTTGTAGTATAATGAAAATTAATAAAAAATATTGTTTGAGGAATGATGGTTGTTTTATGGGCAATTTTTAATAAACATGGGTACAATTTTTTATAATGATACAAAATTACGTATATACTTATTATTCATAGTTAAAAAAAATATTGTGAGGTAATAACATATAGAAGAGTAAAATTTTCCTCATTAAAAATAAGAATACATTTTTCATATTTTATTATCAAAGAATTGGGGATTAATTCATTCAAGATTAGTCTTGAAAAAACTACTACTTTAATTTACCAAATTTAATTATCTATAGTTCAAAACATAATGGAAAAACTTTATCTATAGCACATTAAGTTTTATGTAACAAAGATAAAAAGCATAAAAGTCAATTATTAATAATATCAAAAACCCAATTATAATAACCAGAACTAATCTTTGTTATTGTTCATATTAAAAATTAAAACGGCACAAAAAAGTTATTTATTTAATACCTAAATGGCAGATTTGTCTAAAAAAAGAAAAAATGAATAAGATTCTTATTTTGTTATTATAATTTTTATAAGCATCAAATAACAGATTAATCTTCCCATTTAATAATATTTTATCTTAACGAATTATTATATCCTTATTATTCAATAATATATTTAATTATATTTCTTAATAAAGTATTAAAAGAATATCTTGGAAGCATTTTTTAATAAAATAAATAAAATATACGACAAATGAAATCTGTTCCAGTAATTTTAAGAATTATTTCGAAAAATTTAATACAAATATCATGCAAGTCAATTTAAAGGATATTTAAAAGCTTTCTTAGAAATTCAAAAGATGTTTTTAATTTTATAAAATCAATTTTGTGGTTTTACCATAATCATTAAATATGTGAAGTTTGCAAATTTAATTTTAGAATTATCATGGAAATTGACAGATATTATTTAAAATTTACAAGAGCTTATCTACTTTAATATTCATTCTAACTTCATATCACATTCCACATATCGTGATCATTTAAAGGATTTAATATATTTCTAATATTTTTTAAAATATAAAATCCGTGGTTTTCAAGAGAATGGAATAATAAACAACACATTTTATACAGTATTTATGTATTAAAGATAATTAAAGAAAACAAAAAAAATATAAGATTTTATATTATCTGTTGTTTATATCTTAATTCATTCCTCAGTCTCATCCAAAAAATCTAGAGAAACTTTATCTTATTATTTGGTTCTACATTGTACTTTAATATTTATTTTAATCGAGCATATACACATTTTTAATTTATTATATTATAACTAAAAATAAACATTAATAAGTATCTGGAACAGTTGAAAAAAACAACATATAGTTAAAAAAGTATAAATACAGATGATGCAATAAGAAATCCTCACGTCTTCTATTGCCTATTTCATAAACATTTTTAATATTAGATAATTGCCTATTTTAATGTAGGTAATTAATAATTTTTTAATAATATGCATATTAATAATTAAAAAAGAAATATTTCAAATCATATCATTGGAAAACACCAAAATATGTAGAATACAAATAGACTATTGAATTATATCCCTATATATCTTTAGGAAATGATGATAAAATATTAAATGAGAAGAGACAAAATTAAAATTAACAATTTGAGGGCGTGGGAGTATTTGTTGAATTATCCAACCATTATTACCACAATACATATTAAAATGAAGTTAAGTGAAGATTAATTAATAAAATATAAACACTCAATATATTGGATAAAAAAGAATTTAAAATGTACATATTTAATGAAAAAAATTTTTCAATACACAAAAATTGTTCTAATTAATGTAATAATTAAGGCAAAATTGAATCTTACAAGTCTATTGGATGGTGCTGGAGAAGTTTACCATTGGAGCAAACGTCTTTGGTTAATTCCGTGATGAGGGAAAGTTCATTTTGTGGTGCACTTTTGGCTAGATTGAGATTTTGGTTGGCACGATTTATTGATTGTTCTACGAGGAGTTGAACTAACTTTATTTCATGATCAACATTTGGGGCATTGTGTTTTAAACTATATGTACAACGTGAAAGTGAACATACTGAGGCATATATATCCATTGCTGCTTCACCTATACGGATTTGTTCATACTGTCTCTCGATAATTCCTTTCTTATACTTCATCAATAATCCTTGAACTACATTACCGAAAGTAGCTATACAAGCATTAACTTTCTCAGCTTCCTTTGAAAGTTTGGAATGTACATGACCTTGAAAACTTCCACCCGTAGAACCAGTAGCTTTACGCATAACCTCACCAAATAATGTACCAATACCACCAGATTTAATTTCTTTAGCAGTCTGTTGAAGATGTTTACCGGCATGATTCATTCCGGTCAAAGCAACAAACAACTTCATAATATCATTAGCACCCTCAAAGATTCTGAAAACTCTTAAATCTCTAAGAACTCTCTCAAGACCAGTCTCTGTCATGTAACCCATACCACCATGTAATTGTATAGCATCATCACATGTCTGCCATGCACCATCAGAACAATAAACTTTAGCAATAGCTGCTTCAAGTTGGAAATCAGTAACACCTGCATCCATATTAGAAGCTAACATATACAACATTGATTCAGCTGCATAATGTCTTACCAACATTCCAGATACCTTTTCATGGACATTAACGTACTCTTGAAGTTTATGTCCAAATTGTTTTCTATTTGTAATCCAATTGATTGTCTTATCAATACAATATTTCATGGATCCAGTCATAGCTGCTGGAATACCAAATCTTCCATTATTAAGAATATTCATAGCAATTTTGAATCCTTCTCCCTCCTCTCCAATAAGGTTTTCAGCTGGAATCTTAACATTATCAAAATACAATTCAACAGTTGAGTTGGATTTAAGTCCAAGTTTTTTTGGTTCAGCACTGTTGGTTAGACCTCCAAAGGATCTCTCAACAATGAAAGCTGACATCTTATCTTTGTACGTTCCATCTTCTTGTTTGATAGGGAGTTTGTGCAAAGACAGTGAAAAACATCAGCAATCCCTCCATTTGTTATATAAATCTTACTACCATTAAGAGTATAGTACTTTCCACATTCAGATTTGACAGCTCTAGAACGAATGTGCATGGCATCAGAACCATGGTCAGGTTCAGTTAAACAGAAACTAGCAAATTTGTTAGCAGAGGCAAGATCAGGTAGGTATTTGGCTTTTTGTTCTGGTGTTCCGAAGAGGAGGATTCCTTTGTAACCAATGGATTGATGAGCACCCATAATGACACCTAATGCCAAGTCATATGAACCAACCAACTCAGCAAGTCTACCCATTTGAGTATTATTCATTCCAGCACCTCCATATTCCTCTGGTACTAGGACACCAAAAGCTCCGAGTTGGGCAAATTCTTTTAAGTGTTCCATAGGTACTTTACCGTTTTGATCATTAAGTTGAGCATTGTTAACGTTTTTAAGGAAGTTTTCTGTTGGTCCAAGTACCATAGATAACATTTCTTTACGGTCAGCACTGAGATTTAATGGATAAGGAAAAGTGGTATCTAGGCATAATTTTCCTCTGAATAAGTTAGTAACAAATGAATTTGTTTCAGGTGCCTTTTTCTTATTATCATTAAAGTTTACGCTTGTTGTTCTTAATGTTGCTCTGGAACAAATGGCAGTGGAACGTGTGGCTTTTGATAATGTTGATAGCATCCTGAAATAAATGAATGAATTAGAGTAATTGCATCTTATATAGAATTATTTATAGGTTAAATTTGAATACAATGATAAAATTATCGTAAAGATTATCCCAAAAACGCTGATAGTTATAAAATAACAACAATTGAATCAAAATATGATCAAACGCTGTTAGATGAAATAAAAAAAACACATAATGATTTTTATTTTTTTAGTAAATATTTGTTATTTATTCCACTCAATTAAATATATTCTCTACAGCGGTAAACAAAACGTATCGATAAAGAAAACTATAACAACAATCTAAAACAACAATGATATATTGGAGAATTATATGTCGAATGAATTAATAAAAACACTCCATCTGTTTTTAAATGTATTTCTAAAGTACAATAATACGAAAAACCTTCATTTTTATATGTTTTATTAAATAATAAAATTTAACCTTTGAAAATGAAGCGTTATCAGAAAAGTTAAGGTATTAATGTTCAAACATTTCAGATATTTCTTTATATATAATTCTACACAATTGTAAAATCAAATGACCAAATAACTTGTCTTGTCAACGTGTTGTTCTGATCATTTGTTATCTTTATAGTTTGTAGTAACATAAATTAGTAGTACTTTGTATCCCTATGTGTTAAAAATATTTTAAGAAGGTGTACAAATATTTATAATTACACGTATCCTTATTTTTATTAATTTTTTTATATGAACAAAGGTTACAATTGTTAAATTATATGCCTTAAAGATATAGATGGTAATTGAATGCCATTTATTGCATCTATACATCATTTATAAACGTGTTAGTAAATAATGAACTTAAAAAATGAAAAAATAGTTTATTTAATATTAGTAAAAACCTATAATATAAACTTCTAAACCACTTTATTACATTGCAATTAGTAATGTTCATTAAAAATTCATAAAGGAAGTTTTAAAGTAAATATTAAATTATATAAATATTAATTTTTAATCTTTATTAAAAATAATTTGACGAATTGGAGATATTGATTACATATTTATTGTTTTAATTTTTTAATTTATGTAATTATAATAAATTACAACAATATACATTCAAAGGATGTGGGTTAATTTAATTTTTACATTATTTTTCTTTGACTTTTAAAACAATTATATAAATTTATTTACTAAGTACCTGTATAATAAACAGCAGAAACTTTTAAAACATAACAATTAGTAATTTTTAATATTAGTTTCAAACAATTTGAATGACATCAACATCATGCATCACGTACTTTTGAGTTAATCCACAAAATCCAATAATGCAAAAAGGGTAATAATAAGTAGAATCATAAGTAACAACAACGGAAATGGTATTAAAATCAATGTAAATACAATCACAATTGCTAAAGGCATGAAGCATGGAAGGTATAAACAGCAACAACAAAAATAAACAGCAGGAGCAAGATCGGCAACAACAACAGGTGTTAAAAGTAATGATAGAATTGATAGTAATATCAGGAATAAAAAAATAAAAGTGAAGCAGTAGATGAATGCAGCAGCAACGGCATTGTGTGGTAGAGGTGTGATAGTGTATGGATAAGTGTGTGTTGTGTAGTTAGACATTGCTATCTCTTAAAAACAAACATTTGATGAAAGGGTTTTACTTTAATTTATATGAATGTTTTGAAAGTTAGTTGAAACTAGTAGATTTGATTAAACAGTTAGGTCATTTTTTGTAGTCAAGATGTGGCTTGCATTTCAAAGATTCTAGGTCATATTACATTTAACGCCTGATTTTATATCCATGGATAATCAAAAAAACTTTCTCAGATGCTTTAAGTATGATATAAATAGTCTTAAATTATATTGTTTGTTTTATAAATTTTAGCATTATACATAAATAGCTAATTAGAAAGTAATAAAAGAAAGGGTTGTTGCTGACGCAACTAGACTATTATCAAAGGGAACAATATATCTAATTAGCACCTAATTAGTCTATTAATATTTTAATAAAAACTTAATGTCAAAAATGGAATTGTATTAGAATTGCTTTATAAAAGGGATCTTCAAAGTTGTGTTTAATGATATATAATTTTTATTGAGGGATCTTGTTAATTTATAAAAAAAATTGTAAATAAAACATAATTATCAAGTGCATTTTCTGAAGTAATTTTTTATTATAGTTAAAAAGTAAATTATGACTCATGATATAATAATCAAAAAATTTTAAATTATTTTTTAATAAATAAAGGGATTCCAATATTTAATATTACTTTATAAAATGTGTATTTGTTGAGGAAAATGAAAAAGAACATTTATAGTATAATTGGAGCAAAAAATTTCATTTCAAAAATATGTTTTAATTTTTCAACAATAAAATTATATCTTTCAATAGGTACTTTTTATTTTTAATATATATTATTATTGGTGATATCAAAAATATTAATTGAAATATATAGCTTAATTGGAGATTAATCATTGTATTTATGTAAGTAATGTTATAATTGAAATTTTTATTGTTGGAGGTAAATTTTAGGAATTTTGATTAAAATTTTATTGAAAATTGTTTATTTAAAAAGAATTTTGTACGCTTGAATTTTATTTGAATTTTTATTTATACTACAATTGGGGATATTCTCATATTTATTATATTTATTAATTTGTTTTTGTTTTGTAAATTTGCCCAGAAACATTATTTATATTTATTTGATTATTTTTAGAAAATTCTAAATATAAAATAAGATAAAAATACTATAAATTTTAAAAAAGTCCACATAGACATTGTAATTTATTTGACAGTATCTTTGATATTAACAATTTTCCATTAAATTGTGAAATATCTTACAACCGATTTACAAAATTTTAGAACGTTTTAACTAGGTAAAACAAAGGATTTCAATTAATTAAACATTTAAATCATTTTAAACTTTTTCCCTTTTAAAATTTTATTCAATTAACTTTCACTAGAATGAAAAGTAAAATATTATTTAAATGAGTAAAACTGACATATTTGATAATAACTGAAAAAGATTGTACAAATATATTATTTAAAGAAGGTCATCCATTAATTTAATAATATTGATAATTGAAGATTGTATCCAAATCTAATAACAACAAGTAGGTGTAAAAATTATCAGTTTATTGTTTAACTTTATATTATTTAACTGTAAAAGTTTATTAATATAACTTACTGATAGAGTGATTGTAAATGTTTATATACAATATCTATATCATATATCCCTCAATTAACTTTATAAATAACAAAAAAGATAAAGTATATCTTCTATGGATCGACCTTCAAAAGCAGTGATGAATAACGGTCCAATTCATATAAAAATATTAGAGTATATATTATTAAATAATTTTATAAAATTATTATGTATTGTGATTTTGTCCACTCATTGATGTGAAACAAAATAATAATATTATGAAAAGAATGGTAATCTAAATAGGTATATACTTTTTATCCAGATTAATTTTGACATTCCTGCTTCCGGTACAAGGTTATATAGTTTGACACTGGGTATTTAAAATAATATTGTAATTATTTTTATATATATTTGATAACCATTAACGGTTTATATATTTTATATTTAGTTAATATTTATACTATATGAAAGTGCCTAAGGAAACATTTTTTCATTAAATTTTATCATTTTCTATATCACAAAAGTGTTAATAATAATAATATATATATTTATCAATAATAATAAGAAACATATTATATATTAAATAGTTATGGTCATGGTTGATTCTTTCTTAAAAAGGTAAGCACATTCTTAAGTACCACTTATATTTTAACATTGAAAATTTTTGTTTGAGCTTTCGAGATCAAAATGACCTTTAGAGTTATTATTGTTATTTATCAGAGTACCTTTTTATGATAACTATTTATTTATTAAGAGACAATATATTACTTGTTTATGTGTACATATTTATAGATGTTTTATTAAGATGAAAGTTTATAATCTCATTTTTTTGGCACTTTTTTATTCGCTTACAAAAGGTAGCGTTATTAATAAGTTGCCGCATTGTTCTAAATCTCAAGTTATGGAGGGGGAAATTAAGGAAACAGATGAAATGGGAAGGAATGTTAATGTTTTTAGTGTTTCACAACTTCAGATGTCATTAAATGATACAGTATGCTTATTAGTATCTGTAAGTTTTTTTACACTTTATTTTCTTCTATTATTAATATATAATTTTTTTATTATAGAATAATAATGAAACAAATGTTTTATATACACTACAATATTTAAGATTAGAGCAACATTACCCTATTATAGGATCATATAATTTCGGTATACCATTAATCTCAACAAATTGCATATGTGATTGTCCTGGTGGTGATAAAGTATGTTCAATAACTTCATATAACTACAAAAACTGCAGTAATACAGGGAATAGTAGGAACGTATGTTATCGGACATATTATGATTCCCAATCAAATACAGGATGTTTTGGGTCCCAAAAAAGTGAAGTATGTTGTGAAATTAATTTTGAACCATACAGAGAGATAGTATATAAAACAATTAAAGTAAAACAACCAGATACAATCTTAGTCTTTGAGTATAAGTTTTTCGAAAGAATCAATCAAAGATGGAGACTCTCCGACGAGGATATTTTCGAGATACCACTAAACAAAGGTGAAGCAAAAATCGAATTAATGACATACAACAAAATTCCATCTAACAGTATCTGGTGGTAAACCCCACCGCCAACTGGAACCTGGAATGTACTTTTGGCAAGAGGGAGAAAGAGACAAGTTAATCCGTGGAAATATACCCAATAAATGACATCCATGAAACATCTCTTGACAAGTTAGGTTGGATGCGTCAAGAGAGTGATGGAGTGTGGAGTATAAGAAAAGGGCAAATTAAAATTAAAAATGCTCACCATGTCGATATTGAGGATTGTAAACTCCAAAAGTATAAATCAATGTTAAATGCAGAACAATTTATCATTGATGGCTCTAATAATGGTGATAAAAATATATCATTGGGTAGTGTTTTGACAGAGGAACCATGGGTGAAGAGTGTTAATGTTGAGGATGGGAGGGTAATGAAAGTAATACATTCTGAGGGAATTAGTATTCTTGGATCTGTCAAGACACAATTTAAACCATCCATATTAACACACTCTAGTCAATTTTCGTCATTTAATGGAACAATTCAATTAGACAAAGAGAGTAATAGATTTTTAAACATTACATTTTATGAAGCAAGAGGAACAGTAATTGGAATGGTATATTCATCAGAGGATAAAACAAATATAGATATTGTCTTTAGTGTTTTGATAGATGAAAATTCAACAAGGGAATTTAATTGTATTATAACAGTACCAGGAAGCGTCAACTCAACAAGATATGTTTGTTTCCACCCTGCTGGAGATGTTAGAGGACAACAATGTTCTTGGTTACCATATAAATCAGTACCCCTTCAAATGTACACAGTTTCACATCGTTGGATATCAAAAGTTGGTGACTGTGACAGGTGTAATGAAAGGGGTCTCGAAAATCTACTAGTACAAATGGATCCTAGAAAATGGTTTGATGGCATAAATACAACAACTGAACTAATAATGTTTGCTTTTGAAGTTTCAGTTTGTGTTTTAATTATCCTTGCTATTATAACTATCTGTACAAAATGTATCATCCCTTTACTTAGATGTGGTGTTTGTATAACAAAAATACCTAAAAAGAGGTAATTAAGTAATTACTATCAATTTTTTTACTTACAAAAAAAATATAGATCTCATCTTTAAAAATACAAAAAAAATAATAAACTATATATTTTTATACTTTCTTCTATTTTTCCATCTGTCTTATCATCTTTTTTTCCTCATATATCACTATCTCTTGGGAGAGATTGCAATTTATAGATATGGATAAATATATATTCATAAAATTTCAAACTTCTTTTTTATTATTTAGTTATTTAACCGTTTATACTATTATGTCAAATTATTTATAATATTTTAATTTTTTACCACTTAATTTAGATATTTTAAGAGGATGATGCGAATAAATGAAGAGGAAGATCATTGTGATACATGTCTACTTTACAATCGACCACAAACGACTTCAAAAAAACACCATCATCATCATGGTCATCCTCGTAATAGTAAGACTAATTTAAGAAATAATAATGAAGAACCCGATGAGGAGACACAATTTTTTATGACAAAATTTAGTCAAGGTGATATGATATTATTTAACATTACCCGAGCTATCCTTGCTCGGAGTTTATTTATTATACATTCTATCTTAACGATATGGCAAACTGTCAAGATACGTGGTGAATCCTCAATATGGACATTTGCCTTAATATCCATAAGCATTGTTGTTGAGGGATCCCACACAATAATAATGCGTGTTGGAGATGAAAGAAAGTGGTTCTCTCCATCAATAGCACTATACATAGCATCAACAGCCCCACCAATATGGTTAATGGAAACTAAGATGTGTGAATGGAGGAAAGCAGATGAATTAAGAAAAGAAGATGGTTTATATTTCCAGTTGATAGAGCAATTATTACTGGTGGTTCTTATAATAGGGCGTTGGATGTTACCCAAGGGTGAAATAAGTAGAGAACAATTATCACAAATATTATTGGCATATTTGGTATGTTTTTCTTTTTTTTATTTATAATTATCCCCAAATGTAATAAAAATTTTTTTCTTTTTTTTAGGCTATCTCCTCAGATATTGTGGAATTTTTTGATGTTTTTAAAGAGAAAGTTGTTTACACAAATTATACAGTTCAACTTCTTGTTCTTGGAGCTTGGACGTTGTCCCTATTACAGTTTCCGTTTATATTGACGAATACCAGGGCAAGGAAGATGAGAGTAGCAATAACGACAGCGGATTATGAGGATTCGAGAATTAATTATAATAACAATAACAAAATGAATGTTATTTATGATATTGATATTTGGGCTATTGTATTGGCTAATGGTCTTCAAGATATACCATTTCTTTGTGTACGCCTTTTTCTTATCCTCCAACATGGACTTGTAACATACACAATGATGTTTTTTATTTGTAAGAATGCTCTAATTATTGCACTGCAAACATACAGAGGATTTGTTTTATTTAACGACAGATATCTCGGAAACAAAAACGAACAAACACCCATAGAAAGATCCGCAAGAATAGAAATGAAAGGAGTTCCCCACCAACAACAATCTTATCACGCAAACAACAGTGGTGGCAAAAGAAAAAGGCGTTCCTCAAATGGGACCAGGAATGTAAAACCAAAATACTCCTTAGATACATAAATAAGAAAACAATAATAGTAGTTATTTTTATTATTAATTAATTATTTAACCATTATATGTTTATTTTAAATTTCTATATCAGTTCCGGTAGAAGTATCATCCTCCTCCTCCTTATTAATTTCATTCATTCCTTTTATTATCATGTCTCTTTCAATAGTCATTGAAGCCATCCTTAATTTTTTATTTTTCTCTGTTCTTTGTGTACAAGAACAGATTAAAACTATAATCATACAAATAAAAAGTATGAAACAAAGGACTCCTACAGATATTGATAAAATTGACATAAAATGGAGTGGGTTATTGAAAGAATAACTACCAATTTTTATGATGTCAGTTTCTCGTGGTTTGATGTTTATGACAATTTTATTTCCATCAAGTATACCATTTTTTATGAAAGGGGTTGCTGGGATGACATATTCTATGCCAAGCTCAGTATCAATTAATAGGAAATCTTCTATTGTCAAAACATGACCCTCGAATGGTAGTTTTTCATATTTTATATTTTTGTACTTTATTTGTATAAAAGTGTAGGCAAATTCTTCTTTTTGTGGAGAATGTAGGAGAATTTGCCGTAATGTGAAGTTGTCCATTTTTGTATTTGGCAAATCGGTGTTTTTACTGAGACATGGATATTTCATTCCTTCATACTTATCTATTGGAAGATACATCTCTGTTACATTCTCCAAATTTACTTCAAAAAATTTACTGAAATGTGTAGAGTTGACTTTTGATAAGTAAAATACATCAACAGTGGTGTTTATTGGATGGTTATTCCAGTTTGGAGATTCAACACCCTCAGATGGTTCATACTTCCATATTTTTGTAAAACATATTGTTATGTTAATTTTACACTTGATGTAAGGTAGAATTAATAAAAAAAATAATAATAAAAAACGTGTAAACATATTATGATAACAAAAATGAATTTATTTTTCTATATATAAAAATATTTCTTTCTTTTATTTGAATAGTAGAATATTAATTAATATGATATTTTTTGTAATTTTTGTGTAAAATTATCTAAATAAATTAATTTGTTTTCTTAGAAAAGGAGTTGTAATTGATATAACGAATTATGAAGCGACATAATGCATAATCTTTGATTCAAAAAATTTAAAAATAATAATCTAGAATATCAAAAAAACAAATTTCGAAGGCAATTTTTTATACATTAATTAGAGAGATGTAAAAAAAAGTTGGTAGTTATTCTTGTTAATTAATTATAATATAAAATGTCAAAGATTGTTTTTAAATCATCACAAGATGGAATAAATCAATTACCAGAACTTATGGAGCGTCTACATATGATTTTACATCGTTCCCAAAGTGATTATGAGGTCAACATCTCCATATCGATATCAAAAATCGCTTCAAAATACAACAGCAGAGTATTAACTGACTCCTCAACATCTTTATGCACTATCCCACATACTGAAACCAAATTACCGAAAAAAACAAGTAGAAGAACCAATAAAAAAACCACAACAACAACAGGAACATCATCAATTTTCCAACAAACCTCGGGAGAGTACGTAGATCTAGCAAAACTAAGAGAAAATGATGATAAAAAGAGAAGGTTTGAAAAAGTTTCTCGATCTTTAATAAGTAATAGACCTCACCGTAAATAATCATTCATTCAATCAAATAAATGTTTGTCTTTTCGATGACTTTTGTATTTAAACTTCTTATTCACATTCATTTTGTCATTTTCTTCTTCTTATTATTTTTTATGATTACTAACAATGGTAACTCTTGTTAAGAAACTTCGAAACTCGGTTTTGATGTCTTCATTCAATTCTGAAGGTCATACTCCTAAAAAGAGATTTAGTGTTAATGAGATAGGGGGACGCCGCAAAATTGAACATAGATATAGTACTTTTGAAACAAGAGAACAATGGATATCTCAGAAAGATATTGATGGGTTGAAAAGTGGGAAGTTTAGACAAACAAGAAGTGTATGTTTTGTAATTAAGATTATAATATGTATTTTTTTGCAGTTTGTCATAATTGGAAGACTTTTTAAGTATGGTATTCCTAGAACAGTCCATACGAGAATGTTAAAAAGTTATAAGGATTCCTTTACCGGTAGAGAGGCTGTTTTGTTTTTGATGACAAATATCGTACCTAGAGTATATGACCCCAAACCTGGTACAGATTATAGAAATATTTCTATTTCATTATTGTCATATTTTTTACGTGAAGGATTTATTATTGAAGTTGGGAAAGGTTATAGTAATGATAGTTTTAAGGACTCAACTTCAAAGTTATATTGCATTAATGAGAATTATACTTTTCCTGAGATTCCTTTTGATTTCAACCCAACAGAGAGTAGTCGATTTGATCAATCAGCTTTCTCTACAAAAAGAGGAGTTTTCTATGGTAATACAAGACAAAGAATGATATCCCTTAGTCAGGATTCTGGTTTTGAAAGTACTATGCCAACAGAAAGTCCAGAATTGTCTCCAAATACAACCAATGTAATTGAAAATCTCATACCAGAATACATATCATGCAACACCAACGAGAGACGAAGCCTCATCAATGTACCAGTAGAGATTGAATTGTCACCTACAAATAATGATGACGCTGAAAAAGTTTCTAACTACAGTAGAAACGAGTTCTCTCCAACATCCAATACTATTACATACCCATCAACTTCTTACTCCAATTTAGTTGTCATCAATTCAGATAGTAAAGTTTGTGAAACTGTCCATAGTAACAGATCAAGGACAAGTGTTATTTTGTATACTGATCAGGATAATTTTGAGATTTTCTATGATTCCGATACAGCATCAGATTCAGGAGAAAGGGAGATATTTGCTGAATGCGGTCAGAATGGACATTCCTTGACTCATGAAATGATTTATGGAGTTGCATTAAGGGGATTTCTAAGAGAGATTGTTGGTTCGGAGGTTAGAAGGAAGTTGTTAAAACAATTGAATTATTCATGCAGTGATTTGAGGAGAAATCTAGAGAATGTTGATTTACATCAAGTTGTTAGTGTAGAACCTGAAATGGATGTAATTCCTCGAATTATTTCTTCTATGGAGTCAATGGTAGTCAGTAATGATGGTAAGAAAGTTACTGTGGATTTATCGGAGTATGACAATATTCTCCATATGATTGAAGCGGATCAGTTAGATCATTTTGAAGGAAGACCTTACCTTCCTGAGGACTTCACGAGATTAATTTTAAAGATGGCATTTTTCTATAAAAGTGACAACAAAAGGATTCGTATGTTATTGAAGACCTGTAAACAAAATGGAAGGACAATCTTGAAAGAATTTAAACCATTATCGAGTGAATATATAGCATCTATCCCTGAAAATTTCGACTGGACAAATGAAGAAAACGGTTTTCTATTTGATAGAGATACCAATAAAATTCTTGGTGGTGGTTTTTTAACAAATGACGTTGAGGAGGATGATGCCGGAGAGTTTCTTGACTTAATTTCATCACTTTTACTCCTACTACCATCATATATAAGAAGAAGAATCCAGTTGTTTGTTAAATATATGGTTGCATTAGAGAAGAGCGAAACAATTCAACTAAAAGCTCAGATACCAAATCGTTACTTTTTGATACGTGACTTTTCAAATATTTTGGTAGATTCAAGCTCAAAGACCATCTGTGTATGGATAACAACATTTTTCTTAGATAATTACACCAGAATATTTACTTTTCCACCAAAGATACAGGCAACAGTCTCAGCTCTCCATAAAACATCCCCACCAAGACCAACTAGAAAGTCACATGAGGATGGTAAATTGTGTACAGATCACGAATGTTATCGATGTTTCCAATATGTTAACAAACAACTTCGTACCCAACTAACATATATAATAACTAATCCTAATTTAACGAGCACTGTACGTAAAAAAGAATTAGAAACCTTTAAATCACGTTATCCATACATTTACTACGAGGTATTTCCTAAAAATACAACCAAATTATCTAAAAGATTGTATTCAGCTGTGAAGTCTATATTTTCTAAATAATTTTTATATTATTAATATATATGTAATATTTTTGTCTTTATTTAAAAATATATTTGTAATTATTTTCATATTTATTTAGAAATATATTATATATTATTATTTAATTACAAAAAAAATGAAGATAAAAAATTTATTTGAATGTACTTTTGAGTGTGCGCATTCTTTTCATTTTTAATTATATTAAGCTGATGAAGACGGGGTAACGACAGATTTGTTGATGAATTCAATTAACCTTCGTGCATATTGTTCTGGTTTTACTGTAGATAATTCTTTTGCTTCGGAACCATATTTTACTGATTTCGCTGCCGAAGCTGTACGCTTCTTAACTCCATAGTAAGTTAGAATATCAACTAATCCAATGAAATATATTAGTTTCTTATCTGACACTGGACTGGATATAATGGCGAAAAATTCATTTTCAAGATCAATACCTTCTGATTTAGTTGTAAAAGCTCCTGTTGAGGGAAGTGGAGAATCTGGTGGAGAGGGACACATTAACTCTTCCGCTCCAGATGACTCACCACCTGGAGATGAGTGAATATTATGTTCTTTAGTTTCTTCTTCATCTGCCGCTGCGGCACGTTCAATGTCATGAATGCCAACAAGAAGTGAATAATCCATTAAATGAAGTTTAGTTAAAAATTCAGTATCAGATCTTAGTAATCCCATTAATTGTTCTTTTGCATCACTGGGAAGGTATATTTTATAATTATCATCCAAAAAATCATTATCTTTAAATGTTGGAAGATCTTTAGTACGTTCTTTTTCTGAAGCTTGCCTTTGTATAGTAGAACCTTTAAGATCATATTTTTTGTGAATTGCATATTTACAACCAAAAATATTTCGCATAACTAGAAGGTAGCATATATCACCATCGACGGTGATTCTATAAAGTCCAAGATTTTGAGGTAATAAAGTTTTTCCTCTCTTTGAAACAACATATTCATGGTATTTTGGTAATATTGAAAGTAACTCACCAACATTATCGGAGTCCAAAGTTTTTATGACGAATTTTTTATCATAAGATATATATAATTTTGAGGTTCCGCTACTCTCAGCAACAACCAATTCGGGTTCATTATATACTAATGATGCTAAAAATTCACGTTGTGAAATGCCAAATTGTTCACGAATGGAACGAAAAACATTAGGGCAGTATTGTTTAATTTTAAAGTGTGAAGGCATATGTTCTTTATTAAAAAAATGATTATCAACTTTAATCTTTGAGCTAGCCTTAAAATCATCTGGTAGTAAAAGACCAGGTGGAGGGACGTGCATCAATTCAGACATTGTATGATTAATACCCCACATGAAAACAGAAAGAAGTGGTTCCTTTGAACGGAATAATTTAAGTTTTGGTATAAGACATTTTTTTTTCTTTCCTCTAAATTTCTTTCTGGTACTCCTCTCCATTATGTTTTTCTGAAAATGACAAAATATTTAAAATATTAATATTTAAGGAATAATTAGGTAAAAGTTATTGTAAATAAACAGATGCGCAATAATATTGAACATTGTTGTTATTTTCGTTGCAAGATATGCCCCCTTTTGTAAACAAAATGGAACAAAGAAGAGCAATCCATATTTTTTTAGTAATAGCTATTATCTTCCTCTTATTCGGTACTTTTTACTATTTTTATGGAAGAGTTGAATCGGAATTGGAAAAATATGGTGTTCCTACAGATTACAATATCAGACATATGGATGGTTTCATAGTTAGCTATGATACTAGGAATAGAATACCATTTTGGGTGCTTGAAGTAATAAGTAGTAAAAATTTAGAACGTTCTCAAAATAATACTAGAAAGAATAAGTATTTTTCACCCGATAAAACGTTTTATAAAACATTTCAATCAACACTTGAAGATTATTATGTAATTTGTTTATTTGAATAATTATATCCTTCCCTAATGTATTTTTTTAGAAGTCTGGTTATGACAGAGGGCATATGGCTGCAGCTGGTAATTATTTACATTCAAAGGATACAATGCAAAAAACTTTTACATTAAGCAATATTGCCCCTCAAGTTGGTAAAGGATTTAATCAAGGGCTCTGGAGTAATTTAGAACAAAAAATAAGAAAATATATTGAAAATAATGTATATCTAACTGCTCATATTCTTTCAGGCCCCTTATTTATTCCAAAGAAAATGGAACGGAATAACAATACAGTATACATAATGGAATATGAAGTATTAAACGGAAGGATAGCAGTACCAACTCATTTTTTTAAAGTAATAATATATACGAATAACAACAAAAATATCACATATCAAAGTTACATAATGCCGAATGCCAAAATTTCAGGATCTTTTGATAAATTTGCGCAAAACATAAGTACTATTGAAAATTACGCAGGATTTAGGATATTTCCTAAAATTGATTTTATCAAAATTAAAAGAATGTTAGAAAGCTAATTATTTTAACATTATATATATATATATATGTAAAAATAGCAAATATTTAACAGCCATAACAAAAGAATTCTATATTTAAAAAAAAATTTTACTTCTTTTCTTCTGTTATTTATTTTAGATAATTTAAAAAAAGTAGTGTAAACAATTAAGCACTATTTAAAACTGTTTTTAACGATTAATATTATAATTAAAATATAAACAATATTTCGTTAGGGATAAAGATTTAGTTTTTTTTTTAGAAATAATTTAAAGAATTTAATTTTGTTATAAGTTTTAGATATTCTTAAAGTTATACGTTTACATAGTCGTGAATCATTTTTTAGTTTGTTTGTACTTTTATGAAAATATATAAGATTTACATTTAGGTTTTAAGTCTCAATTTCATATTGTTAGTATGATAGTGATAAAAATAGAATCTGAAAATGTTATGTTTATGTATGTTTAAATAGATGTATATTGCATATATAAATTTTTTTTTTTAAATTAAAAGTACTAGATGGTTCTCAAAAGCATTCTTACTATAAAGGTTAAATAGTCATTTTTAAGAGACTATATAAATAAGTATAGAATACTTGTAGTAGAACAAAATATGATAGGAAAAACAAAATATCATGAAAATAATACATATTTCGAAAACATTATATATCAGGCAACCGCAATAACAAATTTTTAATGAAGGTGAAATAATTATTTTTTAATAAAAACCAAATTTACGAGATTTATTCCATGTGATAAACAAGTAAACATCTAGAATTTAAATTAATTTTCAAAGCTTTTTAACTTTCATTCTAAGAACGAACAGTTAATAAATAAAAAAAGGAAGGGATTAGCAGAAAATTTTAAAATTTACCATAATTAAATTTATTTAAAAATTGTTAAATTAATTTATTCAATGTAAAAAATTATTTAAGTTGTTAACATTTAAGAATTGTTATTAAAGTGCAATTTTGAAATGTTTATAAGAATATTACGATTTGTTTAAATCTTTTTAAAAGTGATGTATAGTTCTTTGATAAATAATTGGGAAAAAAGCAGACTTACGCCACTAACGGTTCCCAGGAGGTCTCCCATCCAAGTACTAAGATAGCTCGCAGCTGATTCACTTCGGAGATCGGACGGGATCCGGTGTATTCAGCAGGATATGAGCGTAAGACGACAAAGTTGTTTTCTATTTGGTTGTTAATAATGATATTCAGTTATCAACACTAGATGAAATAGGCCAGAAACATTTATATGAATTTTATTGTATGAAGTTAATGAAAAGTGAATTATATATTGTGGTAAATTATGAGTTATAAAGATTACTTGAACAAAAATATAAATTGTGACATTTAAAAGCATTAAAAAAATCTGTTATTATCCATCAAAATATTGTTTTCTATTCAATTTAATATAAACATTAATTTTTCATTGATATACGTACATTTGTTGCGTGTCAAGTTGACATATAAATTGTAAGCGAATGAAATGAGTAAGATGTGGGCTGTTATTATTATTGAGTTGCTGGCTTATATACCCAAGTTTGAGATAATAAATGAATTCTGAATTTAAATCTTTAGATTTCGAAATTTTGGGGTAAAGCCTGAAACGGCTTCTACTATTTTTTGGACATTTAGGGACGGTTATAAAGACTTATTGTCCTTTGTAATGAAGTTATTGTTTTGACATCTTTAAGAAGTAGTATTTTGGATAGTGACATACAAATTTCTAAACATTTTGTTATAATTAATTGTAAAATCTATCAAAAACATTAATGTTATTTTTTATTTATATGAAAATTAATAAATTTCGTTACTATATGACAATGTTTTATTTAATAATACTATAAACATCTTACGGAATTGGAAGATTGTCAAAATTCTTCATAAGAATAATTTTCCTTTGTTTCTTACAATAATAGAGAATTGAATATTGAAAAGTTCTTA
The DNA here is from genome assembly GCA_963280985.1 of Strongyloides venezuelensis. Lineage (NCBI taxonomy): Eukaryota > Metazoa > Nematoda > Chromadorea > Rhabditida > Strongyloididae > Strongyloides > Strongyloides venezuelensis. The sequence goes on along the minus strand of CAUJLX010000002.1, from coordinate 22,269,867 downwards.
ACAAATTTGTTATTATCAAGATAAATTGTACGATAAAATATATTTTTTATCTGAAGATTTTATTAAATTAAATATTATTTAACACAGTTTTAGTAGGCTTTACAGCTATAGTATTCTCTTGTAAATTGAAATTTTTTGCCAAAAATGGTTTAAAATAAAATGATAAAAAGTAATCTCTTATTTGTTTAGACATGATAATTGTTGAAATGGGTTGCATTATAACTAATGTTGATAATAGCCAATAAAGTAAATAAGGTGTAACATAAGTTCCGTATTCGTATTTAACAATCCCAATTACAAGTCCAGCAAATTGGTCAATGAATAATATTACTAAACACGTTGTTATTTCAACCATATAAAGCATCATCAAAAGCTTTTTCTTTCTTTCTTTATCGTTTAGATTATTGGCGACTTCATTGAACCTCTTAAATGTTATTAGAGTGTGATATATTGTAATAAATATTGAGATTGATACTATAACAAATAAGATACAGTTATTTATTAATTTGATATTATTTAATGATGTGGAAATAGCATAAAAATCACTACTTGCAACGTAAATATTTTTGGCGTTAAACCAAAAATTATAATAAAAAGCATTAATGGTACGAAAAATTAGTAAAAACATAATAGTAAAGAGATTGTATTTGTCTATTTTTCTTTAAAAATCAAGGGTTTACGTACAGAAAAATATCTATTAATGACTGTATAAGTACAACCAATAACTGAAGAAGCAATAGTAGAATTTAATATGGGCCCATATGCTATTTTCATCCATTGACATTCCAATATAAAATTAAGGAAAAATCTCCAGTGTAAATATTTGTAGAAAAAAATAATTGTAAAGGTTAGTAATTAATCAGCGATGGCATTAAAATTAAAATAATTAAAAATATATTTGTAGAATTATCCTTTCCCTTTTCTGCAATTAATTTATGGGTAAAGCAAATAACCATTAATACATAGACAAAATAGCATGGAATTTGGATGGCTAAAAAGATTGCATCAAGAATAGTAATCATTTCCTATATTTTATTAAACAAATGATTATTTTAATTAAACAAGATGAAATTTAAAAAAATGAATTGTATATATAAAATTTCAGATTTTAAATGGGTTCTTTAATACAAGATCACATGCTTATTCACTTTATTTTTCTATTGTTTATATCCTTAACTTAAAAACATTATCTTTACTAATATTATTATTATTACTTGTTATTAATACAAAATTAATAATGGCTATAATCATGAAAATAATATAAAAATATTAGTAATAAAAATTCATTAAGTAGTGTCAACCACATAATTTAACACATATAAATATTGAAATTATATTAAAATTTTCAATAATAATATTTATATCTTATTTATAATAATAAAATATTATAATTTGGTTATAAATACGTAAAATTTTTTATGTTTATTTTCTATACAAGTAGTTTAAAACTTTGTAAATAGTGTTAAAATATTAAAAAAATTATTTTTACAAAAAGTTTAAGTGATAAAAAATTTTACAGTTTTTTGGAAAATATGTAAACAAATAAGTAATACTATATTAACTAGTATGTGTGACTAATTATAATAGTAATATTCAGCATCTTTAAAGTTTAAAAACATAATATTTATGATTTACTTTGTTATTAAAATTCTGAGAATTGTGATATTTGACAAATCATAACTGTTAAATTAGTAAAAGCTCTATTCTTACAGAAAAGTAGAACGTATATAATAAACTTGAAACATCAACTAAATATACTATTAGGAATCATCGTAAATCGTTGTTTCAACAAAAAAGAAAAATTTTCGAAAAATCATTTTAAGATGATATATAAATGATGATAAAAATATGTGCTGGTATAGTCAATTATAACATAAGTGTCCATACTAAATATACTTTCGATAAAATATCTGAAGGATTTTCCTCAAAATCCATAAAAAAATTTATGAAAAATAAGATGAAAAATTTTTTAATATTATGTAATATTTTTTTTTCTATTTATTAAATAGATTTTTGTTTGTTTTTTTTAAATCGCACTAATATAAACTGATGGTTTTGTATACATATAACATGGAGCTTAAAAATGCATATATTGACAAATTTTCTAGTACATTTTTATTTTTTACATCACATATCGGATATTATAAGAGAAAGTGAAATTTAAAAGATTATTTTATTAACCAGATCTACTGATTATGTTTTAGAATAGGTTAATTTAACATGAAATTAAATTGCATGGAAGGTCATGTTCATATTATTCCAATCAAATGTACTTCTATAATGAATAATTGCATGATCATTCTCAGTAATAATTGAGATATTTCTATTTTCTGAGCAGAGGAGAGCTCCAGTCGGAGTTTTGTTTGAAATAAATTTTATTTCAAGACTATTTTCTTTTTTGCAAGTATGTTCATATGAAAACATTAACTTTGTATATAATACAGTTATATTAATTCTCTTTCCATGTGGAGCTTTTAAATGATAAAGACAATTTTGTTCTCCATCAATGCTAATATTTTTTGCATTTTCTGTTACATGGTAAAGTGTTGTATTACATCCTTCCTTTGGTTTTGGTAGTTCAATGCACTTATCACCACCATATCCTTCGACACACTTGCATTTACCCTTTTTGTTAGGATCTTCATAACCTCCATTATAGCACTTTATCTTTTCTGTAGAATTATTGGAGCAATAATATAAATTTAGTAGCTTAACATCAAGAAAGGTAAGACCACTATTAACTCCAAGAGTTTTAGAATAAAGTAAATTTTTTGGTAACATAGTAGGTTCACCATTTTTGGTAAAAGAGTCAACAGCATACTGCATATCTGAGCCATAGTCATATGTTATATTATAAGTAATAACATTTGAGAAATTAAGTCGCCTAAAATTTCTTTCTTTAAAAAACCCTATATTTTCTTGAATAATATTTAAATATTCATTTCTATCAGCTCTACAATGTTCATGAATTGATCCTAGAGCATGCATAGTTTCATGTTGAACAGTTCCAATTGTGGTGCATCCAGATCCAATGCTAACATCTTGAAACTGATCAGGTGATTTTCTGCCAACATAACTCCAGCATCCATTTCCTTTGAAGTATTTTAACCCTGGTGTTCCTAAAGAAGGATAGTAAATTCTTTCTGAAATCTGATACATGTTTCACTTTCTATTAATTGTAGTGATATATTTACTAAGGTCTCGTTTACTCCTAGAATATAGTATTTTATAGGAAATTCCCATTTTGCATTTTCTTTGATTTCTATTTTACGTTTTTTTCTGGTGATGTCATAATCATTAAATAAACCTGATAAATTAATTTCATAATTTTTTGCTTCTTCTACAGCTTCATCTATAATATCTTTTGCTTGTTCTTCAGTAAGCACCTCATCTCCTTCAAACAAGTTGGGATTTTCCATGGGTCTATATATTGTGCTTTTATCAGTAAAATTGCTTATGTCAAATTGTGCTCCCTTAGTTGGAGTTCCTCTGTTGTTAAGACTATATTTTTCTTCTATCTTCTCTTCAATCTCTTCAACAGTTTGTATAGCTTTTTTTGTTATTTCAAAATTATTTCTATCCTCTTTTGGAACATTGGTTTCTTGAGTGGGCAACTAAAACCGTTTAAATAAGATTTTTAATTACTAACATACCGATGCGGCAATATTAAAACAAAGAAATAATAGCAAATTTATAATTATATTCTTCGTCATAATTGTACAGTTATTTAGACGAAAATGAATGATATAATTAAATCAAAAATTGAACTTATATATTCATCTTTTTTTAATTGGTGAAGGACATATAAATATTAAATATTCTTATTTTTTGCTATAAAATAATGTTTTAAACATCCAATATCAAATAAAGATAGTTATGTACATTTATTTATAAAAGTTTATAAAACATAATTGAAAAACAAATGAAATTTAAAAAAACAGAAATTTTTACCTTGCTTTATTTGACAAATACTTTCGGAAAATAAAAAACTATGTATTACGAATGAAATTGTATGTAAAATTGCTTTTGTGAAATTTTTTTTGTTTAACATTACAATAATTTACAAATGATTTTTTTAAAGTAAAGAGAAATTTTGAACGATATTCAAATAATTATACATTTTTTATATTTTATGTTAGTAAAAAAATCTAACCATTTGAAGATCCTTTGATAGAGCAATTTGTATATTTGCTATAACAAACATAATATTTATAGGCTTATCCATTTTAGTTATTGATGGATTCGTTTATCTTGAACATCACATAACTTTAATAAGATATAGTCATATTTTAAGTAAAAATTCTGATTTTTGTAATTTTGTAATAAGGTTTATGGAGTTTATCTCAAGGTTTTTATTCACTCTTTTTATACATTTTAAAATATTAATTATCTTAGTTATATATTTAAAGATCTTACATTTATATTGTTAAAAATTTAACTACTTGTATTGTATAAGTATAATATTGTTTTATGTTTTATATTGTTTGTGTCTCTCTCAAAGTGGTCACATAAATACTTTATTTATAGTTAATAAATAAAATTTATACAGACTTGAGATTTTGTTCTAATAGCAATTGACACCAGCAACAACTTATTTAAATTTTTACTCATTATAGAAAAATATATAGAAACTCAATAAAATAGCTTTAAAATTCCATCAAACAAAGCTTCTTTAATTATCATTGTTTATAAAAAGTATTTTTCAACTAATACACTAAATTATTTGAATGCAAAAAAAAACAAAATTATTATATTCTAGCATACAAAAAAGTTAGTTGGTAAGTAAAGTAAATTTAATAATGAATAAGTATAATTAATAAAAATTGATACAATTTAATACAGCATATCAAGAATAATAGACTGATATTTTAGTAAGTTTTATATCACTTTTAGTATGATATGCAATTCTTTTATTTTGTGGGCGTTCATAACTAAACATTTTAAAAAACAAGTATTTTAGGATCTTCATTTAAAATAAGTTTCTTAAGAAAAATGAGCAATTTTAAATATGTGGAACGAGCTAAAATCTAAGGTCTCATTTTTATATGCTTTAACAATACATTTAGATGTCATATTAAAACACATAAAATATTAGCTTCATATTTTTACTAAACGCGTTTTTATAGTTTCAGAAATTTTTTAAACATATTGCATATCTCAAAAACTATTCCATGAAACTATAACAATAAAATATCATTTTTCACTATTTTTTTAATACTTTTTTATGTACCATGATAATTTTTGTAAAAATATTACTTTTAAGTATTAGGTGGTTGCATAATTAATGAGGCACTTTTTCGCGACGTTTTTTTTCTTTTAAAATTAACATTTTCCACAACTTTTTTCGTAAGAATAATCCTCACATTTAAATTAGTAAATTACAAATCAAAAAAAATACTAATATTTTCTACATCCTGATCTACCATCTCGAGAAAGACTGGAATATAAAACAGTAATTTTGTTATATCGAGAAACTTTTCACGATAAAAAAATCAGCGACATAGTAGTTCAAGAAATTCAAATTCGGTAATCCATATTAAATTTTCTTTCAATTTGGTGTTTATTGATTGTTTTTTCGCTAAAAAAGTTCGTTAAGATTGCGACATGATCATACTACTTCTAAGCTTTCTCGAAAAGATAATGCATGATATGGCGAGTATGGATATGATTTTTGATCTATACTTTACTAATTTAAATGCGAGAATTACGTTTAATGAAAAAAGTTTAAAAATACCAATTTTAAAAGAAGGAAAACATCGCGAAAAATTCAGCAATAATCATACAACAATCTAATATTTTTTATTTCGAAGTACAACTTATGAATGATTCAACCAAAAAAAAATTTTAAGTATAAAACAATGACTATGTCAATTGAATACATTTGCTCATGTTTAATATATATGATATATTTTATATATCTTCTCACCCATCATTCTATAAATTCAATAATTTTTATAAATCTATGTTATAAACTAGATACACTCCATCTTAATGTGAGCAAGATTCATAATAGCTACACCGTTGTACTTTAGTGTTGTGAGATTTTTAAGATAGTTTTAATCTCATAAAACAAATATTTCTATTATGGTAATAAAAGTTTTATCACATCGAGACTGCTTATATATATGATGATTGGACAAATTTTTGAAATAAATATTTATTATATACCAAAGAATGGTTGTGGATAAGAAATTTTTAGTGATTAATCTTTTTTTAAAGAGATTTTATATATCAATCTTTGTTTTGTACTCTTAGTAATATTTAAATAATTTATTATTAATTTAATAATATAAAAAATGTTACTAAAAATAAAAACAGAATGAAGGTTTCAGGAGTGATGGAGAGTAAAAATTTAATCAAAAGTATAGTAATTCCAACTACATTTCTGTTTCTCTCTCAATTTATGATAAAATTTTCTTATTTATTACTTTATAGGTAAGTTTAAAAATTTAATATTTTAGTTAGAGAAAATTTATATGAAATTAAAATTATGTTAAAATACACTATATTTTGGTAAACAAAGATTTTGTATCTTTTTATCAATGATTGCAATAAAGGCATTCAAACTCATGATGTAATAAGATATTAGGATTAAAAATATTTTACATATGGCTACAAATAACAAGACATTATATGTAAATTTACATCTAAGTATAAAAAATACTACTGTTGTTGTTTTCGCGGATCCGCGAATTTTCTGAAAAATCCCAGACGCCGGAGGACGTTTAAGGAAAAGAGATAGAGTATAAAACGGTTTATTAAATGTAATGCGAAAGTACAATAAGTATAGTGAAAAATGTAGCATAAAATATGAGAGTTATATACTGATGATAATAGTTAGTAATCGTTCCTTTATATATGCCTTCCGCCATAATGTGTCCTTGATATTCTTCTATTAGATGTGTTGAAGCAAAGCTTCGACATAACACTATTACACTGTATCTAATAGTTTTTTGCATTTTAAAAATTTTTATACTTTAATAAATAATTGTATTTAAAAACTTTTTTTTCAATATTAGTAATAATCAAAAAAATTTAATAAATTTAAAAAATTCAATTTTTTGAAATTTAAATAAAGTTTGATTTCTTACATAGTTTTGTGTAATTAACTATTGTTAAACGGATTGTTTAACAAATTATATTTCTAAACAATATACATTGTTTTTTGTTTACTTATTGATATAATTTCATAAGTTGATATCCTAAAATGAAAAAAAATTATACGATAAAAATATTAGCTAAATTACCAAGTCCACTAGTTCTTAGTATAGCAGGATTCTTGATTAGGATTCCCTCAAATCTGCTTGTCACACGAGGAGTATTCTTTCCTGAAGAAGAAGAAATTTTTGTCGGTACTTTTTGGTCATTTGTTTTAAGCGTCGTAGGAGTACTCATATCTTTATTTGTTAGTGAAGGAAGGTTTTTGTTTGGCAATTGAACATTTATACTTGATTGTTGGTGACTATTTTTTTTAGTAGTAGTAGTTGTTGTTGTTGTTGAAGTAGAAGTAGTTGTTGTTGTAGTTGGAGCAGTTTTATTTTTTGTAGAATTAGTCTCTGACTTTGTCGTTGTATTTTTAGAATCAGTAGATGAAGTTGGAGTCGTTGAAGATTCCACAGGAGTAGATGGAATAGAAATATTACTTGGTAAATCTAAAGAAAATAGTTGAAAATTTAAAATAGGCAAGTAATGGAAATTTACAGCCTTCTATTGTATTTTCAGTTATAGTTGAAAAATTTCTAACAATTGTAATATTAATTGGATTTCCATATGTAATGCTTTTCATTTTTTCCGTAAAATTTTTGTGAAAAATTTTTTTAATAAAAATAGTAGATACTTACAATTGTAGCATTTGTTGGATATGCAAATGAAATATTTTTTACTTTTTTCAACAAAATTTTTCTGAAAAATTTTTTTTATAAAAATAGCGGATACTTACAATTGTAGTTTGGTTTATTACATCTTTAATAATGTCATTAACAGTATTATATGGATCGACATCAGGTTCGTTTCCATCCAAAACATAATCCATTGCTAATTCAATCATGGGATCTATCGTTGATAGAAAAACGCTTGTGAAATAAGTTTCATTAGGAGTCATCCAAATTATGCATGAATTTTTATAATTTTTAGTGCAATTAGTCTTGAGTTCAAAAGAAAAAGTTGCAAAAAGAGCAATGAGAAGTAAAGGACAGATGAATTTCATGACTTTATATGATGTAATAAATCATCTCAATGACATTTTAAATATCATTTTCAATATTATTTACTATCAAACTATATTCTCCTATTTGGATGCTTTATTTAATTTAAAATACTAAAATACTTTTTTTAACTACAAAAATTTTTATATAGTAATAAAAAATTATTCATACGATTTTTTGCATATATATAAAAATTATAAATTTTATAAAACATATATTTTTTTATATTATATAATTATTTTACTTTACCTATAAATATATAAATCTAAGTCAATATATTTTATATATTAAAAAGATAAAAAGTTAATTCACTCTTTAAATATATTTAATGATAGATTTATTTGTATTGGATACTTAAATTTAAAAATTATTATAAAATATAAAATTAAATTTTTGAGTACAAATATAAGTATTCAGTAGACTTTCTATGACATTCATATAAATAACAGTCCAACTAACTTATATTTAATATAATAATCCGATTATCACTACCATTTGATTTTGATCAGTGTAAATATGCAGCAAAAATAAAGAAAACAAAAAATAAATATTTGTGTTTAAATATTTAAATTACCGTAAAAACATAAAATTATATAAAGGAAAAATAAAACTTTATTAAACAATAAACAAGAATGTTTTTTACAATATTAGTATTTGCTAAAAGATTGTAGGTATATAAGGAAATTCTTAATCAACTTCCATTTATAAAGTTCTTTATTTATGCCAAACACTAGTACAATAAGACAATATTAAGCAAAATTGGCTAACTGCAATAATTACCATGATTAGCTTAAACTTTACCTACTTTACTTCTACTTATTTTATTGATAATTATTACGTTGGTTACTTATTGAACTTATTTTAACACCTAAAATTTACAGAAGTTAGTACAATGAAAATGATGATATTTAAAATATAAACAAATTTTAAAACTATTTAAAGATGATTTTCCTCCTTAAATACATTCACTATTTTTTCCGGGACACATTACTGATTGTCGAAGGTTTTTAGTCAAACACCTGCGATTATTGTATTGTAAAAACGTTCCTCCAATTAATTAGCTATATATATTTTTATATTGTCTTTATATTATATTTCTATAATAAATTCCTGCTAACACTGGCGATTCTGCATGCTTATAATAAAGTACATAGACTTTGAAAAACTGAAAAAAGAGGAATTGGTGAAACTACTGCATGAGCAAGGTCGTAAAGCACGTTCTAAGGTTAATGAAGTTTTTGATACATCAATGAATTTTAAAGTGTGGCGTACAACAAATTCTCTGACTATCATAACGTGATGGCATGATATAAAATAAAGAAAAGAACTCCTTTGTATTTCAGTTTTTGTCTTAGTCAAAAAACAAGTTCTGATGAAACAATTTAATAATCTCTGGCTGATGTGAAGGATGTCGATAGGCACCTGGAGAAGATCTGTACACCTAAAGTGGCCGCTACCACTGAGATTATGGAGCTGCTAAGGTTTTGTAAACAAGAACATGAATCTATTCCTATCTTTCATGCATCTTGTATAGCAAAGGTCAAATCTTTTTGAAGCTATCTGTTCTTCACCTAATGTCGTCGAAGTGTGCCCACAAATTGCAGGTTGTTATAGTAGTGATCGGTTGAGGGAGAAAGTCTTGGCATATTTGGAGGAGAAACTAACCAATAAAGCTACTGTTGTGATATCGGAGTTTACTGAGAAGATGGAGTTCCATGCTTCATTGCTTACTGATGAATCTGTCAATGTAGTCAAGTCGGTGTATAAGAAGAAACGTCGTAAGAAAAAGAAAGCTAAATCAGTTAATGCAATATCGTCAAATACTGATTCTGTTATTGTTTCTGTTAATTCCGCTAAAGTAGGTTATGTAAATAAAATTTTAAAATATTGTACAATACGTGTAGCATTTTCTTTTGTTAGATTAAAAAATTGATACTGGTCGGATATTTGTCTATTGTCTATACATTCTTATAACTCATTTAAAAACAAACCAAAGATGTCTCAAACTTTGATCCAAGCTCGTAATTGTAATAGTAAAATATTCCAGTTGCTTGGATATTTTGAGAAGGTCATCTTTAAACATACAGTGAAAATTTATGTAGCAGATGTGTTGTCTAACTTATTTGGCAGTACTAGTTCACATAAAGCTGTAGCTAGCGAATTGAAAAGAATAAAAAAAATTTTACACATGGGTACTGAGACTCAGAAGAATTTTTAAGACATGCATTTATGAAAAAATTTCCTGTTTTTATGGAAGTAAAATCTTTTTCGCTTGTTATTTCTGGTTTTGTCGCTGATTCTGAATTGCTATCTGGAGTAACTTCGAAGTATATACCAGCTAGAAAGATATCGTTTGGGTTTAAGAATATTGTTAATAATCTCTGAATGATTGGATTAAATCTGGCATTATTAGTCATTGGGTGATATTATTACTTCTTGGACTAGTCCACTTATGCTTGCAAGAGAAAAGAACAAGAAGCCACGACTTTGCCTGAATTTTTCTAAAGATGTGAATCGATCAGTAGTTAAATTGAAATATAAAATTCCTCATATGTTTGAGATGTTTTCTTCGTTAGATGATGCTAAATTCTTTTGTCATTTGGAACTACAATCGGAATTTTTTACAGATTCCTATATCAAAGACATTGCAGAAACTGTTAATTATTAATAATTATAAAGGGCACTTAAACTTTTTAAAGTTATTTTTTGGGTTTCGAAAAAATCCGATGTTGATGCAAAAAGTAATTGAAAGAAGTTTAGCGAACACGCCATGGTGTAAAAAATATTTTAATAACTTATTAATCTTTACTGAATCGAAAGAAATGTTGTATAAAAGAGTTTTGCATGTATGGTGTTTATTGAATGCCAGAGGTTTTCGTCTTAACATGAGCAAATGTGTTTTTTTACATCCGAGATATGCTTTCTTGGTTGGATTATTGAGAATAGATATCGCTCTATTAATACTAATGTTGTTCAAGCTATTAAATAACTACGTTCACCAGCCGATTTGACAGAGTTACAAACAGTTTCTAGGACTTATTTCTCATTATAGTGCATCAATTTCTTCGTTGCATTTGTACAAAGAGCGATTTGGTAAACTTTGTGAAAAATAGTTTCATTTTAGATGGACTTAAGAAACTCAGTTAGATTTTGAGAGTGTCAAAAGTGCTATCTGTTCATCTGTTAAATTGTTTAATTCAACTGCTTTGACCAGATTATCAACGGATTCTTCTTCTTTTGCTATAAGAAGTGTTCTTCAACAGTATGATAAAAGATGCTGGCATGCTGTATGGCATTTTTCTAAGTCGTTAAATCAAGCTCAGAGAAATTGGAATCAGTCAGAGAAGGAATGTTATAGTATCATCTGTAGACTACGAAATTTCAAGTATTTTCTACCAGAAAGACACTTTGAAATTTATACTGACAATCAAGCGCTACTATCTCTGATCAATCACAAGGATGGTATTTCAGTTTCGACGTCAGATCTTTTTCAAAGATGGATTTAAGAGATGTAACACTTTTATTTCTCTTTAAGTTTTAGAAACACTTTTGTTTTCCGAGAAGTTGATACATTGAGTAGGTAATGCTCTGTCTCTAACGCTAGTGGTAAAGATGAGATTATCATAGCTGAATCATTGTTTTCGTGAATTCCGTTATTATCTGATAAGGTTATTAGTGAAGAAACTGGGAAAGATGCAATTTTTATCGAATATTTTACTATTGATTTTAAAATAATGGAAAGATTTGTCGGTGACTAAGTTTAATACTGGGTTACGATGGTATAGTCAGAATAGAAAATTCTTAAGACCTTTAAATGGGTTAGTGTTATATAAAAATAGAATTTGTATACCGGACTCGTTACAAAGTAAAGTTATTAGTATTCTACATAATGATCATTCGTCGTTCTCTGCTATGATCACTCGGTTTCAGAAAGATATGTTTTTTGAAGGTTCGTATCATCTATTAGTAAAATTGTATAGAAATTGTCCTGTGTCTCAAGTAAATAGAAAGAAACCAGCTCGTACACATAGTTCTTGGGTTAGTACTTATTCTAGAGAATTCGTTCACTGTGATATTATATATAATGGTTAACAAAGGATGTTGGTATTCGTTGATAGTTTCAGCAATTTTGTCTCAATTTACCCGTTATTATCACTTAACAAAACTAAAATTGTGAAGCTGTTTAGTAAGTTTATGTTAACTTATGCGCAGTTAATCATTTTGTTTGTGACAGTGGTACGCAGTTTAAAAATCTTACGAAAGAATTCAATTGTATTATCTGTTCATCTGAGAATCACGAGGAAAATGGTAAAGTAGAAAGAGTTATTTAAAATTTGTGTCACCATCTGGAGACAAATAGTAATAAAAATTTATTGCTTCGGTTATTGATTCTTTCTTATTTCAAGTGCGGTATTTTTTTTTATCTTAAGGTCAAACTTTTGCTGCTGCTAAATTTCTTATGGTTCCTAAAGAAAGTTCTCTCATATTTTTTTTTAATGGTAAACTATAAGCTGATTCAACTAGTAGAGTATTTAAGATGAAGCAGAGAGTACTAGAGTTTTTTAAAACTGGTATTTGATGGAGAGCGGGAACTGTAATTGAGAAATTGGAAAACGTCATCTAAAAGATTAAATTAGATTCTGAGTAGTTAATTTTTAGACATATAAATGAACTTCTCTTGTTGTGTAAAAGATGTCAGAGGTCTCTAGGCGAACACCTGTAATTATTGTATTGTAGAAAGTTTCATCAATTAATTACATTTATATTTTTAAATTGTTTAGTATTATATTCTATAATAAATTTCTTCTAACAAAAGTGGTATTAATGTCATACAAAAGAAAGTAGGTGCAACTGAATCTCCTTGGAATATATCTTTTTTGTAGTCTGTAATTTTTTAGTTTTTAAATTATTTTTAGTGTCATTTTTATTACTAAATTTATTTCCTAAACTTAAACTATAGTATTTCATATTATATGTTAATAATTTTATTAGTCTTTCGTCAAAATTGAGATGTTTAAAAATTAGTTTTAAACTTTCATGGTTAATAGAGTCAGAAGCTTTTAAAAAGTCTATTCAAGATTGTTTTACTTGGGATGAATTTTTAAAGATTGCTTTTTGCAAAAATCTATTAATTAGTGTCGCATTTGTAATCCATCTCTACCTGCTTTATCAGCAAATTGTTCTAATGGTAGTATTTTATATAAATGGGACGATATTAAATTATTTATTTACTTTGTTAAAAATTTATGATGTGAATTTAATATATTTTAAAAATCTGTAATTTTCAGGTTTGTTTTGATCACTCAATTTAAAAATGCTAAAATATTTTCCCGTGATATCTATTTTTGTTAGAGGTATTCTCTTGTCTAATATACCTTTAATCAAGAAAATCAAGAAATTTTTAGCACTTTTAAGTTTTTTTTAAAAAAATTTCAACATAAACAGAGTTTAGACCTGCAGCTTTAAAAGGTCTTGAATATTTAAAAATTTCGTCGAAAAGTACTTCATCAAAAAGTTCACCAAATATTTTTTGTCTTTCAAATTTGGTTGATTCCATCTGTTCACTGATTAATTTTTGTTCACTGGGTCTCTCATAACTAAAAAACCTTTCTATGTTGTGTTCGTATCGTTACTAATGGGATATTTTTTGGATTCCTGATCAATAATACTTTTTATTGAAGGTTTTATTTGGAATTTTCTACGAATTTTAAATTTGTTGTAACTATTAACTACGGTTGTTAATCTTTTCCTAAGTATTGAAATTTTATCGTTGTTATATTTCAGTATTTGTTCTACGTTGTGGAACTTCTTTTTGTTTATACTCACTATTTTTCTCAATTTGGCGTTAGCAGCATTTTTAGTTTTTCTATCATTAAAGATTTTGTCACTTTTACTAGAACTGTAGTTTGTTCTATAAACCTACTAGTTTTTTATAGAACCTTTTTATTCTTACTTGGTTTTCTACTTTTAGCCATTCTAAATCTATTTTTTGGTAATGATAGCTTTTTAATACTCTATGTATTGTTTTCAGTATCTTATTAGCTTTTTGCCATGTTTTTATGGATTCTTTCTCATTTATTTTATCTTTTAACTAAACTTTATTTAGGTCTTTTTATTTATCTGCTAAGAAAATGTTGGCTTTTAGTAAAGCTGTTTTTTGGTTATTTCAAAACTGAAAAGTTGTCTTTTCGCATTTTCGAATATTTGATACCTTTCTTCAAATGATATATTTTTTAATAACTTTCTTTCCTTTGGTTTGTTTAAGAAATTATCGTGCGTGCTGTTTTTATTTTTATAATTTGATATATTCTTGCTCACTGCTCCAGCAAATGTTTTTTAGATTTCCCATTAATGGTTTTTAAAATTTTATCTACAAATGTTAGACTACTCAATTTAATAAATTTTTTACTATTCCATCTTTTAATTGGTGATTAATCAACAATTATTAAATCAAAATCATCACTATGTCTCTTTCGAAAAATTCTAATTGGCGCTTGAATCATATTGTTTTGATTTTGTGCTAAGCGTGTTCTAAATTGATCTGCACTAAGTGTTTTTGATAGCGTATTTTCACTAACAGATCCTTGTTTAAATAGATTTTTTTATGCCTTTAAGTTTAATATTTAATCTATTCGTATTTAATTCTCTGTAAATTAAATCCACAAGATGGAATTGGCAAGCTGGTAATTTGTAGCTGTAAAAACAATCCATTCTTAAATTCAAAATATTCTAAAATTTGTTCTTCAGTTTTATTAATTAAAATTAATTAGTTGTTTCAATTGTTTTGTATTAATGTCTAATGTTCTTTTATGGTTCTCATCTAATTTACATTTTGGCAATACTTTTAAACCTGCGGATATTTGCTGATTTGTTCAGGTTGTTTTTATATTGTCGTTAGTTATATTTTTGGTTATGTTTTTATTGTTAATGGTAAAGTTTTTATACTCAAAATAGGAATGTGATAATTATGTTACTGGTGACTATGTACATGGTTATAAAATTAAGATAATTTGTTGCCCATAAAAGTGATAAATCTAAAATAAATTAACCAATCGAAAATTTTTACACAGTTAGAAGTGAGACCTCCTTGGAGATGACTTCAATTGAAATTAAAAAAGTAAATTTTAAACTAATTTTTATTAAAATTTTTATGAAAAACTTGCGATTTTATTACCTCTATTGCGTGTTTGTGGGATATTTGATGACTCCTAACAACAATAGGTATAGGATGGTAAAATAAAAAATGGTTTGGTTTCATAAACCGACGACACTGTAGAAATACCAACGTACATCTATTTTTATTTCATTCACTTAAAAAAATTATGTCACTTTAAATAAATTTAATATAATCTTAAAAAGACTAATATATACATTATTTCAATAAAATAATTAATTGTATAAAGTAAAAGAATTGTAATCCTAACTTTTCTTCTCATTTGGCTTTGTGTTATCCTATAAAGAAAATATCTTTTACAGTTTAATATATAAACAAAATATTTCAAAATATTTATCATTTTGTAAAAACACTAATTCATTTTTTTTAATATACTGCATAAAATATTGTACTAACCTATTTTATTTTATTTTAGTGTAAGATTCAAGGGGACGTAGAGGATTTTGAGTATATTGTTTATTTTTGTTTAGATTGTAATTTGTGTAGCTAAAAGTAAGTTCCCATGAATCATATAATTAACAAATTGTCATTAGGTGGCCATTTTTAGCGTTTGTTCTTTGTATTGTAAAAATATATTGTAATATAAGATTAACTTATGTGTGTGAAACCTTCTCATACTACTATTTGCTACTGAGGCTAAGCACCAACAAAACTTAAATATTTTTACTATAGTGCTTTAAAACAATTATTTTTAATAGTTAAAAATTTTACAAAAGAAATAGGCAGAATAATGGATTATTTTTTAAGATATATAATTTAATCTTTAATGTGAAAGTAATGTTTATAAATGACAATAATATTAATTATAATAAATTAAAAAATATAAATGTTTATATATAAATTATAATATTAATGACATCGATTATTATTATAAATTTTATTATAGGCTTAAAAATTAATTAAAAATATGCACTTCAATTTTTTTACTTATATAAAAATTAAAAGTTTCATATTTTAATTACTGTTAGCTGCAAATTTCTATAAAATTCCCGTTACCTATTTGCAAGTAACTTGTATAATATAAAGAATTTATAATTAACAGCGTTATTTGGACATTCAAAAAATTAATGCTACATGGTTCATTATTAAGTAGTAACAGAAATTTGTAAAAAATAATTATTTAATTTAATTTGCTTCAGATATACCATTACTTATTAAAAATAAATAAGTATTTAAAAAAAAGTTCATAACTTAACTAACTTCTCTGAAACCAAATTGAAGTAAAGCGTTATTTTCATTGCCGTTGAAAAAAATTAAAACAGTGTCACTCTCTGATGTAATATTTATTACGTTATTACGGATTGAACACAAAAGAAGACCTGTTGATCCTTTGTCTTTAAAGTGTTTTATTTGATGGCTAGTGCCTTGAGTGCAAATTTCATTATATGGGGCAAAAAGACATATAAATTCCAAATTGTACTTTTTTTCCTTCATTAGCTTTTATATGAAAGAAACATTTATATGGACCAGCAATCCAATGGTAGAATATCTTATTAGTTGCATTAAATGTTGTTGTATTGCATCTTGTATCGCTTTTCATTATTTCACTACACGAATCACCAGTGTATCCAAAAGGACAGATGCACCTACTAGAGTTTTTATAATCAATGTACCCACCATTAAGACATTCAACTTCTTCTTTAGCTTTATTACGCTTTGAACAATAAAGAAGATTAATTTGTTTGTAATCATTAAATGTCATATATGAACGTTGACCCATCATTTTATTATATTCTTCATGAAGCTTTGAAGATAGAACTTTTTTCCAAGAGTTGCGAGCAAAATCATATGGATTATAATGCGTTATGGACCCGTAATCATAGTAAGTTGAATAATTAGAATATGGACCTTCTGGAATTTCAAAATTAACTTCTTCTCCACTTATAATGTTGCTGAAATCGACAGTTACAAATTTGTCTCTATCAGTTCTGCATTGCTCATGAAGTAATCCTAAAGCGTGCCCTACTTCATGTAAAACTTTACCTTTGTTCTGAGTGCAGAAATAAGTCAGGTTTACTGTTTGACTTTTATTTACTTCAGCAAGTCCAACATACGAAGAACAAAACATTGATTTTTCAAAGAATATACCTTCGGTATCTGTGTTTAATGAATTGTATTCTTGAAACGTTAAACATGTATTTTTTTCTATTTCTTTAAGTGCTTCTTTGATAATATCGTTATTAAGTTCTCTCCCAATTTTATATCTAATAGGAAATCTCCACAATCTTTTGTCATATGCAAATATATCTCTTTTATATATAGTATTACTGTCATTGTATATAAACATGAAAACTGCTTTTTTCTTAAAAAAAAGTTATGTAAAAAAAATTAAACTATATTTTAAACTTATTGTTAAAAATTCTTTAGTAAAATAATTAAAAATTTAAAAATTATTGTTAGTAAAATAACATTTTAGTTGTTTAAATCATTATTATTAATGTATAAATTAAATTTAAATTTATATAATAAAAAAAAATATTAAGTTAATTATTAAAACATAGAAGTCACATAATGTAATTTTTTAAGGATGCAATTTTAATTTCATTTTGAAATCAATATACATTATACTAAAAATTATTTAAACAATTATTATTAATTATAAAATTTTTATTTTTATCAGTTTATTAGTAAAACTTTTAAGGCTTTTGATCTCAATTTATTCAAAAAGATATTCTATTAACACAAGTTAAATATAAAACTTTATAAATTTAAGACCATCTACGAAATACAATAGGCACAAAAAACAAAAGATATTTGAAGTACAACAGAAATATGTTAACCTAAATGTTTATACATTTTAACAATGATTTCTATAATAAACGTTCTTAATAAGAAAGAATAAGAATAATGTTTTAAATCAAGCATAGTGTTCACATAAGGTTTTAACCTACTTATTTATTAACCAGGTTACTATAAAAAACATGTAAAAATATGACAAATATAATTATTTTTTTAACTGTAAATAATAGTTTGAACATACGTATAAATGTAACACGACTAATGTCGAAAATGTAAATTAAAACATAAAAACAGATAGAATTATTTAAAGAATTTTTAATTTTAAAAAGCTAGAATTTAAAAAATATTTTTTATAAAATCAGTTAATTAGAAGATTTAAATTTCTTTTTACTTGTTATAAATAAAGTGTTTTATGTAACGAAAGAATCTAAATATTTAAAATATCAGATTTTTAAAAACAAAGAGTGTAAAAATTAACATAGATCTATCTTATAAGGTATTTTAATAAAAATTTAAATAAAAATAATGGAAATACTAAAAATTACTTTTTAATCAGTAAAAGAAATTAAATAAAAATTATAAAAAATTTAAAAAAATGACTTAGTAAGAGAATAATGCATAGCAAAATAATAACTTGATTTAGCAGTATTTAAGAAAGTTGTTATGATAATGTTGTTACTATTTTTTTAAATAATCTTATTCAAAATAGTTATCAATTTGCGTTTTTTTAGACCATGCCGCCATTTTAATAAACATTTATCTGCTTAATACAATAAAAATTAGCAAATCTTGTGAAAGTATCTTTAAAGAAATATAGTCCTTGATTTTTATAATTTTTTACGTGGAATAAATATTTGGGTAAATGATTTTTTCAATGTTATTTTTTATATCTAATAAATAACAGTACCAAAAAAATGTTTTTGGTTATAGTTACTTTTATTATGACTTAATTTTGCGAATTTAAAATGTATAAAAATAAGTTTTGCTCACTCAAAAGGAAGAAAATAAATTTTGATTATTACATTATCAGTTTACCTGACATAAAAAAATATCACTGTCTTGGCATTTGAATAATTTATCGCTTGTTGATTCAACTACTGTTGTAGCAAACATTTTTTTTAAATACTTATATCTATATTCTTTTATTTGTTTGAAATTAAAATACTCTCTTTTGTAAATGCTTGTTGGTAAATGTATAAATTTATATTCAATATATCTTTATTTATTATTTTACTTTAATGATAAAGGTGTTATTAATAAATATTCAGTGATATCTTTGTAACTTTCAAAAAAATTTTAATGTTTGGGACGACGATACTTTTATTAAGTCAGGTAAATTGATAAAATAATAATAAAAATTTATTTTTATACTTTTGAGTGCGTAAACTTAAGTCATAATAAAAGTATCTTTAACCAAAAATGAGGTTATTAGTACTGTAAA
Source organism: Strongyloides venezuelensis (assembly GCA_963280985.1). NCBI lineage: Eukaryota > Metazoa > Nematoda > Chromadorea > Rhabditida > Strongyloididae > Strongyloides > Strongyloides venezuelensis. The sequence continues at coordinate 22,250,309 of CAUJLX010000002.1, read as the reverse complement.
TTATTTTCATAGTTTTTCGTGACAAAAAATTATCTACAAACTTTATAAAAAAAAATATTTTTATTGTAAATGATCAATTTACAGTTTCTAGATTCATTTTATATATGCTAATTAATAGTTTTTAAATTACCAAAAATTATTATTAAATATTCAAAAAAACAGTAAAATTGAAAAATTGTAAATTTACATCAATAAAAACGACAATTTACAAAAAATCTTATCTTAAACGAGTTTATGTTTTAAGAAAATTAAAAACGTTTAATACTAGTGTCTAAAAATATTAAGTTCAAAAAATTTAAATTTTTCTAAGTCTAACTTGTTTTTAATATTATTGTCACGAAAAACCTTCTGGAAATGCTAAAAAAAACACGATTTTTTATCTGTGTTGTAACCGATTTATTGAAAACATACTAATGACACACATATATATTAAATTTTTATGTATGATGTGTTAAATTTATTGTTAAAATGCGCCCGGCCATTAATGGCAAAAATTACGGTTTTTGGGGCACTTTGGTTTCAATTTTCTTCACTTCGAGATATTTTTATAGAATTTTCAATTTAAATTGTGATAAATCATATTTAAATCTGCCTACATACAAAAATTTCAAAGTCTAAATCTGAAGTTTAGGGGGTCAAAAATGCTAGCGTTGCATTTTTCGTTTCTTGCATACGTTTACGAGTCATAAAAAAAGTATCTAAAAATCTATGATTCACTATTAAGTTATTATAGTATTTTTTGATTACAATAAACGGGTAAAGTGTTTAACAATAATATTATATAGCGGTATAATATATTTTTTAAAGATTTCACGAAAGAAAAAGTACAAAAAAAACTAAGTAGACGATATCGATATACTGTGAAAGTTAAAGTTTTGCTTAGTTAAAAAAAACATGTTTAAGTTTTGAATTGCAATATTGTAGCAAAATCGACAGCTAGAAACGAATTAATAATTTTTATTTACTTACCATTTTAAATATAAGTAGAAGTAAAACTGTGACAATTTTTATAATCCTCATTTTAGTATAATTTCAAATGATTGATATTAAAAATAATTATAAAAGTTAAAATCTATTCATATATATATAAAGCATTTATTTATTTACAAAACTGTTAATATATTCAAAAATCATATTTTTTTGTTTTATTTAAACAATATAGCAAATTTATGAAAAAAATGATGCCTTGAAGCTTTGTTTAGTTAATTTATAATTGGTAAAAAACAATTATAAAAGTAAAAATTTATTTATATATAGGTAAAACATTTTTTTATTTACAGAAATGTTAATATAATCAAAAATCATTTTTTTTGTTTTATTTAAACAATATAGCAAATCTATAAAGAAAATGATGCCTTGAACCTTTTGTTTAGTTAATGTTTAATTAAATGTTCAAAAAATTATGTAGTATTTAATGAATATCTTAAAATGTGCTTTAATCGGTAAAATAATAATGACATTTTTCTATTTTGTAAGTTTTTAGTGTTTATTTTAATAAATTAACTTCTTTTATAAAATATATTTTAGGATCATTCGTAAAAATCAAATTTAGAGAGTTATAAAAATTTATTAAGTTTTTTAAATTTACACATTGGTATTCAAAATATTATAATAATTTAATTGTTTAAAGAATTACTACTCTTTTACATCTTTTCTAAATGAAATATAATTATTAAATGGGTTAATTTTTTTTTATATTATTAGATTGTCTCATATAAATAGAGCGCATTTTACAAAAATTTTTGAAAGCGTATAACTCTTTTTAAAAAAAAATATTTTTATTTAAAATAAGAACTATTAAATCTATTTATTAATGCCAATGGGATACGTGTTAGTTAAGTCAATTTGTGCAAAAACCCGGGCTTTTTTAATTTGTTAAAAAGCTTAAAATACAGTACTCATGTTTTATCATTTCTGATGATTTTTTTCTTAAGAAGTTGTCAAAATGTTTGGAAAAAAATAATATGTTAAAAAAAAGTAAGTAGATATTCAGAGTGAGACGTAGTTTGATACTGTAATTTACTCAATTTTTGGAGTGTCACTTTAAAACATACTGTCTTTATTATAGTAAAGGAGAATTACTCTTTTTTTTATTGCATACTGTGGCTATTTGTAAAGATAATTTTTTGATTAATTTTTTCATTTTATCACAGTAAAATCTAAAGAAAATCTTTCAATAGCTTTCATTAATTTGTAATAGATAAAATCTGCAACTGATAGTCAAAAAGTCACAAGAACCTTTTTTGGGTATAATTTGAGTTTTAGAGCTTTATTTATGTCCAACTATTGTCCCTGTTTTAAGATTGTCGTGAAAAATCTACTTTTACCACAAGTAAGAAGACGTAAAGAAATCGCCATTTTTGTTTCTCGAAATGGGAGAAGAACAAACTTTATAACGACATAATTTTTAATATTCGTGAAATACCAATTTGTCAAACTTTTTGCCGTTTATATTTCTCTCAAATGAAGGAAATTTGTTGATTTACATACATCTAACTTTTTGCAAGTTTCCTAACAGTTCTGTATGGATTGACATCAACAGCTTTTCGTAATTCATCATTATTATCAAGACAAAATTCAGTTTTTTCATGCTCTTCATTTTTGAAGTTTAATTAAATTCTTTAACTTTTTAAACCACTTTGTATTGTAGAAATATTGACGAAATTCATTCGAAATTTAATTAATTTGATGAGTTGTTTTTAAAGCATTAATACTGTATTTGAATTCAAAATGCGCAATAGCACAAATATCACGTTTTGACAGTATTTTTGTTTTCAAAAAACAAGTTATAACCAGAGCTCATGGCAATGATATATGTATCATCTTGAAGAAGAAATTTAGGATATTCTAAAAGTTTGTTTAATTGTACCAAAACACAACCAATTATTTGTGAAAACACGAGTCAAATAACGTCTTTCAAAAAAAACATTCATTTTGCATGAAACATACTATTACATAAGCTATATTCATTTAAAAAAAACATAATAATTTGACTTCTAATATTAAGATAATAATATTCATATTATTGATTAACTAATCAATTCTTAATAATTAAAAATTTATACTCCCCTTTTCACATAAAAATACATTAGAAAAATATTTAAAGTATTTCATTGGTATTTCCTTCAAGTTAACTAATTAATACCTTTATTTAACTAAACAATATAACCTGTAATAAATGACCAACTGTGGGAAAATATTACTACTAATAATTTTTTTCTTATTTTTTTACAATTCAACGATCTCATAACAAACTTTGGAGATTTCTTTCATCAACATAAATATCTCTTGTTGATCTTAAGTAAAAAATATCACAAAATATTAAACTCATTTAAAAATTATGTAGTTGACAATTAAAATAACTTATTCTGTTAGATTATAAAAGTTCTTATTCGTTTTCTTAAACTCATCTATTCTTCTATTGTTTAAAATTTAAGAAAGAATTCCGAAACAGAAACAAATTTAAACTCTTTCAATTTATTTATCCTATAAAATGTAGTTGTTTTTTTCCAAATAAAAATGTTATAATCGCTTATTAAATACACAAATTGAAAGGCAAATTTTGTTAGATATTTAGTAAATGACTTGATAAGAATAAAAAATTATTTAATTAATTCTAGTCAATATTTCTACTATTTTATAAATAAAAGGTTTTTGATTCATAAATAAGATAATTTTGGAAAAATCTTTATTTGTACTGTTGTAATGTTTTCTCTTTTAATCTTGTATCTCTCGCAACGAAAATTAGGTAGCTTAGATAATAGACCACGTTTTACCAATCAAATGATTTTGTTTATAATTTTTGATATTTTAAAGTCATTTCATTTTATATTTCTATTGTAATTGCATGATATTTTGTAATCCAATGTATTTACCAATTTTAAGTGTTTAAGTTAATATTTGTGCGTTGATAAATTCACAGGGCTACAACTTAAAATTGGTGATAAATGTAAGTTACTTTATTAAGTAATCACCCTCGTTAAATTTTAGTGAGCCCAATAATAAAAAGGATATCGTATTGTGTTGTAATTTGGTGTTTGTATAAAAAAAATTTATAAATTGACGTATCTGAAATATTTTTCGGCTTTCAAAAGAACCTAGAAAAGCGCCAGCAAAACCTATAAAATTTAACTCATAGCAATAAATGACAAAGATTATTATGACTATTTAAAATAAATTTTCAAATATTAAATCTTAATGTTTTGGAATAAAAAATAACTTAAAATATATATTTTTTACTAACTCTGTAACTTATTTATTCATACATTATTATATATAGAAAGAGTCTCTGACTCTCAACCGAACTTTCATAGGAATGTAACAAAAGATACTCTCTCTCAAAAGGATAGCCTGTGAATTTGGAAAGTCGCCTAAAATCTACCGTATAAAAGAGACCATTTTTCGTGAAATATTCATTATTTTATTTTTACTCCGTCATGTACAGTCGACTTAGAACTGTTAGTGACTTTATTGTAGAATCCGTTATTTTTAATAGAGCTATTATTGTTACCTATCGTGTACATGTTTTCTAAATCTCATTTTTACCCAACAATTTAAAAGTATTGCTATATAATTTTTTTATTCATTCGATAATTGCAAATTTATTCGAAAGAAAATAATTTTTTAGTGTGTTTATCTTTGACAATAAAAATTTTTGCTATAGTGATGTTCCCATCACGAAACAATATTAAATAAGATGATGTAATTAAAAGAATTGTTCGGGAAATTTCTAGATGATTTGGATAAGCGTTATATATACAGTAAACAACCATCTTCCTTTCATCATTCCCAAAACTTTAATTTAATTGTATTTCATAACTATTATTTATCATTATCACCCCTACCTTGTTTTGTTATTAATGTTAATTTATTTATAGGGGTTAAACTATAATTAATTGTCAGTACAGAAGTGCCTGAACCTATATTTAAAATTATCAATTAGCATATATAGTAAGTATATTTTATTATAATTAATTCATTGTATCACTATCTCAGGCGCTATATATATATAATTTAACTTATACTATTTAAATTTGTAACATTGTGTAATTTGTTGAGCTTGCCACCAATAAAAATAAATTTTACTTATAAATAACATTTTTTCAATATTTTTAATATAAAATTACTTTATGAAAATGAATTTAAAAACAATTATATTTTTTTAATAATTTTTATTCAAATTAGTATTGAACGACGCAGTTCAACTAGAAATCAGGTGGTCGGCGCATTCCGAACAATTTTATGTAATGGAAAACAATATAATCATGCTCGAATTAAGCTTGTGAATTAACTTACATTCAGAAATCCAGACGTTTGGACAGTAAAACTCCAGGAAATAATCGTAATTTTTATGTTAGAAAACATACGAAAAGTTTTTTTCCAATACTTAATTGTATTTACAGAAATTTTTTTTGTCAAAATTAATGTCATATTTTTAATGTTTGTGACAAAAATTTTAATGTATTTTTCATTTTATTCATATTGTTTTTATAAAGAAAACGAATTTTTTTTTGAATAAGAGAAATGTTTTATTACTTTTTCGCAAAATTTATTCTTTTTTAATTTATGTTTAAATAAGTTTTACTAAAAAAATTTTTAGGAATATTTTTTAAAGAAAAACAATCACAATTATCTCAAAAAAAGATTTCAGAAAATTCCGGATATACAGTTGCTTTTGTTTATTGTGATTTAGATAAAAGAACTTTTAATTCATAATTAATTGATGATTCAAATTTGAAGATATTAGATATTACAAAAATAGTGTTATTATGAAGTTTTCTTTTAGTAGTAGTTTTCTTCCGAAATTAGATTATTTTGTTATTTAGTAAACAAGAACATATAGATAAAAAAAAAATAATTCCACCAGGACATAATCTAGATAATATTGCAAAGTTTCCAGATTATGAGAATGACAGAAAAACTTTTGTTGAAGCAAATATTTTTAAAAAAACATAAAATTCAAAAAAGATTTTGTTCGCAACTTTATTGATATAGAAAAGGTAATAAGTGGTGATTCTCTTTCTTCTAAAATTTTTGATGATAACAAGCATAAGTTAAAAATACAAAGAAAAAAACTAAAAATAATAATTAAAGATGTCAAATTTAAAAAAATGCTAAGTGTAACATTTGGGACCATTAATTTAAAATACAATATAATCTTATAGTTACATCTTATGGAGACGTATGAAATTATATAAAGAATGTAGTTTCTTGCTACATTATATTATTAAAAAAATATTTTTTTACAGCAAGTATAATATTTAACAATGCAACATCTTCTGATAAAGATAGCCTTAAAAGCCTAACATCTCTCTACAATAAATTGATAATAGATTAAATAATACCTTATAGTTACAAAATATTATACGTTTCAACAAATATATGTCTAAATGAGTTAATATCTTCCAAAATCAAATGTAAAAAATTGTTGACACTAAAGAACACAAAAATTTTTTTTGTCAAAATTGATTCAATTTTTTTAGTGTTTTTGACAAAAGTTAGTAAAAATCTATGTTTAATATTGCTTTTAATGTATATACGCTTTTATTATAAAAATGCAAGAAGCATCCACAGAAATATCTTAGAATATTAATCAAAAATTATTACTTACAATACAATTTTTTAAAAAATGTATACCCTTTGTCTTCTCTGAGTGCTATTTGACAAATTTGCTCTTTTTGTTTAAATAATAAAAAATTTTTCTGTATATACAAATTTCATTTAAATCTTATAGAATAGCTTTTGTGTTTTACTATAAATAATTATGTGTTCTTATATCATTGTAAATGAATGTCAATAAATTTGTTTAAATTTCAACTTTGAGATAAAGCTACAGCAGTGAATCAAAATGGAAAAATCAAATTTTACAAATCCCCTGGGAAATTTTTCTAAAAACAATACTGTTTGTAGAGGTAGTATTTTATAAGAAAACGAGTAAGCATACTTTCGACTTCATGAGGGGTATGTATACTGTCTTCTTTTTTAATTGAAGCTAGTGTACATACTCTTTATAGTAAAACTGAGACACTCTCCCTGTATTATGAAGATCACTTGATCTTCCCCTCAAACTCAGCAGCCAAGTTGTGTCGAATCTATTGAAATAACAGCTCCAACTCCAGCTTTAATTTACATTACCCTCTTTTAAAATGAGACTTGCATACGCGCTTTTAAAATTTAAGATAAAAGAATAACTCTAAATGGGTCGAGAATTACACACTGAAACACTTTTATGTAGCTACATTTCAAGAACGAGCTTCCAATAAAAAAAGTTTTGCGTTCTCTGAAAAAAACTCATAACGATACACTAAAAAATAAAATTTATCGTTCTGACATATACACTATCACCCTCCAATGTAGTGCTAAAAAAATAAAATTTTCATTAAATTTATAAGTAAATATTAGTGATCATAAATTTTCTAAAAATACTTAATTTAAAAAAATTATTATATCAATTAACATAAATGTAAAATCATTTTATAACATAATGAAGTAGTATTTTCTATAAATTTATTTATATTTATTTATTATGTTTGTGAATTTTTCAGAAAATGCCTTGTATATTTTTAAAAACAGATTTGTATGTTGTTTTGACTGTGTATAATGTTAAAACAACTTACATATTTGTTATAATAATTTGCTATGTTTTTTTTTCAGAAATGTTTATACATTACTTATAAAATGTGCATATGTTGTTAAAACGACATTATCTAAACATTTTATATATACATTCACATACATTTCTTATAACTTATCATACATTTTTTTTAAAAGTGAATAGTTATACTACCATAAATGTATGATCATTCTTGAAAATTAGATTTAATTTTTCTTTTAAATTAACTATACAAAAAGACGATTTTATAAAAGTCAAAATGACTGGCACAAAAAAAATAATGTCAAAAAATCAGTATTTAAACAGAAATTGTTAATTTTTTTATATTTTTCATAAAATATACAAAAGATAATAAATTTAAAACACTAAAATAGTAAATTTAACATGTAAAAATTATGTTTTTACAATTAATACTATCTTTAAGTAACATTTTATTCTTTTAAAATATTATGTCACTTTTTTGTATTAATTTAATCTATTTTTCAACAAAAATATTTATAAATTAACAAAATTCATAAACTTAAGTAATTTCTTAAAATTAAAAGTAATTAAAAACTAGTTTTTTAGAACAATAGGTATTTGTTTTTTTAATGATTATAAATTTTTTTAAATAACGATTATTTATAATTTCATTAAGTTAAAAGATGCAAATCACAAAAAAATGTTTTAAAAGATTCTACAAGTTTAAAATAATATTATTCATAATTTATTACTTTTGATGAGTAATTTTCGTCTAAAACAATCATAATAAATAAGTTTTATCTAAAAAATTTTTAAAGCAGTTAAGATTTTTATTTATAATATTTTCTTTTCACTTTGAATCTTCCTTAAGTTGTTCTTAAAAAAAATAGGGTTTCACTTTATCACTAGTAGTTTTAAAATAATTAATACACATTTTTATAAAAACTATATATTAATTCACAAAAAAGTATGTATTTTGCAGTGGTTATACATGATTATACAATTTAAAAACAACCTTACAAATTAAAAAAATATATAGTAAATGTCGTTTCGACTATATGTACATTCTTAATAAAAATGCTATAAAATTTTTAAAAAAGATTGGCACCTTCTTTAAGAAATGTATGTACTTTTTTATATAAAAATATATGAGAAATAATAAAAAAAGTATGCTTGTTATTTTGACTGTATGTATTTTTCATTCAAAAAAATATCCTGTTTACAAAAAATGTATGAGATTTTATTTAAAATTTTTACATAATTTATGTTTATAATGGAACACAATTTAAAATAAATAAATTAGTAGTCGGATGACGAAAAAGTTTCCGTAGTACGCATGAATGCACAATGTCTGTCAAAACAACAGTTTTAAATTTTGAGTGATGTAAGTATACTGGTTAGTTTAGATAAATCAGGTGTATTAATTAGTTAAAATTTTAAAAACTATCAGTATTTTATAAAAACAACTTATTCAATTAAAATCTAGTACTAATGGTACTTTTAATACCTCATTATATTAATTAAATAATTTTAAAATTTTTCATATCTTTAAATTTTTAATTGTTAAATTTTTTATTCTTTTAAATATATTGTTTTGTTAATGTGATAATTTTTTACTATTTTAAAAACATTGAACCAAAGTAGATTGTGTTTATGTTAAATTTTCTACTGCAAAAAAAATAAGAAAAAAAAATTTGTTTTTGACAAAACACTGTTAAAAGTTGATTGATTTTAATGTGTAAGTAGCCAAAAGATGTGTTATTTTCCTAACTTAAAGGGGAAAATAGATTTTAAATTTTTTGAGCCATATTTAGCCAAGTTATCTTAAAAAACACTATTTTAAAGAACCTTTTTTACATGGTTTTGTTACTCGACTGACTTTTCTTAAAGTTTACAAAATAAAGTGTTTTATATTTTATTAAAAAGGTAAAATTCTAGATTAGTTCGAAAGCCTAATGATATTAGATCTGATTTATAGTTGACCGAGTTATATTCCAAAGAGTGTGACTATATTAAAAAAAATTTTAAATGTTTAATAGCCATAAATCAGTCATGAATTGATGTAAGCAAAAAAACTTATACACTTTATAAAGCACTAAGTTTTGCTTTAAAAATAAGTGTCTAACGAAGTTTATAGTTTTACAACGGAAGAAGTTCTTTTAATTTGAAAGTCAACTTTTTGCCTTTTTTCTATTTTTATTGTAAAAATCAATTTTTTTCCAGACATAATTTTCTTTAAACTTGATTAATTTTTATAATTAAATAGTCATTTAATTTATTACTTTTTAACACAGAGGGAAGAAGTCTGAAAACTTATAATGCATATGTGGCCAATTTATGCTTAAAAAATATCACATTTTTATGAACATTTTTGCATAGATTTTCTAGAATTAACTCTTTTTAAAGCTAATAAATTTTTATGATTTATAACTTATTTAAGAGATAAAACGCCAGAGTAATGCGACAACATAACAATATTAGGGTTGATATTGAATATGCTAAATTATGAAATTAATAGTGATGACTATTTTTTTGGTAAACATTAAAATGTTAAATAACTATTACTCAATTGACACTTAGTAAAATTGAGTTGTTATTATTTGAATATTAAAATTTAAGTTTTACTTCAAAAATGATATTATTGCAAAGTTTAAAGATTATCTAGGAAACAATTTATGCCAATTTTAGTGTCACTTTCTTGATTTTTCTATTTCTTTTATAAAAATTATTTTTGTTTCAAACATAGCTCTCTTCAAATTTAATCAATTTTTATAATCAAATAGTCATTTGATGTATTTTCTTTCAACTTTGGATGAAAAATGGGCCTTAAAAATTTTGGTTCACAATTAATAAAGTTACGTCTAAAAATACACATATTTTTAGTCACTTTTTTATAGAACTTCTTTTTTTTAAATAACTTTTGTACAAGTAAATAAAATTTTATGTTTTACTATTTATTCAAAAAGTACGAAAATGAAATAAGAAAGAAACTTAGTATTTAAAAGTTTAATAAAAGAATTATCAAGTTATGTACCAAAAAGTGATAAGAATTTTTTGTGTAAAAGTTAAAATTTCTTCATATTATAACTTTATCCAAGTCGTTTGAAGTAAATAAAACTAAATTTAGTGTAAACCCCAGAGAAGCTGTGGTAACATTATCCAGCGGAAAGAGAAGACAAATGGGAGGAACGACAACCAGGATAAGACAAGACACTCTTCCTTGCAAAAGAGAGAGTTATAAGATAAATATATAGTTTTTGATGTATTTAGAAATAATATACTTGACCACTAATAAACGTCTTAATTTTATATATACCCCGTGTTAAATTCCACAGTTGGGATCCCCTTTAGGGGGACCCCTGAATCCAACCGGATTACATTAGCACATATTTCAAAAACTAACGAAGAAATATAAAAACTATAACAAATTTGTAGAGTAAAAACAGAAGAAGTTATTTTTAGGTATTAACTTTTTTCATTTATATATTTGTAAAAATTAGATAAATATGTAGTTAACATATGAGTGACATTGAAATGTTTATATCAATTTTAAAAATTTTATTAAAAAGCTATTTAAGTAGTTACTTGAATTATTTAAATATTTAATTTTTTTAAACTTTTGGATATAAATAAGATTTTTTTGTTTAGTCGATTTTGAATTTAATTAAGCAATTACAAAAAAAACGCATACCTTATAAAATAGTTTCCATACTCAAAAGAATTTCATATATTAATATTTAGAACAATGTATTTTAAATTATTTTACTTCTACATAAAAAAGTAATTCAATGAAATTATTTTTTATGCAAATATTTCTATAAGTAACGTAATATAAAAACACTTTTGTAAAATAATGCTCTGCGGATCAGCTCTTATCTGCCGAAAACAGATCTAAGGCTGGTTAAAATAAAAGTTAAAAACTGGATATTGTCCAAAAATTAATGTTTTTAAAGATCAAAATTTTTACAAGGCAATTTTTAAAAACGTTTTATTAACATTCTGCTTAAAATATGCAAAGTTTATACGAATAAGCATAATACCATTAATTTTTGTTAATTTTGAAGACAGTTAAAAATTTTCAAAAATTAACCAGTTTTTACCTTAAATATAGTAAAAAAAATATGTCAAGTTTCTTCAAAATTTTTGAGTACAAGTTTTGACTTATTTTCAAAAGATTATCTTATTTTTATTATTACTCGCTTATGTTTTAAAAATAAAAAATATGAGGTTATGAATGAATATACGAAAAATGTAAAAGTTACATTACAATTGTTCTTACAGGGCAATATCTATACAAAATAGTATAAAATGATAGTAAATGGTGTAAAAAAAATTTAAAAAATTATTTTTTCTTAAAATTTGTGTAAAAAATCAATATTACATTCAAAATTTAAAACTGTCGTTCTGACAGATATCGTGCAATCATAGTTTATAGTCTATAATTCTGTCATTTTGACTACCAATTAATTTATCTTAAATTGTGTTCACATAATAAACATAAAAAATATATGGAAATTTGTTAAGAAATCTTATACATTCTTTGTAAAATGCATGTTTTTTTGAAAGAAATGTACATACAGTCAAAATGAAATACATACTTTTTTTATTATTCACTAAACATGTTGATAAAAAATGCTCTGACATTTCTAAACGACATTTACTATATATTTTTTTAAATTGTAAGATTGTTTTTAAATTGTATAAGATCATGTATAACCAATGCAAAATACATACTTTTTCTGTGAATTGATATATAGTTTTTATAAAAATGTATATTAATTTTTTTAAAACTACTAGTGATAAAGTAAAAACCCTATTTTTTTTGAGAACGACTTAAGGAAAGATTCAAAGTGAAAAGAAAATATTATAAATAAAAATCTTAACTGCTTTAAAAATTTTGAATAAGATAAAATTTATTTATTATGATTGTTTTAGACGAAAATTATTCATCAAAAAGTAATAAATGTATGAATATTATTATTTTAAACTTGTAGAATCTTTTAAAACATTTTTTTTGTGTTTTGCATCTTTTAACTTAATGAAATTATAAATAATCGTTATTTAAAAAAATTTATAATCATTAAAAAACAAAATAAATACTTATTGTTCTAAAAAACTAGTTTTTAATTACTTTAAATTTTAAGAAATTACTTAAGTTTATGAATTTTGTTAATTTATAAATATTTTTGTTGAAAAATAGATTAAATTAATATAAAAAAGTGACATAATATTTTAAAAAGAATAAAATGTTACTAAAAGATAGTATTAATTGTAAAAACATAATTTTTACATTTAAAATTTACTATTTTAGTGTTTTTAATATATTATCTTTCGTATATTTTATGAAAATTATTAAAAAATTAACAATTTCTGTATAAATGTTAAATTTTTGGCATTTTTTTTTTGTGCCAGTCATTTTGACTTTTATAAAATCGTCTTTTTAAATAGTTAATTTAAAAGAAAAATTAAATCTAATTTTCAAGAATAATCATACATTTATGGTAGTGTAACTATTCACTTTCAAAAAAATGTATGGTAAGTTAAAAGAAATGTATGTGAATTTATATATAAAATGTTTAGATAATGTCGTTTTAACAACATATGCACATATTATAATAAACGTATAAACATTTCTGAAAAAAACATGGCAAATTATTAAAACAAATATGTATGTCGTTTCAACATTTTAGAGAGTCAAAACAACATATCTGTTTTCTAAAAATATACAAGGCATTTTTTGAAAAATTTACAAACAATAATAAATAAAGAGATTTAAATTTATAGAAAATGAAACCTCATTTTGTTATTAAAAAATTTAACATTTATGTTAATTGATATAATAATTTTTTTAAATTAAGTATTTTTAGAAAATTTATGATCACTAATATTTACTTATAAATTTAATAAAAATTTTATTTTTTTTAGCACTACATCGGAAGGTAATATAGCACATGTCAAAACGACAGTTTTAATTTTTGGATGAAAAAAATCAATATTTAATACTTCAATTCAGTAAACCATAAAAAAATACGACATTATGATATATAAATAATAATAAAGACTAAAAAAAACAAGAGTTTTTTATTTTAGCATGTATTGCCAATATCTTTTTAAAAATAGATTACTTTATAAGTTATCAAAAAGACGAAACAATAAATATAGTACAATAGAAATTCGAAAAATCATAGAAATCATATATTATTAAAACAATATAAAATTAACATTATATTACACTGCATTTCCATAAAAAATAAATATAGTTTATGCTTTGCATACAAACAAAAAATTGAGAGGAAGTTTTTCTTACAAATTGTGCGGAAAATTATATATCATCAATGGGAAAGAAAATAATCCTTCTAATTTTTAAAAATATTTTTTTAACTTTGTATAAAATAAACTTAAAAAATCCTTTGTTTTTAGAATAATACTTAGCATTATTCTTTTACTTCCAAAAAATCTGATATTTATTTTCTTTCAATTATTTTTACTAAAATTTTAAAAAGTTATTTCACGATTTTTAAACGTAAATACTGTTAAAACTTAACAATTAAAAAAACGCTGATGAAATAAGAATAAAAAAATTAATTATTAAAGAATTTAAGAATCAGCATTTATAATTTATCTATTTTAAGATAGTTAATTTGATGTTGTTAAATTTTTTTGTCACATGAATGATTATACACAATATCAAACATCAGAAGATATAAGGAAGTAAATGGAATTATCAAAAATGTATACAAAAATTGCACTTTTTGTTGTTAGTAATAGGTGTGTGAATATTTAGTAAGAGATTACGCAAATACAAAACTTTTATTGCTTACAAATAATCAATTTCGCAAAGTAAATTAGATAAATATAATATTTTCTATATGATTGTTAAAAATTATACTTCAATAGTACTTTTATGCTACAGACACAGCTCTGACACTCAAAAACAGTATGATTTTCAAGTAGTATCTTTAGACAAAGAAAAAGAAATTTTTTTTTGTTTACAGTTGTCATCGAAAACTATTAGTGTTTCAAAAATATTTTCTTTATAACTTTAAAGTCATATGCGTCCTTTCTGTTAAAAAAATTTTAATCATTAATAGAAAAATTATAAAATATGTAGTAACACAATATGGTATAAAATAATTTAGAGTTTTATTAGTGTATAGCAAGTTAAATTGATAAAAATCAATATTTTAGTAGTTATTGAAGTAGTTAATAAAAATTTTTTTATTGTTTTAATAGATTAAGAAGAGCTCGATCAAATATGTGTAACATTAATAAATAAATTTAAAAAAGTTATCATAATTTGAATACTTTAATTTTATAAATGTAAAAAAATAAACTGTATATGTTATTATTTAGAAATCTTATGGTCAGACTAAAATTGTAAACAATAATAAGATTAGTAAATTTGCAGAATATTACTTTTTTATTCGTATTTGTTCAAGAAATCACACTTTTTTTGTAATTAAAAGTTTTTATTTTATTAGTTACAAAAGGACTATGATTTATCGTATTTGTATGTTAAGATAAAGTTGTTAATGCTTAGAAATTTAAAGATAATTCTAATTTTTATAAACACACACAGTATTTATATAAAATTTAATGTAAAAGAAATTTTTCTACAGCAAAAATATGTGCACAAGTTATTCTTATCAGTCAAACTTTCGTGCGATACCAATAGTTTTCGATGACAATTGTTGACAAAAATAAATTTCTTTCCTTTTGTCTAAAGGTACTAACTGAAAATCAAATTGCTTTTCAGTGTCAAAGCTGTGTGTGCAAGATATATCTAAAAATCTATTATCTAATTCATTGCTCGTTAAATATTTTTTAAAATTAAAAAGCAATTAGGTCAAGAAAACTATTGAATCTTTAATAGAATAATATTTTGAGTAATAAAGTATTTAAGCAGAAATTAGTAAAAAATCAATTTAAAACATATAACAAGAGCCTACGTGAATTATAATTTTTGATTTTCGACATCGCTTTCTAATTTTCGAAAAAAATTCTAGCTTTTAAAGATTTTTAAAAAACGATTTAATTAAACAAACTGTGATTAAAGATAAATTTTAAAGATATTCATTGTTCAATAAAAAAATATTTAAAAATGCTTGTGATTGTTTTTTTGGTTAAAATAATGAATAATTCGCATATTTTAATCTGAATTAATTTTATCCACGGCATACTTTAACTAAGAATTATAACAAAAATCAAAAAATATTTTTATGTAAGACTTGTGTAGATAAAAACGAGAGCATTTGTAATAGATGAATTTATACGACACTTTATGGCAGTAGCGTATTTTTATAATTTTTTAAAATCTAAAATTGAAAAGATATAAAAATGCGGTGCTTTAATAGTAATTTAATAAAAATTTAAAGTAAAATGGTTTAAAAAATTAATTAATTATCATTATAGTTATTAAGTTGAATCAAACAATTGCATTTTTTAGTTTAAGATTTCAATATGATTCATGAAAATACAGAATGCCGTAGAGTATACATAAAAAATTTAAATAAAAATAACTCTTTATAGTGTATGAGTATTTTTTTAAGATTATATCCATTTAAAAGGTTAAATTTTTACTTTAAAAATGCTTTAAACAGAATGTAAAAAGATTCTTTTAAAATGTAATTATGATCATTTAAGTTTCCTCGATTTTATTTTATGATTGTTAAGCTATTTTAATTTTTTTAGCGATATAACTGAGCAGTAAAGTGTCTCGAATAGAAAATACAGTTGAGAAATAAAACTTGAAATTCTTTTGTCAACTGTAATTAATCAAAGTTTTGTAATCAAATTTTACGATTGTATTGTACTATACTAATATTTTGAATATTTTAGAAAGAAAAAAAAATATATTAAGACTTAAAAGCTAACACAATAACTATTAGTAAGAAAAATAATTAAGTGGTAAAAATTAAGTAGAACTTTAACTAATTAAGGTTATTATTGTAGTTGGCCAATTTTACTACTATTATATTGTAATTCATGTTAAGAAGAAATAAATAGAGGTTGATTTGAAGTTCCTTGTGTATCCAATATTTTTAAAAAGTAATACTACTGTTTTAAAACTTTATATTTTTTTACGCTTTTATACGCATATGATTGTCCAACTCATGTTTAACAAAAAACTTGAAAATTTATTATTATATAATTATTTAAGTAAAATTATGAAGCATGAAATTTTTTTTTTCTTTTCACTATTTTTAAAAAAAATTTAATAAAAAATAAACAACTACTATTGCTAATTAACGATCTTTTATTAGATTAGGTACTTATTGATCTTTATTATCATAAATACAAATATTTTTTAATATCTATATTTTTCAGTTAGAAAATTGTTTTAAAAATGTCTTTTACAAAAGTATTCATATCTTCACATAAAATAGATATATAATAATGATTCTAATAAATGTTTATAAAATAGAAGTTTGGCTATTACATGCGTTTAAAGGGTAAAAAATATTTAGTTTTTTAAACAATTACATTTATTTTTAAAAATTAAACTAGCTTAAAAATCATGAAAAAGAATTGAACCCACTTAAATTACTTTAACTACATTTTAAACTAATTTTTTTTACATTTTGTTCTATGCGTTTTTTAAGTGAGTAGTTTGGCTTTCGAAGAGATATTATTTTATAAAAATACGTAATTTCCAGAATTTAAAAATTATTCACATAAAATATGCTACATACTTGTAAAAATTGCTACATCTTATGACAACTTATAACATTTTTTCTACCAATCTGCGCGATCTCTGTACATTTTGTAACGTTTTTTTTCAGACGGTAGACATTTGCTTATCCATTAGGTTATAAAAATGGCTTTTTTAAAAGGCATTAAAATATGAGCAAACAAAACAGCTTTTTTCTCAACTTATTTTGATTATTCCATTGAATTAAATTCACACATCTATAAGCATATCACAGGAACCTTCTATCTAATTAAATTAAAAAAGAGACGATAGAGAGTAGCTTGCCCGTGGTTACCTATGATTAAGTGAAACGGCATTAAAAATAAGAAAAAATATAGATAACCATAGACAAGCGAATGCCTATTGTTTTAAAAAACATGTCGCAAATTATACAAAGATGTAGCATACTTGATTTAGATATATCCTGTATTCTGATAGTCTAGATTATTTTAGATAATTTGAAACTTATAAGAACATTAATACGTATCATTTTAAAATGCCATATATTCAATCATACTTTCATGCTTCTTGTGCGTAAAGTATAATCATTTAATAGTTGAAAAACAATATTTTTTATCCTTGAAAATAAAAATAATAGTTTTTCAAATATTTTAAAAAAAGGCATTTTTTTTAAATGCTAAAAAGATTGTTAAAAATAGTCAAACATTTAACTATTCATTACTTTTTCGAAAATTAATTGTGATTAATAACATTTATACTAAGTTGGGAAAAAATAATAGCCGCTAGAAATAAAATTAGTTAAAGTAATATCTATTTTGGTTAACGCAAAATAAATTAATCAAAATAGTGCCGTTAGAACCTATACATTTTTGTTAACATTTTAACAACTTAAAAATCTTTGTTTTTAAATAGTCAGATTTAAGAAATCTTATAAAGTTAATGAAAAGTCTTTCTGTAAAACGTTAATTTTTAAGCAATTTATTTTTAAAAATGTATCCAAAAATTTGAATAAGTGAAAATTAAGCTACACAATCTTTCGTAAATTATCTATATTGATATTAGTAGATTTTCGTCTACTCTACTCATAATCGAAATCAAACTCACTCTGTTGAAATTTCTTAAACTGACGAAGCACTGAGTGTTTAGACAATTAACTTTTTCTCCTATGTATTTACTCTATTATGATATATTTAAGCTTTATTACATCTTAATTTAAACTAATGGAAGAAAATTACTCCTAATACCGTTTTTAACAACATTTTAATAATTATATAAAACATCTCAATCAAAAAGAAATAAGGAAAAAAATTCTTTCTCTCTCATAACTCTTTTAAAATTTAACCAACTTTAATGAGTAAATAGCCAAAAGTTGTGTTTTTTTTTCTAATTCATTGGAAAAGATGAGTTTAAAAAATTTAAAGCCCTAATTGACTAAATAATCTTAAAAAAAAACCGTTATTTAGGCCTTTTTTATCATGGATTTGACCAGGAGTAAAGGTTGTTTCGAAATAAATAATATGAAATGGTTTATATACCATCTGAAAAGTCTACTTAAAGAGTAGCGGGAAAACACAATGTTACGAAAATGTATTAAAATTGGCCGAGTTATAGTCCAAAGATTAGTGACTATTTAAAAAAAAGATTCTAAAATAAAAAAGCTATAACTTAGTCATATATTGATCAAATAAAATAAATCAGTGTCCGATATATAGATTTAAGTCTTTTTTCAAAAAATAAGTGTCTAAGGAAGTTTATAGCTTAAAAAACGAAAAAGTTATGTTAATTTGAATGCCAACATTTTCGCATTTCTTTATTTTTTCCACAAAACATAGGTTTGTCTTCAGCAGAACATCCTTTACAATTAATCAATTTTTATAGTCAAGTAGTCATATGATATATTTTCTTTTAATTTAGTGAGAAAAAGAAATTTTAAAACTTTTGGTCCATAATTAGCAAAGTTATCTTTAAAAAGCACTACTTTTATGGACAATTTTTTGCATAGTTTTGTGCAAACAATAACTTTCTTTAAAGTTAATAAAATAAATTGCTTTATTAGACATTAATAAATGTAAATCTGGAATCTAGGGAAACACAATACGATAGAAATATATTTGTAACTGACTAAGTTTTGGACTAAAAAATGATTACCATTTTTTTTTGTTAAAGCAAAAATTTTTTAATGTTGCAATCTAAACGAAAAGTCGTTAAAAATAAATAAATTCAAAGTATTTTTTAGATCTATGTCTAACTTAAAAAATAAAGCTACAACGAATTGAATTTATTAACAACAAAAGAGTTTTACTTATTTAAGTGTCAATTATTCCACTTTTTCTTCATCTGTGTCACAAAAATCAATTTTGTGATTGACATAACATTCTTCAAACTTAATCAATATTTATGATTAAGTAGTCATTAGATGTATTTTTTTCTAACTTTGTGGGGAAAATAATTATTGAATATTTTGATCTATAATAGGCTATGTTATATCTTACAAACACTATTTTATTAGTCTTTTTGTGTTAGTTTTACTTTTTAAAAAAAACTTTTATAAAAGTAAGTAAAATGTTATGACTTATTACTTTTTTGGAAGGTACGAGTCAGAGTTAACAGCAAAACGTAATATTAGTGAGTCTTCAAAAAACTGCCTAATTTATTCTGTAATGAGTGGTAACTATTTTTTTAAAACAAAAAGAGATAAAGAAAAAAGTTTTTTTTTCATAACTCTCTTCAAATCTAACCGATTTTTATAGATAAATAGTCAAAAGTTGTGGTTTTTTTAACTTAGTAGAAAAAATGGGTTAAGAAAGTGTTGAACTATAATTGACTAAAACATTTTTAAGAAACACTTTTTTTTAGTATAGTTTTGTACAAGATATAACGTTATTTTAAAATCTACAGAATACAATGGTTTATATATAATTTAAAAAACATAATTAATAATATTTCAGAAAGACAATACTATGAAATTATATTGAAAATTAGTCAATTTATGGTCTAAAGAAAGATGATCATTATAAAAAAATCTTAAAAGTAAAATAGCTACAACGTAGTCAAAATTTTATGAAAACAAATAAAGTAATGTTTGTTAAATAGATTTACGTATAACTTAAAAAATATGTATTCAACAAACTTTAAAAATTAACTACAAAAGAAGTTATATTTATTTAAATGTAAAGTTTTTTGTTTTTTTTCTATTTATTTTGTAAAAATCAATTTGTTTCAGACACAACTCTTTTCGAACTTGATAAATTTTTATGGTTAAATAGTCATTTAATGTAGTTTTTTAACTTTAAAGGCAAAATAAGTCTCGAAACTTTATTTTATATATGATCAAATTGTGTTTAAAAAATACCACATTATTAGATAATTTTTCGCATAGTTTTGTTACGAAAATAAATCTTTTCAAGGTTAATGAAATTTTATGATTTATAACTTATCTAAAAGATAAAACTTCAGAATGATGCAAAAACACTGCGAAATTAGAAATAATTAATAATTGGTCAAGCTATGAATCAACAAGTGTTAACTATTTTTTGGTAAAAATAAAAAAGTTGAATAGCTTTTACTTAATGATAACTTTAAAAATAAAATTACTTAATGTTTTTATATAAAGATTAAAGTCTAACTTAGAAAATTAGACAATTGTAATGTTAACTGATTACCTAAAAAACGATTTATGTCAATTTATGTGTTCTTTTTCTATTTCTTTTGTAAAAATTAATTTTACTTTAAACACAACTCTTTTTAAACTTGACCAAATTTTACAGTTAAACTTTTAATAGATTTGTTTGTTCTAACTTAGTGCAGAAATTGTCTTAATACTTTTGGTTAACTATTGACTAAGTTATATTTAATTAACACAACATTTTGGCTATTTTTTGTATAGTTTTGGTTTTAAATAACTTTTGTAGAAGTAAATACAATTTTTCGTTTCTTAATTCATTTAAAAGATACAGGTTAGGAATAAGAAAGGAAACATTATATTTTTCAAATTGAATTAAAACCGACAAAGATATAGTTCAAAGAATGTTAACCATTTTTACCAATAAAATTAAGAAGTTAAGTAGCTTTTATTTAATTAAAAACCAAAAAAAATTATGTATATATGATTTTCTTTTATTTATTTCTAATTTTACTTTACTAATGAAACTACTACTAAGTTTAATGCTTACCGGCAAAAAGAGTAGTACTAATTTTAATGACGATTTTTTCACAATTTATTCGTTTTTTACACAAAATCAACATCTTCTTTAGCATAAGTTTATCTTAACTTAATTAATTTTTATAGTTAATTAGCTAATGGATGTATTTTTTTGATTTATGAGAGAAAAATAGTCTAAAAACTTTTGGTTTAAAATTGGCAAAATTATGCTAAACCACATCACTTTTTCTGGTATATTTTTATATAAGTTTGTTCCAGAAATTATTCTTTTCCAACTAAATGAAATTTTTTGGATTCAGACTATATAGAATGTAAATATACTAATATTGATAAAACTTAAAAATAAAAAAATTAGCTTTATTAGGGACTTAAACGTGACAACATTTTTTTTTAGTATAAATTAGAATTTTTAAATGCTGTAATTTCATGAAAAATTAATTAAAGTTAATAAAACTAAATTTAGTACATTGATTAAAGTCGGATTTAAAATGTAAAACTATAGAAATGTTTGTAGCATAAAACGAAAGAAGTTTTTTAGGTATTATTTTTTCTACTATTTTCTGATTTATATATTTGTAAATTTAAGGTAAATATGTAGTTACTAGATAAATAACATTATAATGTGTATATTAATTCGAAAAATATAAGAAAAAATTATTTAATTAGTTACTTGAAATGGTTTATATACTTATCTTTATTCACCTTTTAAATATAATAAAAGTTTTCGTTGGATAAATTTTTTATCTACCTGAACTGCTTTAATGAACTTAACGTTTTAAATGATTTTTAAAATTAGAAATATTCCATATTTTAATATATTATAACATTGTATTTTTGGTTATTTTATTTTTTTAGAAATATTTAATTTAAATAAACATTTTTTTATATTTAAAAATTTGATTGATACTTTAAATATAAAAATGTTTTTGTAGAAAATATTTTATGCGGGCCAGCTATGACCTTCCGAAAGCGGGTCTAAGTCTGGTGTTATTAAAAATCATGTAAAAATATGGTTTTAGTGAAAAAATACAATATTGAAAAAATTTAAACATGAAAGTTTATTTCTGTTTACCATAATCGCTTAAACCTTGGTTTAATTGCAATACATATTTGGTGTGAGCACAAATTACATGATAAGGAAATTTAAAATAACTTTTTTTTACATCATACTTTTGTAAAAATAACTAATAATAAAATTGCTATGAGAAAACAAAATGATGATGAGTTGTGAAATTTTCAAATAAGATTAAATAAAAATTAAGAAAATTTACATGATAGAGTCATTTGTGTTTTTAAGTATACTCATCATTTATTATCAAATTATTACTAATTTTAATTAATTATATTTTTATAGTTAATTTATACTTTAATATTTATTATATTGTATTGTGATTGTGTTAGTAAAGAAATTCCCACTAAAGGAATTGTAAGTAATAATTTTATAAGTTATAATATTTAAATGTTAATGTGAGAATAATAATTAATTAAATTGTATCTTGTTGTTTTATATTCGCAATGGTCCGCATTAAGTATAATAAAAAGAAAAAAATAAATGAAATATTACATATGCAAATAAATATCAAACTATATGTTTCAATTAATCAAGTTAAGAAATAAGAAAAACGAATAAAATAAGTATTATGTGCAAATTTTATTTATTTTTTATATATACATTTGTACATTTACTTAACAAACAACTGGAAGAAAGAAAAAAACATTTTTCAATTAAACTAAGAAAAAGTTTAATATGAGAAGGAGAAGAAAAGCAATATTAAAAAGAAAATGATTCAAGAAAAATTAGCTCGAATAAGTTAAGAAGAAGAAATAAATCAGAGGTGCTGAATAGCACTCCATATCCGAAACTCCGTACAATAATAATTTTCATATATACATATTGTTCGTTACATTCTTGATAAATAAAAGGTTGTCATACAACTAATGTGTTTACTTCTTAAAATTCTGATCGAGCACGCATGTTCCAACATGCCTCTTCATTAGGTAAGATACTCGCTAAGGTGGTGGAAACCAGCTAGCATGTATCCGCTGGAATACATGTAGCAGGCGGCTTTGCTACACCTATAAACAGCCACACCAACATAAGAGAACGTAAACAAACAGACTCTTTAAGGTATTTGTGCTTGTCAAGGAGTATCTAATAAAGTGATATACTATACTAAGGGTGTATGCAAAAAAATTTAATTAAAATTTCTAATTAGTTTTGACCGTTTTTTTATAAAGTAGAATAATTTATTATTTGTAGTCAAGAAATTAATATTTATTCAACATTTTTTAATTTTTATGGTTTATAAACATATCAGGCATGATTTTAAATACTTTAAAATTAGTTAAGTCAGTGTTTCATATAAAAAACAATACGAAAAAAATCCATATTTAGCATGTTTTTTGGTATATTTTCTTTAAAAAAATTTAGGTAATAAATAATCAATTTTTTCTAAAATTTAACATAACATCAATTCAAAAATTTATGGATGTGTAGAGAAGAAGTATAACTGTCTCATTTATTGTTTTTAAAGCAAAAGCAATCCTACAGCAAAAATAATAATAATCGAATAAAATTTTTTACATATAGAATTTTACTAAAACCGTACTTTTTAAACAATTTACATCATTATTCAGGTCAACAGGCAAAATTTTTAAGAAAATTATTAAAATTAAAAGATTTATTAAAAGATGTAAAAATTATTTGCAGAATAAAAGTACAGTTTTCCGACAATACACACAAATCTCGAACTGTGTATAATAAATAATAATGAAAAAACTTAAAGTATTGTGAGTGATTATTTTAGAGTAATGAAACATAGAAAGGTTAGGAGATTTTGAAATGATGATATAATATTTCATCATCACAGAAAATTCAAGAATTTCTTCTACTCTCTTTTATCTTTACGTTTTATATTGCTTCAAGTTTTCTTATCTCTTAAAGATATAAGACCTTTTTTCTCTACAAAGAAAACATAATCTATTTTAAATCTCGACTTTAGGCGTAATTAAAAATGTTTAAATTTTAGATTTATTTAAGAAATTTAAACTAATACAATTTTTTGATGTAGAAAGAAATTAATATTATTTTTTACTATTTATGATAAACTAACGTTTTTTGAATGAGAAAAATATCATAGACATAAAGTCTTAAAATTGGGTAAGATTTTTTACTAGATAAAAAGAAAGTTTTTTTTATGATTTCGTATTTTTATTATACTTTTTTATGGTGTACTTTGCAAATAGTATTTAATCATTTTTCATGTAGACGAACAAGTTTAATCTTATTGATGTGATTGATTGGTATTAAGTTTTTATATACCAACATTTTGTAATTGTTTTATTACTGTTTTTCTCTACTCTGTTTAAATAAAGTATACTAACATTTAATTTTCTAACACTTATGAATATAATAACATATATTAAAATTAATTTTTTAAAGATATCGCGTCTACTCAAACATTACTAGGTTATTGGTTTTTAAAAAAAGAAAATATAAATGCTATCTTTTCTAACATTTAAAAAAAAAGAATAAATATTAACATTAATAAAACATATTAATATAGATTATGTTCCTTTTTTCATATTTTCAAAAGTTTTAAAAATCTTTATTAGTTAAACTTTTTTAAATTTAGTCTAATCAAAAATTTTATTTTATTTATTATAAATTCACAATGCTTCACATAATTAACACTATATAAAAAATTTCTAAGCATAATTTAAAATAAACGTACATTAATTTTATTTTGATTCTAGTTATGTTTGAAATATAAACATTTAACATTTAAAAAAAATATAATGGTAAATGCAGACAAAAAAAGAGATATAATTTTAAATAAAATGTAGTAATTTGTTAAATCTACCCAAATTCAATTTTTTTTATTTCCTATTAATTTTATAGCATTTAATTGCGTGTTTAAAAAATTAAATAAAAAATAAATAAATTTTTATTTTTTACGTTTTTATTCTCATCTTAAAATTAAACTTGTTTCCTAAAAAATATTTTTAAATTAAAGTTAAAAAGTTAATTATAAGCAAAATTATAAACGCTTTAATAAAGAACGTCTTTTTTAACATCATTATATAAGAAAAATTTATCTATAATATAAAAAATATCAAATATATTTAGAAGAATATATGTATACGTAAAAACAAAAATTTCTTAACAAAGCAAAAAATATAGGTTTTAAAAAAAAAGGTAACTTTAATTTCAAATTTTATTAGGTTATTTAGAAATAAATATCTTTTTTTACCCTTAGCATGGAATGTCATAAATTAGATAAAAATTTATATTTTTACATAAAACGAAAATTATTATATCTGCCAATTTGTTGCCAATATTTTAATAGCTTATTAACATCATTTGAAAAAAAATTACATTTTCTAGAATTAATAACTTAATAACGTTTGATTTTGGATATTCAAATATAGTTAGGTTTTTCTCCTTCTGTTATATTTAAATGTAAATAATTATATATTATAATTAATTTTGGTATTACTGTAATTTCACTTATATTATTTTCTATAAAGATAACATATTTTTATAATAATACAAGTTAGTCTTTACTGAAATATATGGATTTTCATGTTAAACTTATTAAAGTCTTAGCTATGAGTAAAAGTTACAAAACTTCCACATGTTATATTTATGAATAAATGCTTATGTGTTAAAAGAATGATATAGTGAAAAAAATGTTTCTGATTCAGTTTTATTTCTCAAATCGTTAATTTTCTTCAAGAATATTTCTAAGATTTATAATCAAGAACTACAAAAAAATTTATGTTAATCATTTCAATTGACAGATATGAGTTTAGAATCAACAATCCCTGCTGAATTTTATCTAATTAATATAATATAATATAATTAAAAATTGTAATTTTTATTAGAATTAATAAAAATAATATCTCTATTACGAATCATTTTAAACTAACTTTAAATAGTGCATTTTGTAGATAATTGTTGTTCAAATTTAGTGTGAAGACTGTTTAAGGATTCCAATTTATTTTGTTACGTATGAGTTTATAAAAAAAGTGCGATAAACGTTTTTTTGTAGTCAATTTTGAGTTCGATAATAACTTTCTTATATATGATAGTAAAATTTTAGTGAAAATAACAGAGCCCAATTAGTTCTACATAATGCACAGCTAGAAGTTTGTATGTATTGTTGAAAAACTATACTTTTACTCTATAAATAATTTTCACATCCTTTAATAAATCTTTTAATTTTAATATTTTTTTTAACAAATTTTGTCAGTTGACTTAAAAAATAATGTAAATTGTTTACAAAGTACGGTTTTAGTAAAATTTCATATATAAAAAATTTCATTTGATTATCAATATTTTTGCTGTGAGGATATTTTTGTATTAAAAAAAAGTGGAACGCTTTTACTTCCTCTCTACATACTCATAAATGTATAAGTTAATATTATATTAGATTCTGGAGAAAATTAATTTTTTATTATTTTAATTTTTTTAAAAAAGATACCATAAAACATGTTAAAAGTATGGATTTTTTTTTATTATTTTATGTTAACCATTGATCTAATTAATTGTAAAATATTTACAATCGTGCCTAGTAAATTTATAAAATATAAAATTAAAAAAATGTTCAATAAATACCTGTTTTTGTTGCTACAAACGATAAATTATTCTACATTATAAAAAAATAGCGAAAACTGTTTATTTTTACAATATTTGAAAGCATATGATAAAAAGAAACTTATTTAAAGTTCTTTTATCATTTAGTTTGTGTTTAAATCATCTATGTATTCTAGTTAAACTAAGGTTTAAGCAATTTTATTAAACAATAATTTATTTCCATGTTTAAATTTTCTCAATAATGTATTTTCTTACTTAAAACATATTTTTTGTTGGTTTTAAAGAACATTAGGAAAGATGGTTTGCAAGTTGTTCGTACAAATATTTTATTTCAAACACTCTATCATACAAAACATTTAATTGGAATTAATTTCTAATTATTATTTTATAGTTAAAAAATACTTCTAATTTTATCAATAAAAGATTACAATCTGGTTTATATAAATCGTTTAATTACACACAAAACATAAATACGTTTTTTAGACTAATACGATTTATACAAAAAAAGAGCAATATTCAATAGTATTTTGGAGCGTAGGATTTTTACCCGTTTTGCAAACATATTCTAGCTTATTTTCCATGTACATTCTATCTTATTTTGCATATACAAAACGAGTTAGAATATGTGCTCAAAATGAGGTAGAATGTACATACAAGATTGATTAAAATGTAAAGCCTAAAGTTTACCACTAGTTTGTAAGTTTTATAATTTTGTAATTACTATGAATTAATAAAAGATTTTAAAACTTTTTTTCGTAAATAAATAGAGATATCATTTCTTTATCGATAGAATATAACATTTTTACTTAATATTAATTATTATAAAACAAACAAAAATAAATGTTAGGTATTTTTTAACTTCCATTTTAATCTTCTTGTTAAAAATAATTAAACTAATTAAATTAAAAAAAATGTTCATATTATTTTAATTATAATCTTCACAATAAATAAATTTTTTTCCACATTGTCTACCAAAAAATTACATCATTTGCGATACACTATTGATTTCTCCTTAATCAACCAACAATTAAGAGTTTTCTAATAATTTTTTTTAAGACTCATACACATTTTGTAATACTAACTAAAAATGCTGATAATCATAATTCTTACTCTATAAGATAACCATGTAACATTAAATGTCTAAATTTGTTGTAGAATAAGTGGTTGTAAAATTTATTTTATGCTAACAAATCACGATCTTAGTTATGTATCAATATTAAAAGTTTCGAACGTTATTACTGTTATACTATTACTAACTAAAACTAAAAATATTGGATTTTATAGTAGCGATCCATCTTTTTAGTACGAAATTAAACATTTTAAAAATGCCTAACTTGGTGAAAAACTTTAATATATTTTTAGAATATCTAATTAAATATTATTGTACTTGATAATTATTAGATCTGTAAAACTAATAAAATAACTGTTATTATTGTAAAGTAAATATAATAATATAAAAAATATAAGTATTTGTCATTTGTCATTAATCTCGGTATTTATTTTCTCATTATACTATATTTATTATTACCTTTTAGTATTAAATTTGAAATCTGTTAAAAAACCCTAATAAGTCTATGAAATAGTATAAAATGGGTAAATAAACGAAAAAATTTTTTAATAACTTTAAAAACAGGGTAAATGATTTAAAAACTTGAATGTCTAAAAACATTTAAGATAGATAAAATTATAGATAAATTCAACTTCATTTTCCATATACAAAACGAGGTAGAAATATATATTTCAAACAAAGTTCAATGTATACACAAAATGATCTAAAAATATATATACAAAATGTGTATAACAATAGTAAAAGGAAATGATTTAAAATGTAGATGTAAAATGAGGTAGATTGTAGCCTGTCGCCTATTTCATTTTGGATGGTCGGTTATTTTAACATCACTTGCATTTTGTTGCAGTCTGAGCATTTTAGGTCTAAAAGACATGTTTAGATTTTGATTGTATTACTACGAATTCAAACAAAAGTTTATAATGAAAACTAAGTAATCTTCATAATTTTAAAGTATATTAAAAATGACAGTTAACTGTTTTAAGATTATGTGTTATATTTATTTGACAAAAAACGTTTATTATTTACTTTAAATTAAAAAAAGATACTTTTATTTTAATATGAAAAAAATAATATTTTTTACTTTTTTGTATTTTATAAACTTATTAACATAACTGCTGATACTTTGAAAATAATCATAAGGGATTATAACATTACAAAACGTTTAAAAATGCTTATTTATTATAATAACATAATGAAAATGTGTACAAAATAATAATGAAATTTTTTAAAATTTAATTTTTTCCAAAACATAATATACTATCAACTCAAAAATTTATGAGTGTGCATATGGGAAGTAGGAAAACCTTATATTTTTTTCTAGAACAAAAGCAACGACACATCAAAAAATATTCACAAATAAAATAATTTTTTATATACATGACATTTTACCAAAACCGTATTTTTTTGTGAATCTTCCAAATTATCTAAATCATCTGGCATAATTTTAAAAGAGAATAATAAAATTAAGGAGTTTATTTATGTTTTTTACTATTAATTGTTACATATTAAAGTGCAATTTTTTTATAATCTCGAGCTGTGAATGCTATATATCTTGCAGTCTTAAATAAACATTTAGAAAATTTACAGTTATTTTATTATTTATAAAGCGATATTTGTATCTAAACAACCTAATACATTGAAATATATTGTTGATAACAACTTAAGTTTAATAATAAAATTAATGTTAAAGAGAAATAGTGACCTATTCTAATAATTTTTAAATTGTTGCATTAATTTTAATGTGAGAAAAATAAACTATAAAATTGGCTAAAAATAAAAAAGATTAAATTTTACTAGGTAGAACAAATTCACACATTTTTAACTTATCTGTATTCTTGTTTGCGTATACGTGTTTAGAAATTATCTTAAAATTTTTTAGATTTTGTTTAAATGCGAACTTATAAACAGGGAAAATTTTCTAAAATATTTAATATATTGGATTTAAGAAAAAAGCAGAAATGACAATAAAAAGATATATTAAAGTTTAGCATAGACATTTCTGTATTTTGATATACAGCTATAATACGATAATTTTAATATTCGGAAATATACAAAAAAAAATGTTTTACTATATTATTTCATCTTTTTATCCATGTATTTTATTCCAGACCTTCATTTTATAATTAAATGAATTAATGAATTTTTTTTACATTATTTGACATGTTACCAACCGCTTTTTAATTTACTCTTGACGCGAAATCTCCCTTTTGTTGTCTATTATTCTCCATATTATTCAATCTAAAACATTTCTTCAGCGTGTGATAAATAAAACATATTAAATTAGCATTGACGGCTATTTCTAAAATGATAGAATTCGGTTAGAGCAAAAACTGTCAGTTAATTATTTTGGTAATGAGAGATCTTAAATTGTAGGTGAAAGACTTCTTGTAGATGAAAATTGTTTATTGAACTACCTGTTTAAAAAAGGAAAAATTTTAGGAGAACTGTTATGACAGAATTTGCTGCAGAGTTAGAAATATTGAAAGATGTGATTGAAAATTATCAAGACGATTTTTTGTATTTAAGAATTTTTTAATGAAGACTACATACATGAATCCAAATATACGTAATACATTGACTACTGAAGATAGGAAAATAACACTGTAATTATTGCAGCAGAGCAAGTCATTACCATTCAATTGGGTGAATTAACAAAAACACTTTACTTTGAAGACAGATGTCAAAGATACATATTAGCTTATGATATTATACAAAATTGACAATTGTTAAAAAAACATTTTAAAATGTTTCTAAAAAAGATTTCAATATTCAAAGATGATTTTGTGTTTATCACGAAACTCACGAAAACCATCTTTAAAGTTTAAAGTAAAATATAATATTGTTAAATGCTAATTAAAATTTAACAATAGATTTCATCTTTTATTTAGTAAGAAACAACCAAAGAAATTGTCTGTAGGAAAATAACAAATTTATCAACCAAAGATTAATAAAAGCTAAATAATAGCACTAATTAAAGAACTACAAATTTTATTAATGCTAGTCTAGAATAGTGAATAAAAAATGAAAAATTCGGGGAATAATTTTTCATCTTTAAAAGACTTTTAAGGTAAATGGATATCGATTAAAATAATAAGATTCTTTATATTGCAGGTGATTACGATATTCCAAACCAGGACAAGATAAAAAGTACAATATTATACAAATTTTAAACTCAGTAATGCTCTGTTAAGTGAGATATATAGGTTAGAAAATCCTAGTATATTAAAAAAAATTGGAAAAAATGAAGCTTTAATAACTTTTTTGTTATACGATATCTTTTGTACTAATAGAAAAGTACAATTAATACATGATTTAACCTCAGTGAATAAACAGTTATCTGATCCACCACATTTTCATTGTGATACGATTAAAACAATGATGGATATGCTAATACCAACTGTTTTTTTTAAATTTTGAATGAAAATAGTTTATTACCATTTTACTACTAAAGAATCCATTAAATCAAATTTTGTTTTTTCAATAGATAAAAATAACTTTATCTTTTACAATAATTCGTAAAATTTTTCAATCGTCATACCTTTCTAATATGACATTGACGAGTGTTGTAGAACTGCTAGAAAAAAAGTGTAATAGGTTGTGATATAATACGACGATTTTACAATAATTATTAAATCTATAGCTAGTATAAAGAAAAAGTTAGTGGAATTCAGAATTCTTTGAACACTTTTGTTTTAAGTTTAAATAATGTAAACATTGTTAAAAAAGTATGTTCTTGAATCACTTTTTTAATACTAAAGAGAAATAAATAAATATATTGTAATAAACTAACAAAATGACATTTTTTGAGAAGCTTATAAATGCCGTGCGCCGTTAATTTTTCATTGCTAAAGTTAATAAAATTATATGTAGTATATCACAAATTTTATGGAAAAAAGACTAATTTCTTATGCAAAAATTGAAATGTTTATTCTTTTCTATATAAATATTCTAAAAAAGAAAACGACTAAGACGTTGACTAGCATTTTATTACACCTTTATTGTCTTTTTGATACCACTTCATAAAAGAGTATAACGAATGTATTAACAAAAAATCTTAATACATTGGATGGAAATTTACAAAGTTATAGTATAAGATATACTTTTAAAAATAAAATTAGACCCTCAGTTAAAAGAGTTATGTCTATTTAAGTAAATTTATACTTATGGATTCCACTAATTCTATGTTTAGAATTTGTTCTAACTTTTTAGTTAATTATAAAAGAAAAGAAAAAGTTAATCAAAATCGTAGGTTTTAAAAAAAACCTTAATACAGTTTTTAGAGAGATAGTGCCAATTATAAAAAAATTAAATGGAACATTATTTAATAAATTATATTTAAAACACAGATTTCTTTAATATGTAGTATGGTTATGTCTGTGAAGCATTGACATTACGTAACTGTCTTGCTTCTTTAAGAATTTAAAGATTGAATTATTTTATTGCAAAACTTTGTGGGGTATGATGTATTTTGTTTGAGTAAAAAACGTATATGAAGTACTATTTCAATAATTAACATAGATAATTGTAAATGTTATTTGTTAGATTAATAAAAGTTACAATAAAAAAGGCTAATAAAGTTATGGAAATACTATTAAAAACCATAGATATTAATAATAAAGTGATTACATCAAAGTATTTTCCTTCCAAATAATCTTCGGCAGAAATACATATCAGCGATTATAAAATTACTTACAGTAGAATAAAAGTGTGGAATACAAAGAAAAGTATTAAAAGTAATACTAAAAAAAATTGTAAAAAAGGATGTTTTGGATTGCAGTGGCTTTTTTATAATACAACATCAAGCTCCATAATCGAAGAGGGTGTTGAATATTATAAAAATTAACATAAACTTATGAAAATAAACTTTTTTGATATATTTTTTTTACTTATTAATCATACTTTAAGTTTTCCAAAATAATATTAAAAGCAAATTTTAAAATTTATGCTTTATTTGTGCAGTCCTGGGTATCTTACCTTTATTGTTTATTTATTTATAATTATTTTAGTATTATTGTTATATCGGAGTTAGTAAAAGGTCGAGTTTTGTCAAAATTAAAAAATTAGAATAGAAAATTAATATCTATAAAAATTGTCTAAAATTTAAAAAAAATTAAAATTAAACTTTTCTAGTAGATTGTAAAAATTCTCTACATTTTAATCTCATTAATATCATTTTGAGAAATCTTTTGCGTCTGTTTTAATAGAAGGAGAAAATGCGGAATTTCTACTTTGCAAAAATCAGATACGATAAGTTTAGTTCTTTACATGGAAAAAAATATATTTTTATATAATTCTTTTAAGACAGGAGAGTCAGAATGTAAATTTAACATTTAAACATCTCTATAACTATGTTTTAAAAAATATTACAAAAAATTGGCAGCGAAATAATAAGTTGAGCATCACATAATTTTTTATCTTATTTTAAATACTTTTATTTAAAGATTTAAGTGTTGAAGTACAAATTTAGTACTTATGAAATACTTAAAAAATTTTTCAAATAACAAATTGTATTATATAATATTTTAATATAGTGGATGTTTTAAAAATTAAGATATCTACAATATGTCGTAAATAATTTTATTGTCAATAGTTTTTGGCATTTAATAACATCTATAATATATATAATTAAAATGATAAAACTTAATCTTAAACATTGTTTATCAATATATTTTGGGAACTTTTTTTTTAAGATTATATTTAATAGAATTAATTTCAAAGTTATTATGATAAAGAGGAAAAAGAAATGTAAAAATAAAATAAGTTAATAAAATTTTTCGAAAAAAATTATCTTATCAATAAAGTAACAAATTCAAATATTATAACAATACTGAAAATTCATAAACTGGACGATAAAAGTTCTTAATGTCAGTGATCAGACTTTAAAAATAGAATCCTTCAAAAAATGATGAAAATTAAATGAACTCTACTGATTCTACAATTTCTGATACAAACGTAAGGTCACATTTTTTAACCATGAGAAATTTGACGAATTGTGTAAAAAAAGAGATCTTAATATTTTAGGTACAATAATACAAATTTAGTAAATTATGTTAACAAAAATGTAGAGAAAGAGTAAAAAATATTTAAAAAATAAAAAAAGTAGTATTGTAACAATGAAAACAAAATTCTTCTCATAAAACATAAATTTTTTATCATGTGCGTTTCTTGATTATATAGCGATCACATTTTGTCTTTTTAAAATTAGATCAAACTTTTTAACACTCAAAATTTTTACTATCTATAAAGTTTTATCATAAACTCGTACATATTTAATTATTTGTGTTTGTCTCAACTTTACCTTAATTAAGGGTCACAGCAAATTCACTTCGTTACGGTCTCACGAAAAACTCTTGTAAATCAACATTTTGCTCTCATTTCAAAGCTTTTTGAATCATTAATGAATTTCTTAAAACCTTAATTTCGATTAAATGGAGATAAGATAGTTTTAGAAAAGAATCAAATGCTATTATAATTGATGTTGAATTTCTGTCTATTCGTAATTTGAAAACTGCATTACAAGGTGCCTTTACATATTTTCATTATTCAACCAGTAAAATTAAACATGAACTTGCATTTTGTCTACTTTTATAAAGAATTAACTTTTATAAAATATTCAATACATGCAGTTTTGCTAAAATTGATAAAAATTTTTTTGAATATGCCTTTCCAACAAACGTGTAATGATTTCTTTAAATAAAGAGAAAGTCTGTTACTTGAAGAAAATTTCACTTACAATGATCATATTTATGCTGCTAGCTTTCAAAATATAACTTTGTTAAAAACTTAAGAAACTTATAAAAAGACTGAAGATTTTTATATATTCATTAATCGCTTCACATATGCTTTTAATAAATCTAATGTCTTATAAATAATTTAAAGGTAATAATGACACTCATATCAAAACTATTATCTGTAATTTTAAAAAATATTCATTATTTCTTGTGTGCGTTTTAAAAATTTATTACAACCACTAATTTGATAAAAGTTCTACAAAAAAAATACAATCGTTGATTATCATCAGCAAAAAGAGCTTTGAAATTCAGGTCATTCAGAATGGATACGCACGCATAAAAATGATAGGTTTAATGAGAGGTTTTCGCGGCTGAAAGATATTTGAAGAGCTTGTTATCATATTGCGAATCATTAAACACTTGACCCACTCCATCAAGATTCTCTTAAAAATATTTGCAATTTTTTTTAAAAATTAAATCAAATTAGTTATCTTTCGCGTAGATTATCGATAAAAAAAATTGAATGTTTAAGTATAGTTTAATTGAAAAAGTAAAGCTACAAACAAATTCAACGTTTAAAATACAAAAATTTTATCTATAGAACCTACCAATAGAGAATTCATACGAATATCATTTTTTTAAGTGATCACTGTAACAAACTATGCAAAACACAAACATCTTTATATTATAATCCTGAAATGACTTAAAAATAAATAACAAACATTGTAATTTTGTTAATGAGAAAACACTTGGCAAAACAGTGTTATGCTAAGAAGTTCTCTTTTTATTAAATTAGGCTTTATAGGAAGAATATCGGTAAAAAACGTTTATTATAAAGAAACTACTTTATTAGCAATTTTAAAAAAAATTATTAGTAAATTTAAAAAAAATATTGAAATATTAAATAATACATGTAAAATAAAGTCTTTATTTAAATTAAGAATGATATATTAAAATAATATTGGTAACATTATTTATATACATTAAGTGGGCGTGTATACGCTCCCAACTTTCAATATCGTAAAAAGTACAAAAATTATTTTCAAAATAACAAAATATTTCGTTTCAGGATTGATGTATTTAAATATTGCTAATTAATTATGTTTTATTTTTCAATAGTCTTAATTTTTTGTAAGTTAAATTAATATCTTTGATAACATGTATAATTTGTTTTTTTACATTATTTATAACTAACCTGACTAGGATTAGTAATTTTTCTTACGATCGAAAATATTTATTTTAGAAATTTTTAATATTGATAGTGAATGTTCCACGTAATTTAGACATAGTTGTTGTAGAAAAAAATGTTCGTCAACTACATAATACCAGATCTCGGTGAAACTTTTACATTAACAGTAAATCATAAAGGTAAGATAAAGTTTTTATTCAAATTAAGATTGCAATATAAAAATTATATTAAAAACATTGTATTCATACCCCCAGTGGATGTGTATAGAATCAAAAAAACTATCACTTAGCTACATTAACAAAATTTAAAAGCTCTATTCAATTACATAAGGTCATTACAATTTTTAACTTCAAAACAACGATGACGATATTACACGTTCGTTGATCAACGATACCAACTGTCAGAATATTGATTTCATACTAGGACATCAAGTCATTAATAAATGAGGAGAATGGTAGATTACAGAAAACGCAAAAATATCTTTGTTTTAAATCAACTTAATACTGTTAATACGAAACTATTAAATGTTTAAGCAAATAATGAAAAATAACGTCAAATTAAAGTTAATGAAAAAGATTTAGATATTATATATATCAACGAATTTACAAAAGTTTTACTCTTTTTCAAGCTTTCAGTTGAACTAATTTGAATCAGTAATCAATAATTAAAAGTTTAACTCAAAGCATTTTTACTAATTTATCAAATGACTAGTCTCTCTAGTGGTTTCGCAATTTACCAGTAATGTAACATAAAATCAATAAAAATTAATTCTAATTATCCCTAATCACTGATACTTGTGGTAAAATAATAGCATTCACTGAATGACAATAAACTATTGAAGAATTTAATGCAGATTCAGAGTAGAGTTACTTCATAAATGAATGCACAATTTCCTTTTCTTCAAATCAATTACTTTTATCAAAAGTACGTTCATATGTAAAAAACATATTAACTTCGGTAATAATTGAATAACATTTAAGAAATTTCTATAAAATGAGAGAAAAAAATTGTTTTAACGAATTTTTTTTTAGCATTTGGTATTATATTACTCAATTTCAGAAATCTTTAAATACAATTAAGTACCAATACTTCTGAAAATGATTTTTTCCTATTATATACTAGCTAAGAAATGTTCTGTAAAAAAATTAAACAGTTTTATGTGAAAACCATCAAATGTAAAAAAAATCATTATAAAGTTAAAAAATCACTAACACGTCACATGCAGAGATTTTTCTCATGGTAGTTTTATGAATGCGTGCTGAGAATGAACTGATACGTTATGAAGATCAGCTGGAAAATTTTTATATTGAAAAAAGCGATGAGTAAGGAGTATAGAATTCCTATTTTCCAATATAAATCTACTATTATACATATTTTATTCTTTTAGAGTGATAAAATTTGTTTTTCAAATTTAATTGGATTTGAAACCAAAAAAAATTTTAACTTTATATTTAAATTAAGCAAGTTATTAACAATAATACAAAATATTCAATATCTATAGCTATAGTATAATTTTGAAAACGTCATGAGGGTTGATAAGAAATATGTGATTCACAATCGTGGAATATTGATTTATTATTTAAATATATTGTAGATGGTAAAATAAATGATATGATGATATCGGTTAAAGATTGACAACTCAGATGGTAGTTAATTCAGAAGCTTGAGTAATTGGACCGAAACAAAATTGAAATTTATAGGCTATATAAATCTAAAGATAGTACTGAAACAAACTGAATTTATTGTAAAAAAAAGATGAATAAAAAACTATCTTTACGTATTTTTTTTAAATAAGAAATTTGGAAGTCAAATGTCAGTAGAATCACTAATTAAAAGTTACATTTTATTGACCAAAATTTCGCAAAAGCAAAGTAGTCTTTCTATAAATTCATTTAAAAAGACTGAAGATAAAAAATACTAAAATTTTACAGTGAATTAAAACATACATCTAAGATACTGTTAAAAATGTCAGAAAAACATGTAAAACTTAAGTTATTGCTTCAAGTGTTGTTAATAAAACATATCTGTTGAATGTGATGTTGAAAACTGTTCAGTAGCTGTCTAGTATTATCTTTTAAGGTAATATAAAGAACAATTAAAAAAAAAGCAATTTTTATTGAATTTATATTAAAATTAAAAAAAAAATGAATAAATTTAAGAAAAGTACAAATTATACTTGATTATTATATCAACGTGTTCGAAATGCTTAAACAGGTTTAAAAA
Source organism: Strongyloides venezuelensis (assembly GCA_963280985.1). Lineage (NCBI taxonomy): Eukaryota > Metazoa > Nematoda > Chromadorea > Rhabditida > Strongyloididae > Strongyloides > Strongyloides venezuelensis. The sequence continues at coordinate 22,212,111 of CAUJLX010000002.1, read as the reverse complement.
ATGTAAATGAATATATATAAGTAAATAAATTTTGGTATGTGATTTCAGTAATTAATAACTTAAATAAATACAGGTTCTTGTTTCAATAATTATAATATTAACCATATATTTTTAATTAAACTTTTAATTAATATTAAGTATGGTAATCATAGCATTTAAGTGATTGTAAACATATCAAGTAATGTATGATAAATGCATTAATACATTTAGTTGTAACATTTCAGGTTTTTTAAAACAATTCATTTTTTTATATTTTTTAGTTAAGTAAAAACTAAAAAACTCTTAACTTTATGAGATGGTTTTACTAAATTCAAATATATAAATAGAATTATTTTTAAAATGTCACTGTTTTACATTTTACTTATTGGTTAATTTTTTGCATACTTTTTTTATTGTCAACTAATTTTGTATAATAGCAAGAATTAACAAATTTAATTTTTAAATTTTATTTATTAATGAATATTAATAAAGATATTAGAACAATAAATGTAATAACATTGGGTCATTTATCTACAGATTGAAAAACACAATGCAGTTTAAAAACTTACCATGGATATAAATAATATGTTTGTAAAATATTAACAATACGTAAAAAGTAGTTCAAAATATATATTATTTCAAATACTACTTTTTATAAATTTAACATAAATTAAACAACAATTTTCAACACTCATCAGAAATATTTTTAAATATTTTTATAATTGTTTTATAAAAACTCTATTTTAAAGTACAAACTATTACTTTACAAATGATAAGTAAAAAAGGCTATATAAATAATAATTTTTTGTGCTTTAATAGTTTATATTTTTTTTTTTTATGAATTGACAGTATCATATAATTAACATTTTTTAAAGCTTTTTTAGTATAAGATTATAAAATCTTTGAAATTTAAAGTTTAATTTAAAATTATGGTAAATGTTAGGAATAACCTAATTTTTTTTAAAAATAATATTGAATTAAAAACATATAGTTATTGTATAAAGAATAGTGCAAACTGAATAATAATAATAAACTTATAAAACTAATTTCAAAAATAAATTTTATCAACTGAAATAAAAATTTTTTTATAAATAAACTTCAAAAACGTTAAGATAAGATTATTTATTTTGATACTAAAAATTTTCTTAGTTACAAATTTAATAAATTCACTAAATATGTTTGCTATTAATTTTGACATCTATATTTCTATATTACAAAATATTATTCTAACATTTCAACAAATGATTGTCAGTTGAAAGTAGATTTAACGATACTAAATAATGAAATAAAGTTGCATTACTTAAATTTTTTAATTTGAAAATATAATTTGCAGTACATCATGTTTTATATTATTAAAAAATAATATTAATTTTCTTATATTTATAAATTCAGGACAATATATAAATCATTTTAATGAAATATTTCTTAATTTTAAAAAATTTAAATGGATTTTAAAAAGTTATAAAGAAGATTTTTGCTGTAGACTGGCAAACAGATTACACAATCATCAAGATCCAAACTATCATCAGCGAATTTTTTTGATAAATTTTACATATTTCATGTCATCTAATAGTTTTTAGTTTCTGCTTGTTAGAAGTTTAAAAACTATCTTTCTTATGTGATAAAAAAAATTATGAATTACACTATGTTAAGTAACTATATTTCTATAAAATTTTAATTTGCTCAAAGATATTTCACTTTTATCAATTTTTAAGTCTCAAATTATATTAATTTGTTGTTATTTCAATAACTAAATTTATTAATCAATGGCAGAATTGTAAAGAAATAAGATATTTTAGTAAATTTTTAACTTATAAAAAAGTAGTATTTAGAAACATTTAATCAGGTTTTATATTGTAGTAAATCAGTTTTATACATTTCATGTAAACAGAAAGTTAATTAAAGCTGTATAACAATTTTGCGCTATTGTTAGACAATTGAGAGACTTAAAAAAACATTTAAAGTAAGTTTATTTCTATGTTATTTATTTGTATTTAAATAGTTTTTTACATTTTTATTTCATTTACTAATATTTAACATAATACTTTTTTATTTATTCCTAGTCCTTGACAGACAAAGTTATATGTTGTAGATGATTTAAGATTACTATATATGTTAGTAAATGACTATATGTGAATTGTATATTCTACATTTATAAATAAAAGAAATGCTTTCTAATATTGTTTGCTTTTTACATAAATAATGTGATCAAATATTAAGAAAAAAATGTTTGATAAAAGATAAACATTACAAGTTAAATATGAAAACTTAAAAGATAAGTTATTACGAGTAAAATTAAAAAATACAATAATTCAGTATGTCACCAATAGTAAAGCAATTAATAACATTACATAATAATATTAAAAAATGCTAGATTTATGTATTTAAGAAAGTAAAAACATTAAGATAGTAAAAAAAAGAAAGTAAACCATGATTTGAGACTTTAGGTAGGCAATAAACAAAAAATTAAGTATAATTTAGTTATAGTTTAATATTTTCTCTAGTGCCACGCTTATTCAAAATTTTACAATAAATTAATCTAGTGTTATAAAAAATACCTTAGTAATATAAAATAGCGATAATTTTGTTTATAAAAGAAAAGAAGCAAACCGCTACTTTATTTACCAAAAGAAGGTGACCATATAAATCATCATTATAAACTGGTATTATAAGTTTCTCAAAATATTTTATTATTATTATATTATTACTTAATTACTCACTTATTCTATGTTATTAATTTATTACTGTACAATTTTAGGGGTTAGAAGTTCAAAGTAAAAGTATTGAAACTTTAGAAAGGGAAACCAAGACAGAAGATCTTGGGTAAGTCTAAAACATAATTCTAACCGAATAATTATTATATCATAGTTTATTTATTGTATTAGTTTGGTTAAATTAAATAAAAGGTGTAATAAGTTCCCAGATATAATATCATACTATATATAAAATATTATACTCTTAAAATATTAATTTTTTTCATTTTTTTTCCAAAGAAGTTTACTAACTAAATTATTAAAACATAAAATCTCATCCAAAAAATAGATGCGATTAGCATTTTATGAAATTTAAAAATAACATTGTTATTTTTTTTAAGAAAATATATATTATTTCAAAATGTGCTTTATATCACGTTCAACACTTTTTAAAACAATTTTTAATATCACTATAACTTGAATATTTTCGATCATTTTTAAATAAATTTGATGTCTTTTCAATAACATTACTATAATATATTGCATAAGCTAATTAATGGTATAAGACATAGCGAGTAATACAAGTTAATATCTGCTAATATATTATTAAAACAAAAAAAATTAAAATAAGTATAAAAATATCACTTTGTTATCAAATAAAAAAATATAAAACAACATCTGAAAAATTATTCTTCAAATTTAAAAAATCGTTAATTAATTATAAATAATCATTTATCATAAAATACCGTTGCCAAATAACATAACATTTTGTAAAAGAAAAAGCAATTAATTCAATTTATAGTCTTAGTAATGAATTGAAAAATATTTACTAATGTTAAAAAAAGTTTTACTGGTACTTTAATTGCTATTGCATAGAAATTTACTCCAACAATGAATTTTAAAATATTTTCTACAACATCAACATTTTTTATTACTAGTGTTTGGAAATAATATATATTCTTTATTATAAAAATTTTGTCTTAATTAATAAAAAAAGATGTACTTTATTTTTACTGCATATGCATTATTGTTATAAAATCCATACACCTCATAAAAAGTATGAGAATTTTTATACAATTAATATAGTATTATTTACACTCTGTAATTAAAAACAAAATAAAGTATTTGATCATAAATACAGACATAAATATCTTATATATTATTTATGACTGCATAATTTTTATTTACAAACAGTTTTTTGTTTAAAGTGTGATTAATATTCTTACAATATAAATTATACTATATTTAGTTTTAAAAAAAGTTTACAATAATTATAATAAAAATAGATAGAGATTACTTCATAAATAATAACTTAAAACAATAAAGAAAGCATTAATTTGCATTTGTAATACTAGAGTAGATAATAAATCCTTCAAAAAAATCTAAAAATATTCAGATAATATTTTAATAGATAATGTTTGAAATAAAAAAAATATTATCTCCGTTATAACTCCTTTCAAATTAAACTAATTATTATGAAAAAGTAACCAGAAATAACCTTTTTCATAACTTGAGAAGAAAAACAAGTCTTACAAGATTTGAGTCATAACTGTCTAAATTATTTTTAAAAAACGTTTATTTTGATAACTTACTTTTGTGCGATTCATGTCGTACTCCCAAATTTAAAGTTCCGCAATTTAAGGTTGTAATTCAATGCTAATTGTCATACAATTCATCTAAAATTGTAATAACATTTTATTAATTATTGTATCGGTAAATTCTATTACAGTTTGGTGAAATTGTTGTATATTTAAAGTAGAATTGTGTTACATTTTAAAAAAAAATGTTAAATATATTTAATTAATTATTTTTTTTTTTTTAAAACAGAAAAATAATATAAAAAAATTAAGAATTGAATAAATTTAAAAAAACTAATTGATATTCTAAATTAATTTTATATGCTTGGTAAAAGTTTTAAATATTAAATATAAAATCATAAATCAATGTTGGTATTTAAAAAAATTTTTATTTAAATACTAGAAATATTTTCTTTTTCATAACATTGATAATATATTTGTATTTCAGTATAAATTTAAAAAAATTTTATTAATGAAAACGCAAAATAAAATAAAGATTATCAAGAATTTTATGAGTATATTAACATTATATGATTTAAAAAAGGTGATTTATAGAAAATAAGAAAATTAAAAAGTTTAAAAATTATTTATAAATTTTTTTTTACATAGTTCATACTACATTTATATAAATTAATAATTAACTTCAATAATAAAATCTTTATTTAATATATATTAAATATATTATGTTTAGAAAAAAGAAAGTACTTCTAGTATTTAAATAACACTTTTTTTTAAATACTAAAATTATTTTTATGATTTTATATTTAAAACTTTTACTAAGAATATTAGATTAATTTGGGATGTCAAGTAGTTTATAATAATTTTATTTAATTCTTAATTTTTTTATATTATTTCTCTGTTTTCCAAAAAGAATATAATTTATTAAATACATTTGACAATTTTTTCTACAATTTGCAAAACAATTCTTTCTTAATTGTTATATAATTCTATCTAAAATGTATAACAGTTCTATAAATTTTTGTGAAATTTTCTTTTTTTTATAAATATAGTACAATTTTACAAAAATTATCACGTACATCATAAATTGCGGAATTTTTAATTTTTTAGTAGATAACTTTTCTTAAAGTTAATAAAAGTTTTTACTTAATGACTTACTTGAAAGATACAATTCAGTATCAAAGATGAGACATAACAATGTTAAGATTGATAAAAAACTAGCAAGTTATTGATAAAAAACGGTAATCATTTTTTTTAAAAAAATATTCTAGTTGAACGTGTTAAAAGATTTAACGAAGGAATCTAAAGAAAGAGTTTTTTCTGTTTACTAAAATTTTAAAAAGTATAAAATTGCATTAGAACCAGACGTAAATTAACAAAGGCGAGACTACGACTAAATTATTAAAAATAAATACAGAAAAAAAGTAAAATATTTACTAAATAATATATTAAACGAATGTAAAAAAATGAATAATTTTTATTTTTTGATTCATTGTATATTCTGATGATAAAGTGGCGCCATATCTATCACCGCCTCCGAGTTGACACAATATACACTTTGTCTTTATAAAAAGTATCAATATTTTATTTTATAAAATAAATTTAACTTAATTCGACATTTACATTAAATAGTACTGGAATAATTAAAAATAAACATAAAAGAAAAAATATGATTAAAAATAGTTGGGATAGGCTATGTTAGTACAGTTATGAATAATTCTGAGTTCAAAAAACTCTAAAAGTTATGCCATTTTCTGATCTTAATTTTAATTTTTCATTAATTTAGTTAAATAATAAATAAATCTTTGATTAATAATCATTTAAAGATTGAAATAAAACTTTAAACTAATTTGCAAGATATTACTTTATATAAAATTTTAAGAATATCAAATTACAGAAGCAGTAAATTAATCTTAAAGATTAAATGTTATAACATTCCTAGTGTTTCAAAAATACAAAATTCAGTTGATTATCAATAAATATTTTCTTCCTTTAAGAATTTTATGATATTAATTTCATTTATAGTCTCATTTTTTTCAACGAAAATATTTTACAATCATTTTTGAATCTTAAGTTTAAACAAATTATAGAAATTTATATGAAACTATTATTTTCTTACTTTTGTAAAAAATAAACATTTTTTTGCACAAAAACTATTGCAAATTTTTAAATTTTGATAATTTTTTACTACAATATTTTAATTATTTTATATCCCAACAATTTTTCTTAAAAATATATAAAGATCCATTATTAAAAGTCAATAATAAGTAATTTTATAAAAAATTAAACATTGTATGTTTTTGTTCTTAAAAAAATGTAAAAAAAATTTTAGAAATTTTAAAATATTTTACTAAAAGATGAAATGCAAATAATTTAATAATATTATTAACTATGTCATTTTTTATGTTTAAATGCTTACTATTATTAATTATCAATATTATATTAATATTTCAATTTCTTAACTTATTACTTGCAGTAAATCATAGAAAAATGTTTGCAACAAAGAATCTATAACTTTATTTATAATTTACCTTTAATAATGCTTCTTTCTATGCTCTTTAAAGAATTAAACTGTCAAATGATTGTATATTTAAAAAAAAGTTATGCTTAATTGTTTAATAATAAAGTATAGAAAAGATGGCATTTGCTTAAATCTCCAAATCGTTCTTAAAGACTTAAGATTGAAAACGGATTTTGATATAATTTATAGAAAACAAGTGGACTGTAAAATATATACATATAATAAAGTTTTATACCTTGCAGCAGGCGAATTTCTTTGTTTTTTATGAACAAAGCTATTAAAAATAATGAACTTCCGAAGGGAAAGTAGATAACAAACTGTCATCAAAAACGCAGAAATTCGCTGGCTACCCGGTATATCAAAAGTTCTGATGTTCAATAAAATTACGTATATTTCTAGACAACCCCTATAATGGAATCATACATTTAATTAAATGTACAGTGTCAACCATATCATTGTCAACATTTTAAAAAGTGCATTTTAATCAAAATTTATTATTTTATTTGTAATATTTTATCAATATTATATGAGAAATTTTTTTTACAACATAGTTCAAGATTAATTTGTTAAATATTAATTTTAGATAAAATTATTAAACATTATGTATTATTAAATTTTCCATAGTAAAAATAAATATTTATTATCATTTTAGTAGAAAATTAAGAGCAAATGTATAACTACAATATCTTATTAATAATATTTTCTATGATTAAATATTTACTGCTTTTCATTATCACAAATATGGATATTTTTAAATACTAAAAACTAGTCAATTTAAGAATTAATAAAATGTTTGTTTTAAAAATATTAATAACTTTACTTAAATAGGTATCTAATGAAGAATTTTTGAAGTATATAGTTGAAAGAAATTTATATTACAAGATGTGTATAATTTTACTAAAAATCATAATATTTAGAAAAATAACGTAATTTTGAAAGTTTAACAAATCTTTAAATTGTTAAAAAAAATAATATCATAAAAAAGTTTGTGATTTTATTTTGGAAAAAATTCTGTTTTATTGATCTGGAAAAACTTCTTAAGTAAAATTTTAGGGCTTTCATATAAACATAAGATTATTAAAATAAATTGACATTAAAAAAAGTTTTATTTTTTCAAATTGTCAAAATTTCTTCATGGAACTCATACTGTATTTAAATTTTTCCTTTGCTTTATAAATATGAAGAATTATTTGTCAAATAATTTCTAAACTCGTCACTTGAATCAAAAACATATAAAATGTTACACCTTATTTTGAAAATCACTCAAACATGTAACTATATTGAAATTTTTAAATTTAAAAGGTTCTAAATACTTCAATAACGTTCATTATGAATAGAATTCAAATACTTAATTTCTTTATCAATTTCAGAAGTTTCTGCTGTTTTTTTTTTTAATGTTGAAATCATTACTTGACGATTTTTTTAAATTTTATTTTTATTATTAAAATTTAAAATAGAGATTCTACTTTTTTTACAATATCTTTTGAATGAGACTTTATATGTTTTTATTGAGTATTTGTTAAAAAACATCTATGCTTACTTTACTTATAATAAATTCAAACAAATTCTGGATTATTAAATTGGTTTTTAACCCTTTTGCTGTGGTCAATAAAAATTCTTTTTACCACAACTGTATTAAAAATAATTAATTAAACAAAATATGTAAACAAAGTCATAATATTCGTAGTATGCAGTTTGGAAGTAGAGATTTAATCGAGTATTTTATCTTGACAATACACATTTTAATATTTATATATAGAATCATCTAGCAATGTTATATTTATATATTTTTAATCTTTAAAATCTTTAAAACTTTATACACTGAACTACATATTTTTTTAATGCGTTGCCTTTCATAAATTTTCATGGTTAAAGACATACAACAGTAAAATATCTATGTTTTTTACTGGTCTCTTAATAGCCAGTAAAGTCTGAATTGACCAACACAACAAAGATTCGGATAATTGATACATTTTAAAAAACTATAAAGTATTTTAAAAATAAAATATTACAATTTTACTTACCTAAGTAACCCTTGGTCATCACTATAACAAATGTATGATTATCTCATGCAATACCAGACCTTATAAACTAACTAATCGTCATTGTAATATACTATTGCTCAACTTACTATTTTTTAGTGAAGAATATAATTCAAAGTAAAACCAATTTTGTAAATTTTCGTTCTACTTCTACACTTTTATTTATATATTTATATATGATATTTCGACAAAACGAAAACAAATTTTATATAACATATTATAACTTTATTTATTCTAAAAACAAAACTTCAACTATTAAATAATTTCCATTTTTATTTATATTGAAAAATTTAACAATTGCAGAATAAAATTTTTATTTGGTTTATATACCTCTATGATAATAACAATTATTGAATATAATAATTACTTACAATTAACAAACAAAACTATTTTTTACAATTAAATATTAATCAAATTAGCTTTCAATTATTTGAAAATAAAACTTTTTAAATAGTAAATTATAATAATATAGATATATATATTGAGCTAACCCGTATTGTACACATGGTAAAAATTACTAATGTAATCATTTTTAAATCTTTATATAATAATTGTATTCATCATGTTTGGGCAAATGTTTACCGCAGTTGTTGTTATGATGATAATTTTACATCTGATTGCGAAAAAAATTTGGACATTATTTGTAAAAAAGTCATTTTAAATGAATATATCAAATTGATAAATACATTATTGTATTTATCTGATTAAGATAACATTTTTTTATAATAAAGAAAGCGATAAAATTATAGTCATAATTTATTTCCTTTCCTATTTGTGATAAATGATTGAAGATACCAATAACATAAAGTATCTATTAAAAATAAATAGATTAATATGAAAATCACAAAATGATAACTAACATATTATCTTATTCCTATTCTTTATATATTCACTTTTCAAAAATTGTTTTCCTATGTGATTAATTATTTTTAAATATTCTAAAGATGAATTATTTATGCTACAATTAGCCTGTTTTATAATTTGATGTAACAATATTTTCAATAGTTTGCTTTCGAAATATCAAAGTTCTCAAATTGAATTTAAATTTTACAAAAATCTGCGAAACAGTTTAAATGCATACTGAGAAACAATTATTTAAAATTTTTGATTAATGAGATTTGAAATTTCTAAAATAGTTATTAATATTAAAAATTAATGCCAAAAGTTTATGAAATATAAAAACATTTATTATTTTGAATTTGCTTCTGAAAATAATGTTGTTGTAACAAAATTGTCTTCTGGAAATCTACCTGAACATTTAAGTAGTACAAAACCTTGCATCAAAATACACAGGACTACAGTTGCAAATTTTGTTAAAAATACACAGCTTCACTTCAGTAAATCTTTAGCAATATTTTTTGCTTTTATAATATGAATGTAACATGTAAGTATCTCTTCTCCAACGATCTCTGTTATATTACTTTATAAGGTTCAACTCTTTATTAAATTCCATAGAATTGTGATTTCATCTTTCAAATAATAACAGAACATATTGAATATATGATGTATAAATAAGAATGGAATTTATGTATGTTGATTAAAAAATGTTTTTAAAATGGTCATAATCATAAATGGTCATTTTTAAAATGCGGTCCGGATAAAAAAACAAAAAAGTATTTTTATGATATCCTTACAAAAATGTTTGTTTTTAAAAGCAATCTAATTTATTTTTTTATATCTTATAATACTTGTAAGATTTTATCTATAAAACAAATTTTAACTCTAAATATATTGATTTACAAAGTACTAGTATTAATTCTTTCAATGCACATATTTCATTATATACTTTTAAAGATAAAGTGTGTTTATAAAAACTATACTATTTTAAGTTATTATAACTTTCTGACATTACAACCATTTTTCAACCATTTTTATTTCAAAATATATTTATTAAGATTTTTGTTGCACATCAAATTTTTGCTAGAAAAAGTCTGCTTGAAAATAAAGCTTATTTTAATATTGATTATGTCAAAAAATGCAATTTAAAATGAAAATTATCTTGTCATAAACGTAAAATTTAGTTTTATGATAATTTTAAATAGTATTCTAGGGATTTACTTGGGTTTTTTTTTAAATTTTAACATATTTTAACATTTACTACTTTTTTTTTATTAGAAAGTTTTTTAAAGTTTTGAAAAATCTAAAGAAATTTAATAACATATAGTAATTTTATCCATAGGAATTTGCTTTTACAAGAAACTTTTTCTTATTATAAAGCATTCCAAGGATAATAACAAATTAATAAGTTGTTTTTAAATATATTTTCATGTTGCATTTACATGACTAAAATACATCTTTAAAATACAAAATAATGAAGAAAAATTTAAGAAACAATAACTATGCATTTTAATTAATTTACATTACTAAGAAATTCTGTTTGATTTATAATACAGTATTAGAATATAAATTTATTAATTGGTACTACAAAAAATTTACCACATTCATATATAAAAATTACATTTAAAATCACAATGAAACATTTAGATTTTAGTTATAATAGTAATATTTTATGCATTTGAGTACATATAAATATACGAAGAATATTTCACGTTGGAAAGCATGAAATCATTCACTTTAATCTAAAATGATGAATTTGTAGTTTATCATTTTAGCTTTTTTTATGAATTTCTGAAATATATAATTAATTGCAAGTTATGTAATCTTTAATATAGAATGTTATATCAATTTTAACTCTTTTGATCAGATTTGACTAAAAGCTTTTAAGAGAAAGGCTTTTCGTGTGTAAAATTTTATACAATTAAATTTTTTTGTAGTATTTATTTAAATGAAGTTCTCATTTCTTAAATAAAAGGTATAAATTGTTATATTAGTGCACATTTTCTATTTTTGACTAATTTTCTACAAATTACATTGGTAATATTTTTCAATATAGTTTTGTTTACGTTATAATTTTTACGATATTATACTGTTGAGTTTGGAGCACTTTTCCTTGATGAGTGCTACTAGTTTGTTTTTCACTGAAGATGTATAAAAATAGAAAATAGAAAGAAGGTAGATTTTTATTTATGTAAAATATATTAATATTTATGAATAAGAACATATATAAAATTATAGTATTATTATAATATAATATTTAACTTAAACATATACAAATTTTAAAAACAATTTATGCTTTAATATATTAAAAAATTATTTTTGAAAACCAACATAAAAAAATCATATATTGTTTTTGTGTAAAATAACTTTTTAACAAATTAATAACAATTATATTCTTAAATTTTTTCAGGTATACTAAAACTGAATAAAGCCATTCAATCTTTTTATAGTAAATTTATTATAAATATAAATCAAAAAATTTTTTATTTGATTTTTTACGTTATGAAATGATGCATACTGATTAAAACTTATAATTTTCATAAATAACGATTTATAAGAACCACTTTAATATATTATGTTTTAAACAAATTAAATTATCGAATAAGAATGTGATATAACAAGAAGTATAAAATACAATTACCAATTCACAAATTAAAAAATTTTATTGATTGAAATCCATTCTTAAACAAACAAAAATTTTGTCTATTTTTTATGAATGATTGTTTAAGCCTAATATATAAATAAATTAATAGCCATTATAATAAAATCTTATATTTGTAAATATAAATTTCAACTTACTAATTAATTTCAATATATTATCTTTTTGAAAAAAAATTAAATCATGACAACAATAATAAATAAATACAGTAAAATATTAAAAATAACTATCAATTTATTCTCACAAGAAACAACACAAAGTAATCTATACGATAATTTCGAGATATTCACATTAATAACTTGAATTATTCTAGAACAGCAAATGTAAAATTATACTTATTTTCTAGTCAAGATATGAATACATACCGTTATTTACTATAGGTCTCATATAGAAATCTACATTCTAAGGGGGAGTTATGATTATTAAAGTTTTAGTATATTAGATAAATTTAAATTTACGTATTTTTGTGATGTGGAAATACAATATTACGACTGTTCTTGATTATGAAAAAACAGCTTATTTTCTATTTCTAAAATATCATAGGTATAAATATTAAAAACTATTCTGTAAGAAGGAAAAAGAACCATGAATTTTACCAAAATCCCGGTGTTTTTGTATAAATTAAAATTCTTAACAAGGTAATTTTTAGTAATTCGTTATTATTACTCTAAAAAAAATAAATATCTATTGAATGAGTATAATACATAAAGTATAATAGAATTTGAAGAAAGTCATGATTTGTCAATTATAAGCTATTTTTTACAATATTTTTTGCAATAAGAAAATGCATGACATTTTTATTTAGTTATTCGATATCGATAATGTTTTATCAGCAAAAGTATTCATATTATTTTACTATCTTTGATTATTAGTTGTTTTTATTTTGAGCAAAGGGAGTATTAAAATAATGTTAAAAATGAACTATATAAAAAAATAGGTAAAAATTTAAATATAGGTTGGTAGTTAAATTAAATAGTATGAAATTGTAGAAAATTATGAAAAAATATAGAAAAATTATTTTTTTTAAAAAGAGCAGTAATGTGTCTCAAATGGAAAATACAGTTGAGAAATATAAAGGTGAAATACTTTTATCAACTGTAATTAATCTCAAAATTTTGTAATCAAATTCTATAATTATAATATATTATATTAATATTTTGTATATTTTTAGAAAGAGAAAATAACATATTAAGATTTAGAAGCCAACACAATAATTATTAGTAAGAAAATAGTTTAAGGGTAAAAAGTAAGTAAAATTTTAAGTAATTAAAGTAATTATTGTAGTTGGTCAATTTTACCATAGTTTTATTGTAAATTATGTTAGGAAAAATAAAAGGGGTTGATTTGAAGTTCCTTGTGTATCCAATATCTTTTTTTAAAAATAATACTAAAGTTTTAATAATAAAAGTGCTACAATTTTTTAGACAATATATAAACAGTAAATAATATTATGCTAGTTAACATGTTTAAGCAATTATAATAAATATATTCAACACCATAAATTTAGAAAATGTAATTGTTATAATTTCTTTGATAACAAAAGTATGAAGATAGCGTTTTTAACAAATTATAGCTTTTTTTTAAATAAATAATAGTTAATGCTGCTATACATATTTGATAGAAATTTATTTATTCTTTCAGAACAATTATAGTACATCGTTTAAAACCGCCTGATTAAAATTTTTTTGTCAAAAAACTTTAAAATTTTTATGAAATTCTTGGTTTTTTTCTGTATTAAATAATTGATCATAGTTTTTGTACTTATATTTCTATGATATTTTTGGAATTTATAGAAATAAGTTACTCTTTACATCCAACAACTTTTATTTAAATGCGTTTTTTTTTAAAGAAGTACGTTCATTAGATATTGAAAAATATTTTAAACTTTATAGAGTTATACCTTCATCCGCAATCCAAATTTCTTTATGAAATTAAAAAAACAAAAATGTATGTATTTTGGTTACAAATTAGCTCAAATATCAAATTTGTATTTTAAGAATAGACAAAAGTTATGTATGCGAATATGTGGAATAATTTACAAGAAACCACGTTCAATATATCTAGTAAATATTGTTACTAGCATAAATCGCTTGTATTTTTATCTTTTGGTAAAAATAAACTTATATAATCTGGAAACTATAATATTTTTAAAATGCTTTTAATGTTTCAAGGTTTAATGTTTTCTACTATGAATAAGCAAAGAATAATTTTTATACTATAATTGTTTCTATTTTTAGAAATTTCAACAATCTGAACATTTTATTTTTTCAACTAAAAACACGTGTACTACTATATTACGATTAAATTTCCTTCATATAAACGATCTTGTAAAAATGTAATTATTTTACTGTTTTTTAAAACATCAGTTATAGATCTGCCTTTGGCAGGTCCCAGAAGTCCACATAGTTTATTTCGTAAAAGAATTCTATGTATCTAATTATTAATTAAAATAATTGTAGCAGTAATGTGTCTCGAATAGAAAATACAATTGAGAAAATTAAAGGTGAAATTCTTTTATCAACTGTAATTAATCCTAAAATTAGTAATCTAATTCTATAATTTAATTATACTATATTAATATTTTGTATATTTTAGAAAGAAAAAGTAACATATTAAGATTCAGAAGCCAACACAATAATTATTAGTAAGAAAATAATTTAAGGGTAAAAATTGGCCAATTTTACCACAATTTTATCATAATTTTACCATAATTTTATTGTAATTTGTGTTTGGGAAAATAAAAAGGAGTTGATTTGAAGTTCCTTGTGTATCCAATATTTTAAAAAAAATAATACTTTGTATTAAACAATTGGCAATTTTTTTATTTAAAAATAATCATCATTTTATGTTTCATAACTAGACTATTTTTTATGATCAATTTTTTAATTTTTTGTTTCACTCTAATTTTGTTATTTGTACATTTCAAATGTATTAGAAACTAATAAATCCCAATTACTTTTTATAAGTTTTTTAAAGGACTGTATTACACAAAAGAATGACTAAAAAATTGATGTTATTTTAAAATAAAATGGATTATTATGGACAAAAACTTTAAGACTGTTTTTTCAACTGAAAAAAATACATCTTTTGACTATGTACTCATAAAAATCAGTTTAAATTGAAAAGATTTTGTTTCCTTTTATTGTAGAAGATCATAGAATCTATACTAAAAAGAAATAAGGAAAAAAAATTTGTCTCTCACATAACTCTCTTCAATTTTAACCGATTTTTATGGGTAAGTAGCCAAAAGATGTCTTTTTTTTCTAACTTAGTGGGAAAGAAGAGTCTAAAAAGTTTTATGCCATAATTGGCCATGTCATCTTTAAAAAACACCCTTTTTTTGGCCTTTTTTAGCATAGATTCGACCAAGGGTAAACGTTATTTCAAAATAGATAATATACAATGGTTTATATATCATTTAAAAGGTATACTATCAGAATAGGGGGGAAACACAACTATATCCAATTTTATCAAAAATTGACCGAGTTATGGTCCAAAGAGTGGTAACCGTTTTGAAAAAAAGGGTTAAAAGTTTAATAGCTATAATTTGGTAATTACTTGATGAAAAAAAATAAAATATTATCTGTTATATAGATCTACGTCTAATTTAAAAAACAAGTATCTAACGATGTTTATAACTCAACTACGAAAAAAGTTATTTTAATTTGAATGTCAACTTTTTTGCTTTTTTTTCATTTTTATTGTAAAAATCAATTTTGTTTCAGACATAACTCTCTCCAAACTTGAGCAAATTTTATGTTCAATTAGTTATTTAATGCATTTTTTTAACTTAGTGCGGAAAATGGGTCCCAAAACGTTTGGTTCATATTTGGCCAAGTTATGCTTAAAAAATCCCACATTTTTGTACAATTTTTTGTATAGTTTTGTTCCAGAAATAACTTTTTTAAAAGTTTATGAAATTTTATGTTTTATAACTTATTTTAAAGATACAATTTCAGAATAATGCGGAAACACAGTAGCATTAAGATTGATAAAGAATTGGCCAAGTTATGAATCAACAAGTAATGACTATTTTTTTGGTAAAAATTAAAATGTCAAATAGCTATTACTTAATAATATCTCTATAAAATTAAAAAGATATAGTTTCTTTTACATAGATTTGAACATAACTTAAAAAATAAAACTATTGAGAAGTTTATTGCTTATTTGTAAAACAGATTATACTAATTTTAGTAACAATTTTCTCATATTTTTTTCATTTTTTACACAAATATCGGTTTTTGTCTTCAGCATAACTCTATTCAAACTTGATTTATTTTTGTAGTTTAATGATCAATAAATGTTTTTTTAACTTAAGAAAAAAAATAGCTTTAAAAATTCCTAACCAAAATTGGTAAAGTTATCTTTTAGATTACAACATTTTTGAACCATTTTTGTGTAGATTTTTTCAGAATAACGTTTATGAGAATAAATTAAATTTTTATTTTATAAAATATATCAAAGGTACAAAGTAGAAATAAGATAGAAGCGTAATTTTAAGGTGTTTGACCAAAAATTTACCAAATAATAAACCAAAGAGTGATGTCTTTTTGTTTATGTGAAAGCATTATAATAAAATATATTCGAAAGATAAATAAATAAATCCAAAAAATTAATTTTCAACTTTTATTAAATTTTTATAGCATAAAATTTAAAAAAAATTTCTAATTCTAAAAATTATTATTTTTCTTTAAAAAAAACAAAATAAATACTACATCTTGCAAACATTTGCAATTTCTTCATTATATTTAATTATCATGTAGGTGTATTAAAAGATTAAATAAAACTTTTTACTTTGTATATTTAATTAAAAAAAAGAGATACCTTAGTCACAAATTATATAAAAATTATTAAAAATAAAACTATATTTTAAAATTTTGTAGTTATGTAGTAATGATGTAAAACAAAGATTTTTGTTACACATAATATATAATGTGCCATAAACTATAATTTTATGAAATTTAAATTCAATCAATAATGAAATTAAACTATTTTAATATTTCTAAGTAAGATTATCTTACAAAAAAACAAATAATTGAAATACCAAACAAAAGTTAAAAAATTGATCAACATGTCAATATTAAATTTATTAGTTATTGAATATTTATAAATACATTAACTTTATAATTTGTAATGTGTGTGAATAGATAATTTTATAAAATTAAAATTTTTAAATTTAATATTTATGAACAACAGTCACCTTATTACCAGAAATATTCATATTTATAATATTCTTCTTATTGTTATTATGATGCTTTTTGGAATGCTTCTTCATTTCTTTTTTTCTTTCTCTTCTTTTTTTATTGGTTTTTCTTTTTTCTTCTAAATATGCCTGTTCTGCTCTCTTTCTAAGATCTTTCTTTTCACTTTCATCAATTTTTAAGCGTTCCATAAGATCTTTAGTGAAATTATCAGTTTTTTTTGATAAAAAACTTACTTAAAATTTTTCTTTCTTTCCATGATGAAGAAGACATATTTTGTTTTGAATTTAATTTATAAATTTAAAAAAATTAATTTAATAAACTCATTTATTTTCACAAAATTCGTACAATATATATACATAATACTACAATAAATTTGAATTAATGACAATAATAAAATTTATTTAAAAATGTTAATTTAACAAGATATATTTAGAATTATAGACCAAATGAAAATTCAAATAAAAAATAAAATCTTTAATAATATTATTTTTTTGTGTAAGATGATTTTTTTATAGTCAATTTTTAAAATAACTAATTATTAAAACTTTTTGGTTAAAATCTATATTCGTTTTATAAGAAATTTTAAAATAAATTAATTTTTCATTTCCCTTTTTAAATTTTAATTGATTTTCTTTCACATAATTAACTATTAAAGATTTTCTGATTTTAAATTTGTGATAAAATTATATTTTCAAATGGCATTAATATTAATTTAACTATAACAATTTTTTATTATAGATAAGAAAAATTTAAGTGTTAATTCTGTAATATTTTTTTACCGGACATATTAATATTGTATTTGTATCATAAACAACCTTCAATAAAGTAATCGAAAATTTTTAATTTATTAATGTTTGTAAAAGATACAACTCAGAAATAAGAAAGATAATTATCAAAATGGTGGGAAAGCCATTATATGTGGCGGTGATTTTAGGCAAACATTGACAATCATACCAAATTCTACAAGGCATCGAAATGTTTTGTTCTCTATTAAGTATAGCCCTCTTTGGAATGTTCACTTTGAGACAATGAAACTTACCAAAAACATGGGGGTTAAAGAAAACGAGATAGATTTTGCCAAGTAGGTTTTAGATATTGGTGATAATGCTCTTCAAAAAAATAAAGATAGCGAAGTAGATATACCACTAAATCTCCAATCAACAGGAAATTTAGTGAATGACATATTTGAAGCTAAAAATAAAAGCATATTAGAAAAATTAAACTATACAATTCTTGCTCCAACAAATGTCATTGTAGAGTCTATTAATAATGAAGTATTAAATACTCTACCAGGCGATGTAGAAAAAATATTTTCGCCGATTCGATTAGAAAAGATTTAGATACAAATGAAAATTACTACAACATGCCTATTGAAAACTTAGATCAGTTGACACCTAGCGGTTTACCACCATATGTGTTGAATCTCAAGGTTAATGCTGTTATTATTATTCTTCGTAACTTGAACATCAAAGAAGAACTTTGTAACGGAACAAGATTGAGAATTATAAAGATTAGTAAAAAATCTTGACATGTATTCATTTGTCAGGATTAAATAAAGATAAAACTGTTCTTATACCTAGGATAGTTTTATATAGTTCTGAGGGGAGAATACCCATTTACATTAACAAGGAAACAGTTTCCTGTAAGACTTGCCTTTGCTATGACCATTAATAAAAGTCAAGGGCAAACATTAAGTAAAGTTGGTGTAGAATTAACAACACCAGTATTTTCACATGGACAATTGTATGTGTCTTTTTCACGTGTAAAAAGCCCTGATTGTCTATTTGTAAAAACAAAATCTGATAAAGCAAAAATATTGTTTATTCAGAAATATTTAATGCATAGATTCTAATCAAATAGTGAAAATATAACGAACAATTAAATGGCAGTATGAAAAGCAGATAGAGGACCAAGACAATGAATCAAGAATAATTTTTTAACATTTTTATTTATATGATTTTTTCAATTGTATTTTTTTAACATTTTTAAATAAATGATTGTTTTTGAAAATGTGTTTTTTTATTTCTTTGAATAACAAATTTTTTATACAAATATTTTGATTTATAACTTATCATTAAATTCTCTTAAAAAAAAATATGCTCTGCGGACCAGACGTGACCTGCCGAAGGCAGGTCTAAGACTGGTTATATAAAAATTATTAATAATATCATCTTAATATTTTCATTATTATGATATACAAACAATCAAATAGTTAACTTCCAATTATATGTGATCAACAAATTTTACTGTTTATTTGTAAATAAATTTATATTTAATTTTATATATTTTAAATATGTAAAATATATTTTACAATAGTGAATTATAGTACAAATAAATATATATATTTTATACTTATATATGAATATTATTTATTATCTTATATTATTTAATCACATTCTATTAGATAAAAACTCAATTTATTATTATGTATTGTTTTAAATGATTCTATAAAAGCTATTAAAATTATTGCTATTTCTGTATAAAAAAGTAATTTTATTTAATCACATCCTTCATCTGCTGTACATATGACAAGGGTTTAAGTAATATATATATTTTTAATAATTTGATATTACTTTTATCGTTATCCACATAAATAAAAAAGATAAAAAAGAAATTTTTATTTAAAAATAAAATTAATTAATAAAAATTTTATAAAAAATAAAATTTTTAATTATTCTTTTTATATCTTCCTAACCATGGGTAAGATTTTTTTTTGGGTCTTCCCCTCCCTTTTTTTTCTTCACTTTTTCTCTCTTTCTCTTCTTTTCTTTTCTTTTCTTTCCTTCTTCTTCCTCACTTCCTTTTTCTTCTTCTCTTTTTTCCTCCTTCTCACCCTCTTCACTTCTTTTTTTTCCTCCATTCTCCTCATTTTCCTCATTCTCACATATGTAATGGTAGAAATTTGGAGAAGCAGCTTTCCTACAAGCAATTTCCTTCATCAAACGTTGCCCCTCCAACTCTAACTTTCTTTTAGAATCATTTAAATTTTTTTCAGCAACCCGGATTTCTTCAATATCATTCAAATATTTTAAAATTTTCGCCGCAACGGCTTCATCGTGATTATAAATCTCACTTTTTAAAAATTGTTCCATTTCAAAATCTGAAAAAAAAGCAGTTAGAAAATAAGTAATAATTTAATTAAAATAGCGTTTAAATCTCGATAATAAACAAAGAATATAAATTAAAAATTACAATAAAATAAAACCAATTAATTAATAACATATATTAAGAAACGTAAAATAGGGACATTAAGTATAAAGAAGATGAAAATAAAATTTAGAACATATAAAGATATAACATGAAAAGCATTTATATTAACTGACAAAAAACTAATTTCATTATCTTATGTACTTTCGACAACAAAGGTGTAAAAGTTATATAGCCTCTCTTCTTTCTACTTCAAAATATCTACCAAAAATCTCAAAAGGAAAAATTCTTATTTCTTTAATAAATGGTAAGAAAAATATAAAAAATATATAAACCGAATAAATTTTAATTTTTAGGAATTATACAGAAAACAAAAAATTTAAACAATAATTAACTCATACAAAATTATTAAAAGAAGTATTTTATTAATTCATTAGTTGACTTTTTTTATGTTCAATAAATAAATTTTCCCAGTCTAATCGAGATAATTCAAATGTATTCTTTAACGTTTTTTACTCTCTAATCTTCTCATTTCCTTTTTACCATGATATAAAGGTAATTTGTTTTACCCTTAAAAATTTTTTATTACAATAATCTCGACGAATATGTATAATTTGTCAATGAATTTAAATTGAATTTCAATTCAAATTTTTTGTAAAAAAATCAAATCATAATATTGTTACAAAATGAAAATTATATATTGTTTTAATAAAATAATTTGTATTGTAACTAAACAAAAAAACTGTAGTGTTTTGTGTAACAATTACAGCCCGTTTTTTCAGAAAAATATAATAAATAATAAAATTAAAACAATAATGCTTTTACATAAAGTTAATAAACATTTTATTCCAATTGTTTTTTTAAATAACGTAATCTTTATTGAATATTAGTATTTTTTTGATTTTATGCTCTTCTTAGAATTTAACTTTTTCTTTACAATGTATTATGAATTAATTTGTTAAAAGTCAAATTTGTTTAAATATCTAAACGTTTGAACAGAAACTACTTTTCTTGTTATTTTTGAAAATCATTTAAAAAATCATTTTTTAGAAATTATGAAACATTATATATTTTTTTTCATAACAAAAAATATAGCATCTACATGTTCTTATCTAAAAAAGAAGTAAATCAAAATAATATTTAGAATAAGTCATACTTGTGAGGTTAAATAACTTTTGCTTTTCTTTATTAATATTATAAATTTTTGTATTTCTAAAAGTTATGATTGCTAAACTATTAAAAATAAATTAAAAATTAGTATGAAATCAATCTTTGTTTTTTATAGCATAAATGTTTATTATTATAATTATTATGCCATATTTTTTTTCTAAAATAGTCACTGAAATAATCAAAAAATATACAAAATAATATTGTACGAACATATATTATAACCGTGATACAATACATGCAAGTTTTTTTAAATTGTTACATGTAATTTTCTATATAAATTCAATTTTTTATTTAAAATCTTTATGCTTTGTAATTATTATGAAGATTGTTTTATTTTTTAATCATTATTAATTATAATATAACAAAAAGAATTCAGTATAAACTACATATTTGATTGTAAATGATGCCAACATTTTTTGTAACAACTTGTATTTAAACGCATAAATAATGTTTTTTTAAATGTTATAGATGGTAAATATGATTTTTAAAAACAATCAAAATATCAGGATATGTTAATTTAAGTGTGCTTTAATCATATATACAAGAATTGCTAATAAAAAAACCAATCTTAAGATATTTTTATTTTGATTCTCCATACTTTATTAGTATATGATATACATATGTTTATGAAAAATGTTTTTCCAAAAGCTGTAAATGGTAAAAATGATTTTTTAAAAAAAAATTTAAATATCTAAATATGTTGATTTAAATGTGCTATAATCATATATACAAGAATTGCTGATAAAAAAATACAGATCTTTATATATTTTTATTTTTTTGCTGCATACTTTGCCAGTACATTATATACATACGTTTTATAAAAAATGTTTTTCCAAAAGCTGTAAATGATAAATATGATTTTTTAAAAAGGATTTGAATATCCAAATATGTTAATTTAAATGTTATTTTATTGTATATATAAGAATTGCTGATAAAAAAATACAGATCTTTATATATTTTTATTTTTTTGCTGCATACTTTGCTAGTATATGATATACATATGTTTATAAAAAATGGTTTTTCAAAAGCTGTAAATGATAAATATAATTTTTTATAAAGGATTTGAATATCCAAATATGTTAATTTAAATGTTATTTTATTGTATATATAAGAATTGCTGATAAAAAAATACAGATCTTAATATATTTTTATTTTTTTGCTTTATACTTTGCTAGTATATGATATACATATGTTTATTAAAATTGGTTTTTCAAAAGCTGTAAATGATAAATATGATTTTTTATAAAGGATTTGAATATCCAAATATATTAATTTAAATGTGATTTAATCGTATATATAAGAATTGCTGATAAAAAATACCGATCTTTACATATTGGCATATTTATATTCCATACTTTTATTAATTTTTGTGGTACATAAGTAATTATTGAACTTTTATAATTTATTTTTAAGAAAAGAAGTATTTACGTTTAACATTTGAAATATGCAAAAACGAAATCTAAGAAAGTATATGCAAAAAAATAATTTTTCAAAACGGCTTCCCGAGATAAAGATTTTCCTTCATGTGATTTTAACAAAATTTTACTTTATTATGGAATATTTTATTTTATTATAAATAATTTCATCAAAAATCAAATAAATCAAAAAATATTGACAAAGAAAAGTATGCAAATGTACAAAGCAATTTTACAAATAACTATATGTAATTGAAGCATTGTTATAATTAAATTGCTTAAAACATCAACAATAAAGTTGAAATAACTATGATTATTCATTTGAAGTCTAGAATTTACAATAAACATTCTTGTTAAACTTAATAAAATATTAAACTAGATTTGATGATAAAAACAAAGCTTTAATAGATATCAAAATAATTAATTATAATAATTTAAAAAAATGTTTTAATTAAGTAATGGTAAAATTAATAGGTTTAGAATGCATTTTCATATGAAATAATATTTTCTAAACTAAAAATTAGTTTTACTTTTGTATTATTAATTTCTATAAATTACTACTAAGTAAAATTTTTAAAGCTATAAATTTTTATATAGAACTAAAAAATTATAAGTTACTTTCGAATGCATCAATAATTTCAAGCTCTTCAGGTGTTAATTCATTGATTTGCTCTACCATATCAACATCATTGTTTCCAACTTCTGGTAAAAGAGCTTCTCCATTTATCTCCCTGCAAAAATTTTTTACAGCATGTCCAATAGTTTCTCTATTTTTCTTTGCTAGTGCCTTTTGGTTCATACATAAGCATGCTGTTTGATATAAATAAATAAAAGGCTTGTGAAGCTTCATATGCCTGAACAATATGTTAAATTTCAAAAAATAAACTATTACATTCTTTAATACTTTATCTTTGTAGATTTCAGCTGTTCCAATATAAAATCTTATTCTCTATCAACCCCGCTAAATGAAACAAATTTTATATAAATTTAAAATAAGAAAAATTTTTATCATCATAATAACTTTTAAAAATCTAACCAATTTTTTTAAGAAAATATTTAAAACAGTGTTTTTTCTAACTATGGGGCTGGACTAATTTTGGTTTTTTGGACAATATTGCCCAAGTTATCTTTAAAAAACACTTTTAGTAAAGTTTATTTGTATATAGTTTTGTTAGTTTATAAAATTTTTAAAAACTAATGAAACAAAGTGTTTTTTATTTTATTCGAAAACTGTAATTTTAGAATAATGTGTAAGTTTAATGCGAAAAATTATTAATATTTAGATAAGTAGTTATGTGCCAATGAGAAATAATTTTTTTTTGTAAGTTTAAAAGTTGTATTATTCTAAGTTCATATAAACTCAATGGATACAAAAAAGTAAAGTTTTGTATATAGATATAAGTCTTACTTAAAAAATAAAACTAGAACAAATTTTGTTAGTTAGCAACGTAGAAAGTTATAATCATTAATTGTCAGATTTAAATTTTTTAACAAAAATTTATTTTCTGGTAGACAACATTTTCTTCGAACTTGGTCAATTTATATGATTATATATTCATTAGTTTATTTTAAACTTAATGAGGAAAAAAGGGATCTTTAAAATAATAGATTATGTTTCTTTTAAAAAAAAACTATTTTAGGTCACTTTCTTGTATATTAATGTCTTCAAAATAATTTTTGTAAAAGAAAATGGTATTTTTTGGTCTAAAACTTAATTAAAATTACACATAAAGAGTAAAAAATAATCTTAATTTCAAAAAAATTGATTAAAAATTGGCCAAGTTTTAAACCAAATAATGATGGTAAGTTTCATTGAAACATTCTAAGTAGAATGCATGGAAAGATGAAACAAATTTAAATATAAAACATACATATCAATAAAAAAAATGCCATTTGAATTAATTGTAACCTGACGAAGTCTTGGAATTTCAAATTCACTAAATTTATTCATAAGGCATTTTAATTGATCATCAAATGTTCCACCTGACATTACGTTTTCCATAATTGAATCTAATGTTCTTAAGATGTTTTCTTCAGTTATATCAGGAGAAACATAATAATTGATATTTTTTTTAGTTGTTTTTGTTTCTCTGAATGTTGTTTTCTTATAAACATTTGTAAAAATATACTTAACTTTTCTTTTATTTCTTCTATCAAGTTATTATTCTGTAAATACTTACAGGCTATAATGGGATTTCGAAACATATAAATTGCTTTAAATATATTCTAAAATTTAGAAAAAATTAAAAAATAATAAAATAAAATAGGAAAAATCTAATAAGTAAATTAATAAACAATTTAAAGCTATAAAAATTAGCAATTATAATATACTAAAAAAATAAATAATTAAACTAAAAAAGAACTTATAAATAAATCAAACTAAAATAAACTATTAAATAAAGTTTAATATCTTAAATTTAGAGGAGAATTTTCAACAATTTCAACAGTATTGTATCTCTTTTTTCTTTGTTTAATTATGTTTTGAAGTTTATTTGAATCAAATGTAAAATCATCACTGAGATGAAGATAATTATGTATTGTAGCAAGAAATGCATTCATACTTCCACGAACATTTATTAATTCACTTGGAAAAAAATCTCTATGAAGTTCAAAAAGAATAGAATAAACATAGTTGACTAATTTTATTCTTGCAAAAAAATCGTTTATTCTATCGCTATCTTGCAGATGTTTTACGGACATTGTCCAGCATCTATTATCAATTCTAGAAATTCTTCTTTCAAGATGTCCACTAGTAATAAGAATGGTAGAAAATAAATTCATAAGACGTTCCATAATTAAATTTATTTAAAATCTCTATCTATAAAAACAAAAATAAATATAAATATGAAATTTTTACAATCAGTTTATATAAATAAGAAAATTAAAATTTGATCAAAAATATATTTTATCTGAAAAAAGAAAAGAATAAAATCATAATAATATGGATGATAAAATATTTTAAAGAATAATTTATATACAAAAACAACTTGTTAAATGTAAAAGATGTCTGTTTTTTAAAAATTTGCAAAGTTAATAAGTTAAATCATCACTTTTAACAACAGTGTTTTTATTAATCAAAGTTACTTATAAAAAATGATTGGTATTCTTTTTGACTATAGCTTGCAAAATAGGTAAAAGTGGTGATTTAACACAGCATTTAAAAAGGTTTATTTTGATATAAAAAACTTCTTTTTGAACATTGAAAAAGTTATTATAATATTCTTACTTTAAACTAATTTTAAAGTTATTTTGTTTTAGCTTCAAGTTCAATACCATAATTAAATATTTTATCGATGCTTTCATGAATTAAAGTATCAAATTCTATAGATTTAAAGTTCTTTAGTTTTGAATATATATATTTTGCTAGTGGTAGAGTTTTTTTATAATAAACTTGGTAATCAGACTTATAAATTCTTTCAATATTACTATTTGATAAAATTGATATAGTAGATTCAAAATCAAATTTAATTTTTTTTTTTAAAAATCCCATCAAAAACAAGAAGTTGATGATGCTCAACTGAAATTTCTGTCTTTGGCAAAACTACTCCTTCTGTAAGAATTTTATTATCATCCCAAATAACGTAAGATGTCTTTTTTCCAGAAAAGTGTGGTATCCATTTTTGAGACATAATGTTTCTGAATCATCAATAATTTTTGATGAAGAAAAAAGAGGTTGAACACAAGCTTCAAAATTATCAAACTCCAATTCTTCTACATCAGAATTAATATCGTCAATGTCCGTTAACTTTAAAACATCATAATTAGGTTTTTTATTATCATTTTCTAGTTCTTCTAATTCATTTTTTAAACAGTTTGTTCTTTTGTCTATCGAAAGCTGTTTGAAATATTCTGCAGTTTTTAATTCTTTTAATTCTTCACTTTTTTGTGAAAGTTGAAATTTCAAATTCTCAATACATATTTCCTTATCTTCAATACCTGATTTCAATAAATTAATAACTTCGCGTTGTTCATCAAGTAGTTTTTGTTGCTCTTCTATTTCTTTATTTAATTTATTGATAATAGATTTTTGTTCTGTATTTGTTTTTTCTAAAGACTTTATTTTAACCTCCGAACTATCTAACAGCTTCTCATAAGAAATATTTAAATTATTTTCACTATTATAAAGTGATTTGTAATTCTCAACCTTCTACAAAATTCTTAATCATTTTTGTATTTTTAACATACTTTTAATGCTTCATTGAGTAATTCATGAACTGTTTTGTCATCAATGTCATTTTTATTAAAGTTTCTTGTATTTTTATAAACCATTTTTTAGTTAATGAAATAATAAACACACAAGATTTTACTTATAAATTTTATTTTATTTAAGAAAAACAACTACGATTATAGCATTATATATTTATATTTTAAAAGATCAACGATGAATAAAATTTGTTAATACGCTTTGTCATTATATCATCGATAAAAAGTTGCATTCTTATTGTTATTGAGTTTTTTTTACATTAACTTTTTTTATTATCTGTTTATTTTTTTTAGATATCTAAATACAATGAATAGTAATCTTTTTGCAACTTTTGTTAATAACAAATGTTATGAATTTTTACAAAAGCATTTACATACTGATGCAATGGTAAATGATCTAAATAATTTGATCCATGATATTCTTCTAGGTAACTTTGATCAAATATAAACATTATAAAACTGTTTTAGAAACAAAAAATGAAATGTTAACGTTATCAACATTGAAGATAAATTTTAAAAAAGAGAGAAATCGTTGTAACAATTCCGTTATTCAGTTTCCTCATTTAAAAAATGCTTATCATATAGACTTAAAAGATGATATTGAAAAATATTTAAAATCAAATACTGAATTTTTGTCATTGAACGAAAAAAATGAACTACCTGTTATCATATATGCTGACGATATTGTTGCATCTGGAAGCGGTAAAAATGCTATTTCATATCTTCATCTAGCATATAAATTTTCTGATGTAGACAGTGGTAAATTAGAGCATTATAAAACTTATGGCATATCAATAACAAAAATTGAAAAACAAAATAATTATCAAGACATCTTAAGACATGTTATGAAAGAATTTAACACACTTACATTCACACATAACAATAAAGTTAAAAAATTGAATCCAATTTTTTTCATTGCTGATAATCTAATGATTCAATCAGCATTTGATTTTAAAAAAAGTTTTTCAAATAAAAGTAAAAGTTGCTGCAGAGCGTGTACTCTTGATGGCGAAAAGTTTCATTTATGCACAAAAAAATTTTCACTAGACAAAGTTTTACGTGAAGCACCCGAGAATTTTTTTCCAAGAAATAATAATATGATTTTTGATACGTTCATGACCTACAAGGTTAGTAACTATTTTAAATTATTTTTAATAATATTATTTTGATTTAGAAGGTATATGTGCATATAATTTATTTCTATGTGTCCATTTATATAATAAATTACTTAATGTTAATAGTGAAACGTTACGTAAAAACATTATCAAAATTGCACAGAAATTAAGATTATCAAGTCAATTTTCCACAACTTTAAAGGAAGGATTTTTTGATTTTAATTCTAGAAAGAATGTCTTGGAAACTAAAGGCCGTTTTGCTTTAAAAGACCAACAAACATTTTATTTAACAATTTGTTTTTACCATATTTTAAAAGAATCTCTTTCTCAATGTTCATCTGTACTGACATATGAAAAAATTCATTTAATTTACAAAGTTATACACTATACACTAAGTTTAATTTTTTTCTTTTCTAATAAAGTAAACAACAAAAAAATACTTAGTCTAGAAATTTTATTGAAGAGCTTGTGGAAAAACACTTTGAAGCATTATTTTTATTAACAAATGGAAAATTTAAAATGACCATGAAAGTAAGTTTTGTTATTAAATAATACAAAAATATTTTAAATTATTTCAGTATCATAACATTTGTCATTATGGAAAAATGGTTGAAATGTTTCCAAATACACATTTGTCAGCATTTAGTACACTACGTTTTGAATCAGCAAACAGTAGAATAAAAAGATTCCTTAATGTTGGTAATTCATATTTAAATCCATGCAAAACTGTAATACAAAAAGTTTTATGAAGCAATTTTTTAAACTCTTCTGTTCTAAAAAATAAAAATGAACCTGATGAAACTATCGATATTTCATGGGAATATAGATTACCAGAATTTAATGCAGATCAATTTGATAGTTCTTCGGAAAATTTATCTTTGCATATAGAATTCAACGAGCTCAATAACACGTTAACAAGTTTGACTTCTGAAGATTAAAATATTAGCATTAATAAATTTATTTTAACAAAAATACAATTAATTAATTTCAATTTATATAAAGACAATTAATATATAATATAATTTAACATATTGATGCCGACTTTAATTTTGTTTGTTGTTTTCATATTAATGTTATAGCGTTTTGATACTGTTTTTTAACTTAAATGAAAAAACCAGCACATTTATCACTAAAAACCAAATTCTTCTCTCACAAATATTTTTTTGTAAAACTATTTTTTTAAATATACAAAATTTAGCACAAATACATTTAATATTTTTTGCATATACAGTAAATATGATAAATAACTATTTTATAATAAAGAAACTGTTAAGAATAATGTACTGTTCTTAGTATATTTTCATTTTTTTGCTCCATACTTTACTAGTATATGATATACATATGTTTATGAAAAATGTTTTTCCAAAAGCTGAAAATGGTAAAAATGATTTTTTTAAAAGGAATTTAAATATCTAAATATGTTGATTTAAATGTGCTATAATCATATATACAAGAATTGCTGATAAAAAAATACTGTTCTTAGTATATTTTCATTTTTTTGCTCCATACTTTACTAGTATATGATATACATATGTTTATGAAGAATGTTTTTTCAAAAGCTGTAAATGGTAAAAATGATTTTTTAAAAAAGATTTAAATATCTAAATATGTTGATTTAAATGTGATTTTATCGTATATATAAGAATTGCTGATAAAAAAATACAGATCTTAATATATTTTTATTTTTTTCTCTATACTTTATTAGTATATGATATAACATATAATTATAAAATACTATTTCTGTTATCTTCTTTCAAATATATAAAAGAATGTGATTAAATAATATAAGATAATAAATAATATTCATATATAAGTATAAAAAATATATATTTATTTGTACTATAATTCACTATTGTAAAATATATTTTACATATTTAAAATATATAAAATTAAATATAAATTTATTTACAAATAAACAGTAAAATTTGTTGATCACATACAATTGAAAGTTAACTATTTGATTGTTTGTATATCATAATATTGAAAATATTAAGATGATATTATTAATAATTTTTATATAATTAACATTAAATATTATAAAAATAAATATTTTTATTATTAATGAATACTATAATTTTCTCATAAAAAAACTATTCCAAAAAAGTTTAGATTAAAGATTAAAAGCATTTAAGTGATCAAAGATTATGGTGTTGTTTTATACTGCATTTTATAGAAATTGCATATGCAAAAAACTAAAAATGTTTGTATAGTCAATTGAAAAAGAAATAGCATTATCTACTAGTTCTTTTAAATTATAACAAATATCTAAATTTGTAAAAACCAAAATTAATAAGTGAATTGAGTGCGCGACCATCATAAGAAATGTTTTTTTTTTTGAATATTCAAATTTTTAAATAAATAATAACAATCACGCAGACAAATCAACTGATTTTTTTGTATATTTAATTGTTTAATACCACAAATATTATCTAAGAGCGTTTAGTTTGAAACATTAAGTATGATTTATTAAAACAGTAAATTATTATTGTTTTTCAAATTTTATTTAAGTTTAAAAATAAAAAATTCTTGATTCTATATGAATGTTTTTGACATATCCTCTTTTAAAAAAAATGTTGATAAGAGTGCACAACCTAAGTTTTTATTCTAAATTAACGAAGTATTTTACTTTTTAAATTACTTCTACAGAATCGGGTCCGGCAGTCGGTGTCGAAATGACACCAAAAAAATCTCTGTGGTATTTCAAAAGTAATTCTGGCTGATGTTCTTAACATTTTTATTTTTTCAACGGTGATGTTTTCACTTAGTCCAATTTCCATTCCTATTATGTCGATATTGTTTGGTTCTCTGCCAAACATTACTTGGAAGGGAGTCTTTCTAGTGGTGTCGTTTACTGATATGTTGTAGATGAAGGCGGCGTAGTTGATGGCTAATTTTAGATCGAAGGTGACATTCTGATCAGATATACACTTCAGCTTCATCAGTATATTCCTCATTGTCCGGAATGAGCGCTTAGCGATGCTGTTACTCGTTTTATGGTCTGAAGTGCAGTAATGTAGTTCAATGTTGAAGGTGTCACATAGTTTTTCCATGTCCGAGTTCTTGTAATTAGTACCTCTGTCTATAATTACTTTTTTGGGGGAGCCAAATCGTGAGAAGATTTCTTGGATGGCAATGGTAATGGTATTTTCGGCAGTCAGGTTCTCTAGTAATACAGAAATCCAAAATCTCGATAGGGTGCAGATGAATTGGATTACTTTCCCGTGTTGAGGGATGACTAAGATATCACTAGCTACGATCTCCCAGGTTTCATCTGGATATGAAATTGTTTTCAATTCTGGTCTCAAACATTCATCATTCTTAACTTTTTGACAAATAACACATCCTTCTAAATATTTGTTAATATGTTGTCGTAAGTTTTGGATCAGATACCTACTTTTAATTAACTCTTCCATTTTTCTTGCAGAAATGTGGGCATATTTTTCGTGATACATTTCAATGAGTTTCAGAATCGATTCGTTTCTGGACAATGGTAGCTCTAGCTTATCATCCCTTCCCTTTTTAAATTTCATTCTCTTTTAATTCAATGTCAAAGTCCTTCAGGTCCTTTTGGTCCTCCATGATAATTTTACTCATGGCATCTCTTTCCTGTGAAGTGGTCTTAAGTACCGCGTAACATTTTGAAATATTGGAGATGGTGTTGGGTCGTGACAGTAGATCTGCCAGAGTGTTTTCATTCCCGGGCAGGTACTTTATTTCGGTAGCGTATTGATTTATGGATGACATTAATTCAAAGTGTTTTGGTTGAGTGATGGATTTGCTGTGTAGTAGGGCACTTAAGGGTTTGTAGTCGGTGTGGATATAAAGGGTACGTCCGGTTATTAGGTTTTTGAACTTATCTACTCCTACTGCGATACTCTTCAGTTCTAAATAACTTGGACTACGTGCTTTAATGGTAGGTCCTAAGACATTGCAGAAGTGGCCTAGAATATATCGTTCACTTCCTTCTTCTTGATACAGGTAGCCACCCACGGCTTTATTTGAGGATTCAACCACCATAATAAGTGGTTTAGATGGGTCCATCATTTTCAGTGGCGGTATTTCTAGCAGTGCTGTCAGGAGGTTCTTGTATAGGTGTTGTTGGTGGTTCCAGTCAATTGTGTCATTAAGGTTTCCTCTGGTCAGTTGGTACAGTGGTCGAGTTACTTTCTCCCAATTCGGTATTGCGGTATGAAAGTAGTTGGCAGCTTGTATTATTGAGTATAGATGTTTCTTTTTCACTGGTAATGTAGAATTTACAAGCTTGGAGATCGAGCTGTCACTGGGTGTTATACTGTCATTGCTGAATTTCCAAGATAAATATTCGATTTCTCTTTTCAGAAATTTTGATTTATCTACTGATAATTTAGCATCTTTTTCACTCAGTATAGAAAGCATGTCCTTTAAAATTTGTAAATGGTGGGTTATGTCTTTTGAAGTCAACAGGATAATGTCATCTTGGTAAATTTCAAGTTGGAAATTTTCTCTTGTTGACCTCTCTCTGAATTCTTCAAACAGTAGCTCAATACTTCTCTGAAATATGATTGGGCTGTTGATGCATCCTTGAGGTAATCGTACATAGGAGTATGTTGTTGTTCCCACTTTGAAATTAAAATTTTCCCCATTTTCCGGGTTTAGCTTTATTTGGAAGAATCCCTGATGCAAGTCAATGACGGAGGCGTAGGTGAATCGTCTCAAGGATTGTATAATTTTCGCCAACGTATTAGGTTCATAGTTTATTTTTACCGTTTTATGATTTAGTTCTCTTGCGTCAAAGAGAACTCGGACTCTCTGGTGAACAATGTTGTTTTGGTCAGTAAATGTTTTCGGTCGGTTGTTCTTGTCTTTCTTAACGATTGAATTAAATGGTTGAATTTCAAGTGCCTTTGATCTTTTTAAAATCCCGTAGTGTTCCATTTCTTGAATATTGGCAATGAGATCTGGTGTGATGGGGCAGCTGTAGAATTTTATGTTCAGTGGTTTCACGTTAACGAATTTCTGGGCGGGGGTTGATGCTTCTTCCAACATCGTATTCGCTTTTTGGTTCAAGATTTGGGAATTTCAGACGCATTGCAAAATTATATTTATTAGCAGTTTGATCTAAATACTCAGTTGTTATGTTAAAATTATTTTTATTAATCTCAACGTAGTTTACAACAGGGTCAGAGTTTAATGATTTATTATTAAACGTGATATGGATGTTTATTTTCTTCAGGACATCAATTCCCAGTATTCCTTCAAATCCATGAAAGACATTTGGAGATATTAACAGATCACTAACCGATATTTTGAAATTTGCAATAGTCAATTCAACAGATTCAGGAATTCTTTTTACTTCAAGGATGCCGCTTGCAGTTATAATTACTCTGGTAGGCAACTTGGAGATGTCGGTGATGTTTTCGGCGCAGGCTTTCGGTATAATAGAGACCTGTGATCCGGTGTCTACCAGTCCTTTGAAGTGATAATTCTTTATGGTTACATTAACAATATATAGACCGTTTTCTTCATTGGCGTGTTCGATGATGGCTAAGTATGGTTCTTTTGATTCGCTTGGTTTGTAAATGATGATATTTTTTTCTTCATTGGAGCTTTCAAGATCGATGACGTCATACTTGTTATTTTTCTTGATAGCCTTTGTTTCGTCTTTTGGTTTGTGATTTTCAGTGATATCGGCTTTTATGTACATATCTTCTTTCTTAACTATAATATTAACCTTTTCTTTATTTCGGAAACTGCCAAGAACATTATTGTGTGTTTTTTTTTATTCATTTGGCATTTGACTGTAGGAACAGTGGATTTATTAGAAACAGTTGGTTCAGTGGGTTCAGTAGAAGCATTAGGATTTGTGGAAACAGGAAGCTTAGAATTTCTTCTTTTGGTACGAGTAAGGTATGGATTTTAGAAGGTTGCAGGAGTTTTATCTCTAAAGTCCTTCTCTTCAGAGCTTACAAGTTTTTTGAACCATTTCTTTGAGGACATTCGTTTAGTTTGTAATCATTAGCTTCACATTTTAGACATTCACCATTCTTGAGTCGACAATTTTTGGCAGTGTGGTTGTTTTTCTTACAATAAGAGCAGTGGAGGTTCTTGTCTTGGTTGGACAATTTGTAGGCTGTGATGATTTTTGTCTTTAGCTCTTCAATTGAACGGTTGTTGAGGAAGTATCCGGTAGCATGTAGAAGAGTGGGGTTGTGGGCTAGAGACTTCAAGATGTACGTGTGAATCTCCCTTTCTAAGGTTTTTTCTCCCAGGCTGTTGTGGGCAGTTGACATCAGCTTCTCTAGTTCATTCAATGAAGATTTAAGGGCATTGGCAGATTCTAAGTTCAGCTTAAAGGTGATCAGTTTGCGTAATGAGTTTTCGATTGAATTTGTTCCTTCATAGTTGTCCTTGAGGAATTGTTTAATTTCTTGACAAGTGGTGAGTCTTTTCTTCTCTATCAGTTTGATGATTGAGAGATCCAGCTTGATTAAGAGAATGTCGAGTTCGTCTTCTACTAAGGCATCCAGGCGTATCGCGCTCTCCAGTTGTTGAAGCCAAATGGTGGCATTTTCCATCTTTGGAGCAAATTTCTCGATGCTGTGAACAAAGTCGGCCATGTCGATTATCGATAATTGCTTTAAGTTGTAGTTCTTCCAGTAATAGAACAGTTAAACTCTTTTAAGCTGACAGTAGAACAGTACAAGTACAGTAAATTTTATTAAAAGTTCTGGACTATATCCTATAAAACAAAACATATAAAATATATTGGACATTAAGATAAATTTGGGAGATAGAGGATAGCGTATAGAAAAGGTAGGGAGTTTATAAAATGGTAATTTCTTATTAATTTTGATGATATAATTAATTTAAATTCCAAACGATTCTTTTCTTTTTCGTTCTGAGAGAGGAACTCTTACTAAAAAGTTAAACAAAAACTTTCGGAAATGATAGATGGTTATTAAAATTTTATCTTTATTCAAAAAAACATATTTATAATTGTAAAAAAATTATGCGAATTCCAATTCTCAAATGTAATTTTTATTATTTTATATTAAAATAAAATCATTATTTTTTCAGCAAGAAAAAAAAACTTTGACAATCTTATAAAAAATGAATCACCTAACAGTAATTTAAGAAATGGAATTGTTAAACACTTTATAACCAATTCAAGATGTTTATATGTATTTTTTTGTTTATTCTGTTATAAATTTATCAGAGAATTTGATGGTAATAATCTCAAAATTCTTAAAAATAAATTTGATTAGTGACAAAATGTTCATGCCAAAGGAAAACAAATTACTTTATCAGTTTTTATTGTTATTGACTGGATCACCGCCAAGTAAAAGTGTCAAAAACAGAAGAAAACAATTAGATGAATCACAGTTACTTGTAGAATA
Source organism: Strongyloides venezuelensis (assembly GCA_963280985.1). Classification (NCBI taxonomy): domain Eukaryota; kingdom Metazoa; phylum Nematoda; class Chromadorea; order Rhabditida; family Strongyloididae; genus Strongyloides; species Strongyloides venezuelensis. The sequence goes on along the minus strand of CAUJLX010000002.1, from coordinate 22,176,215 downwards.
TTACGATAGTTACAATTGTATTTTATAATGTTGTTATTTATAATATATAAAAAATATTTGTAATAATTTATAACGTTTTTGTTGTTGTTTTTACGAAATAATAATAGAGTTAATTTTTTTATTATAAACATATTTTTATTCCTCGACAAATCATAACAAATTTCGAAAACACCATATATAAATTTTTTTCCAATTAAATTTAATACAAAAGAAATCAATCGTAATCAAACATTTTGTTTTGTTTGGAATTTATGTACCTTTAAAACTATAGGGAAATGATAATTTTGGAGTAATGAATATATAACTTTTACAGTTTTATAAAACAGATACTGTATTTGATGATTTAATATTTTTTTATACATTAACTAGGTATTTTTTAAGTATATATTTTTATAGACTGATACGGATAACTGAGATGATTGAGAAAGTTCTCAAAGTTTGTTGAAGAGTTCTAATAACAATAATAAGTAAGTGGAATTTGTAAAAATAATATCCATAAGTGTCTATTTTTATTGTACATTTAACTGTATTTAAGGTGTTGTTATATTTGATAAATTTATAGACTGTTACCGTACTTTAATATTGTACTTGACAGTTTCCAATCTTATCAATCATCTAAACATGAAATCAAAAACAATACTTTAAAATTATTTTTTTCAAAAATATAAAAAGGGCTTTTTAAAAATAAATATAAAGCATTATAAAGTAAAGTGGTGCTACTAATTATCGTAAAATAATGACAGTAAAAATTATAAAAATAGCTTTTGTGCCATAGATAGTTATAGCTAACATCAAAGATTTGTATATGGTATATAAGAAGTTATCTCTCATTTGTAGTTTATATATAGTTTATTTTCATTCTCTCCATGTAATCATATTTAAATAAATTCTACTTTTATTCTCAATCAATTCGGTAATGACATCAGCACATAAATTCTTAAAGTTTATTATAAATTCGGCAGGGATATATTTAAAATTCAAAAACTACATAGTTTGATCTTTTAGAAAGTGTTATTTATTGCTTTTTACAGCTATTTTTTTTACAAATAATATTTTTTTATTATGCATATATGAAATACTTACAAAAATATTAACAATTCAAAAAATGTAAACAAAAAGTAGCTCTCAACAATAACTTTTTTTTCGTAAATAATTTGTAAGTTTTTTAAAAGAAAATTATTTGTAACTATTCTTGAAAGAATGTATTTTAGACTTCCAGTTCTAAATCATATAAAAGCCCAGTTAATTCTGGATCATATTCTGAATTGTTTAATATTGTGTTTTTTTGTAGAATAAAATTATATGTATAATTCCAGTGTAGTTCATGTCACTAAATTTGCAAGCAGTTTTCAGGACATTTTTATATTTGAACATATTATTTCATGTCTAATTTATCTTTTAATTATTGGAAAACTCAAGTTTTTCTTGTTATTGCTTTGCTTAGCAAGATCTTTTGATACTTTATTTAAACTCTGAAAAATAATGTAGAAGTATCATTTTATTAAAATGTATTTTAAATAATTTTATATTAACTGTATATTTAAATGTTATTTTTATTAATAATTGTATTCGTTAACTAAAATTCGTAAAACATACTTCATATCTAATTCTTAACAAATTATAAGGCATAATTTTAAAATCCATTTCTACCGTTTTGCACAATGTTCTTAACATTAATGTAATATGTAGTATAGAATGAAATTTCATACTAAGTCTATATGATTCTAAAAGATTTCTAAATTAAAGTAATAAATGTATAATTATAATGATAAACTTACCGAATAAAGAAAACAGACAATTATAAAATTCAACAACGAAGATTTCTGATAAAGATATAATCTCATCAAGGATATAAATTCTTGATTGAAGTATATACATTAAACTTGTTAAATTATGTAGTAAATATACAAGTTTTTCTTTTTGAGCATCAGGATTTGCAGTAATATAGGATATTAAATACAAAAACATTACATGAAAAATTTCTCAGTCTGTGATCCTAACATGTGGGATGTTTCTTCTTTATCGAAATTCCTTCTAACAGTATTTAATGCAAAAAAAACCAGGTTTTAGAATAAATTTTTAAGCTATTTTCACTGTCGATTAAAGCCAATTTAGATAAAATATTTCCACGAAATTCCTATGGATCTTTTTTAGTTACTAAAAGAAAATAATTTGCAACAAGAAAACTAATGTATGCTCCTACTCCTAAAAAGTAAGAAATATTTTCATAAAGTTATTACACAGAAAACCAAAAGAGTAGTTTTCGAACCAGTCAATTATTGACATTTGCACTGTACAAGATTACCCTATTTAACCTAAAAAAATTAATATATTGCATATATCATTTTAATATTTTGTCTATACGTAATATATAAAATTATCATATTTATTTTTTGATAAATAGCTACTATACAATTATTAAAAAAAGAATATAACAAAATGATAAAATAACATACAGTATTATTTTTTAAAAAATATTATTGGATACACAAGGAACTTCAAATCAACCCCTTTATTTTCCTAACACAATTTACAATAAAACTAAGACAAAATTTTGGTAAAATTGGCCAACTACAATAATTATCTTAAATACTTAAAATTTTTACTTACTTTTTACCCTTAAACTATTTTCTTACTAATTATTGTGTTGGCTTTTAAATCTTAATAAGTTATTTCCTCTTTCTAAAAATATACAAATATTAATATAATATATTATAATAATAGAATTTGATTACAAAATTTTGAAATTAATTACAGTTGATAAAAGTATTTCACCTTTATATTTCTCAACTGTATTTTCTATTCGAGACACATTACTGCTAGCCTTTTAAGAATTAAAAAACAACAAATACAGCTACAAATAAATATTGATATTTTTTATGCATAGATAAAAAATTCAGTATTATACACACACAGCTCTGACATTGAAAAACATTTCAATTTTCAGGCAGTACCTTTAGGCGAAGAGAAATAAATTTATTTTTGCCTACAGTTGCCATCAAAAATTACTGGTGTTTCACAAAATTTTTTCCTGATAAGTTTAAAGTTAAATGCGTCTTTCCTGTTAAACAAATTTAATTTATTAGTAGTAAAATTATAAAATAGGCAAGAACACAATGTGACATAAAAGAATTTAGAGTTATATCAGTGTATAGGTAAAATAAATTAATAAATATCAATATTTTAGTAGTTTTTGAGTTTGTTAGAAAATATTTTTAATGTTTTAATAGAATAAGAATAGCTTGATCAAACATATGCAACATTAATAATTATTTTTAAAAATTGTTATCATTATTTGAATACTTTAATTTTATTAATATTTAAAAAAATTGGATATGCTATTTTTTTAGAAATTTTATGCACAGATTAAAATTGTAAACAATAAATAGATTAGTCAATTTACAGAATATTATTCATTTATTCGTATTTTTTTAAGAAATCATGCTTTATTTTTTTAATTAAAATTTTTTAAAATTTCGATATTTTTACATTATTTATTATATTTTACATATTTTTTTAGTATAATTATTACCCCATAACTACGTTACTACGATTTTTGTATATATTTAATTTTATTTCCATGTTTTAACTTATGGAAATACGACAAGTATAAACCAAAATGAATTCAATTTTACTACTGCTTTTTTAAAAAGTACATATAGTTAAAAAAATGACGCTTTCGTTTTTTTCAACAAGTATTTCAATATCTCTAATTGCCTTTATAGTTTACAATATTGCTTAAAATCAAAATTCAAAAAAGTACTTAAAACCAAAAGTTTTTATTTTATCAGTTACAAAAAGACTATAAAATATCGTGTTTGTTTATCAAAAAGAAAAAGCTGTTAATGTCTACAATCCAAAGATACTTCTAATTTTTTTAAACACACATGGTATTTATATAAGATTGATGTAGAAGGAACTTTTCTACAACAAAATGTGCATAAATTATTCTTATCAACCGAACTTTCATGAGACACCAATAGTTTTTGATGACATCTGTAGGTAAAAATAAATTTCTTTCTCTTTGTCTAAAGACACTGCCTGAAAATTGAGTTGTTTTTCAGTGTCAGAGTTGTGCTTGTAGAGCTTTTTTTACGTCAAAAGAAATTTCATTAAATTGATGACCTGAAAAATGACGTCTTGTAGTTTTTGGATTCTTGAGACCGGAGTTTATTTAAAATGATATAAATAAACTTATATTGTGTTGACAACAATGTGTTGTTTCTAACAGTGCCTACTTTAAATAAAAATATTAATTTTTGAGTGTGTTATAACATTTAAAAATTGACCTCCAAAAAGTGACATTTTCAAGTGAACAATCTACCACATTATAAATTTCGTTATTAGAAAGTCAATTTCGTGTAAAGTTGTAAACGTTTAAACAAAAATTATTCTATTAAACAATCTATTAACACAATATGTTTGAAATTTTAAAATTTTATTATACTAATAAAATTAATATAATTAGTTAACCTAAAAGTGTTAGTAATTTAATAATTAAAAATTTTATTTAAGTATTTCTATTTCTTTATTTTAATGATTTCAATAATTTTTTTACAATAAGCAAATTGCATATTTTTTATAACATTACATAAATTTGAGTTTTAAAGATGATCTTTAGAAACTTTATAAATAATTTGATTTTCGGATAAATATCGCTTAAAAAAATATAATTTATTGAAGTTTAAAGTACTTAAGCTTAATGATAAAAATATTGTGATATGTATATTTATTATTTTTATGAAAGTATTTATAATCTTATTTTAAATAAACTTCTTCTAATCTTGTATTTTGAAGTACATTGCATAAAACATTCAAGTTTTATGACAATAATAATATCGTATAATAACAGCAGTTTATTTTAACAATTTTTTTAATTTTTGTAAGCGAATTGTTTGCGATGAATTTGATCACATGTCAAGAAATTTTTGAATTCTATTTGGTGAGACAAATTTGGTAAATTTTACAAGAATCAGTGTGCCATTTTTTGTGTACAATGCATGACAAAGAGCACACCTTAATTTTGAATAATAAAGTAGTCCTTGTGTAAAATCTGGCAATATGTATGATAAACTTCACCAAAAAAAGTAGTATTAAATCGAAAATAACCAATATTCAAGCTGTATTCTGATTGTTTTAAAAGACAATCATGAATATTAAGAAAAAATATTTGCATAAAGATTACATATAACTTATTAGAAAACATAAAGAAAACCTTACTGATTATACCTAATTTTTGTTTTATTTTATTAACCAAATCTCATTCTCATACCAAACATTTTTATTCATCATACATTTTAAAATGATAATTGAATGTTTATTTTTTATTGCTTTACTCATTTTAAATGTTGTTATGATACAGCTGATAACAAGTATTATTTTAATAAAATATTTTTTTTACATATCGTACTAGATTGTTTGTCTTTTTAATGTACATTGACTTCAGGCAAGATTTTAGTAATCTACTCATTTACCACAAATATGATTTTATGACAATAAAGTTTTTGTAATCTGAATTAAAAATAATAATAATATGTAATTAAAATAATATTTATTGTCCCTTGATTCAAATATTTATTTTTCAGTATTTTTGTATAGTAAAATTTTTATAAAAATTTGCGTGGTGATTACTCTTTGGTATAAGCTTTATTTTAAAATTAAAGAATACACATAAAAAACTAATAATATAACAAGAATAATTAATGATTAAAATATGACTTACCCAAGATTACCAATCTTGTTTTCCCCTAACTACAATACAGTAAAATTAGTAGCTGTTATATATCTCCTAGAATACAAAATATAAATAATCACTAAAAGTCATACAAAAATATTTTTGCTGTGAAATTAAATAATAGATTTCAAAGTAATTCTCTTATTGGTGAGAAACTGTTTTAAATATAGTAAAGGTGACATTAGATGATTGTTGTTATCTTATGGTTTACTGTATGACAATTTTCAGTATTTAAGAGAGTTTTTTTTTAATATTATAACATTTTTAATAGTGTTCTTTATAATAATTTTAGTGTTCATAATTATTTCAATAGCTAAATCATCAAGCTATATATTTTGGAATGCTTATAATGACCCATGTTTTAGTTTATAAATTTTTGGAGTGGTTAACTGGACATCTAGTCTCAACATTAATTACCCCAGGGTAATAACAAAATGTTTAACAAAAAATATTGATCAAATAATAAATATAAGGAATGATGGAGATGAGTAACGATTGATCTATCAATCAGCTTATATCTATTACATGGATAAGCTTTTGCATATATAAGATAAATATCGTTACATAATTTTTTTCACTAATTTACATCACATAGCTTATTTTTATATTTTATGACACGTTTTCTTCATATTATTATATAACATCTTTTCCCTTATTATATTATAATATATTTTAGTGTAATAATACTAAAATAAAAATTTTACTTGTGAAAAGGCGCTTTACGGAGTAAATAGGGTTATTTCTGCAAACTATATCTACTAGTACTAACTAGTTAGGGGGTTGTATACACCGGGAACTTTGGATACTTTGGAGGACATCTTTCGCTTATCTTTGTTTCTTTTGAACTTGGAATCAACAATCACTCTTGACAACCTATTGTTTACTGGAATAGGCTAGAGTGACATAGTTGGGTATCAAACTGGATCAGTCTGACATTTTAAGGATCCAAGTTACTACGTTATTAAAACCAAGGTCATTGGCTTGTGACAAGGAAACCGTTTCGCTGGTATTGGAAAACGTTCCACCTAAGGCTATCGCTTCTTCTTGTAAATCTCGTGTTATCACCATAATCTCTGGTACTATTAATCGCCTGTTAGAGGAAGAGTCATCGGACACATCTCATAGTGCTGAGAACAAGGAGATTACTTTACTTATTGACCGCTTTAAAAGCTCATTCAAGGATACTACGATTGTTGCTAACTGGGAAGAACAGCCAGAAATTGACAGCTCTAAATATCAAAAGTTTACGAAATGGATTGACGCGTTTGAACTCCGATTTAATTTGAATGAAATAAATGAAACGACACATGCGTCACGTATGCTGACAATTTTAAAGCTCAAGGTTGGACCTCTAGGTAGAGAGACTATCTCAGATTCACAAGCTACTACATATACTTTAGCAAAAAAAGGCTTTGAAGAAACGTTACGACTACAAAATGTCTGCTGAAGCCGCCATTATGAAACTCTCGATGACCCATATTGACTATGCTCCAGATAAATTTGGTGAATCTGTTAGAGCTATTGGTGATCTTATTTGTGCAACTATACCAAATCTTTCTTCTTCTTCAAAACTTGATGTCATCAGCCAATGTCTTCTTTCTATCTTGAAGAGACCTGTTCAACAAAGACTCCTAGACAGACTTGGTTTCTACAAATCTTTGAATGATCTTTATACAGATCTGGAGTTCAACAATTAAATGTCTAATGATTTCAACATTGGTAGAAAATCCTTCCAATCACGGAATCAAAATGTCTAGTCCTAAAATCCGCGTAACAATGTAATCAGGTGTCAACATTGTAATTTTTCTGGACATAATAAGGCCCAATGTAAAGAATTTGCTAAGGGACTTCTAAAAGCTGACTACACTGTTGAAAGAAAAGATATACCAGTTGCTTTAAAAGCCACGTATGCTGTTTCTACCCCATGTACCAATATTCTCCGTCCTGCTGTTGTCGTGCTTCCTATAAATGGACTTTCGACTAAATGTTTAATTGATTCTGGTTCTGTTATCTCTTTAATTCATTTCAACAATGCTAGGTTCTTTGATTCTTATGAGTGTGAATTTAAAATCACTGGGGTACGGGGTTTGAAGAAACCATCAAATCATATTCCAAGTTAAGTGTTAATGTGAGTACTAAAACCATCACAGAAAAGAACCACCGGTCGTCCAGACGGAGGGTTTAAAGCATAACTAAAATTGTTAATTTTAATAACAAAACTCTTTTAAGAATATAAATAAAATTACTAATAAAAATCTTTAAACCAAATTATAATTACAAAAAATGTATTAAAAGTGTTTAACAAACCAAATATTGTTGTTTTTGTGTAATTATTTTAAAGTTTTTTAAAAAGAAATTTTGTAAAAATTATAAGGTTAAGTAAATTAATAAATGCATATTAAAAAATAAAAAATAAACAGTATTTATTTTGAAAGAGTATGAGCTGTCTAACTCTTTTTAACTAATTAATAAAAAATAGTACTGTGTTTTTAAAAAAATTTGCCATAATTTTAATGTAACATTACCTAAAATTAAATAACATTGATGCGATAGTTATAGTAAATTCGTATGTCATAATTGAAAAAAAAGGTACGTCTTTTTTAAAAAAAGAATAGTTTTTTTGACATGGTGTTGTACATACTTTTTATAATGTCACTTTTATTTTTTTTTATCACAACTTCAGTCATTTTATTAATTTTATAAGAGATTATTAAAATATTACCAAGTAAAGAAGAATGAGAATAACCAAACTGATGGATAGGTCATGGGGAATTTGGACTATAAAAAAAAAGAAACCAAGAGATTAATTTAAATGACTAGTATTGTCTTTTATTAAATATTGTATAATATTCTTTTAATTGTTACTTTATTTTAGAGTACTATAACCAAATAAAATTTTCTACCAAATTTATTTTTTTTAAAGCATCTTTTTTTTAAAAACATTAATAAAATATTTAAAAACATTTTATTAATTTGATAACATTTTACCATTTTTTAAAAGTAAAAAACACATAAAATTTATAATAACTTCATTAATATTTACATTCATTTTAATAAAGATAATCTATGTCATTTAAATCATAATTTTTTGTTTAAATACTTATAGACATTTTCTTAACAAATAAATAAATTTTGTAAAATTTAAATCATTATAAATTTTCTAATTAGTTAAAATATAAAGCGTAAGTATTTATTAAAAAAAACTACACAGAAAAAAAAACACAGGTTTGCAAAAAATGTAATAAATTTGTTCCACCAAATAAAATTCAATTTTTCTTTATTTGTAACTATTTTCGTCGTATTATTTCTCATATGAAAACAACACAGATAATTTAAAATCATTAAACATTAATTATTTAATATAAATCCAATTTTTTTAAAAGAACTTTCTTGTAGAGATAAAAGAAAAAAATACAATATTTGTTAGATTACAGCAACATTTTTATCTTAAAGTTGTATTCCATGTACATTGTACATATAATACAAACGATGTTACCTATAGTCTACCCCCTAAAGCGATAAACAAAGCTATTATATACTTGAAATTTCTCAATCTCGCGTATTTCACGAAATTATAAATGCTTTAATGTTCTAATTATGTAATTATTCATGTACTAATTGTATGTAATTTTAGGGGTCTAGACGCCAGCTTTTATTTTGTATAATAAAAATTTAACTTTAATTATTAAATAAAAAATATAATATAAATTAACAGAATTATATTATATTTATGCTTTAGTTATTAATTTTGAAATAAAGATCATTAAAAAAGTAGCTTTTTGGATTTACGGGTATTGGTACCATTTTTAATTAACGAAGAATAACTTTTTAACCATTTAGTATTTTCTAAAACAAATATATGATATTGGTGAAAACAATGGGTTCAAGTTTTTTATAAAGTTAAAAAAATTCCATACTCGCCATTTAAAGTTTTTTTTTCTAAACATTGGTTTATAGAATTCCTTTATATTATATTATAATTACACATAAAAATATCTTCTGAGCATGGTTTACTGAAAATTATTATAAACAATTTTATTAAAAATAATTGAAAATAAATCAACACTAAAATTTTTTTCAGTAAATCAAAGGAGTGGTTTGAATATTTTTTATAAACTAGAAAATTAAAAATCTATTTCATAGAATATTTAAAACAAATACTTCTCAGAATTAAATGGAATATTTTCTTTCAATCGCATGGTTTACTGGCTTTTCTCAACATTAGAAGAAAAATTCTTTATCAGTTTTTTTGTTTATATAGAGTCGTCAAACCAAATAAACTTATTATTATTTTATTTAATATTATAAAAACTTTAACAATTATCCTAAATGTGAAATCGCATGAAAATGAGCTATCATTTTTTTAAATAATATATCTTTGTTCTTTATTTTTGTGAACATTTTTAGATAATGAGTTTTAATATTTTAAAAAAAAAATTTTTTTAACTATATATAAATTTTATATATTGTAAACATAATTACAATTAAAACGATAGTTTTAAATTTTGATTTTATTGACGTACTTTTTACTATCACATCTATGATTGAAATGAAGAACATGAAATTTTTTCCAATGAATTTTAAAGTTTTTAAAAGATTATTGATACACTTTGTTTCACATTCAAATACAGGGCAAGCAATTACTTTTAAAAATCTATCATCTCCATACTCATGCGTATCTCTTAGATGATCCAAATATCTTGATTTTTCAACTTTTCTATTACAAAATTAACAGTCAACATTTGAACTTAATTTATCTATTTTTGAACACATTAAATAATAAAATTAAGAAACATTAAATTTAAAACTTTATTTTTAAATTATAATACAAAAAATTATACAATTTTTATATATTAATTATTAAATTAATTTTTAATATTTGATAGTGTCCGTATTATCATTATTTTACGTTTTTTCGCGGTGGAATGTCGTCGCTTAATTCTTTTAAATTTAAATAAATTTTGACATTTTAAAATGGTGGTGCATTTTATTGCATTTCAGATAGATTTGTCAAAATTTGTTCTTTTTTTCTTTTGTGTGTAACTTTTACAAATAAATTTAATGAATATTTTATTTTTTTAGCACTACATCTGAGAGTACTATAACACATGTTAAAACGACAGTTTTGATTTTTGGGTGTATTTAGTCATTTATTTAATAACAAATATTTCATTTATTTATTCGTGTTCAAACCAACCAAATAACAAAAATAGATTAAAAAATGTTAGATAAATAATTTAAAGTTCGTATCGAATTATTATAGCAAGTATATAATTTATTATGATTTTATACATAATCATGTTTTGAGAACATACACAATCTAAAAATATATAATGTATTTTCTGAAAAGAAGATGAACAATATAAATTAAAGTATGTAACTTTAAAAATATTATGCTTCAATTTACTTTTATGTAATTAAACTTTTTTGATATTTGCCATGTTCATTTTTATAGTTTTATGATAAATAAATATTTTTACTTAAAGCAAGATTTCAAAAAAATACCAAATTTTATGTTTATTCCAATACATAAAAAATATAATACACATGTCAATTTAACAGTTTCAATTTTGTAAATTCAAATAAAAACAATAAATATGGTATAATTTCTTTAGAAATTTATATTCAAATAGATGGATAAAATAATTTACATATTTCTATCGAAAATCCAGGTGTTGAAATTCTGCTTTTTTAATTTAAAAACATCAGGAGCGAAAAAAATCAATTTTTTATTTAAACACATTTTAAAAATTTCTTTATTTAAAAATATATATTTTTATTATTATTAATCATATTCTATTGTGTCTAATTTTGCGATGTGCAACAGCATTAATTTTTTCGGATATTTTCAATTTGAATTTATTTAAACAAAATATCTAGAGAAATCTTCGAAAACTGGTTCTAATTGAATAAAGTCTAATAACATTGTTCTTAATGATGTTAACTCGAAATCATTTAAAAATGATCATATCAAAAGACAAGTCAAATCTAAAAAATTAAAAAAGTGTATTTTTTAGGAAGGAAAACAACACCAAAACGAGTGCCGCCTTAAAAACACTTTTAAAACTTTTACCTCCAACTCGAAGAGCTACAAGTAGACTTTCATTTCCAAATCAAAATACTACAAAGAAACCTTTATTTCCATCTGTAAAAACAAACTCGTAGGCCAACATTTAATAACTACTACAAGAAAACGACAACAAAAAAAACGACTGAGAAACCCATATCTAGAAGACCCACAATAACGAAACCCAAAACAACCACACCGAAACCAACAAAAACAACAACTACACCAAAACCTATAACTACTACAACGGAAGAAAAGACTGTACCTCCTTACATCAGGGAAATTTATTTTGGTGATTATAAAAATTCCGATAATGTTGGTAGCTATTAATCTGCGAAACTTAACTGGATCTGAATATTTTAATGTAATTAAAAATCTAGTAAAAAATAATACGATATTGATAAAAAAGAAAAAGTAGTTTATTTATATTTTTACACCATAAAATCAATTTAAAAGCCTTTATTTTCTTAGAGTATAGAGAACACCATATATGTTATAATTACATAGATTATAAATAATAGTATAGTAACAAGAAAATTATTTACCTTGATTGTTAATTTTGAAAACCAAATCTAACACGCTAGTAAAATTTTTGTAAGAAATTTTTGTACATCACCCTATATTTTCATGCATATTTTTTTAACAATATTTAAAGCTAACTGAATCTACCTGTCATTTAAAAACATAATATTCATTATACTTTTATTAAACAAATAGGATAAAAAATATTTTAAGAAAAAGGTTAAATAAATATTTGAAAGTTTATATTAAACTTTTAAGCGTATACAAAGCATTTTACAAGAACGGTGTTCACATTTATATTAAATTATTATTGTATTTTTTGTTTTAATCTATCTCTCAATCTGTTTTTATTATTTTGTCTTAATATATAGTATTTTCTTACTAAAGAGAAATACATATATTTCAAGAGAGAGATAGTTAGGTATGTTATTGTGCAGGTACAAATTATGAGAAATAAAAAAATATCCAAGGCTGTACGTTGATAAAAAGGCATTTTTTGATTGCCGATATTAAAATTTCTAACTTCTCCAAATTCACAAGCAAACTCTATATGTTTCAAAAATGATTCGCTCTCATTATATGGTCTTTTTTTAATCATTCTCGAAACTTTTTTTATTGACTCTTTATACAATGGGTTTTCAAAGACATCTTTAAAAGTACCTACAAATTTGTACTTATCGTTAATAAATTGACTTTTTTCAATCCATCTTCCTAAGTTTAATACGCTAATCATTTTCGCATTTCTTGGTTGGTCATAAAATATTGGAACTGCTAACATTGGTACGCCTGCTCTACTACTTTCTAATAAAGAATTTTCTCCACCGTGCATAATAAAGGCTGATACTCTTTTATCATTCAACAAACTAAATTGTGGTAGCCATGTTATAGTAATAACATTTTTATATCTTCTAAAAAACGGGAAATTTTCAACTTCAAACTTATAGATAAATGTTATGTTAGGAAATGATTCAAATAAGTGTGCTAAACTATTAAGCCCTCCTTCAGGCATATCTATGCTTCTAGCAAACGTTCCAAAGGATATAATGACATTGTCTTTACGTATATTTAGTATTTTATCAAAATATGAATCTAAAGGCTGTGGTTTTTCTAATAAGAAACCACCTAATTGTATCATTTTGGGAGATCCTGGAACACCATAATTTACTAAAGGATCCGTATTTGAAATATAAAAAACAGATTCAGTAAATATATTTTCGAGATTGATATTATATGACAAGGCATTATGACGAAATATGTCATTTCCACGGGAAACTCCATCATTGTGAAGGTATTTTACAGTTAAATAGAAAAATACATTATATAGTCGATCTTGAAATGACATATCTTCTGAAAAAGGTCCGAAGATTGATGGCACTTGCCCAATGGGGAAATTTATGCCTATTTCGTTGTAATGAGTATCAAAAGGAATTCCTGACATTACAGCAACATGATTTTTAACATTATAATATTTAAACATTCCAAAAACACATGGAATAAATGCTTCACCTATTCCAAGATCGAAATTTTTGTTTCTTATCGATTTTGTTAAATTGTCTTCTTTAATTATGTGTTCACAACTTGCTGCGAGCCATTTATTGTAATTGCTTATAATCTATATAATTTTATCATTTAATTGTTAAAAAAACTTACTGCAAGTGTGTGATAAGGATTCCATAAGTTATCAACATTCCATATTTCTTTTAATTGTTTGTTTATAATAAGAAATAAATCTTCTACTAATTTACTTTTGGTAGATGGTCTTATTACTTTTGCTACTTTTCCATGAGTATCTACAGTATCAGGATTCATTGGAGCATGAAGAATAGACTTAAAGATATAGTGAAAAATTACAAAAATTAAACGTACAACATCGTGCCCATTTTTAGCCAAGAAATCTGCAATTTTTATCATGTGATTTGAATGACTACTACCAAAAACTGGATTGTAAACCAAAATTTTAAATTCATACGTAAGTTTCACGATTATCAGAATAATAAAATAATGATAGTAACTAATTAGCATATTTATCTTGTTGGTTTTTAATCTTAGATACCAAACGTCTATAATTTGCTAACCTTTATTGATAATTCTAAATTTTTTAAATTTATTTAAAGCATTATAGTTATTCCAAAATGTATTAATGATAATGTTAAAAAATATAACAAAGATAAAACTGAATTTAAGACGATATCGAGTTCTTGGGAATAGATAAATGAAAAAGTTTATAATAATAAGGTTATTTTAAACTAATTACATGTTTATTATAATCAATTACGTAATAGAACATTAAAAATTGGAGTAATTGAATTATTATAATATTATATGAAATGTTGTGTACTTTTAACAATTTTTGATAAAAAACAAATAACAGTACCAAAAATCTTACTTTTTGATAAAAATATATTTTTATATTGAGAATCATTTTGCGCACTCAAAAGGACGAAAATAGATTTTGCGCACTCATAAGAATGAAAATAAATTTTGCGCACTCATAAGAATGAAAATAAATTTTGATTTTTGTATTATCACTTTACCTGGCAATATAAAGTATCGCCCTCCTAGGCATTTGAATGCTTTATTGTTTGTAATCGAACAATAGTTGTAACAAATATTTCTTTTAACTTATTTACATTTTGTTCTTTATTTGTTGGAAATCAAAACAATTCCTTTTGAAGATGCTTGTCAATAAATGTAATATTAAATATATATCTATTTTTCATTATTTTGATGAGAAAAGCTCTTATTATTTATAATGTAGTGATGTTTTTTTGTAGTCTGCAATAAATATTAAAATGCCTAGAAGGGTGATACTTTTATATTGCCAGGCAAAGTGATAATACAAAAATCGAAATTTATTTTCATCCTTTTGATAGCGCAAAATGAATCTCAATATAAAAGTATATTTTTACAAAAAACTAAGATTTGTGGTACTGTTATTTATTTTCATGATTTTTCGTGACAGTAAATTAATTATCTACAAGCTTTATGATGAAAAATGTTTTATTATAAATGACCAAATTAACAGTTTACAGGAACATTTTTTCAATCATGAAATTTAATAGTTTTAAAATTACTAAAAATCTGATTCATATGTATAATGATAACAAGCCATTAACTTGTCATCTCTTTATGTAATGTATAAATACCATGCTTTTTAAAAAATAAATACACAATTACCTTTAGCTTGTAACAATTTATGGACTTATAAAAACTAACTACTTAACAAAATTAATATTAAATTTTTCAAAAAAGCAAAACAAATTTAAAAATTGTAAACTTACAACAATAAAAAGAAGCTAATTTAAAAATTTTTCTTTTACGGGTTTAAGTTATTTAAAATATACATTTAAAACGTTAAAAGTTAATATCTGAAGATTTTAAACCCAAAAAGTTTTAATTTTTTCTAAAATCCAACTTCTTCTTATTCTTTATTGCCACGAAAAACCTTCTGGTGATGCCAAAAAACCACGATTATTTACTTATATTGTAAACAGATTAATTTAACACAATAATGACACACATACATATTAAATTCGTATGAATGTGTGTTAATATTATTGTTAAATTGCGGTTCGACCATTTTTTCGAAAAATCACTATTTTTTGCACTTTGGTCTCAATTATCTTCACTTTGAAAAAACTTGTTTAGATATTTTCTTTTCAAATTTATGGTAATCCATGTTGAAATCTACCTCAATGCAAAATTTTAGAATTTCATTCTGAAATCTAAATGGTCAAAAATGCTAACGTTGCATTTTTTGTTGTATACATACATCTAGGAGTTAATATAAAAGTATATAAAAATAGGACATTTTCATTTGTCTTAAGTAAATATTCAAACTTGCTATTTGAAATTAAGATTTGTTATAATTATAAATATAAAATTTTATGTTAATAATATGTATTTGTGATTTATTTTATTAATTAAGACAGTTCTAAGTGCATCTTAGCATTAAAAAAAATTTTATTTTTAGTATAATTTTTCAAAAGTTAAAAAAATAGAATTTAAAATAATCTTATAAAATAGAATAAATGTTTGTTAATCACTGTAAAATAAAATAAAATAACTTTTCTACAATATTTATTTATAGAGTGCATGGCGAAGTAATGTTTCAAGTTTTTCGTAATTAAAGAAGTTTGATTTATTACAAATAATATTTTTTTAAACGCATTATGCATTTTTTTTACTTCCAACTCTATATAATTAAATTAAAAATAATCATTCATTATTTTAATTTAATTATAAACAGTTATTTCAATTATTCTTTTTTATCTAAAAATAAAAACTTCAATGTTATTATTAACGCTATACAAATGACATCTTTAAAAATTGGTACTATTTAAATTATATATTTTAGAGACTTTTCTTAGAAAATATGAGTAATAGTAAAATGTTATTTTTATTAATTATTAACAGAATACTGACCAAATTATAAATTTTTTGATGCAGAATAATTATTATTTTCATTTACTTATTTTGACAGAAAATCTTAAAGAAACGTATGATTATATTTTTATAAAATCTATAAATTATATATTTAAATATTAATTTTTAAATTAAAGCAATAAGTTTATTATGATTTTTCTTAATAATTCTAAAGACTAACTAAAATATTTAAACTTCTACGAATTAAAATGTAATAACACAAAATTGTTTCTTCAAAAATACATCAATACAATATGGAAAAAAATTTATTTAATTACTATGTACATTCTCAAGTTCATTCTACGTCCAATCGTTACTTTTTGTTCCTTTTTCGACATCTATAAATTTTTTCTAAATATTTTTTCGCTGTCTTGTTATATATAAAAAATATTATGCTATGAAAACTGGTATAAACAATTAGATAAATATTTAGAAAAATCATTAAATGTTTGTAGCTCCTTTTTCCAATTAAAGGAAAAAAATATTGACAATTAATGTATAAAATTGACTGTAACTCTAAAAAAGATGAGACGATAAATCCTTGAGTTAAAATTTTTTTCTCATAACAAATCTTATCACAATCTTTTGTTCCATGGAAATCTTTAGAGAATTTAATTTTCAAAAAACATATTATATATAAAACTAAAATTATTATGGGTATTAATGTTGATTTTATTGTAGAAAATTCAATAAATTGCCCATCTTGAATAAAAGAATCAGTTTGATTAAATATTATGGTGTAGTTAGATAAATCATATATTTTATCTAGTCCAATTATTCTGTAAGAAATTACATTTAACATGCCATAAGTCCATGAAATGACAATTAGAGAATATATAAACTTTTTTCCTCTTCTTTTTAGATTCTTTAATGTGATAAATATAAAGAATCGTTCAATTGCCATGGATAATGTTAAAAATATCCCACAATGGTAGCCAATTGTATCTGTCTCCAAGAATATATCATAAATAAAGGATTCTTTATACTCTAAAAAAATTAGATTAATTTTTCAAAAATGAATGAAACCCACCTTTACAATCGTCAATATTTGCATAAGTCATAGGTATGATTATAGTAAATTGAGTAAAATTAATCAGAAAACTTGATAAAATAAAGTGATAATTAAAATGAAATATTGGCTGTTTATTAAAATAATATCTATTCACGTAGAAACAATGAATAGAAAGTATGTTTATCAAGACACTAGCAATATTGCCTACCAAATAAATTGAAGCCACAATAATTCTTTCCTCCTCCATTAGTATATAATAAATTTTTAAGAATATTGTCAATTGATACAGACAAACTAATTTTTGAAAATTTTTTGGATGTATTGTTTTTGTAAAATAACAAAATATTCTTCTATATAAGAATATAATTAGGTACAATTAAACTTTTTTTACTACACAAAAAATTAATTATCTTAATTACTATTTTTTATTCATTTTTTATAAAGCACAAACGTTTAGTAAGGTAATTATAAAACAAAAATTTTTAAATTATAGTAAAAATAGATGAAAAACTATAATAATAGTATGAATAACTTACTTGTATTTTCTTCTTAAAAAATACGATTATTAATCGGTGATTTATTTTTTTATAATTTTTAAATCATTAGTTGGCAAAAAGACATTGTACGTTTAAATGAGTCATTCTAATTGTTTAAAAAAAACAATATTATTAATAGACACTTTTTCTATGTACTATTGGTAAAGATTTTACTTTACTTTTATTATCACATTTCTTACAGGTGATCATTTCTTTTAAGTGTCTTCTTGCTCTGTCAACAAAAATATATAGTACAATTGAATTAAAGCATGTAAACATTATTACGAAAAGATTTAAAATAACAAGGTAGCATTTTTCATTATCCTTGCCAATTACAGACAATATAAATTCCCTTTTATAAAATAATAATGCTTCAACTTCGTAAAATAATGCAAATGTAATTCCCTGAATTAAAAGCGTTTTCTCAACTTTTCGATTTTCAGAATTAAAAGATTTGTGTTTGCTGAATTTTTTTAATTTTATGATACAGAAGATGTATAATGCCATTATGAGAAAAGGTAATACTTTTGAAAAAGTTTGAGTATAAGTTAGAAATGGAATTGCTTGTGGTTTAGATTGGTCTATTAAAACAACAAAACTAAAATTCTCTTTATCATAGATTTTGATTACACCGTAAACATTATTTAAAACCATTATCATAATTCCGTAAATCCATGATAATAGTGACAGCACTATTGAACGTGTAAATTTACTATTCCTTCCAAATTTATTCAAGAAGACAATAAAACGATCTATTGTAAGAGTGAAAATTAACATTATCCCACAATTATAGCCAACAGAATCTGCTTCCATACAAAACTTATACCAGAATGATTCTGGGTAATCTAAAATATTAAACTAAAATAATAAATAATAAAATAATTATTACCTTCAAAATATTGAATATCAGCATATGTTGTTGGCACAATTACAAATAATTGGACATTAGTCATTAAAATATTTGACAAAATGAAATTATAATTATTAATGTAACTTGGTATTTGACCAAAATATGATCTTTCCTTATAAAACGTATATGTTGCAAGCATATTAATAGTGACACTAATAATATTTCCAAAAAAATATATAATAGCTACTATCTTTCTATTCATTTTTTTGAGAGCAATGAATAAAAATATTGTCAATAAAGGTTACTTAACTTTATCTTAAATATGATTATATAAATCATCTAGTATATAGTAATTTTAGCTGGATACTAAATTTTTAAGAAAATAATTATATATTTTTCTTTTTTTTTAAATATTATAATAATATATTTGCATTATACAACTGCTTGAGTTCAAAATCCAGCCTTTATAAACTAGTAATTTCTTGGAAAAAACCAATTATCAGCAATATTTATATTTTAATTTTTTTAGTAATTAAAACATCTAAAGTAAATTTATAACCTTTGGACAATATAACTTTTAGAAAATTATTGTAATGTTAAGACAAATGATATATGATAACTCAAGAAATATAAATACCATGGCTATCTCTTTTAAATAATTTAAGTATTATTTAAATACTTACGTATGATTTATATTTATAACAACTATTTATTGATATCTTGGTAATATTAATTTTAAAAAAATTAAATTTATTAAATATTAATTAAATTAATACGTTTCTTAAAATTATATTTCTTATATCTTAATTAATGTGTTTTGAATTATGTGCTTTTATCATAAAATAGTTATGTTTATATGGAAATCTTTTAAACAAATTTTTCATAGAAATATTTACGCATTTTATGAGTAATTCTAAATTTTTTTATAATATTGTTATCATTTTTTTATCTTTATATTGTTTTTATTGCTTATTCTGTTAGATTGTTTTTGATATGTTTTGGAAGTGTGACTGATATGCTAAAGTTGAAGATAATGTAAACAAATAAAAAGAATATAACATAACACCACCCTAATTTTTATACTTTTTCTTGTTTTTTATATATTTTTTGTTTAATTTAATCAATTAATATTTTGGAAATTAAATTGTGAATGAAAAGGTATTATAAACTATTATATTTAAATTATTTAATTATAGATAAGTTTAAAATGGAGAATGCTGAGAATATGAAGATTGTTTTCAGTCAACCTCATTTATCATCAATGATTTTTGACAATCTTCAAGAAACAACAAACATGGATGCATTGGCATTAAGTTGTAAATTTTTTTACAAACTTATCAACAATATAGGGATAAATAAAAATGTTTTTGATGAAGATTGTTTTTATTGTATCCACGCATTTAACGTAAATGGAAAAGAATCCTTTTTTGGTTTCAAATTATAATAGATATTTGCCATTGAGATTTTGTAGGTTCGATGAAGAGATTAAGTACCTAAATCAATTATCTGATGATTTTTTAAAATATGACAATGAGGTGGTTATTATTATTAATAATCAGCTTGATCACATTTCTAGTGACAGTGTTGAGGAACTGGTTAATGAAATTTCCATATTCATAGAACAAATATTCAACCTATTTACCAATGCGAATACATTAACTTTTGCGTTATCAATTCCAGGAATACGATCATTTGTAATTGGTCGTATAATTAAACAATTAAAAAATACCAATATAGAAAAAATTAAACTAATTGCAGAGGATATATTCCAGAAATTTGAAGATCGAAAAATATTGTTATTTGATGATATATTTTGTAATTTACCGAATCTTAGGGAACTTAAGTTATGTGGATATATTTTTAACGGAAGTAAAAAAAATTGGAGGAATAATAAATTTTTAATTAAAAAGATTTATAATAGTTTATCAAAGAAAAAAAATTCTTTCATTAACTTTGAGAATCTTGAATGCACTATTGAGAATGTATTTTATTTAAGATTAATATCATTAACACAAAAGTATAATATTCAATATTGTACGGGAAAACTTTTTAATTCACCATTCAAAAAGATACTAGCTAGTATTATTCCTCCAAAAATGGCACAATTTTCTAAAGTACATTTATTAAATGGGGTCAAGTTATATATTTATAATCTATCAAACTTGTATAATTGTATAATAACATTGTCTGAATATTGGAATATTAAGTCAATAGAATTAATAATATCTTACAATCTAATACGAAAGCTATTATTAGTTCCCGTAAAAAAGATTAATAAGTTGTTAGGAAAAAATGCCTTTTCACAAAAAACACTAACACATCTCAAAAAATTAACTACATTTTGTATTGCTTTTGAAGATAAGGAAAAAAAAAATTTGTTATTTGCCCATGGAAATAATTATAAATTTCTAAAAATTGCGATATTTAAAAAAATATTATCACTTCTACCGCAAAGTATAACAAAATTAAGAATATACAATTTTGATGAAATTGATTCTCACTTCACTGAATTTTTAAATTTTCAATTACCAAATATAAAATTATTAATGATAGCATTTACAAAGATCAACGATGATAAATGCCTACAAAATTTAAAAAACATCAATTTTTTATTCATTGAAGGTTATCAAATAATATCATTACCTTCAACAATTAAATTTTTCCTTATGTCAATGACTATTCCAGCAAACAAATTTTACAAAAAATTAAATTTATTTTCAAAATTAAATCAAGATGATGTTGAAAAATTATATCAAATATATACTCATCAATTTTTATCTTCAACTTTTGCTACCAACAACAGGTACGCCTATTTTTTCAAAAACAACTCTGATTGGAATCAATATATAAAATGTATTCAGTATTTTCTAGAATATACAGGAACTCTTGTACTACATACAGTTAATAATTTTTAAAAATTTAAAATAAAATAATTACATTAACCTTTAATTGTACCTGTAGCAAAATAAGCATTATCAATATATTTTTTTCCACCTAACAAACAATCAAGCTAATTGATATTTAATCCCTTCAATAAATTTTTATCGTTACAATTATATTTTAATTGTCACATTTTGGTATAACTATTATTTCAAACAATATAATATTATTTAGAGCTATCGTCTTTACAAATAAATATATAAGCTAATAGTGAAATAGTAAGAATACAATTAGGCTAACCTAATTGTGTGCAACACACCTTACAAAATACTTACACTATATAAAGCCAACTATTTTTGCGTACTCTTTCATTTAACCTATTTTACTTATTCGCATTTTATGAATTATTCTTATTATTATATTATTAAGTTATGATGGTTTCTCTTGCTAATAATGACACAAAAAATATGATTTTAAGTGACAATTTTGATACTAAAAACATTTCAAATTCCATTTATAATTTACTTACACAAGCATCTTCAAAAACTGATGATAACTGTGATGATGAAACTGATAAGAGGAAGAAATCTTTAGGAGATCTGTATATTAAGTTAAATGATGATATATCTGTAGATGAGACATGCTCAACAAATAGTAATGATGCAATGGAACAACATGATCAATGTGAAAGCCAAAGCCCAACTGACAAGGGACATCCTGATGATTCACAAAATGGTGCATCATGTAATAGACCAGCTGGTAGAAAAAAAACTCATGCTGTTTGGAACTTCTTTAAAGACCTTAAAGATGTAGATCCTGAAGCGAATGGCGCTATGTGCTTACATTGTGATTGGAAAGGAATAGAAAAAGGGCCAAATAATTTGAAAATTCATTTGAAAAAAGCTCATACGGAAGATGGTATCTATTCTCAATACTGTGAAGCCGTCGCTAGAACACCAACACAGCCATACTCAAAAAGGAAAAGAAATACAGAAAGTATGGAAGGCAATGCTAAGGTTCCTAAATTGGTAAAGACAAAAAACATAGAATCAATAAATTTCTTAAGTCTTTTTGATTCAATTACGAATAAGAATAATACAGAAGATGAGCAAGAGAACGAGACATCTTTAAAAATTCCAATATTTGATAATCTCCAAAAAGCTCTTACACTAGATGCATTAACAAATATGACAAATGTTGAAAAAAAACCAGTAATTGATGGATCATCAATAAGTGAATCACAAAATCTAAATCCACTTTGGTTAGCCGCATCGATCAATCAACAGACATTACTTAATAACATAATAAATATTAATAAAAAAGATGGAGTTACATCTTGCCAAGTACAGTTAGATGACAATTATTTATCGATATTTCCAAATCTAGCAAAAGAACTTAATTTAATGATGACTTATATATACAACAATTATCATGAATTTACATTCACTCTAAAAAAAGTTAATGGATCATCAGATGGAAGTCATAAAAGTTGTATAATAAAAGATGTAAATAATGAATTAAAAATGTATTTATCCGAGAATGGTCTTCTTCAAGAAATTGCTACGTTTGAGAAGGTTGATAAAAATCAGTTAATGTGGGCAGTACGTGTAAAAATGCAAGCGATACTTTTTAATTGATATATTTATCATAATAACCTTCCGGTTTTCTTTTATTTTTTAATCATTCATAAATGATGTGTTGATATTTTGAGCTCTTTATATGTAACATTTGATTTATTTTTATAATAAATAGCATTTTTTTGTTAAAATTATAGTTATCAGGTAAATTACGTCACTCCCCATCATCTGTCGATGAAATTGATAAGTGAAAATTTTTGGAAAGTTTAATTTTTTATATCATTAAATAAAATAAGTAAATAATATGAAGGCAATAAAAAATAATTGAAAAAAATGTTTTCGATTGAGAATTACAATATTCTTTGTCATCGCAAAAACAAATTGTTTCATCATTATTATTTTGTGCATTAAAACAACTATTAACCTAAAAATAATTTACTAGATAGATGAAAAAAGTTTACTTACAACGTAATGCCCATATATTCTTCCAATTTCTTTCTGAAAGTTGGAGAGACAACCTTTCCAGATGGCTAATTCGGAGATATCACTTGTAATAGCGTATTTTACGCAGGTACTATCATATTGGCAAGTTATATTTATTTCAGGCGAATCAGATAAATTAGAATATCTTTCAATTTTACTAATTCCGCTAATATAACTGAAACATTTGATAGGATTTAATGTATCAGAAAGATTTCTACTGTAGAGTACGGATAGATGTCTTTTCGGTACAGTAGAAAATGATAAATTTGTATTAGATTCAGTAATTGTTAATGATAAATTATAATTACAACTAGTGGGTTGGTGAATTAAAAATACCACGACAAAATACATTATCATCTTTTTTTGACTAACAATTTTGAAGTCATGGTACTACTTAATATACAATATCGTAAATTATTATTATACTAATAAAATTTTTTTACTACCTAACTAAAAATTATTATGCTTAAAATGTTTAGGAAAAACAAAATTTTTATAAAATTTACCAAAAAAGATTGATGAATAAGTGGTTTGATCTCAAATATTTTATGATAAACCAGTTGAACGATTCAATTTTACAGTATCATAAATTAAAGAAAAGATAAAAAAAATATTTTTTTAGCAATTAATCACTACATTATTTGCATTTACAAATGAGTAATATTATTAAACATAACTTTTACAAAGAGATATATATCATTCGTAAATCATATTACATAATTACCTTTTTTACCAAATTTTTTCGATATCTTTCTATGTAGAAAAATTTTAAAAACTACAAACATTTTAAAATACGTGCTATAAATAATATTTTAAATTTTTTATAGAAACTAGGAAATTTATTTTAATGAAAAAAAATTAAAAAATGTATTAGATCTTAGTTAACGTTTTAATTAGTATAAAAAAGTGTTTTTTAAAAATTAAATGACTTTTTCAAATTAATATAAACAATAAAGTTTAAAATAACCTTTTGATTTTTGAATAAATATTCTTGTTTTTTGAGATATTTAATAAAATTAAAATATATAACATTGTTTTTAAAAAAAATTCATCAACTAACATCAACATATTTTACATTATTTAAAAACAAGAATTTACAATTTAAATAGTATTTGTATTAATGTAGAGTTAAATGTTTTCGAAAAAAAGTGCACATTGGCAATTAAAATATTTTTATTTAAACGATCTTATTCATTTTTAAATAGTGAAATCAAAATAATAATATTTTAAGGTAAAAGAGAAGTGAAATCGCAAATGAGATTGGAAGGATGAAAGTTTTTGATCCAGAGTTACAGAGATCTTTGTCTTCGCATCCACATAGCGTCTCTTGAACATCAACTCCGTTCGTTAGTATATATTTTCCTGAAATACAGGTGTTTGGCTAAAAATAATTGCTAAAAAGGAAGAATAAAACCTACAATATAATTAGCTCCAATTTTTACAAAATACATGGAAAAATATTGTGAAGAACATCCTTTCCATGTACTTGTTTTTGAACCATACTTATCAACTACTTTTACGCAATTATCACCAATATAACATTTAACTTTTGTTATCGGAATATCAGGGACATTATAGACGCCATGTGAAGAATAATAACAACTTATTCCATCACTTGGAGCTAAAATTTCTTTGTTTGTAATATTTGGATAACCAACTATAATTTTAGATATTAAAATGACAAAAATAAATTGCAAAAACATTTCGATTTAAAACTAAAAATCGAAGAATTTTCATGTACTTATATACAATAACATTGTTGTACATGACTGATAATTCATATGTACTTCATTTATTAATTTAATAATTGTCAATAACAAAAAATATTAGAAAATAAGGATTAAAAAATAAAGCTTGTCATTTTTGATTTTTTTGATAAGATAAATATTGAGTCAGTTACCTTTAAAAAAAGGTTTTAATAGAATAAATATGATATCATAAAGTTGTTCAATATTTACATAATTAGAAATGAATAAGAAAAATGATAAGATTGTAAAGTTATTATAATAATTTAATCATAAATTTTTAGTGCATTTATGTATATGAACTGTTTAAATAAAAAGGTAATAAGTTATTGACGGTTTTATTTAAAAAGAACTATACATTTTCATGATCCAAAAACTTTAAGAATAAACAGAGATTGGATTATCCGAATTATTAGAAGCTCTATTTTTAGCTAAAGCTTTTTAATCTTAAAAAAATAATAATTTGGTAAAGAGGGTGATATTGAGTTTCATATTTTCATTTATACGTTTCTGCACAGTTATATGAGAGTACCACATGTTGTTTATGATCAATGATTTTAAGGTGATTGGAGACAGCACAAACATTCAATCATTCTAAAGACTTTTTAATGTTGTATGTAAATTATTTGTTAGTGAGTCCTCAATATACTACTTTAAATAAAAGTTAGGTTATTAGATTCATGATTTATTTTAAAACATAAAAATGACAATTAATTTATCAACATTCATGAATATTATTTATAAAAAAATTTCTGTAGTAAAATTACAAATACTAAAGTTAATAGGTGAAGCGTCGACAATGAATGGTTTCTATAGCTTGAATTACATAAGTTATAAGAACATGTACATAAAGAATAATAACTTGAATCTCCATTAATTGAAGCAAGATTTGCATTACAGCCATCAATCTATAAGAAAAGTTATTATCTATTATTATTATCAATTGTCAACATACGAAATTACTAATATTACAAGGATTCTTAGTGATTTTGCAATAATCAGAAGCACAACCAAGCCAACTAGCTTTAACTTCATTTTTTGTAATGTTAACTGTTAGACATTTGTCATTTATCCCACTACATTCTGCTATATGAAGTTCCATATTGGGGTAGTTCGTAAAACCATGTGAATATGAATAGCATTTCTTGACACTATTTAAAGATGAAAAGTACTTTTTTCCATAATGCTCATTAGGATTTTTAACATCACTCATAAATTGATTTTTAAAAGTTTCATGTATATCAAGTTTTATACTTTCATTTCCACTACAGAAATGGTATGATAAAAAAATTAGGCATATCGAAAAGAAATACATAATAAAATAATGGTTAAAAAATAATGTTAAACGTTTCTTATATAGAAAAGCGTTATCATTTACTCATAAAATTTACTCATAATTTTGTATATAAAAATGATTACACACATGTTCAAGAAATAACCAAAGATACTATTTAATCACACGTCATTTATTAGTTCGTAAAAAATTATTAATCATAATTTACTTTTATTTTTTTAAATATTTTTTATAATTTTTACTAACATTTTAATAAGGCTTCACATTTTCATTATAAAGAATTATTTTAAGATTATAAACACTTAGAAATATTCATACTTAATAAAATATCATAAAATCATTTTTAAATAAATGCAATGATCAAAATACTTCAGAATTAGTTATACTATCAATTAAAACAACCTTTAAAATAAAAAATGCGATAATAAAAAGTAATGAAACTTTTTGTGATATACTTGAAATTCCATTATCATGATAAAATCTTTCAGTATTACAGAAATTGAATGAACAACCACATACTGTTGCCAAAGTTTCTTGACCATCTACTGTGATAAAATTATTTCTACAACCATCATCCTGAAAGACATTTTGAAATTAAGAAGTTGAAAAAGGAAACTTACAATATAATATGCCCATGGATCGTAGCCTTCTGATAATAAAACGTTAGATGCACAACCCAAATATATGTACTTTGTAACACCAATATTGGCAACGATTGAAATACATTTATCCAGGCTATTAAAGTTACACGTTACACTATCATATTGACCATTATTCCAATTACCATTTGAAGATAAGTAACTATAGCAGACAGGTGAAGTATAAAGCTTTGAATCCGTGAATTTCCTTTCTGTACGAAAAGAAGATTCTGCTGGTATTCTTGAAACAAATTTTGTATTATTTTTTAATACCTGAGAAATTTCTAAAGGAATTGTTGAATCATAAACTCCACCATAGACAAAAAAAATACTTAAAAATATAGTTAAGATGTGTAAAATATTCATCTCTTTTTAAATAACTCTATGAATCAATCTTATTTACATATTTCAATCGTTTAAATAATCTCCATTTTTTAATCAACACAAATATTTATAAACCAACGATCCGAAACTTTCCATTATAAAAATAAAACATGATAAGAATCAATTTAAAAAGTCCAATAATATATTTGGTATGACTAAACTATTAAAAAATTTTAATGACAAATAAAAGATTTTGACTCATACCTATTGTTAATACTATAGTATATGTATTTCATTTAACAAGTTAATGATACCAAGAAATATGATATTTAATAAAGCGATTAAAAATATTTTTCTTCCAAAGAATAAATAATTTCCATGTTTAAATTTCATTGAGTGAAGTTTGAGTGTGTATGACTAATAGGGGTAAATTTATGAAATATAAAATAACATTCATTTCCATTTTAATATGAAGAATTTATTATGTGTTAACGTTATGTTAACTATCCTTTTTAATCAAATATGTAATATTTATTTTTATATTAAAGTCAAAATTTAAATCCAACAAATGTATGACTCTACGTAAACAACTCTACACAACAATATCAAAAATTAATTAGAATAAACCTTCAAAATCGTATCAAAAACAACAAAAAAGATATTTATAATTTTTAATTAATAACCAATTATATTCCAATTAGCATTTATTTTAAAATACCGCATTCACTGGTTATGAATTTAATAAAGCAAGGATGTCAAAAAAAGTTCAATTTTTAATTAGTATATTTTATTTCCCTAAATTTTAATATATAAAAATTTGTCTTAGCTATCATTTTTTTAATAACTATCTTCAAATGGCTAATGTATTTTACATTATTTGCTCTATTTACGAAGTACTTTGTCTACTAAGTTGTATTCTTTTATTATTCTTTAATCCCATAAAATTTACATATGATTTTAATACAAAAATGGTATTTTTAAATCTCTATGTTACTTTTTATATCCTAATAGTTTCAACGTTAGCCATATCTATTAATAAAAGCATTGAAAATGAAAATATTAATGTAAATGTTGATTTTGTATTTCATTGGATATTAAAATTTGGGAAATAATACTAATAGACTGGCTTTATTTATAATTGCTTTGGAAAATGTTTTGAAATTATATTTTATCAAATATAGTAAAAAGCAATATTTCATTTTCTTAATAAATATTTTAATCTCATTAAGTTATGTTTTAAGTGTATTATGGGTTCATAGTATATATTCTGGTAAATTATCAATTCATTTGTCTTTACCAGTAAAAAACTTCATTTAGGTGAAATTAAGGATTCTACAAATAGAATAATTCATGCAATTTTGATACTTATTTCAATCATATTACTTGTTTTTTGTCTCATTGTAAACAAATTTCTTCGAAAACGTCTCATTCACATTAGTTTATCAAAGAAGTTTCAAATTAGAGAAAATATTGTGCTTTCTCAAGTACTATTACCTATTGCAATTACTACACTGTGTGTTCAAGTTTTTTGCGGTACAGTAACAGATTTGTTATCACAATATGCATTTAGAATAAAAATTATATATGAATATAATTTTATTTATCAAACAGTATGTTTATACATAAGTTATTAATTCTTATATTGATAGGTTGGCAATTCTCAGATAATTATTTATCTTCTTTGGTTTCTAGTAACTAAACTTATAATTAAGATTAGAAGAAAACTTTCACCAGTCAAATCAAATAAATAATGTTTCGGATGTATATAAAAATAAGGAACAAGAAAGGAAAATGTATTTTGAATCATATAAAAAAGTATGGAAATAATTCCTTGTAAATTCTAGAGTATGAATATTAATGTTTAACATTAAAAATATAAAAGTAAATCAAATAAAAATTAATATTTTTATACTTTAATTGTCTTTTACATTTACATTAATTAAAAATGAAACTGGATAATAGTTAGATATCACTGTAACCTTTAAAAAATATCTATTTGATAACTAGTTATATTTGATAAAAAAAAGCACGTTTATAATTTTAAAGTAAAGTGTTTATAGTTGAACGACTTTTGACCGTAAAAAGTTTTGATTTAAATTGTTTTCATTTAAATGTAATTTCATTATCATATCTAAATGTTATTTTTAAAGGAATATTTATTAAAGATTCTACTGGGATTTTTTTTTCTTATTAATCTTATTTACTTAATATCTATCTTTTCAAATAATAGTTATCCTTTCAACATAAACAGGAAAATTTCTAATGCCAATTGCTTTATAGTACCACAAAAAAACAACTTTCTTTTAGGAAATATCAATGATATCGAATATTATAACTCATTGCCCCACTTTTTTATTACATTTTGTCCTTTTGAAAATACTGTATACAAAAATATAGAAGAAAAATTGATACCATCATTTAAGGTTTATGAATAGTAAAAACAATTTCTTGAAATTATAAATAAAACTTATTTTCAACGAGTTAGATATTTACTTTTTATTTCCTTGTTTATTAAAAACAAAATTTATGAATAAATATATTTACTAATAAAGTAGTTTAGTTAAAGCCTCATAATATTATTTAGTTTTCATATTTTTTAGAAGATATATAAAGATATGTTTTTAAAATAATTTCATCGTCAAGCACAAAAAAATTAGCTTTATAATCCTTGCTTATAATCTTTATCCTTTTGCTTTTTAGTATATCCCAAACAAAGGTGTATTTATGTGATAAAAATGTTTAATTGTTTCCGTGAAATTAAAACATATGGATGCTAATAATAATACTGTTAATTTCTTTGGTTGTTGATTGTTGACGATATATGAATCCATAATAGAATGAATGTTATTTGATGCTTATTATCATATGATTTACAAATTCCATTCATAAAATTTTCTTTTCAATTTAATTCATAAAAAAAAAATTTTCAATTCCTTATCATGCAACAATTTTGTGATAATTATCTTTATCTTTTGGTCCTTACTAAAGTCACTGTCTTCAATGTTGAAACTTTAGAAACACCTATTGATGTTGGAATACCAAAATCATTTAAAATCATATTTTTAAATTCTTTAATAACAATAAGTGAAAAGAATATACAGAAAGCTTGTCCAAAATGATAAATAAACACAATAATGTGGTTAAAAAGATTGTCTGTTTGTTGGACTATAAAAAAAATTACTAAATTTTATATAAATGATAAACTTACAAAGGATTGTATATAAAACTAATAAAACTCCTGGTAATTGACATCCAAAAGGATAGAATGATTGAATTGCAATGCTTTTAAATAAATTTCTATTTTCGAGGACGGTGTCTCTTTTATTAACTGAACGTTTTTTCCGAATAACCAATTTATAGATAATGTAATTTATTAAAAATGCAAGTACTGGAATTAAAATGAGTAGAAACATGTTAAAATATTGAACTAGAATGAAATACGGTACACTAGAATAAATTTCATAAGGACATCCAGTCTTGGGTATGTAATAAATATCAATTTCTAATAATTGGGGTACAGTAAGATAGCATAATCCACCAAAAGCAACAAGAAGTGTTATCAGAATAGCAAATATATTTGTTGATTTTTGCAAAATAACATTATAAAAGCGTATGATATTAAAAAATATCGGAGTCATTATAACTATTTGATTCCAATCTGTATCTAGTATTTGAAACTTTGAGCATGTGTTAACATGGATCATTGTATGGGTATTTAAATGATAAAAGTAATATATACAAAACAGTATATGCATGCAATTTCCAAATGAGTATTCAAAGGACATTATCATCGTCATGTACTTGAAAAGTACTCGTTTTTGAAATGGTTCATATGTAAAAGTTCTTATCAAAAAGTATATATTTGGAATTAATGAAAATATATTGCCAGATAAGATAATTATTCCTTGAAAATAAAATGATTCTTCAACAAGTGAATACTCTGGAACCAGGGATTTATTCATTGTCAAACATAAAGAAATATTGTAGTTGATAAAATGTGAAAATACAGTTACAAGGAAAAAAATCTGAAATTTAAATAATTTTTTAACAAAGAAAGAATAAACTAAAGGAATATAGTTTTTATATTAGCACGTTCCATAAAAAATAGTGACTAAAGATTATCATACTTTACTGCAATCTTTTTTTTTCCATATCCTTAAGATTAATAAATAAAAAATTTATTTTAATAATTGAGAATGAAATATACAATAAAGTTTAAATATATCTTAAAAATTTGTGATATTGTTATTATAGTTAGCCAAAGAAGACTCAAGCTTTTATATTGCAAGAATTGTAGACAGGAAAAGGTAATCTTAATGGTTAAACCTTAAGTTAAAAACAAGAATTTAATAAAAAAAAGTAGCGTGGGGTTTTCTAAGATATATTTTAATATTTTGAGCCAAATTTAACTTTTTTCAAACTTAATATTTTATTTGAGAATAATATTTATTCGATATCTTAACTTCTTCTATAAAATACATTTCAAGATACATATTTAAAAGTTAGGTACGATTAATTTTACAAACACTTTTTAAAACTAATTTATTTACAATTTTATGTTTAGATATTTAGAGTATTAGATAATAATGATAGCAAAGAAAATAAAATTTTTTCATTCATATAAAATATCATTAATTAAACATATTTTTGCAAGATTTGCTTTTAATTCCTTATTAAACTAATTAAAACTCATAAAGATAAACCTTAACATAAAAAAAAAATAAAAAGTTTAATCCCCTAACTCTAATTAACATTAACTTCAAAGATTGATCTCAAAATATGCCTTATAAAAGATTGTCAATCATTTGTAAATTCTATTACCATAAAAGATAATTATTTAAAGAAATGATATAAATTTTAATACAAATGATATTTTAAAAACACAATGTATAACTTTGTATGTATAATTTATAATAATTAATGAGTATATTCATGTCAATTTTTTAACATTTAATAAGGGTATGATAACTAATTACTTTTAAACAATGATACTTAATTATGGTAACTAATTATACTTATTTTTATCAAAAAAAGTTTAAATAATCTAATTACTTAAGATATTTTTGCAAGAGTATTTAAATATACTCAGCTAAACAGACATAGGTATTTCCGCCCTAGTGGCAATCCTACCTAAAAAGGTCCTATAAACGTCATCTGGAGACCACAGTAAGCGAGTGAAATAAGTATGCTTTGCCTAAATGAAAAAAAAATTGTTGCTTAATGTAAACGAGCTTTGTATTATTTTTTAAAAAAATTATTTAAAGGGAAAATATACTTTTCATATGAACAATTTTGGGCTTAGTTACCTATCTCTGAGTATTTTATAGATACCAAAATTCTTGTGGATATCTTAGAGTAAGCTTCAGAAACAGGTTTGGTCATTTTGACAAAAGTCAGTTGCCATTTTAGTGAGAAAAAGATGATTTAGTGTCTACTATATTCTTCACACATAAAAACAATAAAAAATTAAAAATTTTTTAAAAATTTTAATGATTAATAAAATTAAAATATATAAAAAATAACCTTAATTGACAATATTTATTAAGTCTACTTGGAGATTGGTTATTTAAAGAATGATTACTAAAAATTGTTAGACTAATTAATTGGAGATAGATTTTTTGAAAAATCCCAAATACATAAAGTCCATAATTTGATTTAGAATCAACTTCCAAGAATGACCTTAAGATAATAATTTGAAAGAAAATCATGGATTTAAAATAAGCATAATATCATTAAAAGATAATTAGTCTAAAAAAGTAACATAATAGAAATGGCAAACGGGTTTTTTTAAAAAGAATTTTAGGTGATTAACAATTCATATCCTTAAAAATTTAAATAAGATGTATAATCAAACATATACCCATAAAAATAAAATTACAATAGAGAAATTTCAGGTAAAGCAAGCTTCAGTAGAGTATCTTTGATACAAAAAACGATTTTTAAGGGTGTTGGAAATGATTCAAAAAGATATTTACCTATTTAATATACCACATATTTTGATAGAAAGTTCAAAAAGGCTTTAAGAAGGATATGATATTTAGATACAGATAATTCTCAATATATTTATAGTAAAAATGTTATTACAATGTAATTTAATTAATAAGGAGGTACTTTATATAACTTTTTTCGTAAAATCTTTGCTACATAGATGAATTATCTAAAGAATCTACTTGAATAGTTTTCTAAGAATGCGTTTTTATTAGAATAAATGTCTCAAAAACGTTATTTTAAGTAAATAACTTGGAGAAAATAACATTGTCAAACGAAATTCCTTTGTATAGACCCACTTCAATGATTAAAAACATTCTAGTAAATCGTCTATTGTATCATAAAACACTTTAATGAAGCTTGCTCTCTTGGAAATTTTTATTGAAATTTTCTCTATATGGAGATATATTTGGTTAGACAACTTTTTTAAATTTTTGTGGACATATATTGTTAATAACCCCAAAATGTTTTTTAAAAAATCCTATTTGCTATATATAATTAATAACTTTTTTTACTGATTATTTTAAAGTGACATTATACTTTTTTTTTGAAACTCAGGTTATTCTTTATATTTTTATCATCAGATTTATGAATCTTCAAATATGAACTATTATTCGAAGAACTCTTCTTGAACTATGAGGCTAATAATTTTTAATAGCCACTTTTAAGATGATTAATAAGCAATTAACCGCAATAAATATTATTAATTATAACTTTCTTAATATAATTTATTCTTATTATTCAATATAATTTTCAAAAATTTTAAAAATCTACTACTTTAATGGCATTTGGTAATATTTTTAGGATATCCCGTCAAACCGACATAGTTAGATTTTCTTTGCAAATGAGACTTCTATGATTTTTATGGTTAGAGACTTTTAATCGGACAGGATTCTACGGAATAGAAATGTTCCAAGTTATAAATAATCCACTTCTAGATCTGCCTACCTGTAGAACGTGTTTTGGATCCCCGTATGAGGTTTTCAGTGCGCATAGGTAAAGAACGTCAATAGAACAAAGTAGTAATATAACCAAAAATGATTCATATAATGCTATGGAGTCATCTAAAGACATAAAATATTTTATGAAGCCTCAGGAAGAGTTTCAAGTATGAAGACGTAAGCATTTTCAATAAGGTATGATTTTATAGCCAAGGTAGATTTAAGTCGTAGGATAGCTATTTTTGGATATACTAAAATTTTTGTAATGATCTCCAAAAATTTTTTTAGGTTTATAACGTCAAAAAGTCCTTCTAATGGATAAAAAATATTCAAACTCTACATTTTAAGTCCAAAATACTATATAATTATTTTGTACTAAAATGATAATTTAGTGATAAATACATATTAACAAAAAGTAATTATATATTTAATTTCAGAACGAATGATCAGAATCGTCTGAAATTTTTTTGCATGATTACAAAAAGAGTTTTTATAAGATTATTTTAATAAATTTAATATACATTATCAATTTTTTAATCTATTATCAATACATTTATTTAACATTGTCTTATTTTTTGTCATCACTAAATACATATTTTAATACCTATTGCAAATTTAGTGTGTATTTTTTAATATTTTTTTTATTAAAATATTTTTAAAAATCTAAAAAACGCAACATTTCTTAGTATTATTTTTCTTTCACAATAATGTTCATAGAAAAAGACTGGCTCGTGCAAGTTCCTAGTCAAAATTGACAAACTGAAAAAAATATTATATTACTAATGCTTTTAATTGAAATTTCCATTTCCCATATCATACGCTTCCGCTGGTAATAACATCACTTTAAAATATCTCAATTTTAAGAGAATATGTTGAAGATTATTATTAATAGAAAAATATTTTATATATTACTAATTTTTATTTCTAAAACATCAATACAAATATCAAAACATTAAATGTTATTTTTAATTGATTGGTACTTTGATTCTTAATGCAATTTTCATCTGTTGTAATTAACTTTTAAAATTTTAGTTAATGTTCTGTAGAAAAAATTAAATGAGTATATAGTCATTATGATTATTCTTTTAAGTTTATCTTTTTTATGGCATATAATTATATATCACATATTTGCTATTTTGCAAGTAATAATACTCTGGTGAATTAAGTTTTAAATTTCATTTTATTTATTCTTAAGTATAAATGGCAGATATTGTTTTAATGTGTTTCTAAGATAAATCTTTTCGTTTGTGGGATTTCAAAGATGTATTGTGTTCGTTCTGTGATTGAAATGACTTTTATTATAGTAAGTTTGCTTTGTTGATAAAGATATGCTGCATTTTTTAAGAATACTATAAAGGCCGCAAAGAAAAACGATTTAAAAAATTAACATAAGAAATGTAATTTATAACAATAAAGTACACTGAAATTAAAAAGGAAAACCTTCAGATCAGGTTGTCAATAAAGACTAGTAACAGTGAAGATGTCATATTGTCAAAAGAAAATGTTAAATTTTGATAAAAACAAAATATAATTTACCAGAATATTTCCTGTCAGATATATTTAGTATTCTAGCGTCAAAAACATATAATTAAATTATTTTATTAGTTATCAAAAGTGCTAAAAATTAATAAAAGTGTTTGAGATGCTGTAAATGCAAAAAAAACTTTAAAATAATTATATGATATTCAAGAATGTGTATATATACATTTGTTTATTTTTTATAAAATATTTAAATAATAAGTTTGATTATATTTACTTTCTAGATATTTCTTCAGGCGAAATATTTTTGTGAATAGTTGATTCAACGACATTATGCGATTAAACTTTCTATTAATTTTTAGAACACTTAATTGTAAATGTAGAAAATTTAAAATAAAAAAATTGTATTTTTTGAGATTATTGACATGACCACCACTTGTACATTTTGTATTTACAAATACGTCCACTTAAATTAAAATACACGTCAATAATTATATAAATAAAGATTATTTTGATACTGAGTATAACACATAAAACACATAATTAAATAATTTTTTATCTAGAAAATTGGAGGACTATTGCTAGAAAAAATCTACTAACAATTGATTTTATTCTTTTCATTTTTATTACTGTTATCCTGTTGAAATAGTTGCAGGAAATATTTCTTATTCTTCTTTTATCTATAGAAAATATTTAATTGTCGATAGGCTAACTAAAATTAGTATAACTATTGTGATAAAAAACTAATGATGTCATCAAGATAATTCGTATCATATTGTCGACTGATGAAATATAAAACTTTTACCCTCAATAATGTATTCTCTATTATTATACCATATAGAAAAAAAATTATCTTACCATTTCATAAAGAACAACTCTTTTTCTAAACATACTGCATCATCAAAAATATTCTTTTACAATGATTATTTTAAAATACATTTAAATGTTGGATGTTATATTATATACACTTCTACCAATAAACATTAATAATTAAAAATTTTTGATATTAATATATAATATCTTCAATAAAAATTCACCAATGAATAAAACATATATTAAACTGTATTATCCCTTTGATTGATATATACAATTGTGTCTATGCCAAAATACTAAATAACTATTAGTTAGTAACAATAACAACAACTATATATCTACTAATTCTGCCAACAACCACATTAATTTGAACTACTAATAAGAGAACTCTAATAGTTTTGACTTTTACGCATCACACTTTTTAACAAAACACTTTGATGATTAATACTCCTATAAATGTATCATTTTTATATATTATACAGCCTTTTACTAAACATGCCGATTGTTTTCATTACAAATATATTGTATTTTCTCTCATCTTCATCTTTGCTTATTTTTTTCCTCTTGAATACATTAAATATTACATTTTTCTCCATAATTTATTATAAATTTGTGCTTACCCTCTTTACCAGAATGAGTAATTGAAGATATTTAATATTATTTAGGGAACATAAATTATCATTTACTACCTTCTTTTCATTTTTCTCAAGATAGTATAATAATAAAATCAAAAATTATACATACGTGTGTATTTTACTACACATTTAGAAAATGTACTTAGTCAAGAGTTTTATAGATTTTCCATTGATAAGAACACTTTAATATAATCGTTTTCGTATTATATTACTAATCTTACATTTAATAGTAAGATAACCTTTAGCTATTATTATTTTTTCTGAGACATATAATGGTGTACACCCTTTTACCTGATAATACTATATTATAATCTCAATTTTTTAATTATTTCACTGTTATTAAATGCCTATAAAAATTGTAGACAGATATATTTATTTTTTGACAATATTACTCACATTTTTTTACTTTTAGAGATTATTTTATTTTTTATATTTTATGGTATACAATTATAATTATTATTTTTCTAATGGCCAAGTTATCTAATTTTTTTAAACGTCTACAAACTTTATTTGAAGATGATATATCTATGAATGGTAATGAGAACGCCATGTATTGTATTAAATTTTCCTCCCTCGAACACCCATTGGTTCCAAAGGAAGATTACAAAAGGTACACCAATACATATAACTTAATGAACACTGTTTTGAATTATTGTCAAAGGCCTAAACTAAATTTAATTAAATCTCCTCCAAATATCTTAGAAATTATTCCTAATCTTCATTTGCATATAAATAGTATTATCAAAAATAATCCTTATGTCTACTCATCCAATGGATATTTTCGAATTTTTATCAGAAATTTAGATTCAAAATGCATAAAAGTGAGTTTTAATCCCTTTATACAATATTTTTTTATTGTTTATGTGTTTATTTCTTTTGTAATAAATTAATCTTCTAGGTAATAAGGCTATTCAAAGATAACAAAGACCTTATTTGTGATAAGACGTCATTGGCAAGATTAAAACTAACTAAACATATCTTAACATTCTCTCATATGTATTATGAGTTAATTGCTCTCTCACCAGAGGGTAATTTTAATTTCAACTATAAAATGACAAAACTAGATGCAGAAGAATTTTGGAAAAGAAATTTTAATGATAAAATAATCGTATCATGGGAGGAATTCCAACCAATCCTTAAAAAATGTTCACCATTTCGAAGAGAATTGTGAAGAATCTAATTGTTTAAAAAAAACTATGGATTTAACATCAAGCAATTATATCTCAAAATTTGAATTTGATGTTTTTACACGACTCTTCCAACCATGGTCAAAATTACTAGATAATTGGAGAGTCTTAGCTCTTAAACATCCTGCCTATGGAAGTTTTTTAACATATGATCAAGTAAGATTAATCTTACAAAATTACCTCTCCAAACCTGGTAGTTATGTATTTAGATTAAGTTGTACACAATTAGGGAAATTGGGCTATTGGTTATGTTGCACCTAACAAAAATATTTATCAAACAATACCAAGCAATAAGTCACTTATCCAAGCATTAGTTGATGGTAATCGTGATGGTTATTATTGTTATCCCAATGGACAATCTAATAATCCCGATCTTGAGAAGGAATTTAATTTGATGACTCAAGGAAAGACTGTCCATGTATCAGAGGAGGAATTTGAAATGTATTGCTCTATAGGAAGTACCTTTGAGATATGTAAAATTTGTGATGAAAATGATAAAGATATTCGTATAGAACCATGTGGGCATTTAATTTGTAAAAATTGTCTCTATAGTTGGCAAAGAAATGCTGTCGGTGGAAAAAATTGTCCATTTTGTAGGTGTGAAATTAGAGGTACTGAAGATATACAGATCAAGAAGTTTCAAAATACTTCAGGAAAAAATGTGAAATGATGAGTAATGAATTAATCATTTTTGTGGTAAAAGATGACGAGTATTAATAAAAATAATATCAATAACATTATTTGATAGTTTAAGGGTTTAATATATTTCTTTGTAATAAAATATAGCTGTGTTATTGACTATATTATTTTTTAATATAATATTTATTAACCATTTTAATTTATTTTCCTATTAATTTTAAATAAAAATGTATTAATAAATGATTTATGATAATAAATAATTATAAGATTATTATTTTCATGAATTATTTTTCTAAGTATATATTAATATGTTATTAAGTAGGACAACTTCCAAAAAGAATTTTGTATTTATGGTTGTTATGAAGCAAAGAATTGCATTATTATTTTATCATGAAAATATACTTATCATAAAAAACATTATAAATGACAAAAGATGCAAGATAAAGCAAGGAAGCTTAGTACAATAGATTTGTTTTATAATGAGGCTTAAAGCTCAATATCTACTTGAAAATTAAATAATTCTATTATTCATTTCTCAAACACTTATCAAAATAAAATTTTTTAAGTGATAAATAATCATAAAGAACGTTTATTAAATTGTTTCTCAAAAAAGATAAACAAGAAAATAAATAAATAAATTGTGATTGCTTTTTTACATCATTTATCTTAATCTACAGAGGTAAATATTTGATGATGCTCCAAGTGAACGCGGAAACATTTTCTAATTTGATCCATAAATGCTAAGCAAAACAACTCTGCTGCATTATTTTTTGGTGGTCCTCTATTTGCTGTACAATATGGTAGACAAACTTGTGGTACTCCACTCTTAGAACAACATTTTGAATGGTCGTGCTTATTTGCTGCACATGTCCATAATTGTTCTAATGTCTTTCCTTTATCTTTACAATCTCTGACAACTTGAATAATCTATAAAAAAAACAAAATTAGCATGCATTAATTAAAAAAATAATAATTACTCTATCTTTAGAATAAAAATTAAAATCACAATACTCCTTCATACAAAATTTATCAGCTTCTTTGAAAAAAGAACAGCATTCTTTAAGTTTCTGCCTAGCTGTCTTCTTTCCTTCCACCAAAGTGTATGATAGTAAGATACAAATTATAGATAGCAAAATTTTCATTATTATAGACTATAATAGGAAAGAGACAACTGACTTAATCAACGTTTTCCACGCCATTATATTTGCCATAACGGATATGGTATATGTTGTATTTGATGTAAACTACATACTAGATTCCGGATGATTTTTACTTTAAACAATAATCTCTATTCAATGACAACAAAGTGACATATTAAAGAAAAAGTTACATTTCCTTAAATTATATCCAGTTCCATTGACAAGATGATATTATGAAAAATTAATTTTCAGTAAAATGTATATGTTAATAGTATAGAATAATATGAATTAATTTACATTTAATAGCCTATGATTACAAAATAAACGTTCTTAATAAGTTTACTACTTAAAAAGTTAAAGGAAAGTTTAAAAAATTTTTTAAATATATTTTTTAAAACAAATATTAGGAAAAAAAGTATAGGAAATTAGAACACCCATTAACTTACTATAATAAAAACAATAACTAATTATTTTTATAAAATATAGATAATTAACGATATATAATATATATAAATTACTTTTTTGTATTCCGCAAAAACTTATCATAAATAAATAAAATTTCATAAATGTATAATTTTCTTAACTACCATCTGTTAAATACAATTTTACAACACATCAAACTTTTAATCTCTACATATCAATTGTCTGAAAAACCATAAAAAAATACTGAGTATAAAAAAGTTATAAAAGCTTTTAAAACTTGTCAAAATATTATTACCATACCCTGTTTTTATTTATATATAATAACTAGTTAAAGGATTAATCAAATTAAATTATTATGAAACTTGATTTCTTATTATGATTATTTTCTTGAATGGTATTTTTAATCAAAACAAAATCACTTTTTATAAATACATATTCCTGTGATCATGTCTTTAATTAACTTTCGTTTTCATTAACAAATTACTACATATTCAATGTTTGATTTATCGTTTTTAATTCTTCTTTTGTTTTATAATTTGTCATTTAAATTTGGTTTAAAGTTTTAATGGTGAAAATAGTTTGGGATCATGGTACTGATAACACATTACAGCTTTAATTTTACATTTCATCTTTTATATAATAATTATTTTACGTTAAATAAATATTTTTAATGATAAATTCATTGTTTATATCATTTATATAACTTATAAAGCTTTAAAAAAGGTTGTCATCACGTGCACCTTATCATTATGTTTAATCATGTTACAAAATAAAAAATGAAATAATACATAATTTTTAAACTATTTTCATTAGTTGTATCCTTAAATAATAATGAATTTTTTACTCATTCAAGATAAATCTTAAAAAAATCCTGAGCGATGATAATTAATTACTTTATAAAAACAGTTTTCAATAATAATTATTAATGATGTTTATTTTAATCATAAAAAAGCTTAACTGGTTAAGTACCTAATTTATTTGTATAGGAGTGTATGTATGTTCTCAATTAACATAATATAAACATTTTAAACGGATGAAATGAGTTCCATTTGTGTAATGACAAATAAAAGTTACTGGTATTCATTAACATGTTTGGTTTAAATTCACTTTTGGCTTATGTGAAAGGAGAATATACTTTATAAAGGGACAATTTTGGGATTAGTAGCTTGTCTCGGATTATTTTCAAGATTCTACAATCTTTGCGGAGTTCATAAGACTTTGTTTTCAGATGTGGTTTACAGCACTTTGACAAAGACAGGTGATAAAGGTGCCACTTGTGAGAGAAAAAGGCGATTACGTAACTCTTTTGGTCTTCACACTGAAAATAAGCTTTTCAACGTGTGTTTCAGGTAACAAAGATGAGATATCTGAATCCGCAAATTGATTTCCAACTTTTGAAAAGGTTTCAAGAATGAAGAGGTAAAAATTTTAATATGACATGGTTCTGTATATAATTATCGCTTAAATTTATTTAAATGCCGTTCTTGGAATCACCTGAATTCTAGTATAGCACTTTTTGTCTCTGTATTTACACTTGAAATTACTAATTTTTCATCAAAATAATACATTCTTAAGGATAAAAACTTCATAAAACTGCTTTAAAATTCATGAAGCTTGTCAAAATACTAATTTTACATATATTATCAATGTTTTTATACATATAAAAAAGTGTTTGATAAAAAATTTTCTACTAGAAGAGATATTATTTAATAAAATTAATTTTTTTATATTTTATTTAATCTTAGTTGCTTTAAGACATGAGAATTCAAAAACTATTGGATTAGTAGAAATTTTATTGGTTTAGTAGTTTAATTTACTGTTAAGGAGATTGGAAATGATATCATTTTTAAAAAGCTTAAGTTAGAAATTTTAAAACCCTAAAAATAAAGATAAGGAAGTTAATCATTAGGTTTCTAATGACTAAATATTGCCAATCTTCTTTGCCAAAAGGGATTATTCAAAACTTTGCAAATTTCTTATCTTTTCTGATAAATAAAATGGTGCATATTTATTAAGGGAATGTTAAGAAAAAATTGATTCACATAATTTTCATTAAGCATTCTTTGTATTAAAAAAACCAATAAACTTCGATATATTTTAGAAGATAGATAACAAAAGAATAAAATAATTAAATCTTATAATTAAAATATATTTTCAACAAAATCTAAATTAATAATTTAAATTCTTGGTTATAATTTGTCCAATTCAACATTAATTAGTCAACTTTTTTATTAATTTCTGAACTCTCCTCATCAGTAACCTTTTTTAATTTATTTTCATTAACTGTACATTGAAAATTATAATTTTTAATGGAATTAATTATTATCATTGATAGGGAGCAATATATTTTTGAAACTAATGGAATAGCTAAAGCTTGATGAATAAATGCAATAATTCTCCATCCACGACAGGCAAATGGATCTGAGATACCAGGACATATAATACAATTTAAATTCACCTTAGTTATCTAGAAGAATAAGGCATTAATTAACTGTTTTAAGATATCAAATTATAGCTTACCAAACCAATAATCTGAAGGACAAATAAATGATATAAAGTTAATACAGAATATCCAAGAATTGCCCAGTTGAATTCAAATAACGTCTCCTGGGTAAATGGTCCACCAAGGGAAAATAAGTAGAAGGGTATTATTAAAATAAATAGATGTTGTGCAAAATAAATAAATTGTTCTCCATGAAGATTCCTCGTATTAAGTATTGGAAATAATATGGCCAATAATGCTCCAGCTAAGGTATAAGTATGAATTCTAAATATAGACTTTGTAATATTATTATTAGTAGGAAATATTAAAAGATAAAGTTGAATGATTGTTGTTAAATGACACGGGTTAAGAAGAAATATTGCTGTACCACTAATTAATTTGAAAGCTAATTCTCCACCAAATATTAAACAATATACTGTTATGATTGTTGAATGTAATGATAATCTCCAATTTCCAATACTCGATTCTACTGAATTTGGAATAATTGTTGAGTATTCTATTAATGGTGTACTATATTCAGAAGGGATTTGTGAAGAAAAAATAATTGAGGATTCCGATTTATCATCTTTGTCAGTGTCACTCATTGTAAAAGGATCTGTGGGTGTTGGGGTTGGTGAATAAAAATGCTGCCTAAAGTTAAAATTATTTAATGGTAATTTTTTATGTAAAATATATGTAACAAACTCGTCATCCTTTTGATTCTTAATATTATTAATAGCATATTTAATTCCTGTTAAAGCTATCCATCCAAAAAATATCGTTTCTATCAGTCTTTGCCAAATTGTAATATACTAAAATATGATAAAATAAATATAACAGATT
The DNA here is from genome assembly GCA_963280985.1 of Strongyloides venezuelensis. Lineage (NCBI taxonomy): Eukaryota > Metazoa > Nematoda > Chromadorea > Rhabditida > Strongyloididae > Strongyloides > Strongyloides venezuelensis. The sequence goes on along the minus strand of CAUJLX010000002.1, from coordinate 22,131,559 downwards.
GTATTAGAAATTATTTTTAATCACTTTTATCTTATTTTTAAAAGTTTATTTTTTAATGCAGGTTTTTTCTATTGTTTTTTTATTCAAACCATAATTGTACTTTTTACAATCAATTTGTTCTGTTTTAAAACCTAATAAAACATGAATTTTACTTTTGTTAAGAGGAAATTTATGGCTACATATTAGGTAAAAAGTTCAATAAAAAATGCAACTTCATTCATGTGTTAAAAATAAAAAAGATATTTTTTAATTAAAGTATACTCTATTGCTAATAATCTCTATAATACTGTTAACCAATAAATAATTAACTGTATAATAAATAAATTTTAAATCTTCGAATGATTTTAAGTAAACACATACATTAACACATTCATCGCCTCCATTTCCATCAAGGGTAAAATCAACGCCACCAATCACAAATTTATAAAAATGACCCCAAAAGGAAGTAGAAACAGTTTCTTCCATTTAAATATTTTATTTCTGTTATCTTTAGAATCCTTATATCTTCATCATCCACAGACAATTGACTCCTAGAAATAATTAAATTTAAAGACATTTTCAAACAATACATTTTACAGATTATTATATATATAAGAAATTTAAAAGACAATGCCACGAATGATAAAAAAAAGAAATTAAGTTGACATTTAGAAAATATTTTATGATTAAAAACCAGACATATACATAAATTATTCATTTTATGATTTATAAAAAAATAAATAAAATTACATTCTAAGATAAAGGAATAAGATTATTGTTTCTATAAACATATAAATAATAATGTCAAAGAGAAAACATTTAAAAAAAATGTTATCATAACTTTAGTAAGTAAGTGGCAAAGGAATAAAAATATACATTATAGAGTTGATAAAGAAAAGGGAACTCCATCTATATAAATTATGCCAACCTCCTTTTTTTATGTATTATTCAAGTTACAAAATAAAATTAAGTACCATGGCTTTAAATGTATATTTAAAAACATGATAATTACTACCTACAAAAAGAAATATATACTTTTCTTTTTATCACTTCATGGGAAAGTAATATTTTATAATTATTTTATGCCATTTTGATATCTAAACCTTTTATCACTTCAGCTGCTTTATTTGTAACATTTCTCTCATATAAAATGAATTAATTATCCATATATTAAGAAATATCTATCAAAACTATTTATATGTTTAGCAATAAAAATATAAATGGGTTTCTTAAAGCAGTTACTCTCTGAAAATTAAAAATATTTTATATACTTTAATATTATAGATTAAAAGGCAAAATCTTTTATCAAAATAGATATACCACTAAAATTACTCCAATAAATGTATGAGAGAGAGCGTTATACATGTAAGCAAAAAGCAATCCGTTTGGGACGAGATTCGAACTCGCGCGGGCAAAGCCCAACGGCTTAGCAGGCCGGCCCCTTAACCACTCGGGCACCCAAACGTGACTCTCATCTTGTCCTTATTTTTGGCCATTAAATACTGCATTAAAACGAGTTTAATATCATTTAAAGTTAAAAAAGTTTTTCATTTCCCGTTATAATATAATTTAAAATTTAAAAAATGGAAAAAATTATCATTAGCAATATGTTTAAGAAAAATAATACAAAAGTGTTAAAAAAAATTAAAATTCAAAGAAAAAACAAATGATAAAATGAAAATATTTTGACTATCAAATGCCATTCAAAAACAATGAACAAAAATACTCCTTAGAAAACATATTTTTTATCAATAGTAGTCTCTTTCAAAAAAAAAATAAAATAAATCACTTAATGACCGGATGATAATTTGTAAAATAAGAAAAAAGATAAATTTGTGTGCAAAAACAAATTTTTATACTTAAAATAAAATATGCTAATCACATGAGAAGGAGTAAAATTTTCAATACGATAATAATTTATAGTAATTGATATTTTAAATTAAACTATAAACTTAAAAAATTGTGTTTATATGAATGATAGTATTTTTAATTTTTGAAATGCGGTTTTTAATACTTTATTTTAAAACATGATAAAGTTTTTTCATTAGAAAAGATAAAAAAACATCCTACATGAACGATAATAAAAAGTATTTCACGATATACTTTTTTATTAACAGGTAAAAAATATTTTGTTTAAAATACATAATATATTCATTATGTAAGAATAAAAAGAAATATGGAAAAAATATGTAATTAATTGTGTAGTTAAATGACATATTTGAATCAGAAACGTTAATTATTATTTATCATATTTGAGGAAAAAAATATCACTATGAAAAAAATGGTTTTTAGTTAAAGAAATCATTTATTTTTATACAAAACATTTATAAATAAATATGAATATAAAAGCAATGGGTATATCACTTTTTATGAAATATAATAAATAATTAAAATAATAAATATCATTTTTTTTTCAAAACATCTTACAACAAATTCTTAAATAACATATTTATTTTATAAAATACCACAACAAACTAAATATTCAATATTATTTTAAGTTATAATAAAAATTTCAAAAAAATTTTATCAGTCTTTATTTTATCTGGAGAAAAAATTCGATAATTTTTCCCTTTTATTATAATTATATTTATTTTCCACTATGAGAGAAAAGGTTTATCTTAGTATAAAAATATTTTTTTATCTTGTGATATCACATTAATAAATTTCTAGTAAAAGTTTTATGTTTATCTTTAATGTACACATAATAATATTATTATCTCTTGAATTATTAAATATTTCAAACAAATTAGTTTATTTCAAATATCTATGGATTTTTTTATTTAAAAAAAGAAATGAAAATAGTATATTATGACTTTTTTATTTATGTATCTACGAAAGAGTGATACATTAGAATAAAAATTTTAATTGTATACTATTTATCACTAAGATGATATATTAAAGAAAATAATACATAGTTTTAGTGGCTCATTAAATTGTTTTTTTTATTGAAAAAAAAATATAATACATTTTCTTTTATTACTAATTTAAATTAATTTTTGTTTTTTCTAATAAATACTTAGTTATCATAAGAATAACTCATTAACTAAAAATTAAATAGCAATCAAATTCCATTCCAGATGGTTATGGGTTTAGAGTTCTTGGATGAGATAAAAGAACATCAATTATCATCTCCCATTTCAACCTGCCTAAAGTTTGTATAAAATAACATGTCATCTCAAATGAATTATTTTCGTTGTTTGCTTGTTATTAAATAATCTTTTTTAGAGGTGTACTTTGTGTTTGTATCTCTAAAATTTCTATTTATAATTTTGTACACTTTTTTTCATAATTCTACTAATAAATATTATTTTTAATAGTTAATGTTGAACGCCTTTGTAAACTAAGAATTTTCATTAATTTTTATTATTTTTCAAGGACTATTTTATGCTCTCTTTTCATTAAAAATTTAATGTTCTTCTTGTTTATCATTAGCTTTCTTCTGATCCATGAGAATTACCATAATGAAAAGGAAAAAATTAATGATGGATGCTGGAATATTTTTTCTCTTTCTTCTTATGAAGTTACCATTTAAAAAAAATTATTTGATTTGAATTTTTATGCATGACATTGACATTGAATAACTGTTGTTGATTTTTTGCAATGTAATAAGCTTGTATTGCGTTTTAAAGGGGTTTCATGTCAGAAATATAAACGGAAAAAAACAAGAATTGTATATTAAATGTTATTCTCAGGAGTTTGGAGAATTTACTGAATATTGGAAGAGAAAAATAAAAAGAGTAAATAATTATAAATTTTTTTCAAGATTTCAAACATCTCAAATGTATTTAAAACTTTAAGACTTTCTATTTCTAACGAATCTAATGATAGAGTGAATAAACAATTGTTAAAATTAACTACAGTGTAATTTGAATTTTTTTTCAATTTGCACCCTAAGATTTAAGATAAAATGAGGAAGTATCAATAATTAGTAACAATTTTTAAAGTGTTAATTTTTGATATCTAAGAAATATAATAGATATTAACCAAGGAAGTATTGAGAATTTAAAATAACTTATGATGCTTACTTCATTCTCGTGTCCAAAAGTTCTTGAAACTTTGAGAGCAATAGAAAATTTTACGATAATAACATCTTTTCATAGAATTCTTCTATTTTTAAATATTAAAGTGATTTTTGTTGTTAGAAACGTGCAAAATATATTTATAATACATTAAAGCAAAGAATGTTTCAAAAAAATTTGTTGATAATTACGAAAATATTTTAAAAATTAAATATAAACACAATCCTCCAATAAAAAAATTTCTATACCATATATTTATTATATTACTAACAAAATAATGTTCTTTAAATGATAATTATTGTTATTTAAATCTCCTTGATAAAGAAGTTATTTTTTCCATAAATATGTTATATATACTGTTAGAATAAATAATGATTGATTTTGATAAAACTTTCATGAGTTATTTAAAAATTTCAACTAAAAAAAGATTTACATTGATATGATGATATTCAAGAATATCCACTTATTTTAAGAATCCAAAAGCATACTGAATAACACCGAGGAAGGCAGTTACAAAACCAAAAATTATTAAAACTGTTAGCGTGTACTCATTGTTCCCATCATCACCTTTTTGTTGTGACTTCGTATTATTCTTACTTCTAGAAGTCAGTGATTTTATAAGATTTGCCTTAGCTTCCTCCATCTCCTCACCATACCACAATTTATGTAGTGATGATTGACATTTTTTACACTCATATACCGGTGAAATTATTGCATAATGTTTCCTTAATTTATCGTTCTTTTTAATACTTCCTACTGCACCATCGGATTCTTCATAGAATAATGATATCATTCCCAGGATTGCCGTTCTTATACCCCAACTTGGTGACCATTGATCAGGATGGAATGACGTATTGCTCATACATATTTTTGTCCCAGTCTGAAACCGTCCACTCTCTGAAATCATCCAAAAGTCTGGGGGACGCATTGGATAGTCTTTTGGAAGCATCATCCTCCCATGATACAACCCATTGAGGTATTCTCTTTCTTTACCAATAAACGTAAAATGAATATCAAATATATTTTTCTGGAGAATAAAGAAATATAACAATAAAAAAGATAATAAAAATATACCTCATCAATATGTATTTTGAATATTTCATCTGTCTCCTTATCCATCATCTCCCTTATCTCCTTCATTATCCTTAATGATGCTACAACAAAAAAAAGACAACCATTACTTATTATCAATAGAAAATAAGAATATTTAAATACCTGGAGTACATTTTGATGTTCCCGACATTCCTTAGACTCCGATAAAAATTACCAGAAAAAAATACCTGATTAAAAATTTGGTAGTGTTTAGAGTGACGTTATTATAGGAAACAGGGTAATTATTTTCCATTTAGGAACCTTATTGAAAATTTTATTGTGAAGTGTCACTTCTATAGTGATAGAGTGATGATTTTTATTGATAATTATACGATATCAGTGTTTATTTGGTTTAATGAAAGTTCGTGCCGAGTTCATTTCAAGTACAATATTAGTTCTTCCAATTAATTATTATCTGTTAATAATTATTGTGTATGTATTTAATTTAAGAAAGGAAAATGATAAAAAATAATTTGAATTATTTATTTAAAAAAAATGAAATAAAAATGATAATGATGAATAATTTTCAATGAAAATTTTATAACTAGAGTCATGTGTTGTAATATCATAAGATTTTATTAGAAACAAACTGTTTAGTTACCTAACGATAAAATAAAATCAAAGTTACCAATGAAATGATAATTGAGTTATCCCATCGTACACATTACATAGGCTTTATCACGTTTACCCTAGCTTTCCTCCCCATTTTAAAACATATGCAAGAGTATTGACATTCTTTTGCTCTCCCCATTTTCTCGCATACTTTTTCTATTAACTATAAAAAAATGTTACTTTTAAATACCAACTATTATCTTTATATTGGAAAATCTCCCATTCACATTGTCATTTCATTTCTTCTGCCAACTCAAAGTTGATATATCACTTTTTCATATTCTCTACACTAAAAATTATAACACTTATGTATTAAACTAGATTTTATATGGATAAAAAGATTTTTTCCACATATATTTTGATATTACCATGGGTCCTTTTAAATTATTGACATTTTATAATGTCAATGATGAAATGACTAGCATTTATTTGGAATAAAGTACCAATTTATTATCAAATTTGTACTTCATTGAAACAATTTCTGTACAATATTTCAAAATATTGTTTCATACAGTTCATTAAATAGTGCGTCGGAAATGAATTCTTATCCAAAATTATATTCTAACTAAACTGATCTCTGAATTAGAAATTGGATTATAAATTCCCTATATATTCCAAGTTAAGGTCATATTCTTGATATATCTATTGCATTTGATTGTAATCTTTAAAATTTTCCATTACACTATTATTTTATCAATTAAATTATTAAAGTTAATAAATATTAACATTTCTATTTGTTAATAATAATTATTAAATAGAAAAGTAATTTCTGATTTTACCATTATTAAATTTATACACATTTGACAATGCTCTAATAAATATTATATTTAAATTGTTAAATGTTTTCTTATTTTTTTCGTGGATACCCTTTTTGTTGCGATATGTCATAATAAAACTTTTATTATTTCATCATTCTTATAATCGTTTTTCTATTATGACGTAGAATGTTGATAGTTTAAAAATAAAACTAACTTTATTTCATTGAATAGATATAACTTTTTTTTCTTGATTTTAAAATGTATTATAGAAATAAAATATAAATTATTATCTATCTAATCAAGTTATTACACTGATAAAAATTTAATTTTTTTTTAATACCTTTTACCCCATTTAAAACAATTTATATTTGATTAGAGAATGTCATTGCTTTGTTATATAGATAATAATTAATTTAAAAAAATGTTACACAATACTGTGTGATTGGAAAAGCCCCCAAAAGTATTCTTTCTTCTTCCGTCGCGTGATATGTATATATTATCATATGTTTTATAATATATATTTAGAATTTTTATATATAATGACAATACATCACGAGTTTTTTTTTTCTTGAAACTAGATTTGTCATCATATTAGGTATTTTTGTATATAATTTTAAATATAATTATCTCTCAAATTTTGATCAAATTTTAATCATTACTGTCAATGTATTCTTTCTACGTCATTATTTATTTTTGTTCTGTAACGTGAAAAATTTATATAAAATGTTATGCTATTTTCATAATTTAAATATTTATTATTTTTAGTTTGGGTTCCATCTGAAGGATTTCCTTCTTTAGCTTTCATTAGCTAACTTACCTTCTTTTCTTTTCCAATTTATTTGATAACTAAATTATTTTATCTTTAATGTCTGGTCAAAAGGATTCATACTTTCCAAGGGGATTATTTAACATTTCTGGGGATAAAGAACCTGAAATGAAGACAGAAAATGATCATCTAAAACATGATGCTGGAAATTTTGGTATATTTGGTCAAATATTCTCCAAGAACACTTTTGAATCTCAGAAACAAACATTAGATGATGAAAAGGAAAAGAAGGATAAGGAAATTAATAGACTTTGTGTAATGTATGGATGCTAATGTTGCTTTGCTTAAAATATATAACTTTTGTCAACATTCAACTGTATTCATTCAAAAGATATTTTCTAATAAAATATTTTTACTGTGAATAATACATGTTTTTATATTCAAATTCAAAGAGTATTCACCTCTAATTATGCTAAGAACTAACATTATTTTATTTTGATTAATCATGAAAGATTGGAAATGTTTTTTTTTACCTTGCGAAGGAAATGGTTCTTTACGTCACTTATATTTGAAGAACATTTTTTTCATATACCAATCAGATCTCAAATGTATTATTTCCTTATCATTGGGGAAGAAATGAAGAAATGATTATATATATTTTACCTTTGACAATTATATTTTTATCTTTCTGATTACATTTTTCATATATAAATAACCATTAATTATAACTATATTGTGTTATAAACTTGTTTTAGTATTGAAAAAAATACTAATCTATCAGAGTAACCCTTTATCGTTAATTCAAGAGACAAAGAATTGAAAGGAAATCAAAAGTCAATTTTTAGGTGGCGTTTTTGTGATAGTTATTAATTGTTATGTTAAATTCATAACTTCAAAATTTATCATAAACATTAACCTATTGAGAGGTGTAAAAATATAAAATGACATTAGCTTTGTCATCAAGAATATGACAAAAAAAAATTTTTTTCATTAAACCAAATTCTTCCTATTTTCTCTTCAATTTAAATCTAATATATTTTATATTTAAATTGTAGAAATATAATTATTTTATGCGTTTAGTTATAAAATGTATTTAAAATAATTATTTCCATTGAAACAAGCTTATTATATTTATCATAATTAACTATCCAATTTTTTCTTGACGCAAATCATTAAAATCTCATTCTTTTTTATTATTTAATTTCTCCTTTATACCATCTACAAGGTTAGTTAATCTAAAATCTTATTTTTCAATAAGAAAATAAATAAACAATAATTATTATAGTCAGGAAGTGAGATGAATCGCATAAAAATCAGACTTCTTTTTTGTTTTCATTACGCATCAATATCCTTAAACTTTAAAATTCTCAATAAATATTGTGTATAATCATTTATCAATTGCATGAAAAATTTTTATATATAAATAATATGCTATTAGTTTATGTAATTAAATTACCTTTGATTTCTATCAACTGATTTTTTAATTTATACAATATAATAAATATTATTAAATTAATATATAGAATAGTAAATTAATCAAGTGGAAAACTAAAGTCTCTTTTTTGGGATATCATCAATAATAATTCTTATAATTGTCTTCTTCCTGTTTCCTTTTTTAAAAATTTGATAAAATTATACCATTCTAATTGGTTTAATTGGATAGTTTTAATTAATTTACCTTTATCTATCTTTTATTCTTGGAAAGGACAAAAAAATCTAATATGATAAAGGAAGAAAACTAAATTTTAAACATTCCTATATCTTACTTTTTCACTACATCAAATAAGATACTTGCAAAAAAAATGAATAAGATTAAAATGACATAGAACATTTCTCAGTTTTTTTTTATTAAAATTTTTTTTCATATAAAAATATACTTTGTCAACTACAACATGTTTCTGTACTCATTCATAAAATTTGTATTTTATATCAAAAAATAAATATACACATATATCAATTTTAAATATACTTTCTATTTTGTCATTGCCAATGTAAATTAATTTTCCTACACCATTCTTTATGTCTCTTCATCATTCAATTATATCAATAAAAATATACTTCCTTCTTCAAAAATAACGTCTCTCCTTTCTTTTGTGTGACAAAAATAGTAAGTTTCATACAAATATACTTATTAATAATTTATTTTTTTACAATGGCCAAAAAAAGCCTATACACAACTCTTGAAGCATCCAATTTTCTTCTTTATTTCTCCATATCTGTCCTTCATATCTAAAAAAAAAATTTTAATTTTTTTTTCGATGCCCTTTACTAAAACTTTTAATCAACTATAACTTTTAATCATAGGAATCATTTCATCATACACTTTACTCATTTAATTTTAATATGTAAATCAACAATTCGTAACGCCAAAAACGACATTATTGACAGTTTACTGCCTTTGTTTAATATTTCTCTTTTTGTGTGGCCATTAATACTAGATTATTTCTACATCTTTCCTTATAATATATTTCAAAAACATCTGTCGCCTACTTCTTTTTATTGCATTCATTATCATATTTATAACACTTCAATGTATAGGAATAAACACTATATTAACACCTCTTCTAGAATAAAGTACGTTTTTAGCAAACTAAAAAAGGAAAACAAAAAACTCCAACGTCACTTTTCACATGTTTCACTCTATTTAGCATGACAATTATCCATATTATCATTTGTCATCTCTATTAACAATGATATCAAAGGAAAAATAATATTATTATATCTTTTGTAATAGGTAACTTTTTTTTTCAAACCTTCTCACTCAGATTTATCCTCACTTTTTCTCTTTTTTTCTCCTTCCCTCCAAAAAGCCATCAAATGCTCATTTTATATCACAACAAAAAGATATAATTAATAGAAATAATGGTAAAATTCCAATCAAAAGTCTTGGGTATTCTATTGTTATATAACAATAAAATTATATATACCTAGATCCATCATTTGTTGATTAATTTTTTACCTATCAACTTCATTAAATCGTAATGATTAATTGTATTATTTATGACAAAATTAATCTTTTTATATCTTTGATTAACACCAAAAAACTTTGAACACCTTTTTCTTCATTATCATTTGATCCTCTTCAAAATGCAGTGTAAATTTAGGAAAATAACAAAAAATTTTTAATATGTGTTTTTCTTTTGTCACATTTTTATTTTTATAAGTATATATATTTACACAAAATTTTTATCATTCGTTAAATATATCCTACTATATTATTATATCACTCTCTCTATATTTCTTCTCTCTCGATCATTGTCAATTATTTATTTGATTAATGTGTTATCTCTTTTTACTAGATGATTAAGTCACAAAAACCTCGAACGGCATTCTCTTTTTCTTGATCAGTATAATATTGGTTCACCAATACTCATACTACTGCTGGACCAAGTCATATATACCAACTTCATTGGGATAATTTTTTTTCCTGATTGTCATTTATCATTTCATCTTGTTTATTGTTACACATTCTTCCTATTATTACAATAAAAGTAAAAAAAATATTATCTTAATTATACCCACCTGATACATTACTCAATTTTATGTCCCCAACCTTTTTTTATTAGAACTCCTCCACAAATAATCACATTCCTGATTAAATATACATATATTTCTGTGACTTGTTTATATTTTTAAACTATAAACAAACTTTAATTTTATTATTGTTGTTATTACTCAAATTAAAATTTACCTTACCTCATTATCAATATCTTTTTTTTTACTCTTAATCAAATGGACAACAAATTATAAAAAAATATTTTATTTATTTTGATGTAGCAATTTTTGAGGACACAAGAATACAACTAACTTTACTTTTTTAATAATACATGTATCAAATGACTATTGGGAATATTTAAATAAATGACGATGAATATAAATTTTGTCTCTCTAAGAACAATACGTTCTCTTTGAAAAAAATAAAAATACACCTTTCTACATATATAATATTATCGCAATGTGTCAACTTAAAAATTTAAGATTGTTGTAGTAATATATATATATATATAATAAATATCTGATAATAATCATTTGATAATGGATGTGATAGGAGCTTAAAATGCCATCATATCACTATTAAAGTTGTTATAATATGTCCTCATTCTTGAATTTTCATTGGTCTATCTTGAAATGTCTTCTTGATATTTTAATAACTTTTTATAATTCTTCTGAGATTTACTTTAACCACATTATTTTATATCAATTATTATTTCTCTATCTTAATATTTATCTATCTATTCAAGATTCATATTTTTATTATATAATGATAATTAGTGATTATTCAGAAAATTTTATACTATCAGTCATATATAATTTTATAGGAAAATTATACATATATTCAGTGTACATGTTTTTCAATCTCAACAACGTTTATCCACCAAATTACCGTTACTTTTACCCTCAAATTAATCTTTCCCATCTTGTAAAGAATTTTTTAATGCCATCTAAAAATGATAAATTTTTATTATTTTTTTTTATCTCTTTTGCTATATGACAACATATATTTATCAGCATATTATAATATTACTCTTTCACATTACTCTTATATGTTGACATATCTCTATTATTATTCCATTTGTTTTTAGTGATTTTCCATAATAAAACTATAAAAAATTATAAGATTGTAGTATGGTAGATGTTCCTACGACATCTGATGGATCAAAATCTCCTCTATCAAATGATTTAATGGAGGCACAGTTATCTGATCAAATTGAACCATATCTATTTACTTCACTATTCCAGAGTCATGTTCTACCAGTTCGCCTAAAAATTCTTTACGATACCGTTTTAGATAGGATATCCTTAAAAAAGAAGTTAGCACTACTCAAAACTTTTGGTTGGACATTGGAAGATTATGAAAGAGGATATATTAAAGAAGTGGCAAGTTCTATTTTTAAAAAAATATATAAATATGTACCAATCTCATAAATATCCTATTCATCAAAAGGGCATATAATTTTATGCCATCAATCTATTTTTATTAAAAATATAAAAAAGTACTACATAATATTAGGTTGTTCAGGAGTAAATATTGGTTTTAAATCATTAAAATTTCAAAACGTTGTAAATTAGTTTTAAATTGATACTTAAAACAACGGATGAAAATCATTTTTTTCTACAATCCATGATTCCATATTCCAAAAAGCCTGATTTTGTAAACCTTTGCCTTTTTAGATAGCAACCTATATCTTTTAACATATAATAGGCTGTTTGTCAAAGATCAGGTGAGTAAGGACAATAAAGTAAGGTTTCACATTTCAAATCACTTACCTCCTGCAGGCTTATCTCTGAAACACCCACACTTTCTATTTTCAATGGCTTTAAATAATTTAATACAGTACTAACACCAACATTTTAACACTTCAAAATGTTTCGACATGTTGAGAGTTAGTTATTTTTAATAAAGTCCCTATTATTATTTATTGTCATCTAATTTGGGTTAGAATTGTATCTATTTGTGCAAAATTTTTACCTCTTTTGTGAGACTTTATTTACCAGTACTAAATAGACTTTTGGATAAATAATTCTAAGATAAATGAAAGATTTATTTTACAGCCATTTTTAGCAACAAGTAATTCAGGTTTAAACTGAAGGCAATGACTTGAAAATCACTATTAGAAATGGCTTATTTTATGATAAAATACTAGTTTTAAAATTGAAGATAATAAAAAATAAAATAATAATAATAAAGATAGGACTCAATCTCCTTTACAAGATGGCATATATCTTGTAACTGTAGATAGACATATATATAAATGCAATCCATTTAAAAAATATTCCGTAATGACTAACATTTATTCTTGAACAACCTATAATAATATTGCTTTTACGACAAGCTATTCAGTATATATTACATTAAATCTTGTTTTAAAAAATATCTCATCTTGTAATGATAAAAAAGTAGTCTATTATACTTATATGATTTTGTAAAGCAAATTTTTTAGAAAATCTTTCTTTTAAGTACTTTATATACTCTTTATAAATGATGTTCTCGTCTCCAAGTTTCCATTTTTCATTCTTTAAAAAGAAAAGACGGGCATGTCAAAAAAAACAATAGAGTTAATATTTTAAAAAGGGACGCCACTTTAACAGACTTAATGATACAAGTTATTTATTAAAGGAAAATGATAACTGTAAAAAAAATTGACAATATGTAATTGAATATATGCTACCACCAACGACTATCCCTATTATTATGTTTGATAGATAAAGAATATGGTTTTTAAAATGTTTATAACTAAGCTATGATTTAAAATTAAATTGCCTCAAGAAGATAGAGGAGAATATTCTATTCTTGACATTAAAAAATTACTCTCCATCAAATTTTGTAATAATCATTTTAATTCCCATTCATGTTCCATTAAACCACGGCAATCTCTCTTTCTTACTCAACTTGGTAGCGGTAACCGTTTTTATTTTTTATCATTTATCATGGTTTTTTTTTCTCGCTCCTTTTTACCACCATCACTTTCCGATTCCATAAAGAATAAAATAGCTTAGTATGTAATGATCAAAAAAAGAACATCGACAGTCAATATTTTCATTAGTTGATTTTCTTTTTCATCCAAACTTCATTTAAAACACACCGCCATTTACATATTATAACCCATTTATCGGTGGATGATTCATAAATAGAAAAACTTCTTTATTTTGAAACTGTTATAAACTTTTCTTTCCTAAGATTCATAATTTGAGTTAAAATTATACCAGCAATTTAATGTACCATATCATTTTTCATCATGACAATATTTATAATGAAAAAAAAAATGATGGCGATTCCCATATCAATAAATATATGTACAATCAAATAATTATAATTTCTTTTTACATACTTCATATAAATTTTTATGATATACAACTCTCCCCCTCTTAACATCATCATCTTCTTTTTTAAATGTCTTGGTAAATTAAATTAAAGACACAAATACACATCTACCTTTGAAGAATAAACTAACTTTTTTTATTCTCCTCCTTTGGGGGAAATTATTATCCACTTTTTTTGGATATTAAATTGACTTTAACATTATCTTTTATGATCATTAAGAGAAACATTTTATTTGACATTTTTTAAACATGATGAGCCATTACATTAAGCAAACACTTTTAATTGAGAAAACTTTTCTACTGTCCTTTTTTCAATGATCTTCAAAAGTTTGGTATTCCTTTAAAAATACCATTAAAAACGAACTTTTCCAAAATATTTTTATACTTAATATTCCTCACACTTTTTTACCATTCTCCTACGCGATAGGTAAAAAAAGTAAAATTAAAATGTCATTAGAATAAAGATAAAAATCAAAGTATCATTACCTTCAAAAAACTAATTTTATTCTACCACAATCAACAACAAACGATCATCCATTTGATTTTATAATTTTTTATTATATATTTAATTAAAATGTGAAGAAAAAAACAGCAAAGTAAGGAGGGAAATTCAATTAAACCACACTAATTTTTTTTTACAACACCTTCATTAACATATATTACATAATCACTATTTTCAAATATCATTATAGTTTATGTACTTAAATAGTGTATTCAATTAAAAAGAAATATAATTTTTTAAGATACCTAATAAAATAACATTAATTTTAATTCTCACCTTTTCTTTTTTTAATATACCATATTTTTATTATCACACATTATATTTTATTTATAATTAGCGATTGGGAAAATTTGTTTAAATTGTTAAAGTTAATAGTAATGAAAAAAATTTAAATCTTGGAATTTTTTTTTGTTTAAATTTGTTACTTTACATTTTTAGTTTAAAATTAGATATACTAATTCATCCAAGTAATGATAACTTTAATGTTTAAGCTTAAAATTTTTAAAATAATTGGTAGGAAAAAAAACAAAAGAGAAAGAAGGAGAGATGATGATGATATATAGGTGATAAGGTTGAAATTTTTTTCCCAATAATGTATAAGGAAAGAAATGTCAATTTGATGGAAAAAAAATTTAATAATATATTTCACATAAATTATTAGTATTTATAATTATAAAAATGTTGTTTATCAGGAAGATAATATGTACTTTGACAATAGAAGATTTTTTTTTCCTTAACCTCTCTCAATTAACATCTCTCACTTTTTCTTCCCTCACTCTTTTTTTTTATCTTAGAAATTATGCTTTTTCTTAACATTATTGTCAAAATATTATTATCTATAAATAAAACGAATATTTATTTGTAGATTTTATCTTTATAAACTATATATATATATATATATATATATATATATGTTGTTTTTAAAAAATTATTTTCCACACATTTTTATATTTCTAAAAGATAATTGACTAATCATAAAAATATTTTAAATGGCTAATATATTACAAAATCATTATTTATATTACCATAAACTTTGTAACCCTCCTTTTGTTATATATCAAGAAATACAATATTATTCTTGATAAAACGATACATAAATCTTTTTTAACAAAAAAGTCTACTATATAAAAATCTCAATATCGTAATCTATTTTCCTCAACAATAAAGATAGATAGATACATTGACGTATTTATCTCTATAAAAATGTCCCTTTCATTCTCTGTCACATTCCATCTATATATATCCTTTAATTTCTTTCATAATCATTCTCCTCTTTTTTATCACCAAAAATGAGTATGCAAAACTTTTGTAAAAATATTAAAATAAAAAGATTCATATCAGTAGTTTTGATATTATAGATATATATGTGTTAACGATTTTGAACAGTAATTTGTCAAAATATCCCCAGAGTAATGATGTGGTGGCAGTTTGAATGAGTTGAAAAAAGAGACATATATATAACTCTTGTCAGTACCATTATCATAATCTGGTATAGAAGAAACTGTCTACTTTTTGATACTATATAAAATATTTCTTGGTTCAAACATCCTATTTATATAATGGGAATAGTATCATGTCATTGATAAGAGCATCCCAATCATCTTTTGTTTTCTTAGAATTTATGACAATTAGATTAAATGGTTTTTAATGTTAGAGACCTGACAATAAAACATATTAAAGTGACAAAGTTGAGGAAAATTAGTTTTTCTCTTATCCATAATATATCTTATTTTTAAGTGGTGATTATTAAAGATTACTGTGGACTTTTACTTTCTATTAATCTTTTTACTTCCCCCTTCATATTTATTCAATTATTTTTATCACTAAGGAAGGAGACCTATAATTTGGGATAACTAATTTTTTATCAAAAATAAGATTTAGGATGTCATCTAAAAAAATTTTAATTTCCGACTCAACATAATATATTTATCTTGTGAAAAAAAGATTTTTTAGACTAGTAACTAAGTCCTTCTTATTATAACAATAAATTTCAAAAGAGCTCCCATTTTTTAAGCTAATATCTTTTCAATTTGCTATTCTTCTTTGATTAACAAAAAATATAACAAAATTTATTTGGTTTCGGAGTTATCTACACCATATAAATATATGTTTAGACAGATACACATTTATACACACCATTATAATAAATTGAATATTGCTAATGTATCACAATAAATTAGTTTCATTCAATTTTGACATCCTCCTCAATCTTTTAAGAATTTTAAAAAGGTAATGTATCTATTTCTATATATATATAAATATTTAACATTAAAGGAAAAAACCATTATACAAAAGATAATAATATGTGATATTGTTTCTTCAAAAAATGTTTGTATTTTTAGTGTGTATGTGTATATGAGAATGTGTCTTAGAAGAACTATCTTCTTATTTTATAAAAGAAGATAAAGACATTTATTCTTTTTTTAAAGAACATAAAAAGAATCACATTTGAAAAATGCTATTATCAAGTCATTTTTACATCATTCATCAAAACCCACATATACATTTAGCTAGTCACCACTTTTTTTTAACACAATCATTCTTGTTGACTTTTTATTTCACAAAACTGCCACCCTTTTTGATTCTCCCCCTCTCCCCTACCACAGAAGACCTTTGAGACCTTTTCTCCTTTGACATATTATCATTCGTCACCAAGAAGTCAAGAAGTTTTATCACTTCAAAATTTTGTAAACTATCATTATATTTAAAATAGATATCAAAGTTTTTACTGATAATAAAAATAAACTAAAATTTTATGCATTTCATAGTTTGTCCTTTATTACAATAACATTTTACCTCATTATTAAAAGATATCACTAAATCCCTAAAGTAAAACATTCTTGGGACCAGTGATACAATAATCTATTTTATGGACAACAATAAAGATACAATATCTTGTGAATCTCGTGTCATCTTTATTCTTTCCTCTCAACAACTACACCATCATTACACATAAGACTTTTTTTGATATTTATGGCAATGAAATACTTTAATACATGTTCCCTTTTTAATATATTTGTTAACTGACTGTCTCAAATACATAACTTTGCCACCAACTATATAGATATCTATATTAACTATCAAAAATATACATAAAAGGAAAAAGCTAACAAAAAGGCTGGCAATTGTGATTGGTGATGACCAAGAGGAATATAGATACGCCTACCATTTAACCTGATGACATTATTAAAGACATACAAATTAAACTTCCTATCATTTTTTAACTTCAGTCTCTTTTTTACCCATAATTTATATATACTATTACTCTTTAACTTTCCAAACATCTATATTTGATATTATTTTAATTTATTATTGTACTATTTTTTAAGAATGGGAGGAACTAATCCATTTACTGCTGAAAATTTAGCTAAACCTGACACTAAAAAGGTTCTTAATAATATTACTTTTAATTAATACTTCTTTATATCATTTCAGATAATGACAAATCAGTCCTTGGGAAATTTTAACATTCCAAGTTTACAGAATGAACTTAATACAATGCAACGATTTGGTCTTGACTTTAATCATGCTTCAACATTAATTGAACAATTTAAGAACAGTTTTATGCCAAGTATTTTTCAAAATTGTAGTCTTAATAATAGTAACAATACTAATAATTTAAATATTATTAATCAGACAATTGAAAATTTCAAAAAACAAGATAACGATAGTGTATCAGTTGGGACTAGTATTTCAAATAAATCTGAAACAATTAATCATCCTAAAAATACTGACACTCATCCTCTTGTTTCATCATTACCAAATACACCCAATCTACTAATGGATGTCAAAAATAACACGCCATTTCAAAATATCAAGTACCATAAAAAATGATACTTCAAAGGTTAAATCACCAATTAACGATGAGATCAAAGGTGAACTTAATAAAATTCTTAGTAGTCGTTTAGTACCATCCTCCAGAGAAGGTCGTGGATCATCCTATGGTAAGAGCAATAAAAAAAGAGTACAATGTCTACAATGCTTAAAGACATTTTGTGATAAAGGTGCATTGAAGATTCATACATCAGCCGTCCATCTTAAAGAGATGCACAAATGTACAGTTAATGGGTGTGCAATGATGTTCTCCTCCAGAAGATCAAGAAATAGGCATTCTGCAAATCCAAATCCAAAACTACACATCAACACATCAATTCATCCTAGATCTGTCATGCAAATGGTGACACCACGCCTATCAATACCAAAAAATTTATCAACTAATGACTTTAAAAAAAATAAAATTCATAAATTTCTTAATATTACCAGTCCAATGGATACATCAACAACTCCTTCTCTTCTTAACATTCCATCAACTGATTTATTTTTACAGACACATCTTAACAATAATAATAGTAATAAGAATAATAATTGTCTTAAACAACAAGATAAGATATTGACACCAGAAGCATCACCTAAAGAAAATAAACCAGACCTCCACCACCATCACCAACAACCTTCAAATACATGTAATAATGGTGGGATATTTGGCAATATTAATAATATTTTTTTACCAACAACAAATTTTCTTAACTTTAAGCATTCAATGGATGTTTCATTAAATCACTCACAAGGTGGGATACTTTCTCATCAATCTATTACTCCATTATCAACAATCATTCCACCAACCACAACACCTAACACCACAAATAACATCTTCACAGATCTTCAGAAAGCTGAAGAATTACGGTATGTTAACTTTGAAATAAGTAAATCTAAATATAGATATACTTGAAATGACTGTGCTTAGTGTCTCATAAAAAATATTATTTAACATAAAGTCTCTATCGTGGATAAACTTAACAAAAATTTTGACATTTATTGTTTGCCCTATAACTTTTGTCATCCTAAAATACCGTAAATGAGTAAGATGCTTACTAAACATTTATTAAAATACTAAAATAATACCAATCACCCGTTTCTATCATTTTTTTACTACATTCTATAAGAATATCTTTTAAATACCCCTGACACTTGTATTGTAGTTTCAAAAATAACCATTACCATAAAGAAACTACTAAATGTTTTTTATTTTAAAAACATTATTTTATTTATATATAAACAAAAACAAAATATTCTTACTCACCATATATATATAGTAATAATTATTTTTATATTTTTAGAAAGGTTCTTGCTGGTAATAATCAAATGACTGATGATGGAAGTATCAGTAAAACTATAACAATGGAGAGAAGAGAAAATTTAGTTGATCTAATGAGGAGACTTCAATATACCTCTTTGCATACAGAGATATTCAAACAATGAACTTTATATCTCAACACAAACTGTACATATATACTAAAGGAGAAAAAATTATATATAGATAATTTTCTAGTACAATAATAAAAAAATATACTTTTTTTATTAGGTAATTCGTGATTCATAGAGATTTCTTCTAAATTTAATATACTGATATCATAATGATAATTTTTATAATACTAGCCATGCAATTAATGATAGATATATAAACGACAAAAAGAATATTATTAAAAATCTTTTTGTGCTTTAATACAACCTAATATTTTCTTTATATAATTTAAATTCTTAGGTCTCATAACTAATTGTAAAAAAATCATCAACCAAATTCATATTAAACATTCACACACAAAAACAAAATAAAAAAAGAAATTTCTTTACTAATTCTGATTATTACATGTCTTTTTTTATATTTTGTTACTATTATTTTATTTCTTTTTTTATAAATAAATGTATACCTTATTTCTTGGTGTTTAACATTGAGTAAATATAATTGTTTGTAGTGGACAGGAGAGGGAAATTTTTTTGATCTCTCATATGAGGCATGCATCATTACTTATTCATTCTCCACTTTTTTGAGGTTTATTTTCTAAAATAAAATAGTTAATGTGTAAATGTATTTTGTTTGTTGTAGGAGTTTGGTAGATTGGCAAATATGTGATTGCGATGAAGGAATAATGAAAATTTTTTTGTTTACAGTGGTTGTGAGAATGATTTTGAATGGGTGATGTTTCAAAATACAGGTTATGGAATGGATATTATTATTTATTTTTAATTTTTGCTTCTTTATATAATTTTTGTAAAATACTTTGTTAATAAAATATTATAATAAAAATTATTAATTTACAAATGCATGATATGTGATGAAATATTTTAGTCATCTGGACGATTTATCTATTTTTATACTTTAAATTTGAATTTAATATTTTTTTATTAAGATAATTCTTCACGTTTTCTATGAGATATCAAAAAGCCATTCAGGGAATTCAATTGTCGATATATGTATTTTGAATTGTTTATATCTGAAGCTTGCAAAAGAATCTGTAATTTATCTCAATACAAAGTTAATTTAGAATGTTTTGCATAAACATAAAAATTTTTAAGGTATTTATTAGACCAACTGACTTAAAAATGTAATTTAAATATTAAAATAAGTGTTAATATAGATATAAATGTCCAGGAACATGTACAATAATTTTATACGACCATTAATACCATTTTTAATCTTATAAAATTAATAAACTATAAAAAATGTGAAAGAGAGGATATTCTACGAATTTGGAAAAAATGGGTAAACATAATTTGCAATTGCATGCTCTTATTTGATCTAGCATAGTGGCAAATACACAATTATGATGTTACAAATTATATTCGTTTTTTTAATTTAATTTAAAACATGTTGTGATTGTTAGCAATGATCCTTTATTTATAATTGTTTCATACTTTAAATAGAAATATCAATTTTTATACAGCCTAAGTATTTGAAAGTTACTTTTGAATAAAACTAAAATATTTTTTAAGAATTAGAATGTGATTAAAAGTTTATTACATGAGGAACTTTCAAAAATTAAACTTCAATTTTTAATGTGAAAAAGGAATATTTGTTATAAAATAGAAACATCGATTATGTTTATTAATTAAATATAGATTGTATAATTAATGATCTAGAAATGTATTAACTCATAAAAAAATAGTAACTTTATATTATCAAATTATTTAAATTAATTTTTTTTTATTATGACAATATTTAAAATATAAAACTATATTTAATATTTTCATGAGGTTGAAGTATAAAACACGTTTAAAGTAAGATTTAAATTATTCATCATATTTGAACTATTTTATGGTGTTATAATCGACTGATATAATTTTATTGATATATAAATTATTAAAGTTAAGTAAAATTTCTTTTTTTTAAAAATTTATTTCTAATGAAATTAAAATCTTAACTTGGTGTCTGTAATGGTAATACTAACAAACATATGTCTTTTTTTAATATCACTAGGAATCTTAACTGATGTAAGTAAAACATAAACTTCTTTAATATTATTTTTTAGGCCAAGCTATATAAAAATGGAGGAGAATCAGATGTTTTGACAAGGATAAAGAAGGCAATTGTGCAAAAAAAATTTAAATTTGATTTTCCTATTATGTTTTATATGGATCCATTTGTAAATCACACTAGTATTTTACATGCAATATATAGAATTCAAAATTACACTTGCATTAGATTTAAACAACATTGGTGGTATATTGTAGGTACCAAAGGATTCAACTTTAAAAGATCGTATATATGTCATTCTCCTTTTGGGCCAAAAGTAGGGGATGAAAAACATGAAAACTATATATTACTTTCTAAAGACTGTGAACATAACATAGGAATGATTGAAATTTTGATCGGTACAATGCTTGGTTTAGTATTTGAGCATAATCGCCCTGATAGAGATCTAAATGTCATAATCAATTATGATAATATAGCTAGACAGCATAAAAATGACTTTAATAAATATAATTATTCTACTGCAGAAACATACGGCTTACAATATGATTTTTACTCCGGATTACAAATATTTCCCAGAAATTTTTCTGTAAACGGTAAAAACGTTATTGATAGGATGGAGAATTTTTCAATAAGAGGTCTAGAATTCGGACAGGCAGTTGGATTAAGTTTCAATGATCATAAAGTTCTTTTCCACCGATATTGTTCGTGGAATACTTCTTTACGCTTACAATATCGTGAAAACTGTCAAAATTATGGATATTATGATTTGAGACCAGGTCATAAATGCATATGTCCCAATGGTTTTAAAGGACATTATTGTGAAAGACCTATTCTAGATTACACAGCTTGTGATTCTAGGGGTAACAATATATTGAATGCTACTTATGACGTAAAAACAAAAGTGTTATCAGGAAAAGGATATTGTTCATATTTTATAATATCTCATAAAAAATATTCAATGATAAAACTTCATATTAAGGGAAAGTATAACACCAATTAAAAATCCTTGTTACCCCAATGAGGGACATGAAATCAAATATAGATGCGATAAAGGAACAACAGGATTAACTTTATGTGGTGGTTATACTAATATAACTATTATATCAGAAAAAAATTTTACAGTTGTTATCTATAATGGAATCAATGAAAACAGTAAATTAGTTTTCAGTTATTCACAACAAGATTTCATAACAACCACGATGGCACCTACAACTACTACTACTACAAGACCAACTGTAACAACACGACTACCATCTAAACCACCAATAATACCATCACTACCACCAACTTCATCACCAACAACTACACAATCGACAACAACAACAACTACAACTACAACAACAACTACAACAACAACAACAACTACAACCAAGAGAAAAACAACGAAAAAGAAAAAACACAAACCAAAGCCAAAACCAAAACCAAAAAAGAAAAACAAAAAGCATAAACATAAAATAAAGATAATAATAAAATTACCCCATCATTAGACCATTTGGTTAATTTTAGACTAATCTAAGTTATAATATAGTCTGCGCTTTAACAATATTCTACGGCGGTCATTGACTATGTTTTAACTATATTTTAATATTTTTTGACTATATTAAAATGCTAAAAAAAATTATTTTATACAAAATTTGTTTTATTTATATTAAAATAAATTAAGTTAACAAAAAATTTTATTTAAATTACGATGAATAAAAAAATTACAATGATAAAACAGCAAAAAAAGATATATGATTTAAATATCTACTAATTAACCATGAATTGATCTTCAATTTTTCATTAGTAAGTAGATTGTATACTAGATTTCATCCGTAAAAATGCCATATTTGTTGGCTGTTATAGTTTCTTGACTGCTTATTCCATCAGTACATCTGGAAACTCTTAATAAATGAGATTGTGGTGAATGACAAGGTAAAACATATTAAATTTAACGATATGCAGGTAAAAATAAGTTAAATATACATTTATGTATACTATTTTCCTTCAAAGTGTCACTTGTAAATTTAACTAAAATATATATGTTATTTAATAATATGTTAAAACTTACAGTTATTACTTTCATCAACAATATCAACACCAGAACTTATATCATTATCTTTCTTGTTCTTTTGACCAGTGGCAGTAATCCCATCAACTAAACTCCGACCATCAGTAGTTATTTTTCTCTTAGTTTATGAGCCTTCTCTTTGATAATTTTTACATTAAACTTTACACGTTTTCCATGGTGAATACCACCATTTTCTATTCTTCCATCAATTTCTGTTCTTTCATCAACTATTGCTCTTTTTTTATCCTTACTTTTTACGTCATCAATATCCATATAAATTTCTTAATATCCTCTATTAGTTAAGAAATTACCGTCAAACGGTGATGTTGAATCACGCTTGTGCTTTGACATGTAATTTAATTACCGTTTTCTGTATTTAGACATCTGAAATGTAATGACTTTAATAAAATTAAAACTATAACTATCTTTTTTAATGGCCGATAACAATAGCTAATATCCGCCATAATTGATTGAAATGATGGTTAAACATACCTGTACAACAAAAGATACCAAGCGCCAATAAATTATTATATGCTTTTGAATGAACAACATTTATATTAAGAGAAACATATAGATAAGTTTAACAGTACCCACATTTTATTATTATATAATCCGAGGACTTTTACTTGCATAAATTAGACTATCTTTTTTTAAATACTGTTTAGTTACAATTTAGCTAGCATTTCTCTCGTATAGTTCAAAATTATTTAATATATATATATATATACCTTAGTTTAAAAGTAAATCATGTTTTCAAAATTTATAAAGTTTAGTTACCGTTAAGTTTGTAAGGCTAACGATATGTCGTAAAATATCTTACAATCTATCGGTAAGATAAATGGTTTAACCGGGTATAGGTAATTTTTGTTATCCAAAATATTTTTTCTTAAAATCTTTTATCTTAATTTTATATAAAATCTTCATTTGTTAATTCAAAAACATTAAAATGTTTAAATTATTTTAATATCTGCTAATAGATCAGACAATAATGAATAAAGCTTCGGATTACAATAAACTTTGTTGAAGTACACTTTTTATCAAATTGTATAATCATTAAAATGTTTTTATTTAATTTTATTTAAATTATGTATAATTATTTTTCATTTAGCATAGATTTTTTCTCTACAATTTTAATCAGCATGTTTAGTAATGCATTTAGCTGTTTTAAAAAATACACTATTTTTACTATTTGCTGAGTGTACTATGATAGTTACGGTGATAAAAATTTTGATTTTACATTTCAGTTATAAGATGCTAGATTTACTTTAGATTTTAAATTAAAAAAGTGCATAATGTTTTAGTTAATCACAGACGTCTTATATAACACCTTGCTTAATACTAAGACTATGTGGTTATTGATAACTTTTATTAGACAAGAATATATTTCGAATAGAATAAAGACTTATTTAGATAAAATCACAAAAACAATAAGGACATAATAGTATTACTAAAAAAAGACTACATTAGTGAATAAAGAAATAATAAATTGAATAACACAAAAATAATATAAAAACGTTTTTCCAAAACTCAACTCTCAAGATTTTTCTTCTAGAGACAATTCTTCCAAGTTGAAATGTAAAATGCAAAATATTGCAGCTTCAAATTGTTTAGCAAAAAAATCTATATTCGCTGAATAATCATTAAAAGTAGACTTAATGATTGAAATATATAAAAATATTATAATCTGATAACTTCGTTCATTGAAGTTGCTTTAATTCAACTATTAATATTGTTAAAAATTTTAGTATAAAAAGTTTTTTATTACAACATCAGGTTTTATAATTGTATTTACCATAATTGCACATTTATTTTTCTTTTAATCTTTAAAACTACTTTGTTACTACTATAAACTGTTATAGTAAGGTTAGATTTTTTCATAAAAAATATTTCTAATGAAAATCAAACAGTATATTCACTCCAAAAAATGATATTACCAGCGAAAATATTCTTATTTTTAATATCATTAGGAATCTTAACTCTTGTAAGTAAAACATAAACTTCTTTTATTTTATTTTTTAAGCCAAGCTATATAAAAATGGAGGAGAATCAGATGTTTTGACAAGGAAAAAGAAGGCAATTGTGCAAACAAAATTTAAATTTGACCTTCCTGTTATGTTTTATATGGATCCATTTGTAAATCACACCAGTATTTTACAAACAATACAGAGAATTCAAAATTATATTTGCATTAGATTTAAATAGCATTGGTGGTATATTAAAGGATTAAGTGGATTGAACTTCAAAAGTAGGTTTAAGTGTCATTCCCCTTTTGGGCCAAAAATATGTCGTTAAAATTATGAAAACTATATATTACTTGGAAAAGAGTGAGAAAATAATATAGGAATAATTAAAATAATGATTGGCACCATGATTGATTTAATATTTGAACATTGTTGTCCTGATAGAGATCGATATGTTAAAATCAATTATGAGTATATAAACCCATTGTACAAAAAAAAATTGAAAAGTATAATTATTCTGTCGCAGAAACATACGCCTTAGAATATGATTTTTATTCCTGATTACAACTTTTCCCTAAAAATTATACTACAAACGGTAGAGTTGTTCTTAAAAGGAAGGTCAATATTTCGTTAAAAGGTCTAGAATTTGGACAGGCAGTTAGATTAAGCTTCAATGATAATAAAGTTTTTTTACCGATATTGTATATGGAATTCTTCATTAAGCTTATAATATCGTAAACAATGTGAAAATGATGGATATCATGATTTGAGAGCTAGGTCGTAATTGCATATGTCCCATGGTTTTGAAGGGAAATATTGTGAAAAACCATTTAAAGATTCCACAGCTAGTGATTTCAAAGACAATTATATACGGAATGCAACTTATAGTGATGAAACAATAACTTTATCAAGGAAAGGACGATGCTCATATTTTATTATATCGAAATCAAAAGTATCAGGTGTAAAAATATATATAAAAAAGTATAATGCCATATAGTTGACCTTGTTATTAAAATAAAGAAAATGAAATACAATATTTATGGGATAAGGATACGACAGGGTTGGCTTTATGTGGCGATTAGACTGATTTATTTATTAAATCATAAAATTATTTTATGGTAATTATTTATTATATAAAAGTAAAAATAGTAGATTAGAATGCAGTTATTTACAATACTATTTGTAACAATTACGACACAACATCAAAGTTCTATAGCAACAAGATCAATTGTAGTAACTACCAAAATACAATCTACATCATCACCATTAGTCTAACATACACAAATAATACCACCGACTCACCATTATCATTACTAATGTCACCATCACTACTGACAGTACAAACGACAACAGCAATTACGAGGAAAATAACCAGAAGAAAACAATCGAAACCAAAGCCACAATGTCCAAAAAACCCAAAAAGCCAAAAAAGAAAAAGTGGAAACGTAAAATAGTAATAGAAATGGAATAATTTCTTTTATCAAATATATTTTTTAAAGATTCTTTTATCCTTATTTTTTTTATAAAATCTTAATTTATAAAACATTCCAATGATTAAATTTTTTTTATATATGTTAAAACAGCAGATAACAATAAGAAAAACTTTAGATCTCAATACGTTTGATTAAGCACTTTTGTTGTCAATCTGTATAAACATAAAAGTAATTTATTAATTTTTATATAATCGTTAGATAATAATTTGCTAGCATATAATTATTTTCTCTATTTTTAATCAAAATGTCTAGAAAAGGTTTTAGCTGTTTTTATAACTATACTTGTGTTTATTATTTTACGAGTGTACTAAGAAATTAACTGTGATTAAATTTTTGTTTTTACATTTAACATTGCATTAGATTCACCGTAACTTCAAAAAAGTGTGCATACAATTTACTTTATCACAGATGTCTTAACAGAACATCTTGACTAATAACAAAACATAAGTTTAGTAATAACTTCTAATGGATATATTATTAGGATTCGAATGTAGTAAAGACCAGAGTAGATAAAATTATAAAAACAATAACGACATTATAATATTAGTAAACCAAAAAAATTTGCTTAAAAGAATTAAAAAAATGGAATTAACACAAAAGTCATAGTAAATATATTTTTCTAAAAAATAACTTTCAAGATTTTTCTTTAAGAAATAATTTATGATGTTGAAATATAAAGTACAAAATATTATAATATTCAATTGTACAGCAAAAAAATTTATATTTGCTAGTAAAACACTGTAAGTACACTTCAACAATCTAAACATGCAAAAAAAACTCTATAATTCAATAACTACGTACAACAAAATTACTTTATTTTTACTTCAAATATTTGTTAAATATTTTACTATAAAAAGTGTTTTTTTACAACGTTGGTCACATAATTGGAGTTATAATATTTGGACATTCATTTAGATTTTTAATTAGTAAGAATTGTTTGACTACTATTAGAAATCATTGAAGATAGATTATATTTTTCTATAAAATTTATTTTTAAATGATAAATCAAACAACTTATTTACTCTAAATAATGATATTACTAACAAATATATTCTTTTTTATATTATTAATAGGAGTTGTAATTCATGTAAGCAATTAACAAGCCTCTCAATTTATGTTTTTTAGAGCGAACCATATGTGAATGAAAAAGAACAAGATGCTTTGATAAGACAAAAAAGAGCAGTTATACAAAAAAAATTTAAATTTGATATTCCAGTAAAATATTATATTGGTCCGTTTTTAAATTACACAAGTGTACAAATGGCAATAAAAAAAATTGAAGATAAAACATGTATTCAATTTAAACAACATTTCTGGTATATTAAAGGAACAGGTGGATTTAACTTCAAAAGAGGTTATATATGCCATTCTCCCTTTGGGCCAAAAGTGGGTGATGAAGACTATGAGAACTATGTGTTACTTTCAAATAAGTGTGAACATGATGTGGGGGTAATTGAAATACTTATTGGGACCATGCTCGGTTTAGTATTTGAACATAATCGTCCTGATAGAGATCGATATGTTACTATTAATTCTCAAAATATAAATCCTTTACACTATCGCGATTTTGATAAATATAATGATTCTGATGTTGAAACATATGGCTTGATGTATGATTTTTACTCTGGACTACACATTTTCTCTAAAAACTTTAGTAAAAATGGTAAAGCTGTCCTTGAAAGAAAAAGTGAATTTGAAATACATAGCTTAGGATTTGGGCAATCATACGGATTGAGTTTTAATGACTATAAGACTCTTTTCAAACGTTATTGTGAATTTCGCTCAACTGGAAAAAGATATAGATCTAATGGTATATATTACCATCATGATTTTCCTTACAGACAATGTTTAAATTATGGATATTTGAAATCAAAGGAATATGGTCGATGCATATGTCCTAGTGGTTTTCAAGGGGAATATTGTGATGAACCTATTACAGACTTTAGAGCTTGTGATAGGGAAGGTCATAATGTTTTGATTGCTACTAACGAAAATAAAACAGTTGAATTAGCAAGAAAAGGACATTGTTCATATCATATTAAAGCCCCTAAATATCACACTTATGTAAAAATACGTATTAATGTAAGTAAAACACCGAATGCTACTACTTGTTATCCTGATAAAGGACATGAAATTAAATATCAGTGGGATAAAGGTACAACAGGAATAACTCTATGCGGCGAACATCATAATTTAGATCTTATAACAGATGATCGTCTTGCTGTAATTATTTATAACGGAGTTGATAATAATTGCAAATTAAAATTCACTTATTCATTGTATGACTCTAGAACAACACTTGCTCCACCATACAGTACTTCTACTCCTACAACTACAACTACATCGATCAAAACAACAACAAAAAAAAGAAGAACAACAAAAAGAACGAAAAAACCAAAACCACAAAAAACAACCTCAAAAAAACCAACAAAACCAACAACAAAACCAACAAAAAAACCAACAAAACCAACAAAAAAACCAAAAAAACCAACAAAAAAACCAAAAAAAACAAAAGACAACCTCAAAAAAACCATCAAAAAAACCCAAGTCAAAAAAATCATTATAAAAAAACAGAAGAAACAAAAAAAAACCTCAAAAAAACCAACAGAAAAAACAAAAAAAACCATCAAAAAAATCAACAAAAAAACCAAAAAAAAAAGGTCTCTAAAAAAATAGTGATAAAGAAAATCGAAAAAGAATAGAATATTTTCTATTATCATATATTTTATTTAAAAATCTGCTGCAATTTTATATTAATTGTTGGTTTTATAATTTAAAAATGTGGTACAATTTTTTTTAAAGATAATCCAATAAAGAAAATTACTAGACATTTCACAATAAATAATTTTATTAATTTTAAAAATAATTTCTAAAACAAGAGTTTACATTATTTTTTAACTGTTATTATTTCAGTTTTTTATTCAAATGATAAATATAGCAAATATATCAGAAAGAATCGTGAGAAAAATATTACAGAATTCTTTCGTACTTTTTGAGATAAATTTGGCAAAATATTTGTGAAATGATGTACTTTTTTGTATTTTTTTTAGAACACAATTTTTTTTAAAAGTATACCACATGTTACAAAGTAAATAACATTATCTACTTTGCATAGTGATAATTTTTAAATTATAATTTTAGTCAATAATCACTTTGATAAATAAAAGATTATATACGTGTTAAAAAAATTATTTATGAATCATTGTTAATCTAATATTTTAAATTTTTACTACAACTGTTGAAAAAATAATCATCTAATGATTAGCAAGCATTTTGTTTATATTATATTAGTTTATTGTACCTTAAATGTCAACATTATTTGAAATCTAAAAAATTATAGAAGTATCAAAATTCTTAGTAAAATAGTCACATTCATTTATTAAATTACTTCAATGCCATTTCAAATATTCATAAAAGAAGAATATAAATGTGTTGAAAATTATAATAAATTTATTAATTGATTCATCATATTTACATGTTTTTATAGTTTTCTAGCTGATAAATTTTGATTAATATTTTAAATCACCAAAGTTAAGTTAAAATTTGTTTTTTAAAACAATATTCTAATGGAAATTAAACAATCCATTAAATGCAAATAATGATAAAACTATTAAAAATGATAATTTTTTTAATATCACTGAAAACATAATTCATATAAGGAATCATAAAATATTTTAATTTTCTTTTTTAGAGTAAGCTATATGAGGCGAATAATGTATTAGATATTTTGGCAAGGCAAAAAAAGCAGTTGTTCTAAAAAGATTTAAATTTAAAATTCCTATACATTATTCTATAGGCCCGTTCTTAAATATACTGTTGTAGTTATGGCAGTATAGAATATTGAAAACAAAACGTGCATTAGATTTTGGCGAAGACCTTAGTATGTTGAAGAAACCATTAGATTTACCTTCTTTAAAAGTCATAATTGTCATTTTCCATTAGAAGCAAAATTAGATGCAAAAAATATACTAACCATATATACATTTCATCAAAATGTGAAAATAATGTTGGTATAATCTAAATATTGATTGCAAAAATGCTTGACTTAGTGTATGGACACGATCGTCCTGATATAGATCAATACATTAAAGATTAATGAAAGAAATATAATCCCTATATTTGTAGAAAGCTTAATAAAATATAACGCCTCTGATGTAAAATATATGGTTACTACTATGATTTCTTTTCTGGCTTACATATTTTTGCTACACACTTTACATGAAATAATTAACCTGTCCTTAAAACACAATAAAAATATCCATTACATGGTGAAAATTTCGAACAATTATACGACTTGAATTTTAATGAATATTAAGTTCTTAAAAAACGCTATTGCGATAATTACGATGACTATTGGGCGAATGGAATATGTTAAGATGCTGGGTAATTTGACACAAGACCGAGATATAATTAGTGTGCATGTTCTAATGACATAGTAGGCAAATTATGTGATAAACCAATTATAGACACTAGAGTTTGTAATATTCAAGGTGATAATAAAATGAATGTTACATAAAAAGACAAACTGCTATGTTATATAGAAAAAGCATTACTCACATTTTATTAGATCTAGTAACAATTTAGTGACAAATATTACTATAGGTCAAAGTTTAACACCAAAAGTTATCCATGTTACTTAAATAAAGGACATGAAATCAAATATCAACGAGATATTGACACTTATAGGATTGACATTATGTGGCATGTATAATAACATACAAATACAATCAGAGAGAAATTTTGTTGTAATAGTTCATGATGGAATCGATGACAATTGTAAATTAATTCGTAGCAATTTAGAAGTTAAGAATGAATCAAATACTCTACTGCAATATCAAATTACTTTAATAACAGAACATACGACAACAACTACAGTAAAAATAACAACGACAACAGCATTAAATATAATTTCACCGATGACAACGAAACTACCAATAAAAAATGTAACTTTTACAGCAACAACAAAGAAAAAACCAAAGAAGAACCAAGAACCAAATAAGAACAAGAGAGATAATAAATATTAAAGTTAAAAATCAAGAAAATTTATATTGTTATATAGGATATATCTCATCAGAGAGTGTGCAAAATTTTTATATTGACTATCAACTTATTGATTTAAAAAAAATACTTTTTTTTTATAGTAAGACAAGAAATAATAGGATTTTTAAAAGTATTAAATCATACTAAACATAGCTTTTTATTACAACATAAAAAGTAGTTACTTTGTTAATGATAAAGAATTTTTATAGCTCACACAAATTAGAAATTTTTCAATTTAAGATGTACATGACTATTTATGTAAAAATGTATTAAATTTACAAAAAAGGAAATTTTACAGAAATAAATTGAATTGTTATTCATTTTAGGTAGAATTGTATGACAATTAGCATTAAATTACAACCTTAAATTGCGGAATTTTTAATTTGTGTGCTCGTTTATATTTCTCATACTTCTCCCTATTTTTCAAGCTTAAAGAATTTATTAGCATATTTTTTGGATAAAATGACATCATAAAGAAATTAAAAATATTATTATATCACAACTAAGAGAAATATGGAACATCAAAATAAATGTAATGCTGCATTAACCAAGCCTCCATTAGTTTGATTAATGCAACATAAATGAATAATATTTAAAGAATAAAATTTTAATATACATTAATATTTTCTTCTTTAAAAACAGAAATTCTGACTGATTTCTTTATCTTTAATAAAATTATTTTACTATCGTTTTTTAACATGAAATGAATAATAAAAATCTGAAATACGGTAAAAAATCCTAATTTTAATTCTTGTACTTTTTAGTGGTATAAAATTATTTTTTTAATGACTAAATTAATGTACATTAATTTATAGAACTAATTGAAAATTATAAAAAAAGGTAAACTTTCATTTAATTTAAATAAAAGCAATAACTATTTTGTAGTGAATATTTAAATACAAAGGAAAGTAAAACTTTAAAAATACCAAAATATAAATGTCCATACTAGAATCAATTTTCAAAATATTTGTTGGATGTTTTCTTTTGAAAATAATACATCAAATTAATTTGTGAAGATCATTGCATACTTTTACAACATAATTTGAAAAAAATACCAATGCCTTTTTATTATTTAAAATTATTTATTTTTCAGTTAGACTTCTTATTTTTTACGACAACAAAAGTTACATACTATTTGGAGATTCTTAATATAACTCCAATATTTAACACATGCGTTTTTCTGAATTAGAAATCAAATATTGAAAATTATTGTTCTGCTGTGTTTTGTCAATTATTCGAATATTTGTTACGATTTAAACGAATATGTGACAAACATTATTAGAATTATATCATCATTATTACTTATATATTTAAAATAGAAAATTAAAGTCATAAATTTGGAGAATCTTTATATACCACTAATTACAGAAGATGAAACTTACAATATTTATTGAATTCAATATCCATAGGTTAATAGCATACTTTATATATAATTGATAAAAATTGTCCTTGTATGTCTTGAAACTTGTATATAAAATGTTTTTACTCACTACTCACTTTAGAACATATCTAGTAAAATTAAAGTAATTGGATTATTTAAATAAAATATTAATAAAACTCAGAACCATATAAAATAGAAAATTATTACAAAGACTGTTTAACTGATAAAAAAAATGTTTTGCCAATTTTACTTTTTCTAATATCCTTATCTATAACTGTAAGTTTAATAAAACAAATAATTTAATACTTTTTTAAGTTTGAAAGCGAGGACAATATTTACATAAGAAGAGATAAAGAACAATTGAAGTGAAACATAATTTGGCGGCCCGTCAATTTTCACCACTGCTATTTTACATTTTTCGACATTGGTAAAATATATATTAACAATGAGTATTTTGTTTTATAATGTGTCTTAACTATATAAATATTATAGTTTACGGCACATATTATAATCTTTTTAACATATATAACCTTTTATTATATATGAATTATGTAATAACGTGAAATTTTAAAAATGATGTAAATTTTCGTAGATGACAATTTTTTATGGTACAAATATAAATAAATATATTATGAATATATTACTAAAAGTAAATACTAAGCAGTTGATCATTGATGAAAGATAATTTTGAGTAAAAATAAAGATAATAAACAACAAAGAACAGTAATACTAATAAAATTCTTTATCTTTTTTATTTCTATAGTATAGCTATTATTAAAATTACAAAAATTCAATTGTCTATTTTATAGATTTAAAAATATTTTATCTGTTAAAATGATTGTAACTCTTATCAACTTTTTTAGTTTTACAAGTAAATAATCATGCCCTAAATAATTATTTTACATTAAACTGGTAAAAATAGTTTTTTAATTATTAGCTTTGAACATACTTTTAATTTGGAAAATTTTGAACTATAAAATCTCTTTTAAAATACACAATTGTTTTCTAGAATTTAAAAATTTAACATTTAAGCTTAAATAAAGTGAATTTCTTAGTTACTATCATTCATTGATAAACAATATGAAATAAGAACAAATGCTTGTTATTAGTACTTATACGTATTGATGTAATTTTTATTGTTATCATTATTATAAATTTAAAATAAAGTATATAAATTATTTCTAGTTATAGCAATTAATGTAACTTTATAAAAAATTTTATTAATTATACTTGGATTACTAATATCTACCTAATAATATCAGTAGTAGTATATAAAACGATTTATTAATTACATTAATCTCTAATACTTCTATTTTGCTTTTTTATACACTGTTCAATGTCTATTTCGCTTTTTTTGTATACTGTTAGATGTCTATTTTGCTTCTTAATATACTTTTACTTTTCTATTTTGCTTTTTCGTACACTATTTCACACAAAAAATAAAGAGGACACAGGTTTACATAAAATGTAACAAATTCTTTTCACCTAATAAAATTTTAATTTTCTTGATTTTTTGCTAATTTAATCGCAACTATTTGTATATAAAAGTAAAATCAACAATTAAATAGTTAATAAAATAAGCATCTATTTTTCTAATATATTATTTTTATTTTATAACTTTATTTGTTTTCTACTATACACTTTATAATACAGGATTTGAATTTATTCCTATATAAGATGATAAACACTTTTATAAAAACATTTTAAACATATTACAGTATGTTTCTTAAAAAATTTTCCAATATTTTGAATTATTGTAACTTGTTTTTTATGAAGTTTTTAGATTTGATACTCCATAGTGTCTCCATAATGTCTTTAAAGATCATTTTTAAAAATCAAACTTATAAAAGTATAAAATAATGTAAATTTTAATTTAATAGAAATAACTTCTATATATTTTAATTTAAAGTACGAACAAATGTTAAAATAGTTCTTTAATTAATAATACTTTATATGAGTAAATAATTATTGCTTTTAATTACTAATGTTAAAAAATTTTTAAACTTATTGTTATTAGTAGATTGTTTTAGTACAGTATTTTTATAAAAACAACAATAACTTTACACGAAATCAACTTTTAATAATGTATTTTATAAAATAAAAAGCAAATTAATTTCTACGATAAGCATAATGTCGTTAAAGTATAAGAATAAAATAAAAGTTACATTAATTTCAAATGTAAATTATATATTTTTGTAAATAACGACAAAATGTTTGCGACAACCTATTATTTTGCGTCTTTTAAATCATTTTTGTTGTTGCTTGATATTTCTAAAATTGTAATAAAATTGAATTTTTTAAAATAATGGAACATTTTATTTCATTTTAGATAGATTCATTAGAATGTGTTCTTTTTATTTTTTGTGTGTTACCAATTAACGAAAGTTGTATTTTTTGAAAAGTGTACATAATTATTTAAATCATATGACAAAATTTCAAAGAATACTGTTAAAATTAAAAGGATTATTTACAAATGAGGTAACATTTTATACGTATTTAATTGTAGTTTTCTGCAACCCCCATCTGTGAGTACAAAAAATAATTAAAATATATTGGTATAAAATATTAAAAAATATTCATATGCACAAAATGACAAAAGGAACAAATTTTGATAAAGTAAATTATAATTTCTACTTGTTAAAAAAGCAAAATTTTATTCAAATTTTCAATGATCAAGCGACAAAAAAAATTTTGTAAACGTCGCAAAATATTAGGTTATCGCATAAAGTTACCGTTTTTTCTACAAAAATATACATGTTTAACATCTTGAAATAATGCAACTTTTATTTCTTCTTGATAATTTTTCATGATTTTAAGTCCTTCTTAGAACCTAACTTGTTTTCACAGTAAATTATAAAGTAGAATATCAAAGGTCAATTTTTTGTAAAAGTGGTAATAACCT
This sequence comes from Strongyloides venezuelensis, assembly GCA_963280985.1. NCBI lineage: Eukaryota > Metazoa > Nematoda > Chromadorea > Rhabditida > Strongyloididae > Strongyloides > Strongyloides venezuelensis. Next base: position 22,094,930 of record CAUJLX010000002.1, on the reverse strand, counting down.
TGACAAATTTCATTTTTCTAAACGATCTAGAAGAAACAATAAGTTTAGAAATTTAAAAGATTTTTAACAATAGTAAAAAAATAATTGTTTTTAATTAGACAAAATTGTATTAGTTAAAAATCTATTCTTACATAAAATAAAATATCAAGAGATTAATTTTTTACTATTTCCAAAAATTGTACAAAGCTTTATAACTTTTTACAAGCATGATTTGTAAAAATAATCTCATAAAACATCATAAAAAATAGTTATCTATTAAAAAAATTTAATTTCATAGGTAAATGTAATCTATAAAAATTTAACTTATTGAAAAATATTAAAATAGATACTTCTCACATATTTTGGTAAATCACTTTTTAAAAGTATTTATAATTTTACTTAAAATTAATTTCTTGTTTTGTATTTTTAGATGCATTGAAAAGGACATTTTAAATTTTAGAAAAAACAATATCATAAAAAAATAGCAGTTTTTTTTTAAAAATTATTGTGATAATTTTTATGAGTTAAAAGTTGGTAATAAAATAAGTCACAATTCATCAAAATTCAAATTTTATTGCGTGGGACAATGTTATTACATTTTACATGATCTGTGTCTTTTTTTCCTTTTGTGTACATCCGTAATTTTTTATACAAAATGCTGATATAGTTAATATTTAATTTTGTACATTAGGGAAATGTAATTTTAAAAAAATTGTTTTTTTTACAAAGTACAAATAAAACAAAATATTTTATAAAAACTCAAATTATTGAACATATTGCATCACAATTTAATATAATGTTTTTACCTATTTTATTATCTTTATTGGGTTTATCTCTAATTGTAAGTTTATAATTTCAACTTCTTTAAAGAGTATTTTTTTATGTTATATGTGATAACGAAGATTATCTAAGAAGAGATAAAAGAATAATAAAGGTACAAAATAATTTCAACTATACAAATCCTGTAATTTACCATATTCATAAAGATATAAAAGATCAAACAATTATTAAGAAAGCATTAACTCATCTTGAACATTACACATGCATAAAATTTAAAAGTTATTCAGAACAAACTAGAGAAAATGGTATAACATTTCTACTAGGTTCTGAACTTGATGTTAAAAAAGGCCCATATGGAAAAAAACTTGCACACGTTTACTTAACACAAGAATGCTATAAACACTTGGGTTGTGTAAAGCACATGCTTGGCCGCGCATTTGGATTGCATTACGAAACAGCTCGTTATGATAGATATCACTATATAAAAATCTTATGGAAAAATATCGAAAAAAAATCAAAAAAAATATTCTCTATGGTTAAAGGTTTCAAAAGCCGTTATTTTAACACAGCCTTCGACTATGGTTCAATTATGATGCCAAATATAACAGAAGGAGCTAAACCAGGAAAGAAATCATACAGAACTAAAGGATCAAAATTATATGAAAATATGGTTGGTCAAAGAGGAGAATTTTCATTCAACGATCTTAAAAAAATTAATGATGTATTTTGTGGAGGTCGATGTGTTAAAAAAATAAGAAAATGTAAAAATGGAGGCTACCCTAGTCCCAAATGTGGTGCATGCGAATGTCCAACTGGATATAGTGGAAAATATTGTGAAAAACTTGCAGCCTCACAAGGTGATTGTGGAAAAAGATTTTTATTTGCAAAAAAACGTGAGCAAACATTAACAATTAAAGGAACACCAAAATGTGTCATCGGATTCTATTCTAGACCAAGAACAAATCTCGCTTTAGTTGTTAAAAAAGTAAAAACTACAAAATTAACACCTTGTATTGATAACAAAGGAATTGAAATTAAATATAGGCATGATAAAGGTGCTACAGGACTTGTATTTTGTGGAACTTACAGTAATGTCGTAATTAAACCAACATTTAGTAGAGCAGTTATGATATATTATAGTCACAACAAAGATGACATGATATCATTAACATACAGAGAAGTTAGAAGAACAAGAAGAAGGTAATTGTAATATTTAAATGTTTTGTTATAAACTTTCGTATTAAAAAATATATTATGACAATTCGATTTTTCTATACAAATATGTTATTGTATCTAAAGCTAAAATAAACAAAAAGCTTTTATAAAAAATATGTATGTTTTAACCAAAAAGTTTATATTTATACTTAAAGTAATCAAAATCCATAAGTTAAATTAAAATTGTTTTTGAAACGATTCTAGAAGAAAAAAAAATCAGTATATATATATCTCTTCATAATTTCCATACTTAATGACATTAAGACATTAAAAAATTTAATATTTATATATTGTTAAATTGCAGGAATACTGTAATTAATATAGTTAGATTATATAGACAAATAATCTAAAGAAGCTTCCAGAATAGAATGAATAGAAGAAAAAGAACTTTAAACCGTTATTCCAAAAATAAATTTTGATTATTATAAAAGGCCATATTCTAACATAATTGGTCATTTCTGTTTGACTATTATTTTATTATTTCATGTTAGAGTCTAGAGTTTGTAATATAATATTCTAATTGTAATTTTTATTATTTTAGAAACCCACAGACCAATTTAAATAAAATTTTTAACTATATATTTGATTATTTAAGTTTTTTTTTAACATTAATATTTCTTATTTCAAAATGTTTAACACATATTATCAGTTAATATAAATCTTCAACATGAAAAGTGCTTCAATAATAAAATTATTTGTTCAATTTAAATTAAACAATAAATATAGAATATAAGATAATGCCTTTAGAATAATGATTTTATGATGATTTTAATGTAATATGTAAACATTATTTTTACCCATATTCTATTTTTTACGTCATATAAACTATATTAATAATTCTAAGAGATTATGAGACTATGTTTTAATATTAGCATTAATTAAAATTTGGAACTTTAAAAACATCTACTAAAAAATGAATTGTTTTTTGTGCTTAACTTGCGTTATTTATGTTTTAGTGCTATTTCTAACTATTGATTTGACAATTTATTTTTACATTTTAATTTCGATTACTTCTTATTATATCATTATTTTTAAAATTGCATGAAGCCTAGGCTTTATTTAAATATCGCTTTTAGACAAAATTAACTGATCATGATAAATATCTTTTCTAAAAACAGATGTCATGTTATTTTTAAAAGCTTTTAAAGTTCCGCTTAGGGAACTCACAGATCTAAATATTATACTACAAGATTACGTGGGTAAACTTATAATAAGGAATATGCGTAAAGATATCAAATTAGACTATGTATATTGTGAAAACACTTATGATTTCTAGAATGCCATTAATAAAAAATAAAACAAACCATTATTATATCAGTTGTTAGTACTGAAAAAACTTATTCTGTCAACTTTTACGAAGGTACAGATTATGCTACTAAAAAAATCTCATTGAAAATCCAAAAGAATTATTTATGTACCTTGAAAGGAATCATTCATCAAGATCATTAAATTTTGAGTCTAGAAAATGTCATAACTGCGGAGAAATTAGATATTTAGCAAATCAATTACTTTTCGAAATATCAAGATCATTGTGTCGATGAATATAATTAAGACAAATAAAAATGTTGAAAGTTACTTTGGTGTGTTAACAATAGTCGACAATTAATGGCTTTATAGTGCTATTTTTATTTAAAGTAAACCCAGCTTATCTGTATTAGATTCGGAGTCAAGTTGTTCAAACATTTTCTAATTTACAGTACTAAAAAAATATCTAAAACACTTCTCTCAAGTGCTTTAAAAAGTTAATGATTACAAAATACAAATAAAAATGAAACATTCTTTCTTCTTAAATAAGAATTGTATGGTGTATTATTTGTTTCTCAATTTCGCACGAGCAACCTATATTTTGGTAAGTTACTTGAAAGATTAAATTTATATAAAAATGATGATAATACATTTTCAACTTTTCCAATTATCAATCTACTTGTGTCGGTAATTTACTACCTATTGACCTTCGACAAAATGTTTGTATAAATATATCAAAATGCAATAAGACCGATTTGTTTCAAAAATGATTTGGTCATACAAATCTAAAGTCGATGGAAAAAATCTTCTGTAGAACAGTTAAAAAAATTTCATCTTCTGGTATTATTCTTTAGCAATTAACAAATTTATAAGAAAAATAAAACTAACACTGAAGAATGTAGTTTACAATTAATGAAAAATTTTTTATAATTTTAAGCAAGCTGCTTGTCGATAGTTTTCTAGCATTTACTGAAAAAATTAATATATTAAGTTACATAATATGAAATATCTTGTTTTTTAATGCACATTTTCTTAAACGATTACTTATGTTTTAGTTCGATATAGCAAACCGTTAGATTATCTAAAATTTTCAATACACGATGATATATATATTATAAACATAAAATCTATTTAACAATAATTTATTTTGAAATTAAACTAAACTATCAAAACACGATATTAGTTTCATTAAGCTTTATAAGTTTAAACGCGGTACTAATGCTGCAAAACAACTCAACAAACTAATGAATTTTTAAACAAAATCTCATCAATGTTTCTACTGTGCAAAGATAATTTAGAAAATTCAAAAAAAGCAATAAAAATCTCGAAATCAAAGACCGTGTGAGATTTGAGTCTGTTTCTGATAACGATAAATTACGAATAGTTGTTAAAGCTAATACCACACACAACGGTTAGAAAACTTGAAAAAAATTTTGATGTATTTAGAAAAACTATTTTATGTCATTTAAAAGAGGTTAGAAAAACGAAAATATTTAACAAATAGGTACTTCACAAATTGAGTGACTATTAAAAAATGTGTCGTTAAGAAGTTTCTTTTTTCCACATTTTGAGAAACAAAAATGACTTTTCCTCAACGTCTATTATCTGTGATAAAAAGTAAATTTTCTAAAGACAATCGTAAACAAATTAGACAGTAGTTGAACAAAGATGAATATTCTAAACACTTATCGAAATATATATTATTCTCGAAGAAAGTTATAGTAACTATTTGGTGTCTGTCGCAGAAGTCATACATTATAAATTCATAATACCGAGTGAAAGAGTAATTCCAGAATTCTATTGCCAACAACATGAAAAATGACACCAAAAATTGTGTCAAAAAATGCTTATTGTAGTCAATAAAAAAGAACAAAATCTTCTTTGCGATAACACAAAACGACATGTCACAGAAATGACCCTCTAGAAATTGTGCGAATAAGAGTACGAACTTCTGTTTTATTTAGCATATTTATCTAACATTACTCTTTTGGATTTCTACTTTTTTAAACACCTCGATAACTTTTTAACGGAGTAAATCTTTAAGAGTTACAATAACATAAAAATCACTTTTAAAGCTTTTATTGAATTTAGAAATCCGGGTTTCTATGCAATTGTAATAAACAAAATTGTATCTCGTCTGTAACAATGTTTAAATTTTGATATATCTTCTTTCAAAATAAAATATTTATTTTTAACATAGTTATGTACAATTAAAAACCAGTATTAAGCCCGCCTTCGTCAGATCAGAGCTGGTTCGCAGAACATAGTTTTAAGAAAAGTATTTCTATGTTAAGTCATTAATCAAAATATCTTTATCAAAAATTGTTTCACAGATTTTCATTATAATGAAGTGGTAAATAGCTGGAACTACATTGCTTTAATTTATTAATATATTGAATATTTTAGAGTTTAAAAAGTAATTTTATAACGTTTAATTTGTTGAAACAGTTCGTAGTTTAGATGAATCATTTGGAGACCCCAAAAAAAGTTCTTTAAATGGTGTTAAATATTTATATAGCTTAAACTTTTATTTAAGACAAATGTACAGAATATTTAAAAAAAGGAATGTCTGTTTAGACGTATCATCAAAGTGCTATATATATATATATATAATATTAATATGTTGTCTGGGTTGTATATTGCCATTGGTTATTTTGTCCTTCCTAGTTGTCTTCTCTTTTCGTTCTGTTCTTACTGCAGCTTCTCTGGGGTTTACAAGTTCAGTTAAATGAAAAAATTATTTTATAAGAGGAATTTTTTTTATATAAAAAAGGCGAATAAAAATAAATATTTGAATTTTTCTAAGTAGTTATTTAAGTAACTTTTTATTAAAATTTTAAAATTTCTACAAATAATTCAATATCACTTTTTTTATTAACATCATATTTACTTTAATTTTACAAATTTATAAACTAAAAAAAAATTAAATATTTCAAAAAAACTATTTTTGTTTCTAATCTGTAAACTTTGTTGTTGATTTTATATTTTATGCCAGAATTTGATATAGATAAAAAATTTAGTACTATTTGTTTTAAACACATTTGGTGAAAATTATAACATAAGAAAATTTTAATTTTTACTAAAAAATGTCCATCACCTTTTAGTTTATAACTTAGTCCATCTTTTATTAATCTTTTAAATACTAAGTTCTTCTCTCGTTTTTTATTCGTATCTTTTAAATGAATAATAAAACATAAATTTTTTTTTATTTTTACAAAAGTTATTTGAAAAACTAAACTTTACAAAAAAAGTGTATAAAAAGTAATATTTTTTAAACATACTTGAAATTGTAAACTAAAAGTTTTGTGACTTATTCTCCCTCCCCTAAAGTCGGAACAAAATACATCTGATGACTATTTAATCAAAAAAATTTTTGAGTTTGAAAAAAAATATGTCTGGAACAAAATTGATTTTTACAAAATAAATAGAAAAACCCAAAATAATGGCACTAAACTTGACATAAATCGTTTTTAAGATTAGCTGTAAACTTAGCAATAATTTTATTTTTTATGTTAGATCTAGATCTATTTTAAAAATTACGTTTATTTTATTTAAGGTTGCATTAAGTAAGAGCTATCTAACATTCTAATTTTTACCAAAAAAATAGTCTTATTTATTGACCAATTACTTAGCTAATTATCTATCAATCGTATTATTGTCTTGTTTCCGCACTACTCTGAAATTGCATCTTTTAAATGAGTCATAAAAAATATTTTATTAACTTTAAAAAGAGTTATTTTTGAAACAAAACTATACAAAAACCTGTTTTAAAAAGCGATGCTTTTTAAAAATAATTTGGCCAGTTATAAACGAAAATTTTGGTATCCATTTTCCGCACTACGTTAGAACAAAAAACATTTAATCACTAATAAATCGTAAAAAATTGATTAGTTTGAGGACAGTTGTTTTGAAGACAAAATTGATTTTTGTGGAAAAAATTGAAAAAATAGAAAATGTTAACATTCAAATTGACATAACATTTTCTGTCGTTAATTTATAAACTTTGTTGAACTTTTTTTTATGTTAGACGTAGATCTTTATAATACATATTGATTGATTTATTTGCATCGATATACGACTAAGTTAAAACTATTAAAGTTTTAAATTTTTTTTCAAATTTGTCATTACTCTTTGGACCAATAACTCGGCTAATTTTGATAAAATTCTGTATTATCGTGTTTCTTTTCTATTCTAAAATATGATATTTTAAATGGCATATATAACGTTGTATCTTTTTTGATTTGAAACAACGTTATTTTCCTGTACAAAACTATGCTAAAAATCGAAAAAAAAACAATTTTTTTAAGATAATTTGGCCAATTATAGTCCAAAACTTTTTAAATTTATTTTCTCTTTTTTTACTTTTAAAAAACACATCTTTTGACTATTTACCTATAATAATCGATTGAACTTCAAGAAAGTTATAAGAGAAACAAATTGTTTTTTCCATTTCTTTTTGTTCTAGATTAGTGAAGAAACAGCCATTTCATATTATACAACTTTATATATTCTTCTTAATATATTTTTCATATAAAAATAGACCATAAAGATACTACTATATAACTACATTTATATGAAGGTGAATTTTTCAGCTTCACCACAACAAAATAGTATTATAGAAATAAAAGAATATTAAGTGAGTGTAAAAATAAATTTAGTAAATATTAGTTACTTTTATTTTTAAATAAGTAATCGTTACAAAACAAATGGAAAAGAAACTAAGAATCATCAGAAAAGACATGATTTATATATAATAAAAATAAACAATCACGACGCGTCACTTATTTGACACAATACTCTAACAGTAACTCTATTATTAAAATCTGGGAAACTTAGAAAATTCAAAATTTGTGAATTATCAAACAACTCAAAGAGAAAGTATAGTGATATTATACATGAATTTAAAAATACATTGTTAAATTAAAAAAATTTCTTCTATTATTATTGTTGCATTAAAACAATTTTTGTGATAGAAATAATTTTAGATTTAGCTGATTAAAAATTATAAAGCTATCTTCAACATAATCATTTTGGCTATTTGCTTGGCCATTCATTATATTCTGTACAGAATCTACATGTTGGCTATTAATTATGCAATCAATTTTACTACATTATACCAAGCATTGTTCTTAAAGAGTTTTCCCAAATTACTAACAATTGTAGTTGGAAATTTAATTTATTATTCAGATAATTACATTGAATAAAGAAAGGAATGTTTTTTCTATTAATAAAATAAATAAATTTTAGAAAACAATTAACAGCCTTTTAACAAAAAATTTATTAAAGATTATTCTCTTCAAAAGCTACAAAAAGAAGAAATTTTAAAATGATAATTTTTTACTGACTTAAAAACTTTATATGTACTTTATGTTTTTCTACTTTTTCTTCTTTGTATTTTTTACGTTATATTAAATGCTTTATTAGTTCTTACAATATCTACAATGAGATATTATATATAATACCCATAATGTTATTGATATACTGTTGTTAAAGATCAATATAATTTTGTTATGTAAATACAACAATAAATAATGTTAATATTTAATTATCTTTCGTATTATAATAACCTAATATTTATTATTTTAAAAAATTATGTTAAAGCAACTGCTTTGACATTTAAGTTATAACAAACCATAAATTTAAAAAGCTGATTTCGAAATGTTAATTTTTAATTATGAAGATGCATAAATTTAATTTAAAAATGATTAAGATTTTAAAGAGTTGTTATAATATTTACTATATTAGATAAAAATAATTAAAATTGATAAAGTTTACTATACAATGCTATCTTAAAAAAGATGACATAATTAAAGATCATACAGCGTTGGTAAATTGGTGTTTCAAACTAAACTATACTTTTTACGGGTACAAAAAAATATTTAAATTTAAAAAATTTATACAAACTTAGCACTAAATCTGAGCATTTATATATAAAACAAGATATTTCAATTTATTTAATAATACACTATAGATTATATCATCAAAAATTGCAATAGGTTTTTTAAATCAAAAACTAATAAAACAAAATGCTATATAAAAAGGCAAAATTTTTGAAAGAATGTAACAAAATTTAGTAAAATGTTTTTATCTATTTTACTTCTTTTATTGGGTTTATATATTCCTGTAAGTAAAAAATCTTTATTTCATCAATAATATTTTTTTAGATTGAAAGCAATGATGAAGACTATTTAAAAAGAGATAAAAGAATAATAAAGGTACAAAATAATTTCAACTATACAAATCCTGTAATTTACCATATTCATAAAGATATAAAAGATCAAACAATTATTAAGAAAGCATTAACTCATCTTGAACATTACACATGCATAAAATTTAAAAGTTATTCAGAACAAACTAGAGAAAATGGTATAACATTTCTACTAGGTTCTGAACTTGATGTTAAAAAAGGCCCATATGGAAAAAAACTTGCACACGTTTACTTAACTCAAGAATGCTATAAACACTTGGGTTGTGTAAAGCACATGCTTGGCCGTGCATTTGGATTGCATTACGAAACAGCTCGTTATGATAGATATCACTATATAAAAATTTTATGGAAAAATATTGAAAAAAAATCAAAAAAAATATTCTCTATGGTTAAAGGTTTTAAAAGCCGTTATTTTAACACAGCCTTCGACTATGGTTCAATTATGATGCCAAATATAACAGAAGGAGCTAAACCAGGAAAGAAATCATACAGAACTAAAGGATCAAAATTATATGAAAATATGGTTGGTCAAAGAGGAGAATTTTCATTCAACGATCTTAAAAAAATTAATGATGTATTTTGTGGAGGTCGATGTATTAAAAAAATAAGAAAATGTAAAAATGGAGGCTACCCTAGTCCCAATTGTGGTTCATGTGAATGCCCAACTGGATATAGTGGAAAGTATTGTGAAAAACTTGCAGCCTCACAAGGTGATTGTGGAAAAAGATTTTTATTTGCAAAAAAACGTGAGCAAACATTAACAATTAAAGGAACACCAAAATGTGTCATCGGATTCTATTCTAGACCAAGAACAAATCTCGCTTTAGTTGTTAAAAAAGTAAAAACTACAAAATTAACACCTTGTATTGATAACAAAGGAATTGAAATTAAATATAGGCATGATAAAGGTGCTACAGGACTTGTATTTTGTGGAACTTACAGTAATGTCGTAATTAAGCCAACATTTAGTAGAGCAGTTATGATATATTATAGTCACAACAAAGATGACATGATATCATTAACATACAGAGAAGTTAGAAGAACAAGAAGAAGGTAGTTGTATCAATTGAAAATATTATTACAAAGTCTTTGAATTTATAATATAATTTGAAAAGCTTGAATTCACTATTTAATTATATTATCATATCAAAGACTACTCTAAATAAAAGCTTTTATCAAGCATGTTAAAGTTTTAAATATAAGGTTAATAGAAATGCATTAAATATTTAAAATCAAGTATTTATCCTAAGGTTTACTTTTTAAACGATTGTATGCTGAAATAAAATCGGTAAGTATAAATATTGTCATAATTTATTTATATTTTGTAGGAATTAAGAGGTAACAAATTTAATATTTATGTTTTCTTGGTTTCTAACAGTTATACAAGTAATGTATTTGTAATTTTAAGCTTTTATTTTTAAAGTTTTATCATACATATAAATTTCAAATCGTTCCACACATATTATTGATTAACATATATTTACTAGAAAATAATACTGAAAAAGCAAAATGTGATTAATGTCACGGCAAAAAAATTTTTTTTTAATTATTTAAAATTATTTAAATTTTTACTAGCGTGACATTTTTTTCTCTTTTTTGATACAAAAATATTAATAAAATTTATTGAAAGTAAAACAACTGAAAAAAATTATTATAATACACTATTTGAAAAAAAAATATAAATGAAATAAATAACAGTGATTTCGAGAACGTATTAATTTATTTCAAATAAAAATATAGACATTAAAACATAACTTGATTTTAATATAAAAGAAAACTAGTAAGAATATAATCTCTCATCAAATGTTTCGTTTGTACTTTAATCTTTGTACCTAAGGCTCTTCTACTCCTCTTCTATATTACCTTATAGAATTGTCTGGATTATGAGAAAACATCATTCCAAAATTAATTCTTTGTTTTGTAAATCTAGAAGATTCTCTCCTTGTATATATATCATAGATCTATCATACATTTTTTCATTTATATCTCTAGCATTGTATAATTAATTTATCATTTATTATATTTTATAAGTTACATAATCATTGTAATTTTAGGATTATAACTATAGCTTCTAAATCTGATATTATTTTGGTGATAAGTTATTACAGATCTTATATTAACTGAAAGCTTTAATTAACTATTTATATTGCATAATTCTTTTGTATTTCTAGAAAACCTTAGTTAGCTAATTAAGTTATTCAGTTTAATGTAATCTGTTTTATATTTGTGGTTTAACAATAAAAAGTATTTTTTAAGCAAAGCAACGTGCCAACAAAAAAATCTCTTATAGTTTTTACTAACGAAAAGATTTTGAATTTTTCTAAAATTTTTGTTTTCTACAATATTAAAATTACAATGTTCCTAAAACTCTTTTCATTTGTTTGTTTTTTTAACTGGTTAGTTAATATTAAATAAAAAAATGCACAATTTAGATATAAGAGTTTATAAGAAATGGCATAACATATACATAAGGTAGGTTAAGACTGGAATAAGACTGAAGACTGAGATATCTATGGAATATCTTGGTATTTATATGAGACTTAGCCTGTGGGCGGTCCTACAATTTTACATATAGAATTGTTATTTTGAACTTGTTGAGAAAAATATTTTTTTAATGTAATTTTAAATTTTAATTTTAAACATTTAATTTCTTCAAATACTGGCAAAGTCATGACAATATTACAATGTAAACCCTGGTTATAGATGGAATATCTCATCGATAGTCTGTTGATAGCAGGGAAATTTGTCATTTTGTATGTATTTTTATATGATTATTCCTAGCTTTTTGATAACAAAAAATGAGTAGTATTTTTTATTTCAAATACAACGATAGAAATTAAAAGAAGCAATAAATTATTTAATATATTACAAGTTATCAAGAGAAATACTAATCTTTGCTATTCAGTATTTTTTATATTTGAAAAAAAGCCATAAATACTTAAAAGATTTTATTACAAATATTTATTTTTTTAATCATTGAAAGTAATTACTAAAAATCGATCTTTTGTTGTTGTGATATTCCTGTTTTGTACCACTTTTCAATAATGAAAAGAATAAAGGATATTGAAACATTTTTTGTGTTACTAGGGTGTATTTCTATTTATAGTTCGATGAAGTATAATTGGTAGATAACGTCTATTATATACAACTATTTTTTATATATTTATTGTTAATGCTGTTTAAACTTTTAATATTTTAAAGTTCGTACATATATATACAAACTAAATTTATTTGAAAATTTTAATATAAATAAATCTATTAAAAATAAACTATTAAAATTTTTATGTATTTATATTAGATAAACAATGACATATTTATTTATAAAAATTTGTAAAGAAACTATAACTAGTCTAATTAAAATTTTACAAAAAAAATTATCAAAAATGGGCTTTAATGAGCTTTAATGATTAACAAAAAAATTATAATGATATAAAAAATGCTTTGAAATATAAAAAAATTTGTAATAATGATATTGAAATGTTTCATAGAAAAAAATTCACGTTAAAACAATAAATGACCTTTTTCTTTAATATTTTTTGATAAACTGTTAGTTTTAACTATAACAAGCATTGTTTAATAGATGCATTTATCTCGATAATATTTACGAAATAAATGATTATATAAAATTTATTAAGTTTTTTGAGTAGAGTACACACGCAGCTCTGATATTGAAAAACAATTCGATTTTCGGCAGTACCTTTAGACAAAAAGAAATAAATAAATCTTTTGTCAATAGTTGTCATAAAAACTAATGGTGTCACACGAAAGATCTGTTGATAAGGATAATTTGTACACATTTTTTTGTGTTGTAAAACTGCCTTTACATTAATTCTGTATTATACCATGTGTAATTATGAAAATTAGAATTATCTTTTGTTTTAAAAATTACCAAAGAAAAGGAGCAAATTTTTTTTTCTGATACGAAAAACTATAAATATGTAACTAAGTTTACAATTTGTATAGATAATTACCTACCCTCTCTTTTTATCGGAGGTTTCATTATTTAGTAATTTAAAAAAAAATAAGATAATAAGATTAGTAATCTAAAATTGACAAAATTAGTAAAAGATGACAATATTGGATGAATGACTGTTGTTTACTTGCTCATTTATTATATATTGTATATATGGATTATCTTACAATCATTACTGATCGATTGTATGAAATATCTTCAATTTTATAGGAATTATTAACATTATATTTTTAACACATGAATATGATATTATTTTAATTTTGTACTAATAAAATTAAAACTTTTAGTTTCAAATAATTTTATGAAATCTTGGTTTTAGAAAAAGTTTTAAATTATTATGGCCATTATAAATTTTAATTGTTTGTTGAAAAAACGGAAAAATTATTTTTAATAAAGAATTTTTAGTAAAATATTTTCTTAGACTTTTTTACCATTATGTCCATATAGAAAAAGAAACCAATCGAAAAATTATTTATCAAAAATCAAAGAAAAAAATTTTAAAGAAATATATGATTGGTCAAATACATATTATTGTACAGAAAAATAATAAACTTTTCATTGGCGCCTACTTACGAAATAACTGACTATATAAAATTTATGAGACGGACTATAAAAAGATATATAAAAAAAGGTATACAATTAATATAACTTACCCTCTATATCGAGAGGTAAAAATACAATGACAACTAAATGTGTAACAATTATAAAAATATTAACCCATATATACTAATTTATATGATGACATTAGGTGTCAACGCGTTTGATTATTCACTGTACATATATTTTAAATGTTTAATAAAAAAAGCCTTTTTGAATGTCAAAATATTAAAAATGTTTTTTAATAATAAGCGATCATTTAGTTACACTATTTTCGATTTTTATCTGCCGTATTTTGACAAGTTTAAAGTATAAAAATAAAATTAAATATATAACTAATCTATAAGATTCGTAGTAACGTCTTTATTTAATAATAATTATGCTGAGATATGTGAAATAACAATAAATTATGTAAAAGTACGGTAGTTTTAAAGAATTTTAATAACAAAAATAATGTAAGATTTTTTAAACACATATGAATAAATGAGTAAAACTCTGTAAATTGAACCTATCTTATTAATGTTTACAATTTTTGTCTGCACATAAGAGTTCTAAAAAAATAATATATATGGCTAATTTTTTTTTAAAAATTAATAAAATTAAAATATTTAAATAGTTTTGATATTTTTTAAAATTATTTGGTAATGTTTTACATGTTTGACGAAGCTCTTCTTGATCTATTAAATCAATAGAAATATTTTCATTAACTACTTCAAAAATTAATAAAATATAAATATTTAATGATTTATTTTGGCTATACACTAATATAACTACAATTTTTTGTCACATTATTTTGATTGACAATTTTATTATTTTACTATTATTTATTTAAACTTTTTTGAACAGGAATTAAACAGGAAAGACGCTAATGAATTTAAACTTATCAAGAATATATTCGTTAAACACCAATAGTTTTGATGACAATTATTAAACAAAAGATAAAATTCTTTCTTTTTGTCTAAAGGTGTTGCCGAAAATCGAATTGTTTTTCAGTGTCAAAGCTGTGTATGTAGAAAATTTTCAAAATCGATTAACTACTGTTTATTGAAATAATTTTTTGAAAGATAATTTTAAGTACTAGATTTACATTTTCTCCAATTTCTTTTAAATCATTACATGTTAATTCATTTGCAGCTAATTTTTTCATATTCGGTAGGAAACAAAATGATATCGACTAAAATAATTCTCATTAATTAAAAATTTTTATTCAAATTTTTTGATGTGATTTTATTTACCATAACATGACATTAAATTTATGTTACGGTTAAAGTTTTATAATTTGAATTTTTATGCTAAATATAAATTATGAATAGCTAATTTTTTTTCCAAAAACATCATGATTTCCCTTTGAGTGAAATGTAAAAATTTGATGTCAAAATATAAGTATTTAATTATATGTGAACATGAGACGCTGTGTTAGATAAAATGTATGTACAACAATACCAGATGTATGTAAGAAACTATTTAATGGAATACCCCTTTACCTTGAGAACTAAATAAAGAACGAAATGAAGAATATTTTACTCATTAATTAAATCACAATTACATTAAAATATGTATGTTTATTTTTATTATATTCAAATTACCCTTGTTTAAATAACTATTGTATAAAGTTTCGTGTTATGTATTGTAAAAGCACCGGAAGCCTCCACAACTCCCAAAGAATTAACCAGGATTACATACAAAAAGTCGTAAAATTAGATTCATAAAATAAGGATTTCTAAATTAGAAATATAACATTTTTTGTTTTAAATTATAATATAATCGAAGTTTGTTAATTGGTTATACATAACTATTGTAAAAAAAATTAGCATAAGAAAAATTTTTAAGCATTGATCTGTTAATGTGTTTAATTAAACTGTACTTTCTATAAGGGTAAAAAATATTCTTGTATTATACTACACAAAATTTAAAACTAAATTTGAACATTTAAACATAAAAAATGTACACGATAGATTGTATCATTAAAAATCGTAGTAAATTTGTTATATTAAACGAATAATAAAAAAACAAAAAATCATATAAAAAGGCAAATTATATGAAGGAATTATTTTATTCTATAAAATGTTTTTATTTATTTTACTTATGTTTGCTGAAATTTTCTGCAATTGTAAGTAAAAAATTTAGTTTCTTTAAAATTTTTTAGGCTCAAAGTAAAGATGACGATTTTTCAAAAAGAGATAAAAGATCAATTGAAGTAAAGCATAATGTAAAATTTTCAAGTCCTGTAAAATTTTATGTAAATCATAAAAAATTAAATAAAATATTAATAAGAAAAGCTTTTGTATCTCTTTACAATCATACGTGCCTTCAATTTAAAGAATATACAAAGGAACTACCGAGTGATGGTATCAATTTTTTACTAAAAGATGAGCTTGCTGTTTTAAATGATAGATATAAGGAAAAACTTTCAATTTGTTCACTTGACAGAACAATGTTCAGAAGAGTTAGGATGTTTAAAGCATATGATTGGACGTGCATTTGGATTGCAACTAGAAACATCTCGTTATGATAGAGATAAATACGTGACAATCAACTGGCCTACAATAAGTGAAAGATTTAGATCACTGTATAAAAAAGAAAAAAGTAGAAAAACCCGTATTTTTAATACTGCTTTTGATTATGGTTCAATTATGATGCCAGAACTTTCATTTGGCTCAACCAATGGAAGAAATGCATACGAAATATTAGCATCACCGGCTTACATACATATGGTTGGTCAAAGAGAAGAATTCTCTCATAATGATTTTAAAAAAATTAATGATGTTTATTGTAGCCAGAAATGTACTAAAAAACTTAAAGAATGCAAAAATAATGGATATCCAGGACGTGACTGTAATGATTGCATATGTCCTGTTGGTTATACTGGAAAAAAATGTACAAAAATTGAAAAATCTGTTGGATATTGTGGAAAGAAAAAAAGATTTTATGCTACAAAAACAAAGAGAAGATTGGTATTAAAAGGAAAAAATAAATGTGTTATAGCTATTGATACAAGAACAGGTAGCAATGTTGCTTTAGTTGTTGAAAAAAGTAGAAACAGAGGAACTTATACCATGTGTCCAAAATAAAGGTCTGGAAATTAAGTATCGCCATGACAAGGGTGCTACAGGTCTTGTATTATGTGGAAGTTACGAAAATATTATAATTCCACCCACATTTAGTAGAACATTATTGATATATCATGGTCTAGAAGATAGTCATGAAGTAAGAATATCATACAAAGAAGTAAAGAGAAGAAAATAATTAATTATTATTTTTGTTGAATTTAAGTGTTTATTTACTTCCATAAAATTATAATTCTGATAAATGTTTTGTTATTCTATAATATTAACATTTACCGAAACAAGATAATTGCAATAGATATTAAAGACTGAAAAAATCATAAGATTAGTCATTTTATCGTATTTACTTATCACAACTATTCCGATATTTAAATTAAATTCATATTACATTTTAAAAATTATATTTCAGTGAAAAATAAAGTGAAAATTTTGTTATAAATACTTATAGATTAGTTATTTATTGATTAATTGCAACTGTTTTTAAATTTTAACCAATGGAATCGCCATGTAGGTGTAAACAAAACAAAAAAAAATTTCACTATAACTTTTTTTTACTACAAAGTATATAAAAAATAAAAATTATACGTTATAAATTCAACTCGTGATATAATATATTTACTCATAATCAGAAGAATGTTATTAAAATAATAATTACGTGGAATTTGTAGTTTTAATTTATAAATTTGTTATCATAAAAAGTAATTTTCTAATTTTATCATTAATGTACTTTTGTAAGATAAAGATTAGAATTAAAAAGATTATTTGCTTGTGTTTTTTGATTTAATTTATTTTAAAACTTTACAAATATGTTAAAGATAAATAAAGTAAAACATAAAGATATTTTTTAAACAATTATGCAAAGAAATAGCTATTCTCTCATAAATCTTAATTTAGATTTATATTTTGGAACTCTAATTTTCCTTTTTTTCGCTCTTTTTATTTCTGTGCTTTAACTAATTTTTTTAGCTTGGTCGTTTGTAAGAATTATATCGCCTTGAAATAAATTTGGGTTTTCCATAGGTTTAGTTGTAGTTTTATGTTTTCTCTTATTTTCTTTTCCTTTTTTTTTCTTTATTAGTTTTTTATCTTCTGGCTTTATTTTATGCTCTTTTACTAGAATTTTCTTTTCTAAATCATTCAGTACGTTAGTTGCATTTTTAGTAATTTCTAAATCTTTCTCTTCATTCTCTATAAAGGACTTTTCGTCTTTCTCATTTTTGTTTTCGACTTTAATTTTATCTTCATTATTATCCCTATGGTCTTTAAGAATATATGTTGAAGCAGTTGCAATATTATCACTAGACTGTTCTAAATATTCTTTATATTATTTTTTCACACTAAATTTACCGTTTCTAAGTTTATTTGTTGTACTATACGACAAGTAATTATTATGATCTTTAATAGGTATATCATTTGAATGTTGTCTTCTTATTTTTAAAAATTTAAAAAAATGTGAAGAAAGATTTAAAAAAAGAGACGTGTATTGTGTCACTAAAATACGTTTTAAAATTATTCCATGAAAAGGATGTAATAGAGTTTTTTGCATCATTGATCCATATTATTTAATGATAAACTTTTAACATGATTCTACAACAATATGACTTGTATTTAATGAAGGTAGTAAACTTACATAATTCAAAATAAAAGTAATATTTATAAACATTAAAAAATACTTCATATTTTAAGTATTTAATTTTAGCTAATATATGTTCGTTTCCACGTTATCGAATTTTTAAATTTCCAATATTTTATTTATATTACTTTTGTTTGATAAAACTTTAAATAGTTATTTTCTTTATCTGAATTTCGATAATAGATTTTTGAAAGTTATATTTAATAAACATAAAGTTGCACTTTTATTTAATTTTTAGAATGCATTTTTCTTTTATCTGCATTTTAGTTCACCAAACGTTCAATAAGAATTTATAGTAAGTCTAAATTAAACGTAACAATTTAAAATCCTAAAGATTTTCAATATGACTTTATAATATTCTAGATTACTATTGAAATATATCGAAATATTATAGATATTTTCATTTTTTTAAAGAGTCAGATGTGTTGTATTTTCAATACAGCAAGAATGTGTTTTTGGAAACTTTAGAATATTGTTAAATTATCGATTGACAACGAAATATTGATATGTTTTTTAAAAGAATGTTACGTGTAACAAAGTATAGTAATATTTTTCTATATTTGTGATAATATTTAAAATAAGTTGAATATTTACAATCTAAGTAATAAGTTTGAATAAGCTATTTAGATAGTTCTAATAATTATATGGAAATAATTTTTTTAACTATGTCAAAAAATATTTATTTTATTTATAAATTTTTAATAGTTAAAGAATTGAAAACAGCATAATTTTTCTAACAATAAGATTATACAATTTGTAGGCACTTCTCTCTAAAAGATAACAACGCCTACAGCATTTTATATGGATATGAAATGCTTTAATATAATTAATCATACATTTCGATCATTTTTTTTATTTTTATAAAACTTACGTTCTAAAAAAATTATTTATTTAATTACTTTAGGCCGTAAGATCAACAGATAAATTAAATTTATAATTGATTTTGAAAAATGAAAGGAATATAAATCTTATAATTTTGTCAAATAAAAATACCTTTATATACATATAAAAGAATGCGGAAGAATTTTTCAAACCTTTAATGGTTATTAAATATTAATATATACCTATAATAAGATCCCCATATTATAAGTAAAAAAATTTACTTTTATAAATAATATGATAAAAGTTAAACATTATTAAAAAGACATAATAAATTTAGATTGTAAACAATAAAATGATATATATTTATTAGATAATAAGTTTAATATATTAGAATTTTAATTTGTAAATAGTATTTTATTTTTATTAAAGAATTTCAAGCAGCTGAAGGTAATTATTAAGTTTATTCCTCAAATATATAGTAAAGTTATTTGAAAAAATGGAATTATATTTTGTCAAATCACATTTATAATAGTTGTAACCTATTAAATGATCATGTAGAACATTTCAAGAATGATTTCTTCGTACTTCTTTATCGATTTTTAATAAATAATGTTTTAAGCATAATCTTTACATTTTTTTAAAAATTCAGCTTATTAATGAATATATGATGACAAAACAAATTGAAAGTGATAAAAAATTTAAATATCCAGATCTTTTTTAATGAGCTTTTTAATATATTTTATGAAAAATTTTATTTTAATATACACATTAAATTAAGATATAATCTTGTAAATATAACATGTGTAATGAACTGTTTTTAAAAATAAAAAATTAATATAAAAGACCACATAGGTATAAGAGAATTAGTAAGATGACTAAATAAATATAATATATATTATCATTAATTTTACACTTATATGAATTTTGAATTGTTCCTAAAAATGATTCACTATAACAAAAGTGTTGTTTTATTTTATAAGTAATAGTAAGAATCCTAAAAAGAAATTTATCATCAAAATAAATAAATTCCTTATTATAAAGTTAAATATTACATAATTTGTTAATTTAATTTGCTAATTTACCTATACTATACTATTATTTTTAGATAGTGTAAGGACCAATAAAATTTTACTTAATATTAAAGTATTGCATGAACTAAAATAACTAGGACTATTTGTAATTTAATTGAAATTAAAAAAATTATCATTGAAGAGTGTAACTCTTTTTCTATTTAATTTTTTCCAATTTTTGTATTTTTGAGCTAAATGAGTGAGGCACTTCGGAGAAATAAATGCGATAAAGATAAAAAAGTTTTACAAACAAAAACATAATACCACCGACTCAAGATTTTTAAGATAGATTGAATGATAAATACCATTAAAAAATCTCGACACCCAGATACTTTAAAAACAATTAAAACTTTTTTGTATTACATTGTAGATTGATAAAAAGGGATGGGAGCGTTATAAATCAAGTATGTAAATTAAAATAATAAATTCATATACTTTTAAATAATTTATATAATAATTTCTATAAATATTTATAAAAATAATTATTGTCATTTAACTAACACTAATTGTGATAAATTTTCACATGTTAGATATTTTTACAGTCTCATTTTTTGTGATAATAATATTTTCAAGCCATTGATCTAACATTCATTTCATCATTTCACTTGTCTGATCTAAGGTTATATTTAAATGTTTGTTTTAATATTCAAGCATTGTTACTTCTTTTTTCTAAATTATCAACTGATAAATCTTCAATATTATGTACATCCCTTTTGTTCATCATTTCATAATATTCATCAGAATTTGGATCTACATATTGAGCCCGTGTTGTAGGTTTTCGAGTTGTTGTATATGTTACAATGTCAACATCTTCATAATCATCTTCATAAGAATAAGCATAAGAATTCAATGAAAATACTGCTAACATAATAGCAATAATAGGTAAATACAATTTAAGAAACATTATGGAAAATTAAACAAAAAAAGCTGATGCTCACGTCAAATGGAAATACATTTATATACATTTCTATGATTACACAATAATTTATCAAAATTTCTGTAATTTTTGAGCATTAATATGTACAAAATGTTAACGAAAACAAATGTATAATACAAAAATTAATTTTTTTAACAGTATGATGCAAATGAAAAGGTTTTTTTAAAACATTATTTCAATAAAAAAAATTTAGTAAAAAAATATACCCGTACTATATATGTTCATAACTTTTAAATAAACAATATAATATTAAACAGATATCATATTCATAATCAGCATAAAACTTGCAATATAGTGACATAAAAAATTTTAAAAATGTTAAAGAAATTTTTTTGGCACTTCATTATTTAATTAATATTCTTCTTAAAAAAATAGATATCAAAAATCGACTTGACCAGATTGAAAAATCAATTATAGGCTATAAAATCAGCTATTAACCATCTTTATACGTAGTCTAGGGGCTTCAAAAAATATTATTTTGTGTCGATTTTTAACTTTGCCGAAAATTAAAAAAAATTTTTAAAGATTAAAAATTCAATTTTAAAACACGATATCAATTATTCGGTAAATCAGATTTAAGTTTTGTCTACAGAATGAGCTATTATACATGTTCACAACTATTCTTGGGACTTCAATAAATATTATTTTTTGTCGACAATTTAGTATGCCAAAAATTTGGAAAAAAATTTTAAAATTTAATAACTCAATTTTAAAACAATATTTAAAAATTGGCTAGATCAGAATAGAGATTTATGAATGGCCTACAAGATGAGACATTAACTATTTTCATAGGCAATCTGGGAGCTTCAATAAATGATATTTTGTGTCCGTGGGTCGAATTTGATAATTTTTTAGAATTTTGTACTTATTTTGCTAATTTTTTGTTTTAATTCATTAGTTGGAATTTTTTTAAATATATAATTAATAAGGCTATTATTAATTAGAAATTTATACTATATATATAAAAAAATTTTTTAAATAAGCTATTAATAAGTCTTTTATTAACTAAAAATTTCTAAATAATGGTTTTGCATTCGTGTAAACTTTATTTATTAAGATGTATCCAAGGGTAAATAAAATTAACTTTTAACTCTCAAACGAAAATTTGTTTACTTTCTTTTAAAGGTACATACATTTAACATTTCGGGATTGTTATTTTAAAAATAGAATAAGCATATTTTGTTATATATATATACAAATTTCTAGAACAAGAGGGGTAATTTGAATTTATAGTCAATTTTTATTTCATCTTGCTATTTATAAATAACGAATAATAAAAGTTTCATTTCTACTTCTATAAATAACAGATTATGATCATGAACACTAGAACAATCTGTAAACATAAAAAAAATTAAATTAGCATTTTAATTACAATTTATGTAAAAGAATTATATTATTCTAAAAGAATGATAGATAGCTCAATTCAATTTTAAAGATTGTTCTTTAATTATGTATTGATATTATTTAAATATATTATTTGAATATAAATAAATCATTATTATGCTTTTACAATCATAATCTTGATCTTTTAAAAATTTTCTTTTGTCGAATTTCTGTAAAATCAAAAACATTTTGAAATTCCCTTAGTTTTACATTAACATGTTTTGTACACTATACAAATATTGTTTAAGCTATCAGTAAATGATGATCCTTTAAATGTTATCATACATTTATGGCTATAAATAGCTGGTACAATATTTTAACAGTCATTTTTAGCTGCTATAGAAACCAAAAACTAGGCTATGGGTAAGGCAGCATAAATTTTAAAAATTTATTTTTTTACTATTCTATAGATTTTTTTACTATATTGTTATCTATCACTGTCAAAAATTTTAGTTAACATATACATAAGAGTTGTTCTCTTGTATATATGTTTAATCTTATATACATAACTTTTTATTAACTTTTTTATATACTATTCCTTGAAACCTTCCACTCGGTTGATTATATTTCTGTGTGGAAGTGATAACTTCAATCCTTCTATCTGGTTATATAAAACAAAATATTAATATAACTAACTTTTATTAAAATAATATTATCAGCAAATATAAGTAATAGATAATTAATTTAACAATAAGTTCAAGTGTCAGCTGTCCATCTTTCTTAATGAGAATAACTGATTCTTCCCATCTTATTCTTCCTTTAAATACTCTTTGTTCGCTCCTCCTTATGCCCCTGCATTACATATTTTCATGTTTATTTCTAAATTAAACACTATCTAATCCAGAGTTGTTGAATCCTACCCTTAGATTGATTTGGGAGGTTTCTATTTATAAAAGAGATCTTTGGGATTACACAATTTCGTGTTTTTTTGTATAAGTATTCGACAATAAAATACATTAACTATTCTAATAGTCATATGTCTTTTACTATCATAAAAACAATATATGCATCGTAATTTTTATATCTCTTTTAAAATAAAAAGTACAAATAAACATATTGTGATACAATAGATTTATAGCAATCAAAAATTGAAAATATTTTATAATTCGTATTTTATTAAGTTTAGCAAAATCATTTTTTTTAGTTATACGCCCTAAATTACATAGAAATAAAAAAAAACAATATGTTTGGGCAAGAAAAATTAATCAACAAATCATTACAAAAATATTGGTAAGCTATACAAAAATTATACAATTTACATAAACATGGTAAATACTTTAAAATTTTATACACCTTTTTTAAAAAATTACAAGACTTATATAAAATATATAAGATACTAATTTAAATAATATTTCAAATTCTTATTCAAAATATATCAATTACTTTATTCAAATTCCATTTATATTAACAATCAAAGTCAAAAATAATAAAATGTGTAGAGAAAAAAAAGTAAATTTAATCATTGATTTAGAATTATATAGATGTTGATTTGTGGCTAAAATTGAAGCATTATACTAAATCCACCATCTTTTTTAGTGAATTATACTATTGATTTTGAATTCCATATAAAAGATAATATAATTATTTATAAGCTAAAATGATGACGTTATTTTTAAATTTGGTTTAATTTTTTTGCTATATTTATTAATTACTAAAATTTTTAATTAATTGCGCGTAAAACAATAGTAAAAACTATTGGCACAAATAAACGTCAACTTCCTAATATTTAGAGTATGTGTTCGCAGTACTTGACGTATGTCATTAAAAGATTTTCTACACATATATATTAGGGGTATCGTAAAAGTTATATAGTTTTTTTGCTGTCATTTCACTTTATCAAAAATATTTTAAGTATTTTGTATAACCCTAATATGTCTTATTATTTATGCTAATTTTTCTTTTACTAAAACTTGGATGAAGTTATGAGTCATTTTAAAGATCATAATTTTTACGTACTTCAACTAAAACAAAAAACAAGTGAAGGTAGTAAAAGTTTATGTAAAGCAAATAAAAAAAATGTTTTAGATATTTAAAAAGTTTAAAAACTGTTAAAAAATTTTAATAATTAAATGATCGAAAAAAACATTATTTTGTATAGTTTTTAATAATTATTTTATGCAATTCTACTACTTACAAACTATTTCTGACAACTTTTAAAATTGTGTGTTATCAAAATTAAACAAGAAAACTTTAAAAGAAATGACGAAATTTGTAAAATTGTAAAAATGTCATTTTTATAACTATGTATGGCATTAAATACTGAAAGAAAAATAGATAGATAAGTTAGGTTATGATATTCTTTTTTATTTTACGTATTCTCTAGCTGAATTACTATTTAATTACTATCTTTATGTAACGTTTTAAGAAATAGGTGTATCAGTAATCTTAATAATATAAATATTCATTTTTCACAACTTTCACCAAAAATATTACGACGTTTCTCATTTTTTAAGATAAATAGATTGCTTAATGAGTGAAAATAAATATAGATAATAAAAAATATTAGAAGTAAAATTTATTTATTGGTCTTATCGATCTTTAAAACAATAAAATAATAAGAACAATAGTTAATTAAAATACCTTAGAATCTTTTTAAATTTCTTCTAAATTCCAACCAGTGAGCCTCCTGATCTTTATTTAGTTTTGATGATTCTATAATAAATAGTTAATATATGTATAAAATAATAGTGATATTGTCCATGATTTTCCAGGTTATTTTTAGTTCCTTTTAGTCACAATATTATCCTTTTCTTTCTCTTTCTTATACAGAGTTTACTTAAATATAGCAAGATGCAACGAAGACGTTTTTAAAAACATTATTTCAATAAAAAAATTTAGTTAAAAAAATACCCGTACTATATTGTTCAAAACTTTTTAATAAATAATAAAATAGTAAACAGTTATCATATTCGTAGTCAGCATAAAATTTGCAATATAATGATATAAAAAAATTTTAAATGTGTTAAAAAAATTTTTTTGACATTTAATTAATAAATATTTTTCTTAAGAAAATAGATATCGAGAAGCGACTTAAACAAATTTAAGTTTTGGCTACAAAGTAAGCTATTAACTATTTTCATAAGCATTCTAGAAACTTTAAAAAATATAATTTTGTGTCGATTTTTAAGTTTACCAAAAATGTTAAAAATATTTTTGAAAAATTAATAACTCAGTTTTTAAACATGATATCAAAAATCCCTTAGACCAAATTTAAGATTTAAGTCTTGCCTACAAAATGAGCCATTAACTGTCTTCGCAGATGGTCTGAAAGCTTCAATAAATATTATTTCTCGTAGTCGATCAAATTTAGTTATTTCTTTAAACAATTTGTACTATTTTTAGGTAAATTTTTGTTTTTAAGCATTATTTGAGAATTTTTATTAAAATATCTAATAGATAAAGCTATTATTAATTAAAACTTTATACTTTTTTTACAAAAATTTTTAACAGCGTTATTTATAAATTTTTTTCTTGATATAAACAATTAATAAGGCTATTATTGATTAAAAATTTCGAATGAATGGTTTTACATTTATTTAAATCCTTATTTATTAAGATATACTAAGGGTAAACAAAATTAACTTTTGGTCCTCGAACAAAGTTTGTTTACTTCCTTTTAAAGGTACATGCATTTAACATTTTGAGGTTATTATTTAAAAAATAAAATTAGCATGTTTTTTTATATATATGTACAAATTTTTAGAACAAGGGGGTGATTTGAATTTTTAGTCAATTTTTATTTCACCTTGCTAATTACCCAGTGCATTGTAGATAGAGTCATCTTTTCTAGATTTGCACGTGACGTATCTGTTATACACATAAAGATATATAGAAGATGATTGCAGATCTGCACTAGATAGTCTATCTTACGATCATCTGCAGATGATAAAATCAAAATAGTCAGTTGCATTCTATAGCCTTTACCTACCTAATTCTACAATCTTAACCTCTTCTACCACTTAATCTATACTGTTATTTTAAGTTAATTGGTATCAAATCTTACTACCACAAAGGAGGTATAGAATTTATCTCAAGCTATTAATTAACCGATTCTTAACTAACTGAACTTCTGAAGTTTCTACTATAAATGTAATTTAAGTACCACAAATTTCATGTAAAAATTTAATTTATATTAATGTTTTTCAAAGTTTTATTTCACCAAATTAATGTCAAATGTTTTTTTAAGAATTTATAACCATTCACATAGTTAAATATCAGATTCAATAAAATATGTTCTTATGAGTACTATTGGAAATTTTTGTTTTGCTTCTTTACTATAAAAATTAAAATTCAATCAATTTTAAGCATTTCTTACTTTAAAAATTAAAAAATAGATATTTTCATAAGACGGCCATCTTGTGCAGATCCGCAAAAAATAATTATATTTTACGCAGATCTTTTCAAGATGCCCTTATCTTACGCAAATTTGCACAAGATAACCGTCTTATGCAAATCTACACAAGATAATCTGTCTTCAATGCTCTGGGTAAATATCTTAAGTAATAAATTTATTGGAAAATACACTAAATCATAAAAGTCAAACTAATTAAACATTAAATCATTTAGCTTTTGGGTCTTGGTGGGTAGACAAGGCTTCCCTTCAAGACAATAATATAAGATATTATTACTCTTATTAAAACAGTAGCGTTTTTCAGTATACGTAAAAAAACAACAAAATCATGCGACAATCTAATACTTAAAAAATATTTTTTATTTTTTTATTGTAGCTTGGTAAATCAACATTTGCAACTTTTCAAGTCGAATTTATAGTTAAATTAATAAACAGTAAATATTTCTGACAGATTTATTAAGTCATTTTTCATAAACTTTTAAAAAAATTGTAATTAATCTGAACTTAACGTGAAAAATTTCATGTGATAAATATTTTATTAATGTTATTTTATTTAGAATAATTTTTTTTCGCCATTGGTTTGAGCTACATTTCACCCTTTCTACTTTTGGTCTAAGAATATAATTGTGATATGCTCTTATTATTGTTGCAGTTTTAAGACTTTTTTAAATTAAAAACATACGAATCTTCAAAATCTGATGCATACTTTTTTTTGAGTGTTTCAAGAGAATTAACCTACTCTACGGATTAACAATTAGATATATCTATTATTGCTAAAATAGTTGCGGATTTCGTTTTCAATGTCACTATATTTCAGAACAAGTAATTATCAGAATCAAAGTCAATTAAATAATTCAATGAAAATCCTACTAAGATATTAGTAATAATAGGTAAATACAATTTAAGACTCATTTTGGAAAATGAAACAATTGCAAGCTGATTATTTATGTTGGATAGAAATGACTTTATAAACATTTTTAGACTACTCAATAACACAGAGATTTTTTGCTTATTATTTCGACACCGCCTAGCGGGCTCAATTATGTAGAAGTAAATTAAATATTAAAATATTTTATCAATAAAAGATAAAAAGTTAGGTCATGCATTCTTATCAACAAATTTCTTTTTAAAAATGATATATTAAAAGTATTTATATAGAATCAAGAATTTTTTATTTTTAAACATAAAAAAATTTGAAAAACAATAATAATTTACTATTTTAATAATTCATACATAAAGTTTCAATATGTTTCCGACTAAACGTTCTTAGATGATATTTTTGGTATTGAAAAAAATAAATATACAAAATAATCAGTTGATTTATCTGCATGATTGTCATTATTTATTAAAAAATTTGAAAATTCAAAAAAAATATTTTTTATACCGGTCACGCACTCAGCTCATTTGATAATTTTGTTTTTTAAAATTTAGATATTTGTTATAATTTTAAAGAACTAGTAAGTAACATGATAGAGTTAAAACAATTTTATAACAAAAGAAATTTTTGATGATATAGTAAATAAAAAATGTTTAATTTTTATTGTATTGATTCATTGTAATTTTATTGTCATATTATATTTCGTTTGCCTGTTAATTAAGAAAGGTAAAAGAATATATTAATTAGTAAGTTAATAATTAATATATATAATTTTCTTAATTTAAGGTGGCCACTAATTATTTTAATAAATAAAGATGTAAAAAAATTGTCATTAGTGAATATTGCTATTTCTTTTTCAATTAACTATACAAATATTTTTAGTTTTTGTATATGCAATTTCTAATGAAATGCAGTATAAAACGACATCATAATCTTTGATTACTTAAATACTTTTTAACTTAGATCTTCAATTTTTGAAAGAGTTTTTAATAATAAAAATGAATGTTTGTACAGTATTTTTAATAAACATTTTTCTGCTAACTCATATGCATATCGAAAATAGTAAATATTATCATCTTCATTATCTTTGTTATAATAATACATAAACAAAGTAAAATATAATTTTTTCTTATAAGATATCACTAATTTTACTAAACATTTAAATGTATGAAATACAAAAAATTGCCGAAAAATAGCTGATTTTTGTAAAAATAAATAAGCTAATATTTTAACTATTTATACATGATTATTTTTAGTTTTATTTAATTTTAAAAGTTATTTTACATTACAAGTTAAACATTTTTGGCTTTTTCTTGCAAGAAAGCTTCTTTTCCATAAGTGAAATCAATATATTAATTATTCATTTGATAAATGTAATTAAGCACTTACCAATATTTGCTACAAATAAAATCTAGTATTTTGCTATTGTGCTTTAAAGGTAATTTTCTTTAAGAATTTTTCTTTTCGATCATATTTTACAGGTACGCTATTTCAAAATTGTCTTGATTGAAAATTTTTTCAAAAATTAAAAAGTAAAACATTTAGCATGGAAAAAGCTTAGAGATAAATTTTTTTTAATTATTTGATTAAAAAATAATAAATTGAAAAAAAAAAGTTTTAAAGCACTTAAACAGCAATAGTGTTATTTAAAATAACCTGTAAAATAAGAAGAAAATTAGTCAATTTTTATTTAAGGGTGTCTTTTTAAACAGTTTTAACTGAAACTCTACCTTTTTTTGCTTATTAAACCAGTTTTAGACCTGCCTTCGGCAGGTCACGCCTGGTCCGCAGAGCATATTTTTTTATAAGAGAATTTAATGACAAGTTATAAATCGAAATATTTGTATAGAAAATTTGTTATTCAAAGAAATAAAAAACACAATTTAAAAAACAATCATTTATTTAAAAATGTTAAAAAAATACAATAGTAAAATTTTTTATAATTTGTTTGGTGGAGGGTTCACGTAGTTAGAAAGAATATTTATTTAAATTTAAACAACAAATTCAAATAGTGGCCACCTAGGATGTAAAGTTATATATATTTACTAATAGAACTTACTATAATATAAATTCTAATCTTTTGGGCCTTAAATTCCCAATACAGATATTTCAGTTCTATATCCTTTTTCTTTTACACCCCAGCTGAAACACATACATAATTAGTAAATATTATTATTATTATAATTATAATAATAAATGATTCTATTAATATTATAATTAGTAACTTTATCTTTGGGTTAAGTCTATTTTCCAAATCTCTTGAAGGAATCGTTTTGAGAATTCTTTTATTTTAACTTAGGTTTTTTACTCAATTAAAAAAAATTATCTAATTTAAAATGTGAAAAAATTATTCTTAATTCATTGTTTTAGTCATCAATCTGCTTTTCATACTGCCATTTTATTGTTCTTCGTATTTTCACTATTTTATTGAAATCTATGCATTAAATATTTCTGAATAAACAATATTTTTTGCTTTATCAGATTCTGTTTTACAAATAGACAATCAGGGTTTTTTACACGTGAAAAAGCCACATACAATTGTCCATGTGAAAATAGTGGTGTTGTTAAATCTACACCAACTTTACTTAATGTTTGTTCTTGACTTTTATTAATGGTCATAGTGAAGGCAAGTCTTACAGGAAACTGTTTCCTTGTTAATGTAAAAGGGTATTCTCCCTCAGAACTATATAAAACTATTCTAGGTATAAGAACAGTTTTATCTTTATTTAATTCTAACAAATGGATACACGTTAATATTCTTTTACTAATCTTTCAAACTCTCAATCTTGTTTCATTACAAAGTTTTTCTTTAATGTTCAAGTTACGAAAAACAATAATAACAGCATTAACTTTGAGATTCAACACATGTGATGGTAAACCGCTAAGTGTCAACTGATTTAAGTTTACAATAGACATGTTGTAGTAATTTTCATTTGTATCCGAATTTTTTCTAATCGAATCGGCCGAAGATATTTTTTCTACATCACCTGTTAGAGTATTTAATACTTCATTATTAATAGACTCTACAATGACATTTGTTGGAGCAAGAATTGCACAGTTAGATTTTTCTAATATGCCTTTATTTTTAGCTCCAAATATGTCATTCACTAAAATTTCCTGTTGATTAAAGATTTAGTGGTATATCTACTTAGCCATCTTCATTTTTTTGAAGAGCATTATCACCAATATCTAAAACCCATTTGGCAAAATCTATTTCGTTCCCTTTAATCCTCATGTTTTGGTAAGTTTTATTGTCTCAAAGTGAACATTCCAAAAGGGACTATACTTAGTAGAGAACAATACATTTTGGTGCCTTGTAGAATTTGGTATGATTGTCAATGTTTGCCTAAAATCACCGCCACATATAATGGCTTTCCCATCATTTTAATAATTATCTTTCTTATTTCTGAGTTGTATCTTTTACAAACATTAATAAATTAAAAATTTTCGGTTACATTATGAAGGATTGTTTATGATACAAATACAATATTAATATATCTGCTAAAAAAATATTACAAAATTAACATTTAAATTTTTGTTATCTATAATAAAAAATTGTTATAGTTAAATTAATATTAATATCATTTGGAAATAAAATTTTATCATAAATTTAAAATCGGAAAATCTTTAATAGTTAATTATGTTAAAGAAAATCATTTAAAATTTAAAAAGAGAAATGAAAAATGAATTTATTTTAAAATTTCTTATAAAACGAATATAGATTTTAACCAAAAAGTTTTAATAATTAGTTTTTTTTAAAATTAACTGTAAAAAAATCATATTACACAAAAAAATAATCTTATTAAAGCTTTTATTTTTTATTTCAATTTCCATTTGGTTTATAATTCTAACTATATCTTGTTAAATTAACATTTTTAAATAAATTTTATTATTGTCATTTATTCAAATTTAATGTATTATTATGTATATATATTGTATGAATTTTGTAAAATTAAATGAGTTTATTAAATTAATTTTTTTAAATTTCTAAATTAAATTCAAAACAAAATATGTCTTCTTCATCATGAAAAGAAAGAAAAATTTTAATTAAGTTTTTTATCAAAAAAAAACTAATAATTTTACTAAAAATTTTATGAAACGCTTAAAAATTGATGAAAGTGAAAAGAAAGAAGATTTTAGAAAGAGAGCAGAACAGGCATATTTAGAGGAAAAAAGAAAAACCAATAAAAAGAAAGAAAAAGAAAAAAACAAATGAAGAAGTATTCCAAAAAGCATCACAATAACAATAAAAAAAATATTATAAATATGAATATTTCTGGTAATAAGGTGACTGTTGTCATAAATATTAAATTTAAAAATTTTATTTTAATAAAATTATCTATTCACACACATTACAAATTATAAAATTAATTTTTTTAATAAATATTCAATAACTAATTAATTTAATAATGACATGTTGATCAATTTTTTAACTATTGTTTGGTATTTCAATTATTCGTTCTTTTATAAGATAAAACAATCTTACTTAGATACATTAAAATAATTTAATTTCATTATTAATTGAATTTAAATTTAATAAAATTATAATTTATGATACATTATATATCATGTGTAATGAAAATCTTTATTTTACATCATTACTAAATAACTACAAAATTTTAAAATATAATCATATTTTTAATAATTTTTATATATTTTGTGACTAAGGTATCCCGTTTTTTTAATTAGATATACAAAGTAAAAGTTTTATTTAATCTTTAAATACACCTACATGATAATTAAATATAATAAAAAAATTGCAAATATTTGCAAGATTTAGTATTTTTTTTGTCTTTATTAAAGAAAATAATAATTTTTATAATTAGAAATTTTTTTAAAATTTTATGCTATAAAAATTTAATAAAAGTTAAAAAATAATTTCTTGAATTTCATTATTTATCTTTCGAATATATTTTATTAAAATGCTTTCACATAAACAAAAAAACATCACTCTTTGGTTTATTATTTGGTAAATTTTTGATCAAACTTCTTAGAATTACGCTTCTATTTTATTTCTACTTTGTACCTTTGAAATAAGTTATAAAATAAAAATTTAATTTACTCTCATAAACGTTATTTGAAAAAAATCTACACAAAAATTGTTTAAAAATGTTGCATTATAAAAGATAACTTTGCCAATTTTGGTTAGAAAGTAATAAAGCTATTTTTTCCCCAAAAGTTAAAATAACATTCATCGATCATTAAACTACAAAAATTAATCAAGTTTAATAGAGTTATGCTGAAGACAAAACCGATATTTGTGTAAAAAATGAAGAAAATATGAAAAAATTGTCACTAAAATTAGTATAATCCGTTTTTCAAATAAGCAATAAACTTCGCAATAGTTTTACTTTTTAAGTTTTGCTTAAATCTATGTAAAAGAAACTATATCTATTTAATTTTATAGAGATATTATTAAGTAATAGCTATTTGACATTTTAATTTTTACCAAAAAAATAGTCATCACTTGTTGATTCATAACTTAGCTAATTCTTTATCAATCTTAATGCTACTGTGTTTCCGCACTATTCTGAAATTGTGTCTTTTAAATAAGTCATAAACCACAAAATTTCATAAACTTTTAAAAGAGTTATTTCTGGAACAAAACTATTCAAAAAATTGTACAAAAATGTGGCATTTTTTAAGCTTAACTTGGCTAAATATGAATCAAAAGTTTTCAGACCTATTTTCCGCACTAAGTTGGAAAAAAATGCATCAAATGACTAATTAACCATAAAATTTGATCAAGTTTGGCGAGAGTTATGTCTGGAACAAAATTGATTTTTACAATAAAAATGAGAAAAAAGCAAAAAAATGACATTCAAATTAAAATAACTTTTTTTGTATTTGAGTTATAAATATCGTTAGATACTTGTTTTTTAAATTAAACGTAGATCTATATAACAGATAATATTTTATTTTTTTTCATCAAGTAATTACTAAATTATAGCTATTAAACTTTTAACTCTTTTTTTTCAAAACGATTACCACTATTTGGACCATAACTCGGTCAATTTTTGATACAATTGGATAGAATTGTGTTTCCCCCCTATTCTGATAGTATACCTTTTAAATGATATATAAACCATTGTTTATTATCTATTTTGAAATAACGTTTACCCCTGGTCAAATCTATGCTAAAAAAGGTCAAAAAAGGGTGTTTTTTAAAGATGACATGGCCGATTATGGCCTAAAACTTTTGAGACTCTTCTTCCCCACTAAGTTAGAAAAAACACATCTTTTGGCTACTTACCCATAAAAATCGGTTAAATTTGAAGAGAGTTATGTGAGAGACAAATTTTTTTTCCTTATTTCTTTTTAGTATAGATATTAACTTGTTCTTAATGACATTATTAAGAGATATAGCATATTAAAAACTTTTTGAGCTAAAAAAAAGACTAGTGGATGTTCTTTATACAATTTACAGAATTAATTTTGCTTTAATTGTATATAACAAAATACATTCACTTTTTATTTTAATAATTGGTTCAAATGTGCTAATTAATTATAAAAAAACTAATTTCTTTATAAATTATCTTCTTATTTAACCGCCATAGCTTTATTAAATATAAAATTTACTTGAAATTTGTACAAAAGAATGAATGCAGCAAAAAAAGTCTTCAAATGGTACGAACCAGTTTTAAATGCATTTATTTATCATTATATATTGTAACTATACCCATTATATCAAATTAAATGCTTCATTTACTCTTTTAAAGAGAAAACATCTAAGCTAAAATTTTGCCGAAAAATGTAAAATTATAGAAATAAAGGAAATAAATATTTTTACAAAAATCAACTATTTTATTGATATTTTCTATTTTTCATACAGTCATATATTTAGCAAAATTTTTGATGTTAGATAGGAAAAACTTTATTTTTACTTCGTTTATCTATCAATATAACAAAAGTAAATAAAGATAGTAATATTAACTGTCTTCGGATATATATATGAATTAGTAGAAAAATGTTTTTTAAAAATTTTGTAAAAACATTTATTTTTCTTATTACAAACTTCTTCAAAAAGTTTAGATCAAAGTTAAAAAGCATTTAAGCGATTAAAAATTATGGTATCGCTTTATATTACTGTATTAGGGAAAACGATATGTTTTTATTATTACCAAAAAAGCTAGAAAAAGTTTTATAAAATGATTACAAAAACAACTTACCCTGCTACCGACAGGCTATCTATGAAATCACCTATCTATAACCAGGGTTTATATAGTGATATTGTCATCACTATGTCACTCCGGGGGAATACAATAAAAAAATGAAGACAGTTAAATTACACACCAAAATAAATAATATTATAAATTTACATGAATAAGTAAGGCACCCTAAGATTCTGATATAGCAATTCTTCTTAAATCATATTCTTGGGTACTTTCAATGGGAAAATAAATTTTTTTCACTCTTTGAAAGAGTAGTTCCGATATTTCAAGTTCAACACTTTCTCCTCTAGCTAGACGATCTGCGATGTTATGTGGAGCTATTTTATGCCCACGAACATGTACCATAAGAAACTTTGGGGACCACATTTTCGCTATTTTTGCCCATGTAGATAAATAAGCCTGAATATTTTTCTTCTTAGACGTAGTTTTGGTTTCAATCCACTTCCATAACCAACGTTTATTTATAGCATTAACACAGTACGAATTATCCGAGAATATGACACATTGCTTAATTCTGAAATAAGTGATCAGTCTTAAAGCTGAATGTAATGCTTCCACTTCTAATCTTGGTGAT
This sequence comes from Strongyloides venezuelensis, assembly GCA_963280985.1. Lineage (NCBI taxonomy): Eukaryota > Metazoa > Nematoda > Chromadorea > Rhabditida > Strongyloididae > Strongyloides > Strongyloides venezuelensis. The sequence goes on along the minus strand of CAUJLX010000002.1, from coordinate 22,059,049 downwards.
GTTGATTTTCCTCACAGGTAGTTTCTTACACTTAATACAACATCATTTTCATCTAAAACTCTATACAGACCGATGCCTGCTCCTTGATATGTGGAGCCGTCAATCATTAAATATGAAGCATCTTGTGGTAACTTATCAACAAAATCATAAAATTCATCTGCACTTTTCAACGATGTACTCTCAACTTCACATTCCAGTATTTTACATAAAGGTTCTGAGGCTTCATCTTATGATATTTTATCAGTCTGATTTTCTACACGTTCTGCTGGGGGAGGGGGGGAAGAGGATGGCTGGAAAATTGAATTTTCTTCATCCATTAAAAATGTGTTTTCCAAACCCTCTAAAGGTTTGAATTTAATAGTAGGACACTCCTTCCCAAAATGTACAAGATCTTTAGAAACGAAAATTTCATTCTGTTCACTGTCTTTTATTAAATATGTACGACTACCAAGTTGAGCAATAATCGTTCCTTCTTCAAAAACTTTAAAGCTTTTGCCTCTTTTTTTAAAGAAGATATGCTTTTCTTCTACTGTTATCAATTTTGATGAAAAAAAATCATGAATAGGTTCGTGATTATTAACATAATATAAACGTGCCGGGGTATGCTTAGTACGTGAGTTAATGGTGTTATTTAGAGAATCTACTGACCATTTGAAAGATTGTTTAAATGACATATTTTGTGATATATCTTTAACTAATTTTTTTTTAGCAGACCTATATATTTTTCAGCAAGACCATTAGTTGTTGGTGTATAAGGAATTGAATTCATAACTTCTACAGAATATTCATAGTATATGGAGCATGTTTCGAAAAATTGGATGAGTTCTTTTGATCTGAAGACAGGTTCATTATCTGATACTAGTATGTGATAAGGATACTGATTACAGATAATGGGTTCAAAGAAAGCTATAATAGTACCAGATTTTTTATTGGGAATAACTGCTGCATGAAGATAGTTGCTATATGCATTTACTAATAAAATGATGGTGTGACCTTCAAAATACCCAATATCGAAATGTTCTCTATGGCGTGGATACAGCGCAGGAGACCAAGAACGTGGTTGTTTTCTTACATTAATGCGAGTTTTTTGGCACATTAAACAATTTTTTACTGTTTCTTTAGCTATTGTAGATAGTCCTTTAAATACTATTTTACTGTTAAGTTCTTCGTACAATAACGTTTCTCCAGAATGATTTAGTTGATGTATCAATGTTGCACCATGCTCTGCTATCTGTTTAGATACTAGAGGTTTAAAATCAAAACAAATTAAATTTTGCATTAAATGTAATTTTGGTAATAATCCTTGAATCGAGTGTGTTAATTTTATAATCTTCTGGAGTTCACCTTTAAGATACGAACGTAAAAGAGTACTTGTTAGATCTTTAGATTGGAAGTCTAGAATTTCAAGGTAGTTAAAAGGTTCACCCATACGTGTATTTACCGATCTATCATTTTTTTATGTTAATATTCTTTATTATCAACTTGGGAACATCAACTTGCTGCAAAGGTCGACTAATATATTGTATTGGTAAATTAGATAAAATGATAGGAGCTAAAAGTCTTTGCAATCTAGTAGAATTATTCTTCATTAAATCCAAGGGTTGCTTGGTTAACGTTTCTACCATTTTTGAATGAGATACTATTTTCACTCGTCTACTTAGAATTAAATGATTAGCTGAAACAATAGCCTCCGAAATGGCTGCCAACTCTTTCTCGATTAGTGAATATGGGATTTCGTGATTTTTCATCTTTTTCATAACAACATTTACTAGTTTTTTTTCTTTTAAAAAATAAATCTCCACATGAAATGAAAACTCAGTGGGTATAAACTGTAATATTAGTTTTGCATCTTTTGGTGGGTAATAAAGTTTCATATAGTTTTGCGCTGCTTCTAACAACATCTCCCAATGCTTCTCTCTAACTTGAGACCAGTGGTAAATCTTTTCTATAGTTGGGTGTAAAGGAGCAGTTATATTCGCAAATTGATTTATAAATTTCCCAACATAGCTAAATTTACCAAGAGCAGCTTTCATATCATCACCTGTTATTGGCTTAGGTATTTTAGAGAGAGTTTTAGTTCTGGTTATATCTGGTATAATCGCACCTTTTGTGAAAACATGACCAAGAAATGGTTTTTGCTCTTGAAAAAACATACACTTAGACAAATTTAACTTTAGATTTTACTTCGCACAGACATCAATGAAACTAAGCACACCATTCCTTTGAGTTTCAGAATCTCCTATTATGATAATATTGTCAATAAAATGAATTTTATTTGGAATATGAGACATAACTGATAACAGAAGATTATGAAAGATACCGGACGCTGGTCGATAACCAAATTGTAATCGATCACTAACAAAAGTTCCTAGAAATGTTGATATAGTTGAAATGTATTGTTGATTTTCTGAAACTCTTATTTGCTTAAATGCATCAGATAAATCAAGCTTAGTAAAAAACTGGGTATTAGATATAGCACACTGTATTTCTTCAATAGTGGGAAGAATTACATCCACATTGGTTAAAAATTTGTTGACATAACGTGAATCATTACAAACCCGAGGTTTATCACTCATAGCTATACAACAAGGACTAGATATAAAAGGATTTGATACATATTTAACTCTACCAAGGCGCAACTCCTTAGCCAGATGTTTAGATAAAATTTCTTTACCTTTTGCGTTAAGATTGTAAGGTCTACTAAGCTTAGATTCCGGTGGAGAAATAAATGTTAACTCAACTTCCAATTTTGGGTAAATTACAGTTTCATCATATATGTGTGGACAAGTTAGCAGTTTTGAAGATACCTCTTTATCCAGTGAAGACAAAATATCAATGACTTTCGTGCGACTTTCCATTATTTCTGTTATACGTGAATCAATTGAAATACCTAAATGATACGCTGTTTCATGATTACTGATGGTTTCAGATCCTTCAATGAAATAAAATAACGTTGAATATAATTTCTGGGTACCAATATAGTAAACAGGAAGAGTTACTGAAGCTTTAATTGATTGAGTAATTTCACCTATACCTTGTGCCATCATATCTTCACAATATGTTACACCATATGACAAAAAATTATGAATTTTATCTGCATTCAGAATATTACCTTGAGCACCACAATTAACAAGTACAATTTGTGGTTCATCGGCTATTAATACACATTCGTAAATTAACGGAGCCTTTGTAAAACTATCAGGTAAATTTATAGATTTTTGCTGAACAACTTTACTAGGACAATTTGTTGAATAGTTACCTATTATACCACATGTATAACACGGTTTAGGGGCTTTATAAACATGATCTTGGCTACCAGGTTCTCTTTGGAGTTGAGAATCTTTAGCTGAACCCTGATTAACATATTTATTCTGAAGTGGCTGTTGATTTAGAAGATTTGAGTTCCATCCAGACTTCTGATAATTATTTTGATGAACGGGTTGGGAGAATCTGACATTGTCACAACTATTCGGATTTGATCTTTTGAAAGAACCCTCATTACGTGATGGACGGCTTGGATGGTTGTATGAGTTTTGACCGGTTGACTGAGAAGCTTTAACTCTCAGGTTTCGTAAGAAGATATCCCAGATTTTTATAACATCAGACAGCTTTACTTGTGTCGTTTCCACTGAATCTGGCAAAATCTCACGTGGTAGTTGAGAATGCATTTTTATCATAATCACATTATCAATTATTGCAGCAGAGAGATGATCACGTAACATGGCTTTTAATCTTATAGCTTAGGCATCTGCCCGCTCATCTGTTTTACGGGTTTCCTTGTGAAACATAGAGAAAACTTCTGACATTGAAAGTTGAGTTGGCTTAGCTTGATCACAAACAAACTTTTGAATATTGTCCCATGTAATTTCTCTTAAATCCGGATAAATTTGATAAAATTCTTGACGAGTCTCTTCCGTTTGACAGTAAATAAATGTAGTAATAGCTTTAGTATCTGAGGTATCAATTTCTCTTAAAAACAGCTCATTTGCAAAGAACACATCATAGGATACACTTCCTCTGTATGACGCAAGACTTACAATTTGATTAAACATAGTCATCAAATTTTCCATAACTTTAAACGTTGAAACATAAAAAAAATTTTGGATTAATAATGACTCTTGTTTGGTTCAAGATTCTTCCTCGTTTTAGTAGATTAATTTGGTCGTGCAGGTACTTCAATTCTTTTAGAATCCTGCCAGGATCGCCATGTAATAGGGAAAACGATATGTTTTTATTGTTACCAAAAAAGCTAGAAAAAGTTTCATAAAATTATTACAAAAAACAACTTACCCTGCTACCGACAGGCTATCTATGAGATAACCTATCTATAACCAGGGTTTATATAGTGATATTGTCATCACTATGTCAATTTTATAAGTAATATTAAAGCATTGCATGAACTAAAATAACTAGGACTATTTGTAATTTAATTGAAATTCAAAAAATTATCATTGAAGAGTGTAACTCTTTTTTTCTATTTAATTTTTTTCAATTTTTGTATTTTTGAGCTAAATGAGTGAGGCACTTCGGAGAAATAAATGCTATAAAGATAAAAAGATTTACAAACAAAAACATAATGCCACCGACTCAAGATTTTTAGGATAGATACAATTGAAAAGTCTCAACACCCAGATACTTTAAAAACAATTAAAACTTTTTTGTATTACATTGTAGACTGATAAAAAGGGATGGGAGCGTTATAAATCAAGTATGTAATTAAAATAATAAAATCATATATTTTAATTAATTTATTTAATAATTTTTATAAATATCTATAAAAATAATTATTGTCATTTGATTAATACTAATTGTGATAAATTTTCACATGTTAGATATTTTTATAGTCTTATTTTTTATGATAATAATATTTTCAAGCCATTGATCAAACATTCATTTCATCATTTCACTTGTCTGATCTAAGGGTTTATTTAAATGTTTGTTTTAATATTTAAGCATTGTTACTTCTTTTTCTTAATATATCAACTAACGAATCTTCAATATTTTGTACGTCCCTTTTGTTATACATACTTTTTATTTCTTCAGAGCTTGGATCTATATATTGAGCCAGTGTTGAAGGTTTTCGAGTTGTTGTATATGTTACAAGGTCAAATTGGACAGTATTTTCATAAGAATCGTCAGCATAAGAATTCAATGAAAATACTGCTAACATAATAACAATAATGGGTAAACACAATTTAAGAAACATTATGGAAAATTAAACAAAATAAGCTGATGTTCACGTCAAATGGAAATACATTTATATACATTTCTATGATTACACAATAATTTATCAAAATTTCTGTAATTTTTGAGCATTAATATGTACAAAATGTTAACGAAAACAAATGTATAATACAAAAATTAACTTTTTTAACAGTATGATGCAAATGAAAACGTTTTTTAAAAACATTATTTCAATAAAAAAATTTAGTTAAAAAATATACCCGTACTATATATGTTCATAACTTTTAAATAAACATCGTAATAGTAAACAGATATCATATTCATAATCAGCGTAAAACTTGAATATAACGACATAAAAAAATTTTAAAAATGTTAAAGAAATTTTTTTGGCACTTCATTATTTAATATTTTCTTAAAAAAATAGATATAAAAAATCGACTTGACTAGATAGAAAAATCAATTATAGGCTATAAAATTAGCCATTAACCATCTTCATAAGTAGTCTAGGGGCTTCAAAAAATATTATTTTGTGTCGATTTTTAAATTTGCCGAAAATTAAAAAAAAATTTTAAAGATTAATAATTCAATTTTAAAACACGATACCAATAATTCGGTAAATAAGATTTAAGTTTTGTCTACAGAATAAGCTATTATACATGTTCACAGCTATTCTTGGGACTTCAATAAATATTATTTTTTGTCGACAATTTAGTATGCCAAAAATTTGGAAAAAATTTTTAAAATTTAATAACTCAATTTTAAAAAAAGATATTAAAAATCGGCTTGATCAGAATAGAGATTTAAGAATGGCCTACAAGATGAGCCATTAACCATTTTCATAGGCAATCTGGGAGTTTCAATAAATGATATTTTGTGCCGTTGGTCGAATTTGATAATTTTTTAGAAATTTGTACTTATTTTGCTAATTTTTTGTTTTAATTCATTAGTTGGAATTTTTTTTAAATATATAATTAATAAGGCTATTATTAATTAGAAATTTGTACTATATATATAAAAATTTTTTTGAAATAAGCTATTAATAAGTCTTTTTATTAACTAAAAATTTCTAATTAATGGTTTTACATTCGTGTAAACTTTATTTATTAAGATGTACCAAGGGTAAACAAAATTAATTTTTAACTCTCAAACGAAAATTTGTTTACTTTCTTTTAAAGGTACATACATTTAACATTTTGGGATTGTTATTTTAAAAATAGAATAAGCATATTTTGTTGTATATATGTACAAATTTTTAAAACAAGGGGGTGATTTGAATTTTTAGTCAATTTTTATTTCACCTTGCTATTTATAAATAACGAATAATAAAAGTTTCATTTCTAATTCTATAAATAACAGATTATGATCATGAACACTAGAACAATCTGTAAAAATAAAAAAGATTAAATTAACATTTTAATAATAATTTATGTAAAAAAATTATATTATTCTAAAAGAATGATAGATAGTTCAATTCAATTTTAAAGATTGTTCTTTAATTATGTATTGATATTATTTAAATATATTATTTGAATATAAATAAATCATTATTATGCTTTTACAATCATAATCTTGATCTCTTAAAAATTTTCTTTTGTCGGATTTCTGTAAAATCAAAAACATTTTGAAATTCCCTTAGTTTTACATTAACATGTTTTGTACGCTATACAAATATTGTTTAAGCTATCAGTAAATGATGATCCTTTAAATGTTATCATACATTTATGGCTATAAATAGCTGGTACAATATTTTTACAGTCATTTTTAGCTGCTATAGAAACCAAAAACTAGGCTATGGGTAGGACAGCATAAATTTTAAAAATTTATTTTTTTACTATTCTATAGATTTTTTAAGTTTTATTGTTATCTATCACTGTCAAAAATTTTTAGTTAATATATACATAAGAGTTGTTCTCTTGTATTTATGTTTAATCTTATATGCATAACTTTTTATTGCCTTTTTTATATACTATTTTCATGTTTATTTTTAAATAAAAGACTATTTAATCTAGAGTCGTTGAATCCTACCCTTAGATTGATAGGGAGGTTTCTATTTATAGAAGAGATCTTTGGGATTACACAATCTCGTGTTTTTTTTTTTGCATAAGTATTCGACAATAAAATACATTAACTATTCTAATAGTCATATGTCTTTTACTATCATTAAACAATATATGCATCGTAGTTTTTATATCTCTTTTAAAATAAAAAGTACAAATAAACACATTGTGATACAATAGATTTATAGCAATCAAAAATTGAAAATATTTTATAATTCGTATTTTATTAAGATTAGCAAAATCATTTTATTTAGTTATACGCCCTAAATTACATAGAAATAAAAAAAAACAAAATGTTTGGGCAAGAAAAATTAATCAACAAATCATCGCAAAAATATTAGTAAGTTATACAAAAGTTATACAATTTACATAAACATGGTAAATACTTTAAAATTTTATGCACCCTTTTTAAAAATTACAAGACTTATATAAAATATACTAAGATACTAATTTAAATAATATTTCAAATTCTTATTCAAAATATATCAATTACTTTATTCAAATTTCATTTATATTAACAATCAAAGTCAAAAATAATAAAATGTGTAGAGAAAAAAAAGTAAATTTAGTTATTGATTTAGAATTATATAGATGTTGATTTGTGGCTAAAATTGAAGCATTATACTAAATCCACCATCTTTTTTAGTGAATTATACTATTGATTTTGAATTCCATATACAAATTAATATAATTATTTATAAGCTAAAATGATGACGTTATTTTTAAATTTGGTCTAATTTTTTTGCTATATTTATTAATTACTAAAAGTTTCAAATAATTGCGCGTAAAACAATAGTAAAAACTATTGGCACAAATAAACGTCAACTTCCTAATATTTAGAGTATGTGTTTGCAGTACTTGACGTATGTCAATAAAATATTTTCTACACATGGATATTAGGGGTATCGTAAAAGTTATATAGTTTTTTTGCTGTCATTTCACTTTATCAAAAATATTTTAAGTATTTTGCATAACCCTAATATGTCTTATTATTTATGCTAATTTTTCTTTTACTAAAACTTGGATGAAGTTATGAGTCATTTTAAAGATCATAATTTTTACGTACTTCAACTAAAACAAAAAACAAGTGAAGGTAGTAAAAGTTTATGTAAAGCAAATAAAAAAAATGTTTTAGATATTTAAAAAGTTCAAAAACTGTTAAAAAATTTTAATAATTAAATGATCGAAAAAAACATTATTTTGTATAGTTTTTAATAAGTATTTTATGCAATTCTACTACTTACAAACTATTTCTGACAACTTTTAAAATTGTGTGTGCTAGATACACTAATATTACAATTAACGTTTATTATCTCGCGAACAAAAAGTATATAAGAATATTATAAAAAAAATTTAACTTTTTTTGGAATCGGACACTCTTCTACCCAAAGAGTCTGTCCAAGAGCTAGCATCCCCTTGATTTGCTAATCCATCAGCTAAATCATTAAGTAAAAAATTATTATGGCTTTTGACTTTGATAACATGTAATTGTAATTGATACTTATTGATAAGGTTATAAATCTCATTCCAAGTTTCATTATGTTTCGCCGGAGATCCATTACATTTTTTGAAATCTTTTTCTTTCCAGCTAAATATTTCAGCTACCTTAGAGACTGTATAGCTTGAATCAATTATCAAAGCTATTTCGTGCTCCTCTAACCTATTTTTGACTATCAACTCTATAGCATTTTTAACAGCTAAGACTTCAAGCAATTGAGCTTTTGTAGCTGGACCACATGTAGTTCTAAGTTAATTTATTTTTTTTATTGTTTAAAGATTCCCATCTAGTTCAAAAAGAATAGCAGCTGAAGCTTTATCTTTTTTACAACCTCCATCTGATGCTATGGCAAACTTAAACTTAAATATTTCTTGGTATATTTGATCGTTAAATTCTAATTTCTTAAAGGGAAATGATTTCTTTTCTATCTTCATTTCATCTGAAGTTTCTTCATTCTCAGATCCACTTGATACCATGTTTTCCTTTTCACTCAGGACTTCCCCCTTCGAAATTTGCTCCTTGACTTCCCAAATAGGCAAAGATTTCGATGTATTACCAATTTTCAATGATAACACATTAACAGCATCCTTGTTTCTAAGAAAATAACCACCTTCATATTCAATAACATAAAAATTTCCCACTTTTTGAGTTATCTTGCCTGGCAGATATACATCATCCGAGTATTTCTTTTTGAAGTAACATTTACCCACACACTGAATTTGAATGACCGAATATTTTTTTGACAAGGAATCACGCGATAATTTTGATGAAACAAAACCCTGTTTCATTCTTTCTAAAGCATTATGCCCATCTATTCCAATTATTAAATTTGCTCTTTTGACACTTTCTTCTAAAGATAAATGTACTCATAGACCTTGCTTGATAGTTTGAATTGCTTTCTCCACTTGGCCATTACTGGTGGAACGATATTCAATTGAAGTTAAGTGTATAACACCTTTGGATGACAAGAAATCATTTAACTCCTTTGAAATCAGTGGTATATGATTATCTGACAACAACATATCGGGTAGTCCATAAGATTTAATGTAATCTGAAATTACTTTAATGATATTTCTAGAAGAATAGTCTTTCAACGGACGTGCAAATATAATATTAGAATAATGTTCTACAATTGTGCAGAAATGTAATTGACCGAATTGAGCATTATCAATTGAAATGCGTTCATTGAAATACTGGGTATCTGGTAAACTCTCAATACAAGAATTCATATTATGTTTAGCTTGACAACATATAGAACAGTTATTTATAAATTCTACTATTAAACGAGAATAATTAAGTAATACATATTTACTGGCTAATGCCCGAGTCATATGAATTCGTGAAAAATGATATCCATGTAAAAATAATAATAATTGCTCAGCTATTACCGCAGGAACAAATATTCTAGAGTTGACATACAAAATACCATCTTGTATATTTAAGTCCCTGTTATGCAACTGTACTGGAAGACCGGTAAGCTTTTTTTCTCTCACCATTGTGACTACATCATCAGCCATCGACGCGGTACGAATCCTTTCTTATGGAAACTCACTCTTTTCATCACGAATTAACGATTCTTCTACCAGGAGCGAAACATCGCACGACATGACATTCTCCGACTTGTGGTTTCTATCTGTAATAAATTGAACTTGAAATGGTATAAGTCTCATCATTAAACGAGTAAACGTGGATGATTTATAATTAGAATTGGAATTATCCATATAAGAAGAAAAAAATTTTACCATTTGTGTAGTAGGAACCACTATCTTAACTTGTCTATGAGACATTACAGTTTTAAACAATTCCAACATTTCTACTGTTATCAATAGTAATTTGTTTTCCCACGGATAATGACATTCAGAATTTTGTAAAACTCTAGAGAATGAATAAAATAGTTGATTCTCACAAAAAAGTAAAGCGGAAATCGTTTCATTATCAGCCTGAGGAATTATTACCATATGTTTTGTCTCATCGGAAACAGTATGCAACACATGCAAATTCTGAAACTGGTTGATCATACACAACCATGCAACTTCTCTTCTATCATCCCAATAAAACTCTTCATTAGATTTAACATATAATGGACGCATCGTTTTAGAGAAATCACTAAACATCTGCTTCAGATAAGTCATACGTCCTATGAAAGATAAGAGTTGAGAATTAGAAGTAGGTCGCTGATATAACATTTTTTTATATTTTTCTTTGGCAGTAATAGAACCGTCGCAACGAATGGTATAACCTAAGAATTCGATTTCAGGTGCTAAAATTTGTTCTTTAGATTCATTAACGGGTAAATTCCACTGTGCCATTATTTCTTTGCACTTTGATAAAAAATAATTATGTTCTTCTAACGATTCACCGTAAATGAAAAGATCATCTAAATAACGAATTACTTGGAGATCCTGAAACAAGTATGATAATTCTTGTTTAAACAAAATTGAAATACTAGAAATTCCAAAAACACCCCTAAGAGGCTTATAAAACCCAAACTGAGTAGTAATAACAGAATGATCCAGTATATGAGGAGAGAGAAGACATTGTTTGAATGCATTAGATATATCCAACTTCGACAAGTAGCGCAACTTACCCTTAGGTATTGACAATACCGATTAAATGTTAGCCAATTCAACTGAAGATGGTTTCACCACAGACTTATTCAGATACGTATAATCCCCGCAAATCCTAACAGAATTCTCTTTTGGTACAATAACAACAGGATGAGCTGACTTCACCTCACTTCTAGGCACCTTAACATAACACCCCAAATCCACTTCTTCCTGAAGTCGACGTTTAGTTAATTCCGCTAATTCAGGATTTTTAATTTTTCTATATGGAATTATCTTAGGGACATAAGTACTGAGAAGATCTACATTTAACATAATATGATTCACATTCTCCACAAGAGTGATACTTTCTCCAGAAGGTGTATTGTCATCAGAAGACCTTTTCTCGACCAACGATATGTTCCCTTTTGACGCTTTATTTTCAATCTTATAAATATTTGGAATCAATCCCATAGATTGAAGTGAAGAAAATCCAACAATCGTATTAGGAACTTCCCAAACATAAAACTTTGTCGATTTCTTCTCGTACTTCCCCACCTTAATATCAAAAACCACTGAACCATAACACCGAACTGACTTTCCCAGAAGTTGTAAAATTTCTACTTTATCATCCTCATCGAGCGAAATCTGCCACTCTCTAACTAAATCAACGGGTATGTAATTCAAACCTGCTCCATTATCCAAATATGATACTACAGGCCATTTATTATTAAACCAAACTTGTACACTCCATTTAGGTACTGAGGAAACCAAAAACCCAGGTTTATCCTCCAATTTCATTTTCATTTCCCCACCTGACGGTTGAGTATGATGTTTTTTTCTTTTCACTTGCTCATCTCTATTCAACAGATTACGATTGGCAAGCTCAAAGTGCTTCAACGACTCTAAATTTACAGTTTCTTCTTCTTTTAGCCAATCTTGTGTAAAAGAAGCGGGAGAACGTAACACAGCCATCAGTAAAAACGCGATCTCTGATTCTTTAGAACTACAACTAAAGAGACGTTTGATCAGAGGTTTAGCACGGTTACACAATCCTAAAACTGGTAGGTAGTCACTGAAGTCCAATTTTAATGATTTTAATTCATTTGGTAAACTGTCCATACTGTTACCTAAGAATTTCTTAAGAATTGACGACGCTTCGTCCAAGCTGGTGACATCACTATCAGATATGATCAGCGCTTGCAAATCTTTTGGTAATAACGACAAAAATTTCTCAAGTTGTTGATCCGGATTTACAACTAATTGAATGCGTGTAGTTGTAGATTCGATCCAAACCAACGGATCATGATTGCCTAACTTTTCAAATACAATACTGGATTTACCATCATTAATCCTGGAGGGCTCCATGCTAGATACACTAATATTACAATTAACGTTTATTATCTCGCGAACAAAATATATATAATATTATATATAAAAAAACTTCATTTCTTTTGGGATCGGACTCTTCCAACCAAAGAGTCTGTCCAAGAGCTAGCAGTGTGTTATCAAAATTAAACAAGAAAACTTTAAAAGAAATGACAAAGTTTGTAAAATTGTAAAAAAGTCATTTTTATTACTATGTATGGCATTAAATACTGAAAGAAAAATAGATAGATAAGTTAGGTTATGATATTCTTTTTTATTTTACGTACTCTCTAGCTGAATTACTACTTATTACTATCTTTATCTAACGTTTTAAGAAATAGGTGTATAAGTAATCTTAATAAGATAAATAGATTACTTAATAAGTGAAAATAAATATAGATAATAAAAAATATTAAATATAGCAAGATGCAACGAAGACGTTTTTAAAAACATTATTTCAATAAAAAAATTTAGTTAAAAAAATACCCCCACTATATTGTTTAAAACTTTTTAATAAATAATATAATAGTAAACAGTCATCATATTAGTAGTCAGCATAAAATTTGCAATATAATGATATAAAAAAATTTTTAAAGTATTAAAAAAATTTTTTTGACATTAAATTAATAAATATTTTTCTTAAAAAAATAGATATCGAGAAGCGATTTAAACAAATTTAAGTTTTGGCTACAAAATAAGCTATTAACTATTTTCATAGGTATTCTAGAAACTTTAAAAAATATAATTTTGTGTCGATTTTTAAATTTGCCAAAAATGTTAAAAATATTTTTCAAAAATTAATAACTCAGTTTTTAAGCACGATATCAAAAATCCCTTAGACCAGATTTAAGATTTAAGTCTTGCCTACAAAATGAGCCATTAACTGTCTCCGCAGATGGTCTGAAAGCTTCATTAAAGATTATTTTCTTAGTCGGTCAAATTTAGTTATTTCTTTAAACAATTTGTACTATTTTTGGTAAATTTTTGTTTTAAAGCATTATTTGAGAATTTTTATTAAAATATGCAATAGATAAAGCTATTATTAATTAAAACTTTATACTTTTCTTACAAAAATTTTTAACAGCGTTATTTATAAATTTTTTTTTGATATAAACAATTAATAAGGCTATTATCGATTAAAAATTTCGAATGATGGTTTTACATTATTTGAATCCTTATTTATTAAGATATACAAAGGGTAAACAAAATTAACTTTTGGTCCTCGAACAAAGTTTGTTTACTTCCTTTTAAAGGTACATGCATTTAACATTTTAAGGTTATTATTTAAAAAATAAAATTAGCATGTTTTTTTATATATATATACAAATTTTTAGAACAAGAGGGTAATTTAAATTTTTAGTCAATTTTTATTTCACCTTGCTAATTACCCAGTGCATTGTAGATAGAATCATCTTTTCTAGATTTGCACGTGACGTATCTGTTATACACATAAAGATATATAGAAGATGACTGCAGATCTGCACTAGATAGTCTATCTTACGATCATCTGCAGATGATAAAATCAAAATAGTCAGTTACATACTATAGCCTTTACCTACCTAATTCTACAATCTTAACTTCTTCTACTATTTAATCTATACTGTTATTTTAACATAATTGGTATCAAATCTTACTACCACAAAGGAGGTATAGAATTCATCTCAAGCTATTAATTAACCCATTCTTAACTAACTAAACTTCTGAAGTTTCTATTATAAATGTAATTTAAGTACCACAAATTTCATGTAAAAATTTAATTTATATTAATGTTCTTTAAAGTTTTATTTCACCAAATTAATGTCAAATGTTTTTTTTAAGAACTTATAACCATTTACATAGTTAAATATCAGATTTAATAAAATATGTTCTTTTGAGTACTATTGGAAATTTTTGTTTTGCTTCTTTACTTAAAAAATTAAAATTCAATCAATTTTAAGCATTTTTTTCTTTAAAAATTAAAAAATAGATATTTTCATAAGACGGCCATCTTGTGCAGATCCGCAAAAAATAATTATATTTTACGCAGATCTTTTAAGGATGCCCTTATCTTACGCAAATTTGCACAAGATAACCGTCTTATGCAAATCTACACAAGATAATCCGTCTGCAATGTTCTGGGTAAATATCTTATTAAAACAGTAGCGTTTTTCAGTATACGTAAAAAAACAACAAAATCATGCGACAACCTAATACTCAAAGAATATTTTGAATTTTTTATTTTTTATTGTAGCTTGGTAAATCAAAATTTGCAACTTTTCAAGTCGAATTTATAGTTAAATTAATAAACAGTAAATATTTCTGACAGATTTATTAAGTCATTTTTCATAAACTTTTAAAAAAATTGTAATTAATCTGAACTTAACGTGAAAAATTTCATGTGATAAATATTTTATTAATGTTATTTTATTTAGAATAATTTTTTTTCGCCATTGGTTTGAGCTACATTTCACCTTTTCTACTTTTGGTCTAAGAATATAATTGTGATATGCTCTTACTATTGTTGCAGTTTTAAGACTTTTTTTAAATTAAAAACATACGAATCTTCAAAATCTGATGCATACTTTTTTTTGAGTGTTTCAAGAGAATTAACCTACTCTACGGATTAACAATTAGATATATCTATTATTGCTAAAATAGTTGCGGATTTCGTTTTCAATGTCACTATATTTCAGAACAAGTAATTATCAGAATCAAAGTCAATTAAATAATTCAATGAAAATCCTACTAAGATATTAGTAATAATAGGTAAATACAATTTAAGACTCATTTTGGAAAATGAAACAATTGCAAGCTGATTATTTATGTTGGATAGAAATGCCTTTATAAACATTTTTAGACTACTCAATAACACAGAGATTTTTTGCTTATTATTTCGACACCGCCTAGCGTGCTCAATTATGTAGAAATAAATTAAATATTAAAATATTTTATCAATAAAAGATAAAAAGTTAGGTCATGCATTCTTATCAACAAATTTCTTTTTAAAAATGATATATTAAAAGTATTTATATAGAATCAAGAAATTTTTATTTTTAAACATAAAAAAATTTGAAAAACAATAATAATTTACTATTTTAAAAATTCATACATAAAGTTTCAATATGTTTCCGACTAAACGTTCTTAGATGATATTTTTGGTATTGAAAAAACTAAATATACAAAATAATCAGTTGATTTATCTGCATGATTGTCATTATTTATTAAAAAATTTGAAAATTCAAAAAAAAATATTTTTTATACCGGTCACGCACTCAGCTCATTTGATAGTTTTGTTTTTTACAAATTTAGATATTTGTTATAATTTTAAAGAACTAGTAAGTAACATGATAGAGTTAAAACAATTTTATAACAAAAGAAATTTTTGGTGATATAGTAAATAAAAAATGTTTAATTTTTATTGTATTGATTCATTGTAATTTTATTATCATATTATATTTCGTTTGCCTGTTAATTAAGAAAGGTAAAAGAATATATTAATTAGTAAGTTAATAATTAATATATATAATTTTCTTAATTTAAGGTGGCCACTAATTATTTTGATAAATAAAGATGTAAAAAAAATGTCGTGAGTAGATATTGCTATTTCATTTTCAATTAACTATACAAATATTTTTAGTTTTTGTATATGCAATTTCTAATGAAATGCAGTATAAAACGACACCATAATCTTTGATTACTTAAAGGCTTTTTAACATAGATCTTCAATTTTTGAAAGAGTTTTTAATAATAATAATAAATGTTTTTGCAGCATTTTTAATAAACATTTTTCTGCTAACTCATATACATATCGAAAATAGTAAATATTATCATCTTCATTATCTTTCTTATAATAATACATAAACAAAGTAAAATATAATTTTTTCTTATAAGATATCACTAATTTTACTAAACATTTAAATGTATGAAATACAAAAAATTGCCAAAAAATAGCTGATTTTTGTAAAAATAAATAAGCTAATATATAAACTATTTTTACATGATTATTTTTAGTTTTATTTAATTTTAAAAGTTATTTTACATTACAAGTTAAACATTTTTGGCTTTTTCTTGCAAGAAAGCTTCTTCTCCATAAGTGAAATCAATATATTAATTATTCATTTGATAAATGTAATTAAGCACTTACCAATATTTGCTACAATTAAAATCTAGTATTTTGCTATTGTGCTTTAAAGGTAATTTTCTTCAAGAATTTTTCTCTTTGATCATATTTTACAGGCGCGTTATTTCAAAATTATCTTGATTGAAAATTTTTTCAAAAATCTAAAAGTAAGACATTTAGCATGGTAGAAGCTTAGAGATAAATACTTTCTTAATCATATGTTTAAAAAATAGTAAATTGAATAAAAGAAGTTTTAAAGCACTTAAACAGCAATAGTGTTATTTAAAATAACCTGTAAAATAAGAAAAAAAGAAGTCAATTTTAATTTAAGGGTCTCTTTTTTAACAGTTTTAACTGAAACTTTACTTTTTTTTTTTGTTTAATATTAATATGTGTGTAATGACATTATTAAGCAATATAAAAAATTAAAAAAAAATTTTTGAGTTAAAAAATAGACTAGTGAATGTTCTTAATATAATTTACAGAATTAATTTTGCTTTAATTGTGTATAACAAAATACATTCAATTTTTATTTTAATAATTGGTTCAAAGGTGCTAATAATTATAAAAAAAAAAACTATTTTTTTCATTAATTATCTTCTTATTTAGCCACCATAGCTTTATTAAATATAAAATTTACTTGAAATTTATACAAAAGAATGAATGCAGCAAAAAAAGTTTTCAAATGGTGCGAACCAGTTTTAAATGCATTTATTTATCATTATATATTGTAACTAAATCCGTTATATCAAATTAAATGCTTCATTTACTCTTTTAAAGAGGAAACATCTAAACTAAAATTTTGCCGAAAAATGTAAAATTATAGAAATAAAGAAAATTATTATTTTTACAAAAATCAACTATTTTATTGCTATTTTCTATATTTCATACAGTCGAATATTTAGTAAAATTTTTGATATTATATAGAAAAAACTTTATTTTTACTTCGTTTATGTATCAATATAACAAAAGTAAATAAAGATAGTAATATTAACTGTTTTCGGATATATATATGAATTAGTAGAAAAATGTTTTTTTAAAAATTTTGTAAAAACATTTATTTTTTCTTATTTAAAACTCCTTCAAAAAGTTAAGATCTAAGTTAAAAAACATTTAAGTGATTAAAAATTATGGTATCGCTTTATATTACATTTTATTAGAAATTGCTTATGCAAAAAACAAAAAATGTCTGTATAGTCAATAGAAAAAGAATAGCAATATCTACTAGTTATTTAATATTATAACAAATATCTGAATTTGTAAAAAACAAAATTATCAAATGAGCTGAGTGCGTGACCGGTATAAAAAATATTTTTTTTTAATTTTCAAATTTTTTAATAAATAATGACAATCATGCAGATAAATCAACTGATTATTTTGTATAAGTTAAAAATTTATTAAATATAAATTATAATTTATAAATGGCGTTGGTACCCCTACAATAAAAAAATTATTACAATAAAAATTACAATAATAATAAAAATTACTAATTAACGTAAAATTATAATATTAAATTAGAGCACGCATTACATTACTAAGGGTTTTACACAAATGAAATTTTCTATCTTATTTTAGCTTTATATACCCTTAACTCATAATAGTTTTCGCGCCTCACTACTGAACCTTGGGGTTGCCATCTCAAAGAACACTCAAGAGAACAAAATACAATAACCTTTAATACTAGAAATAATTCTTTATTTCTAACTTCTCCCTTTTTCTTGAGAATAGAGCCTATTCTTATAACCACTTAGAGATATAGTCTTTCTTGAATCTTTCTCATTCATAGGCTTTACCATCACATCAGTTACATTCTCTACATCCATTATAGTAGCTAATTCATTTCCACCTTTACTATTCTTGAGTTTTCTATAAATAACTCTTTTCTCAGGTGATTCATTTATGGCATTATTTATAGATGCCTTTATTCTTTCATCAGAAACATTTTCCAATACTTGCCCATCTTTATCTCCATAATTATATATCAGATTGAATGGCTTGACCTTAGTAGCTCCATGAACTGATGTGTTCATTATTCTACAAGCTTCTTTTAACTTGTTTTTGAAACCTGCTCTCCCTCTATGTGTTACTTCAGGTTCCATCTTCTTCAATACATGTCTAAGAGTTCTTATAGCTCTCTCCACTTTAGAGTTTGCATAATGTTCATAGGATACCGCATAATTTAACTTTATATCATTTTTCTTCAAAAATGCCAAGAATTCTTTCCCTTTAAATACTTTGGCCTTATCCGCTCTTATCTCTTTTATCTTAATTTGGCATTGGTCCAATATTCTATTTAATAATTGAATAACTAACTTTTCATCTGCCTGTGGACCCTCTTCTGCCCATATATAACGTGAGTATCCGTCTTCAGCTACCAATATCGTGTGATTATCCAGGAACATAAAATCCATATATAATATTTCAAGAACATTCTTAGGATCTGCCTTATCCCTTTTTCTCCTTTTTAAGTCATTTTCCAACTGACATGTTTCACAATTCTTTATCATATCCATTATTTTATTTATAATCATTACAGCCTTATATTTTGAGATCATTAATTTATAACATTCTTTAATTAAGTCATCCTTTATTTTTGCCACTGATAAATGCCCTTTTTTCAAATGATACTCCTCAAATAACTTCTTTGCCATACTTTCAGTCTTATCACTTAGAAAATTATCATTAT
This sequence comes from Strongyloides venezuelensis, assembly GCA_963280985.1. Lineage (NCBI taxonomy): Eukaryota > Metazoa > Nematoda > Chromadorea > Rhabditida > Strongyloididae > Strongyloides > Strongyloides venezuelensis. The sequence goes on along the minus strand of CAUJLX010000002.1, from coordinate 22,039,614 downwards.
TTTCTACTCTCTCCTTATTTTCAGAGATTTTATAAATCCTACTAAAGTAATCCGCGCAAGTGTTTTCTTTTCCTTGTATATAATGTATTTCATAGTCTAATTCTTGCAATGGCATTATTAATTCCAAGAACTTTGTTTCTTTTGTATTCATAAGTCCTTTTAGAGGTTTATGATCTGTCTTTATAATTACTTTGTGTCCAATTAGGATTTCTTTAAATTTTCTTACTCCCAAATTTATGGCATATAGTTCTAAGTATGTGATGCATCTATCTTTCTTACATTTCTTTAATTTCTTACTATAGAACATTATTACTTCTTTTTCTTTATGCATATTCATTCTATATATAACTCCTCCTGCTGCTTCTTGACTACAGTCAGTTTCCAAATAAATTACATCATCTGATAATGCTTTCACCAAATATTGAGGATTCATCATAGCCTTTTTAGTCAATTCTATAGCTTTTACAAATTCAGGATTCTTCTCAATCTTAGAAGACTTAAATCTAAGAGAATTTACCATATTTTGAAGCGGTAATGTTATATTTGCATATCTAGGAATATTCCCTCTAAAATAATTGGCTGATTGTAAAAAGGATACCAATTCTCTTTTGGTATTTGGTTCTTTTCTTTCCATAAAAGCATCAATATTTTTATTGGCAATTTTTGCTCCCTTTTTAGAAATATTATATCCAATAAATTCTATTTCAGTCCCTCCAATACTGGATTTTTCAAAATTTACTTTCATATCATATTCCCTCAACTTATTTAATAATAATTTCACTTTTTCCAAATGATCCTCCAAAGTTGAGTTTGAACATACTGCAAAGTCATCAATATAGACAAAATATCCTTCTCCTAAATCACTTATAATTTTTGTTGCCAAACATTGGAATTGTATTGGGGAAACCTTTCCTCCTTGTGCCATTCTTTTAAAACAATAAACTTTATCATAAACTTTGACTCCCATATATGGTATTGTTTCTTCTGGATATCGAACTTGAAAATATGCATTTTTCAAGTCTATTTTACTATACCATTTATAACCACTCATTCCATAAACATATTCATAAGGCTTGTTTGCAGGTAAGAACATTGACTTAGTATAGTGATTTATATATCTAAAATCTCCGCAAATTCTTAATTCACCATCTTTTTTAGGAATAACAACCAAAGGATGAATAAATTTTGCTGTTCTTTCTTCAACAATATCATTATCTTCCATTTCTTTAAATTCCTTATAAATACGCTGTTTATATGAAATAGGAAGCCCATAAGAAGGTGGTTTAAAATCATCTTTCTTTTCCACAATTTCTATATTTGCACATTCCAAAATTCCTTTTCCTACATCATATTTAGACTTAGGAATCAAGTCCTTGTATTCATTAAAGATTTTTGTCTTCACATCTTCACAATCATTGGAGACTTTGACTTTCTTAACAATTGGTTCTTTTAAATCATCATTACCATAAGATATACACTTTTTATCATTTATAGTGACCAACTTTTCACCATCATATGATATTGATAAACCACACTGGAGCATAACATCCTCTCCTATAAGAATATCTTCATGTTTCATAATTTCATCTGGAATAACAAAAACTTTTGCTCTAAGTTCAACTCCATTTAAAAAATTAAGCAAGACATTGCTTTCTTTATTCAAGATCATAACTGATCCATTAGCCATTCTAACTTTCAGTGGACTCACATTCCATACATTTTCATTCATAATCATTCTATTTGCTACAAATGTAATACCTGAACCACTGTCTACAAAACCTTTACCAATTTTATCATTTATTTGCAAAATTATATGTTGATACTTCTTAGGCTCTAACTTGGGTTGTCTTTCTTTAACTTGATATACCACTTCCTTCTGAAATGTCCCTTCATCATCTTCATCCTTAGCAATATAATGATTCACTACTTCTACATAATTTTCTTGTGCTTCATCCATTACTGAAATTTTCTTCGAAGTAGTTGAAGATGTTGACTTTTCTTTGCTTGAAACTTTTTCAGCCTTACAAAAGCGAGCGAGGTGTCCCTTTCTATTGCAATTATGACACACTTTATCTTTATAAAAATCTTTCTTCTTATCTTTATCCTTTACTCTTGAACTTGATTTATTTGACATATCCAACTCATGTACAGCCTGCATTTCCCTTATAAATTGATAAATATTTGTTGGATTCTGTGTCAATACAAAATAGTAAAGTTTTGAACTTTTATCCGTTATAAGATTTCTAATATGTCTCAACTGAGTTTGTAATAACTCCATATCTGGTAAATCCTTATAAACAACATTTATTTTCTGGACCAAGTTTAATAACTGATCTCCCAAATCTTTTGAAAAATTCAACTTAAAATACATAATTTCACTCCTATTTTTCACTTGAGCTGCTGTACCATCATACTTCATTAATAAGTGACTTTTTAGAGTTTCATATGTATACTTTGATCCCAAAACTTTATCAATTTCTGCAGCAATAGGTGGTGACAAGGTCATCATCAAATATAACCCTTTATCCTTGTCTGTATGAATATTTTTAAATTCCATGTGACGTTCTGCTGCCATAATGTGTGCCGATATGTTTTCTTCAGTATTTGAAAACATGACCAAAGGAACTTCACTCCTTCTCATACTAGATCTTTCTTGACCTTCTTGTAAAACTTTCATCATATTTAAAATGGTAACATGTGACTCCTTTACCATTTCCATTAAATCACTTTTCTCATCTCTTTTTCCAACTGAGAGTTCCATAACTTTTTGCTCAAGATCTTTAATGCGTTGTTGTAGAACTTCCACTTCTGTATCATCATTATATGAAGCTGAATCAGTCAATGGTACACTTTCCTCACGTATGTACCTCTTTACCATTTCCTCATCCTCCTGGGAATTAATTGAAGCCAAAATTTTATCAACCATATCTTTCTTTGTTTTACCAAAACTTCTGACCTTTAGGTCCTTACTCAAACTTTTCAACTTATTAAAATTTGTACCCATAAGTTGATCTTTGATGTTTTCCATACTTGTTTCACCAAGTTTACTAACTCCTTCTGAGTTCTCATCCATGATTCTAGATTCTACGTTTCTAGTATCCATCTTTTCTGTTTCTAAGGTTCTTCAGTTATCTACCCCTATTCCAGTTAAAAATTGGTAGTAACTCTATATTATAGAAATCAGAAATCCAAAACCTTATTGCAGTACGTCTTACAATAATAAACAATAGCCTACGCGCTAAATCCTGTGTTAATTTCAGTTAACACCAAACAATAACCCAAGTTAAAAATTTATTAAATATAAATTATAATTTATAAATGGCGTTGGTACCCCTACAATAAAAAAATTATTACAATAAAAATTACAATAATAATAAAAATTACTAATTAACGTAAAATTATAATATTAAATTAGAGCACGCATTACATTACTAAGGGTTTTACACAAATGAAATTTTCTATCTTATTTTAGCTTTATATACCCTTAACTCATAATAGTTTTCGCGCCTCACTACTGAACCTTGGGGTTGCCATCTCAAAGAACACTCAAGAGAACAAAATACAATAACCTTTAATACTAGAAATAATTCTTTATTTCTAACTGTATATTTAATTTTTTCAATACCAAAAATAACATCTTAGAATGTTTGGTCTGAAACATATTAAAACTTTAAGTATGAATTATTAAAACAATAAATTACTATTGTTTTCAAATTTTTTTTAAGTTTAAAAATAAAAAATTCTTGTTTCTATATAAATACTTTTGACACATTCTTTTTAAAAAAAAATTTGTTGATAAGTGTGTATAGCTTAACTTTTTATCTTCAATAAATAAAATATTTTAATTTACTTCTATATAATCAGACCCGGCAGTCGGTGTCGAAATGGCACTCAAAAAATCTCTGTGAATTTACCAAATTTTCATTTATTATTAAACATCAATACGTATTAAATGATAGAAAACCGGTATTCTAAATAAAAATTTACTTTTATTAATAGTGATGACAAAAGTTAAATAATATTTTAGCTTAAAATAAGTTAAGATTGAAACAATAAAAATACTTATTTGTTGATTAACAAATTTGACCTATTAGAGTTAAAATTGCAAATAAGCTTTTATTTTACAAAAAGAATTTTAACTGATGAATATAATTCTCATGGTTATTCTTCGAAAATACAATAAAAATAATAGAAAAAACAAAGATGAACTTCATCTTTCCATGTTTGTAGTTATTATACTCTAGTAAGAAACCTCAGTATAATAAGTAAATCTCAAAACTATTTCTTCAAGGGATTTGGAAAATTGCATAAATCTAATATAAAAATAATGTTATTAGATTGTAATGAATAGTGTAATTTTGTGTTAAAAGAAAGGTTTTATTAATTGATATTCTTTCTATTTATGTTTACCCTCCACCAATCAAATTTTATTAAAAATTTTACTCTCTATAAAATCTTCACGTAGGCCATTATGAGAATGATTCTTTTTATACTAATAATTATTAAAAAATATTTTTGACAAAATTTCTACATATCTAAAAAATGCAAAGAACAAATGAATGTATGAAAATTAAATATCTTTGAAGCGTCAAAAAATTTAAAATTAAAAATTCAAGTCATTTAATTTTTTTTAATAATTTTAGTAAAAACTAAAAAAAGTGTAGCAATATAATAGAGTTTTATTTCAATTAGATAAAATTTAACAGGATTTTATCTTCTTTTAAAAATGAATTGTAAAAATTATATTTTTCTTTATATAATCTTTTTTTTGTTTATGTTGCATTATCCAAGCTAATGGAAGCCTGAGAAATGCAACAGTGTTTTAATTCATAAAAGTCATTTTAAATATCTTTACAAAACTTCTTTTTAATTCTATTCATTAAATTAAGATAGGTTCTAATAATTTTAATATTGAAATGAACTGACTTTTAATTATAATAAATAACAGGTTATACGGCACAAAACATCAGTAAGCAGACTAATAAAAATGTGACAAGTTATATCATTTATTATACACTTACACTGATGCCGATTTGTTTCTAAAAATAAAATACTTTATTTAATACAATTTTATTAATGACTAAATATTATTGTACTATAAAGTTATTACAATTATTTATGATATAATTGACAAACATCAAATTTTAAGTACTCGATGTTAATTCTTTTTTTTTTGTTAATATTTTTGTTACATCAACTAATTTTAAGAATTTCTAAATCCTTTAACGTAAAGCGATAAAAAAATTCTGAAAACATAGGTAAAAAGACAACGATTTGTGAACACAATTATAATATTAACAAATCAATTATTTGTAAAAAGCGATAATGAACCAAGTGGAATAATGTAAAATTATCAGATTAAGAGAAAAACTGTATGCCGCAATTAAAACAATAACAAATTATACAATACCTGTAAAATCATTTTAAAATTAGGAAATAGTGCGAATATTAAAAATTATTAACTTTAATTATATTATCTATATTGTATTATTTATATTATTTATTAAATTTTGTATTGTAGGCAAGAGACCACAAAATAAAAATATTTTTCTTGTAATTCTGCGTCTTTTGATGTGAATTTTATAAAAAAATTTTAACCAAGCTAATATAAAAAACTTCCCAATTTTTTTGCTAATGTTGTAGCTTGAGTAAAAAAATTGCTACATTTATAAATTTGTAATCCTGGTGAATTCCTCGGAAGCCGTAAAGCCTTCCGGGACTTTCACAATATATAACATGAAACTTTATACAATAGTTTATTTAAGCAAGAGCAATAGGATTATAATAAAAGCAAAGGTATATATGTGTTATACTATAACTATGATTTAACTAGTGTGTTATGTATTCTTCATTCGTTCCTTATATCGTCCTCAAGGTGAGAGGTGTGTTCTATTTGGTAGAGTTATACATACATTTGGTATTATTGAATATACATTTGATCCGACACAGCATTCCATGTTCACAAATTGAGTAAAAATATTAAATGATAAATACCATAAATTTTTAATTTATGTATTCAATAATTTTTATAAACCTTGATGAAAATATTTATTTAAAATTCATGTAACATCAATGTAAAAAATGTTTTATAAATATTTTACTAGTACCCTTTTTAATTGATATAATTTACTCGTGGCAGTGCTCTTACTTGCATCATACCTGTTCCATCATTTTCTTTAAGGCCATAAGTATGAGTTGGTCTTTCTATTCTTAAATAACTTTAACTTCTTTTAAATTATCAACATTTGAATCTTCAAAGTCTAATGCATGTCATTTTTTTGAGTGCCTCAACAGCGTCTTGAAAAACCTTATCATTTTCACTGTCACTCAAGCCTATAGTTTTTGGTATATTTGAGCCTTTTGGTTCTGATATCATTTCACTTTCGGCACTAAAGTAGTTACCAGAATCATCACTATCATAATTAGCAGAAAAATTTAATGATAATAATACTAAGATAACAACAGTAATTGGAAAGTATAATTAAAAACTCCTTTTTAAAATAAAATCAACTGAAAGCTGATGTTTATGCCTAGTGAAAATACATTTATGTACATTTTTACGATTAGACAACAGTCTATCAATATTTAATAAGTTATTGAATTTTCATATATATTTAATGATAAGAAACATATAATCTAAGTAAAAAAGATAACTTTTACAAATAGCAATTGCAAAAAGTTAAATGACATTTTGGGATATGATAAATTCAGATTGTAAACAATAAAACAATGGATGTCTATTGACAAACAAAGTTGATATACCAGAACTTTAGTTTATAAAGAAAATTCGATTTTTTAAAAGAATTTTGGACAGTTGAATGTAATTTTTAAGTATATTCTTTAAATACATATATAAGTTATGTGAAAAAATTGGATATGTTTGATCATTTTTTATTTGTAATATTTATAACCTATATAATCTTTATGCATAGCATTATAAGAAAGATCTTTCTTCCATATTTTTATAACAAACTATAAAAATAAATATACATGCCACAAGGGTGACAAATTACTAGTAAGCTTATCAATGAAAATATGATAGATTTAATAATTTATTTTACAATTATAAAGATGTTGAATTATGCCTTAAATGAAGCTTCATAAAACACTCTCATTTTATTTAATGAGTAGTAATAATGGATTGTAATAATTTTATAATTATAACTATTTGCTAACTAATTGATATCAATAGAATATTAATATCCAATGTTGTTTTTTTGTTAAATCTTTGCAATTTTTAAATTATTGAGCTAAAGCAATAAGAAATTTACGACAAATTTGTACGATAAAGAAAAGAAGATCTGCAAACAGAAAAAATACAAACAATTCAAGATTTTACAGATACAAACGCACTAAATTATGTATATCATAGAAAAGATTTTGACATCTAGAAATTTAAAAGTGCATTTTAAACTGTTTTGTTTATACTGTAACCAGATAAAAAAATTGATGCATTTAAAAATCAAGTGTGTAATAAAAATAAATTTTTATATATTTATAATTAATTTTTTAATATTTTTTATAAATAATTTATAAAAATAATTATTTGTAAATTATCTATAATAACTGTAATAATTTATACGTATTAGATTTTTTAATGTAATTTTTATGATGCAATGTCTTTATGCCATTAATCTGACATTCATTTCATTATTTAAACTGTCTGATATAAGGTTTAATTTATAAGCTTGTCTTAGTTTCTGGTATTGAAACTTCTTTTTTTAATTTTCAACATTTGAATTTTTAAAGCCAAAAACACTTCTTTTTTGGGGCGAATCAATCCATTCTTCATATTCATCCGGGTATATATCATAATAAAATGGTTTTTTTGTAGTTGTTGTTGTTTTTGGTGAAATTAGGTCATAATAATCATCATAAGAATCAGGACCTTCAAGTTTAGCATAACAATTCAATGAAAATGATACTAAAATAACGACAATAATAGATAAATATAAATTAAAGCTCATTTTGGAAAATGAAACAATTTTAAGTTGATGCTAATGCTAGATGGTAATACCCTTATATACATTTTTATGATTACATAATAATTTATCAAAGTATCTTAAATTGTTGAATGTTAATATGTAATTGACGATAAAAAAAAATTCTAAGTAGAAAAAATCACTTTTTTAAATAACATTTGGTGAAAGTTAATTTTTTTGTATATAATAAATTTCGATTGTAAACATTTAAGTTACTTGTTTAAATTAAAAAAATAGGATTAATATTTTAAATTTACATTTGTGTAAAGAAATTTGATTATTTTAAAAATAATGATAGACAGTTGAATTCATTTTTAAAGTTTGTTCTTCAAAAATATTATGTATCCAATTGAATATGTATAAATATATCAAGCATTACTATGTTTGTTACAATCATAACCTTGATCTTTTAAATTATTTACATTGTTTCAAGATAAATTGTATTTCTTCAAAAAAATTACTTTTTCTCAATTTTCTGATAAAAATTCTGTAATTTATTAGTCTTATACCTATATTTATATACGTTATACAAATACTGTTAAGCTATTTTTAAATTTAACAGGTGGGATGAAACATATTTTGTAAAAATATTTCAAACAACGTTACTATTTGTTTTTAAATATAAAATTGAATTTAATATTTTTATTAATTATGCATAAAATCACGAGAGATTGTCATAGCATATATAAAACGCCAACTAAAATATAGATCTAAAAAGAATTTAAAAATATCGTATTTGTAAATATGATAGAATGATATTTTAAGTATAATTTGAAATAATGAATATAAGATTTTATTGTATTGAAAGAATAATTAGACGGTTTGGCAACATTAAATGTTAAATAAAATATTTAAAGTATAATCATAATGTAATACTTCATATCAGTACGAGAACTTGAAATAAATATATTTTATTTAGGCTATTGACTTACACCTACCTAAAAAATTCTATCAATTAGAAATATTTCAAAATGTTAAATCATTGAAATTTGTTTTGCTGATATATCAAAGTTTAGCAAAATATTATGTAAAAAATTCATTGCATCATATTTTTTGATAAAACAGTACTTTTGTTGTGACTAGCAAAATAATCTAAAAAAAGTTAATAATATTGATACTTCAAACTTTTTTTAACACATTATTCAAGACAATAAAATGAAAAATATTTATAAATAAGTGAACTTTCACATATATCACTGAATCATTCATTATTTTTATGCTAAAATAAATAATAATTTTATTAAAAATACGTTGATTCAATTGAAATTTTTGTATATAAAATGAAAAAATTTTTTAAATATATATCGTATTTTTGATAACAATATGAACAAGAAGTTAAGACTAAATTTCATTATTCCGATTTTACTAATATTCTTTATTATTGAATCACAATCATTTCATTTAAATAAAAAGATTAATGAGGAATCGGAAATAAAACACAACATAGAAAAACGCTCCAAGAGTAGTGTTTACGGTAAAGTTTATTCAGATCATATTGATGAAGATCTTGAGGCTTCACCTGAAATTGTATATTATGATACACATTCATATGAAAGTGATGAAGATTCCCCTGCAGATAGCAAAGAAGTTAGTTCGTCGGAAAGAGCAAAAATTGATAAAATTATAGCAAAAATAATGCAAGATGATCATTCCTCTGAAGATTATCCAATTTATGAAGATGGTTCACATCAAGAAGAAACAGGAGAAATCGAAAGACCTAGTCATTCAGAGAGTTATGAAGAAGAAGTTAAAAAAGACCCACTACTTGAAGATGAGGATCTAGAAAGTATTGAAAATCCTGTAAGTGCAAAAGAAAATTTAGAAGAAAATGATAATATGAGTGAAAGTGAGGCTGAGGACGAGCAAGTATCAGAATTAACTAGAGAACGTGAAAAACTTAGACTACCTGTAAGTTATAATGTAGAGGACGAAGAATCTGATGATGACGACCATCAAAGTTCTGAAATCTCTCAAACAAAAGGTGACATTTCTGAACAACCAAGTGTCGAAGATGAAAGTATTTTAGATACATATGAACTCCAAGAAAATGATGATGATGATAGTGATGATGACATTGATTATGAAAGTATAGAAGATACACTAAGTGAGGAAGATCACTTGAATTCTGTAAATCTAGAACACGAAGACGATGACGACAGTCAAATTTTTGAAGTTTCTCAAGAAGAAGGTGGCATTCCTGATTCAACAAGTATGGAAGATGACGATTCCCAAGAATTGCATGAAGACCAAGTAGAAGAAAATGATGATGATGATAGTGATGATGACATTGATTATGAAAGTATAGAAGATACACTAAGTGAGGAAGATCATTTGAATTCTGTAAGTCAAGAACACGAAGACGATGACGACAGTCAAATTTTTGAAGTTTCTCAAGAAGAAGGTGGCATTCCTGATTCGACAAGTATGGAAGATGACGATTCCCAAGAATTGCATGAAGACCAGGTAGAAGAAAATGATGATGATGATAGTGATGATGACATTGATTATGAAAGTATAGAAGATACACTAAGTGAGGAAGATCATTTAAATTCTGTAAGTCAAGAACACGAAGATGATGACGACAGTCAAATTTTTGAAGTTTCTCAAGAAGATGGTGGCATTCCTGATTCAAAAAGTATGGAAGATGACGATTCCCAAGAATTGCATGAACTCCAAGAGGAGGAATATGATGACGATGATGAATATGATTATCAAACAATATCCGACGTTACGGAAGAAAGTGAGGAACATATACGTACTCTAGGTTCTGATGAAGAAGAACAGGACTTAGAAGAATCTGAAGATACAGATGAAAGTGAGGATGACGAAGTATCAGAACCCACCAGTCTTGAAGATGATGAAGAAGAGTCGGAAATTAATCATATAATACCAAACGATATGGTAAAAAGTGAGGAACTTATACATACTGTAGCTCCTGATTTAGAAGAAGAATACTTAGAAGAAACTAAAGATACAGATGAAAGTGAAGACGACGAAGTGCCAGAATTCACTAGTCTTAAAGAGATCGAAAAAGAAGATGATCACAGTGTCACAGAAGATCTTTTAGATTCCCAAGATCTTGAAGATGATGTAGAAAAGTCAAAAATTGATCAGTCAACACTAGAAGAAATGGTAGGTAATGAGGAGCTTCTAGTTCCTCAAGAACATGATGAAGATGATATAAAAAATATGGATAGTGATGATGAAGAACAAAATATTCCAGAAGAAGAAATTGAAGATGATGATGACGAGGATGAAAATGATGAAGGATATCAAACTAGTCAAGGAATTGAAGTTGAAAATGATGGAATATTTCAAGAAGAAGATGAGTCAGAAATACCAGTTGAAATCGAAGATAGTGAAGCTATTGATGAATCTGAATTATCTGAAGAATATAATTATCCAGAAACAGAACTTACTGAAATAGGCAGTGAATCCGGAGAACCAATTTACTATGAAGTCGATGATGACGAAGATCATGATGAATTAGAAGACTGTACAGAATCTGTGAATTCTGAAGATAATTTAAGAGTTCCATGCAAAAAATCACCCATTAAAGCAACTATTAAGCTTGTTCCTGATAATTCCAAGGACCATGTTAGCGATGATGATCATCCAAACTTTTTGTTTGCCATTTACGGTAAACTCAAACATCAATTAAGTATTTCAACTGGGAAAAAATAATTACAAGGAAGAGGGTTACTATAAAAGATATCAAAATTTAAAAATATTCAAAAACTTCATTAAAATAATTCATAAAATATTATAGAATACAAATTAAAAAAATCAAAAAAAATATAAAGAAGTTTTTAAATATTAATATTTTAATATCTTTTAAAGTATTAATGTCCTTTAACATTTCTTAATAAATCTTCTTTATTATACATTTTTTAATACTAAAAAATCTTATTCTATTTTTAAATCATCACTTAGATTTTTTTAGAGTAGGTACTTTCTATTCTATTGTATCTAAAAATAATTAAAATGCATTAAAAATAAATTGTAATAGCATAAAAATATAATTAAAGCATAAATTAGTGATTTTTAAGAGATTTTTTTCTATAGTAGTTGTAAAAAAGATATAAAAATTAAATATTTTAAATCTTTAATTTAAAAGTTCCAAAAAGTTTCAAATTGTATTTTCTTTAAATTAAAATTATAATTAAAAATTCACCTTTTTGTTTACAATAATAAATAAAAACAAAACTTCCAATTTCCAATATGTAAAAAGTCTACTAGACGACATTTTGGCAATCTACTAAACTTAAGAAATTGTGTTATTAAGTAAAATTCGTGGATTTCCTGTATTTCTTACATGGAGATGATTAATGACCGAAATGCCTCCTAGTGATGCACCGCTTTAGCCATATCAAAAAATGAATCAAATTAGTGTACTTCTATCGGAAAAATTATTAAAAAAACACACAAATTTGGTAGTTGAAATATTATTTGAAATTTCAATATTTTAAGCTAATTAAACACGAATTTCTACTGAAAAAATAGGGCTTTACTCTCAACTTTTAACAAATTCTCAGGTAAATTTCAAAAATATCAGGTTCTTCTGAACCAAGAAGTTTTCAAAATATCTTTTTCAACGAGAATAAACCTCTAAAAATTTTACCCAGATGACGTATGATGAAAAATATGGATGAACATATGTTAGAATTTGCCTGGCGTCAAACAAATAAAAATAATCTATGAAAGCTTTTCTGAAAAGCTTTTAGAGAAATGGCTAACGTTTAGCATTTAAAGCACTTTTTTATTATAACAATTAATAAAACTAAAAAAATATTAATAAAAATTGTTTTTTCTTGTACAGTCATTTAAAATATCTCCAAAATTGGCTTTAAAGTAGTCTAAAAAAGCGTGGTAATATAGTAGCCTACTTTTAAAGAAGGTAATTAGCTAATAAACTGCGTATACGGACAAATGACAGCTAAAAATTAATATATGTTACCAACATTAAAATTGAGCTATTCTTTATTTAATTAAATAGCAGTATTTTTACAATAACAATACATTTCAGCATATTTTGGGGGTGAACACTTCTTTATATATGAAGAGTACCTATCAACTCTGAAGATTGGGATACCATACAAATCACCTTTCTCATTAAAATATGCTTCAAATATTCCTTTTGGTTTAACTTCCTGTTTAACCAAAAAATGAAGAGTTTTATTTTTTGATACACTATATCTGATGTCAATGAATCCCTTTTTTGATTCTCTAAAATTGGTGCATATATTTTTGATTCTAGCTTTTCTTATTACATGATTTAAGTGATTGATAAGATTTTTTTTAAGAACCTTAATAATATCACTAGCATAATCTAACTTTGCCAAATGAGCACCACCTTTTAGTTTGATTTTTTCGAATGAGTTCTTATTAAGATTTCTGTAGATCATGCTGCATAAGCAATACTGGCTTGACACCTCCATTTCGTAACAAGTTCTGTAATTTTCGATCTTTCTCAATAAACTTAATCCTTTTACCTTATGATCTTTGACAATTTCACTAAAATTAAATTGCTTCATGTTTTTAAAATTACTTCTACTACCTTCTGTTGCTATATCAAGCATAGTTGTATAAACATCAAATTGTGAAATATGTTTATTTGAATTATAAATTAAATTTTTTAAGACTTCACTCTTTTCATATCTTAATTCTTTTGGTGGTGCTATGACTAAGAAGGGGTTATTATCCTCATAAGTCCCTAGTTCTGTTACTCTATAGGAGCCCATTTTAAATCCATGATCACCCATAAATATGACGAAACCATTGTCAAGAAGTTTCTTTATTATCTTCAAAGAAATTTCTTGAATAATGTATCGAATTGAAAGTGTCCAGTTAAGTGATTATGTGCAATTTGGGCAATCCAAGTTGATGTAAATTGTCTTCTATTTTTGTAGGATTCCATGAATGATTTAAGGTACTCCAACTGATAATCAGGATTTTCTAAGCATTTACTTTTTATTAACCGACCTTCCCTATACTTTTTAATAAAGTATAATTTTTTTATCTTTCTAAAGAATGGTCTTGTTGTGTGGTGAGTAATATTTTTGGAGAATCCTTTAGAATTATACATTGAAAATACTGACTCAAAACTATCCTCATTCACTAAAATGGTATAATTAAGTTGTCGGAAATATTTAGCAATATAAGGTTCATTATCAAGATATTTTTTAAAAGCATTTTCCGGTTCTCCATAATCTGAGATTGAAAATTGATCTGTTTCAAAGTCAATTAAATCAATTATTCTCCGATTTAGAAGAAAAGCATGGCCATTTGACTTGGAACCAAATCCAACTTTATTAAGATATTTAAACATGACACCTTTATAGTGATTCTTAAGGTATTCTAACGTTTTTGGAAACCCTCGGATTGCATTAAAATGCGATAATGAATCAACGATAATTAGATGAACATTATATTTATGCTTTATCTCGTCAACAGGATATGATTGTTGTAAAAAATTAACTTTTTCGCATGGAATATCATTTAATTTATATAACTGAAGAAATATGTCATAAAAGATTATTCTACCAGTTATTTTGGTTTTGCAAATGACTTCATAGACATCACATTCAGGGCGAGCATTTTTTATATTTTTCCATTTTCCCAGCTTGACATTATTCTCACCTTTTGGAAAATTGCACCTGTATTTACAATAAATATCTAGAAAATTGTCTCTGTAATTTAAAATACCGTTTGAAGAAAGAAAATATTTATTGTTCACGTTTCTTTTACATTTGGGTTGCTTATAAGGGTGACTGAAAAATTCTCCCACATGTAATTTAAAGGGGTAATTTTTGATCTGGCATTTTTTGTATTCAGTTTCTTTTTTTAAGTAGCCTACAAATTTTTCAAAATTTGATTGTTCTCCAAAGGTATTATTGTCATGCCCTATAATATTCTTCAAAAAATAAATATCAATAATAACAATAAAAATAATAGCAAAAATATTCATCTTAAAGATAATAATAAATGCATTTTAAAATTCTGTATCATAAATATTATTCATAATAATTTTTAAATTTAACTTTTCCTTGTTATCCTTGTAACTTTTTTTAACGATTTAGGACACCTTTCTTATATTAATAAGGGTAACTTGTTTGATAAGTAAAAAAAAACAACCTATAATAGTTTTACAAGACTGTTGAAATCTTTTGTCCTAATTTTTCTTAATCACATGGTACAAAAGGTATGTTTTTGATGAAACAAATCATTAATAACTTACAATTAAAAAGTCTTTGATATTAATTATAAAACAAGATAATAATTTGTCATTTTAAATAACAAAAATTTGTGTTTATCTTATAATTACTAAACTTTCAACATTAAATTTGTTAATTTTTTTGTCAAATTCCTTAATTTTTTAAAATTTAATGATCATTCTTTAAATATTGCTAAAATAAAAGCTTGTACCTTTTAACTTTTTGAAGCACCATTTAAAAAACAAATATATCAGTTCAAAGAAATCATTAAAAAATTTTGTTATATAAAAGCAACTACCTAGGTGTTTTCAATAAATATGTGTGTTATTAAATTGATTAATACATAAAGAATAATAATGAAAAAACAAGTCAATAGATTGATATGATAGTATGTAAAAGAACATCAACACTAGAAGAACAAAATAAAAGTTATTATATGTATGTTATCAATTTATTAAATCACTATATCAGTCATAAATTAATTTAACTAAATATAACATTTATCATCAAAAGAGTTGTATTGTCTTTTCACCAAAAAAATGATAATTCTATTAAGACAACGACAATCAAAAATATTTTTGGAATATTTATCATTCATCATAACGAAATTTTATCAAAAGACTTATTAAAGTTAAAGATTTATTTTTTTCCCATAATTTATTGTGCATATATACTTTCTTTTGGTTATTTATATTTTGGAAATGAGCAATAAAAAGGATTTTTATTTTGATATTAAATTTTTAAAAGCACTCATTAAAATAACTCCATCTTTTTTTCCTAAAGGTAGTTGGTATTCAGAGTGCACGATTATATGCACCTTAATTTTTAGTGTAGTAAGTAAGTTATATTTTTTATGATGTAAATAACTTGTATGTTTCTATAATTTTTAGGTGAGTGGGTCGGATATAAAATTGGCATGATTCCTGGGCAAATGTATTCAGCTTTAATAGATCAAAATTCAATGATATTTTGGCAGATTATGCTCACTGGATCATTAATGTATATAGGGAAAAGTCTCCTATTAGCATTAGTCAGTTTCTCATCATGGTGTGTATATTTGATATTTAGAAATAACATCACACATACTCTTCACAATGCTTATTTTAATCAAATGACTGGATACAAATTACTGTTTATCTCCAACACGATGATAGATAATCCTGATCAAAGAATTACCCAGGATGTTGATAAAATGTGCAAAGATCTATCAACAATAATTATACCAGCAGTATTGATATGCCCTTTTGTTATTGGATATTATACTTACAAAACATATACAACAGCTGGTGGGTATGGTTGTGCAATGGTCTATGGTTATTTTGTAATAGGAACAATTGTAAATAAATTACTAATCTCACCATTGACTAAATGGACAAATAGAGTAGAAAAATGTGAAGGAAACTTTAGGTATAAAGAGGTTTCAATAAGAGATAGCATTGAACAGATTTCCATATACAGAGGACAAAATTTTGAGAAGGAAGTTACGAATCAATTTTTATATAAATTAATTATAACACAATTTATGTTTCATTTATGGAGGTTTTTAAATACCTTTTGGAGAAATTTTTTTAATTACTTTGGTGGTTTACTGACATATGCTATTCAATATATTCCAATTTTCGTGATGCATTCATATAAAGATGTTGATCCCAAAAAATTACCTGAAATTATTTCAAATAATGCTTTTGTTTACATTTATTTAATCAACTCTTTTACGAGATTAACTGATGTAGCTGTAGCAACGGGTGAGATGGCAGGTGTTCTTCAACGTGTCTATGAATTGTTAAAAGAATGTTCCAATATTGATGGAGCGGAATACTATAATAATACGGAGGTAATTGATGATGATGACACATACTCATATAAATTTGATAAAGTCCATATAAATAATCCAAAAGGAAATGTTTTAGTTAAAGATTTATCATTATCAATTGATAAGAAGATTAATTTATTAATCAAAGGTCCATCAGGAATCGGAAAAACGTCAATAGTACGGATACTCTCTGGAATGTGGAAAATTACTTCTGGAGAGATAGTGGGAAAATATACTCTTGACGAAATAGAAATATTACCACAAAAACCTTATCTTCCGGTTGGTTGTTCATCTCTTTATCAACTTTTAATGTTCCCTCTAGTGGATGTTGAAGATGATTTTGAAAGTAACAAAAAAAGTAATGATATTTTTGTACTTCTAGAAAAATTGAAATTGACACATTTAGTAGAAAAAGTCAGTAACATCTTTGATGAATTACCAACGGAATTTACTAACACACTTACACCAGGAGAGGTTCAAAAATTAGTTTTTATAAGAGGTATCATTAAAAATCCTAAAATAATGATACTGGATGAATCGACTAATTCTGTTGATTTAGAAGCTGAATGTATTATGTACAATATCATGAAAGAACAAAATATTCAATATATCTCAATAGGTCATGGAGATTCATTAAAAAAATATCACGATCAATGTTTAATTTTAAAAGGATATGGTAATTATACTATTGAAAACTTGTAAATACT
The DNA here is from genome assembly GCA_963280985.1 of Strongyloides venezuelensis. Classification (NCBI taxonomy): domain Eukaryota; kingdom Metazoa; phylum Nematoda; class Chromadorea; order Rhabditida; family Strongyloididae; genus Strongyloides; species Strongyloides venezuelensis. The sequence continues at coordinate 22,021,898 of CAUJLX010000002.1, read as the reverse complement.
CTTACATTGTTAATAAATAAATGTATTTAAAGTATTTTTTTTATAAAATTTGCATGAAACATATTGTTTCAAAAGTATTAAGAGCTTGTTGACTGTATTTGAGAAAGGAATTTTGTCTTCTAGGATTCTAAACATAATGACGAAATTTTTTTTATGTCGTCCGGATCAAAATGGGTCAACTTATTTTAGATAACATTTAATTTTCTTTAACAAATGGTAATCGACATGTGAAAGATCTGGTAAATAATAAAGATGACATAGGGTGGTTTTATGTTGTCATTCGCTAAGTTTCTAAATAATATCAAGCAAGCTGTTAGATTGCTAGTGATTAATTACATTTTTTGAAAATACTAGAAATACTTCATTTAATCTTAGTTGGATTAGAAATACCTAAATTTTTTAATATTTAAATTTTTCCCGCTGAATCTTTTTAAAAAAGAGCTATATGTCTGCTGTTGGTATGAATTTGCTCTGATACAGAAAAAAATCATCTGTTCTGTACTTTAAGTTTAAACTTGTTGATGTCTGAACTTCTAAAGGAGAGAAACTAAAAATCATTTCTAAAGACATCTTATTTATAGAGTAATAAAAGTTGTTACCGAATAAGCAATAAAAAACAAATTAATGATAAGAATAGAGTTATGTATGCTCCACGAAAAGACATATATCTTGTAGTAATAAACATACATATAAGTATATTGTTTACACCTAAAAATATATTATCAATATGTACAATTAATTTGTAACAATAAGGTAATATTCACTTTCAAATTTAAAAAGTATTCATATTTAACGCAATTGAAAAATAAAAATTTTTTCTAATAAAGATAATGTTATCAAAAAGACAGTTACTTGTGATTCCTACACAATGGTACCAAAATAAAATAATGACGATGTTTAGAGACAAACATGAAAGTAATAAAAATTATCAATAAATAACACATCTAAATGTATATTAATATATAATTTATCTTTAAAATTTTTATAGCCAAAAAGTAGTATATAAAAATGTTATTATTACTACTTATCATTTTCATCTGATATTGGTTTCAACATAAAAATAATGTACCAAAATGATGATTTTTACTTGGATAGAAATTTTCTAGCAGCTTCAGTTCATTTGTTGCAACATTTTTTTCCAAGAAGAGACTGCAGAGCACTTTTTTTGATTATATTAACATTGCTATTAAGCATAATAGGTAAGTTAAATTTTTATTTTTCCTTCTTTCAAGTCAAATAAATATTTAGCTGAAGTTGCAATTTATTTTATTGGAATGGTTCCTGGTCGCTTTTTTTATGTACTTTTGAAGACAGAGAAAGATAAGTTTTGGGAGATAATTTGGATAGCTTCATTGATTTACTTTGGAAAAAGTGTAATTTTAGCATTAAGTTCGTTTTCAACAAGTTTATTATATCTAACATTTAGAAGGAACATTACGAATTCCATTCATAAAAGATACTTTAAAGGAATAACAACATATAAATTATTAAATAACTCATTTGAAAAAATAGATAATCCTGATCAAAGAATAACTCAAGATGTTGAGAGAATGTGTAAGAATTTGGCCGAAAAAATATTACCACCAGCTCTCATATGTCCATTTATAATAGGATATTACAGTTATCAAACTTATAAAACGGCATCAATATATGGATGTTGTGTTATATATACATATTTTATTCTTGGAACAATCGTAAATAAAATTTTAATTAATCCATTAGCAAAATACACAGCACGTGTTGAGAAGGCTGAAGGTAATTATCGTTATAAGCATGTCTCAATTAGAGATAATTGTGAACAAATATCATTATATAGAGGACAATATTTTGAAAAAATACAAACAGGGTATATTTTTGAGAATTTAATTAAAATACAACTCATTCATTGTCTATGGAAAATTCCCAATTTGATATGGAAAAATTTTTTTGATAATACCGGCGGTATTCTTGGGTATGCTTTACAATTTATACCGTTTTTTTATTTTCAAATTTATGGTGATATGGAGCCAGAAATTTTAGCACAGGTTATATCAAATAATGCTTTTGTATATATGTATTTGATTAATTCATTTACCCGACTAACTGATATAGCAATTGTCTTCGGTGATACAGCTGGTATCTTACAAAGAGTTGAACAACTATTATCAGTATGTAAAAATATGAAAGATAATGAATATACTAAAATACTACCCTATAATGAGGAAAATGAAAATGTTAGTTACCTCTTCAGGGACGTCTCTTTGATGACTCAATATGGACAACCAATCCTTAAGCATTTCTCATTTACTCTTAAAAAGAAAGAAAATCTTTTAATAAATGGTGTTTCGGGAACAGGTAAGACTTCTCTCTTACGTATGCTTATTGGAATTTGGAAGAATAATTGTGGTGAGATATTTTGTAATTTTAATATAGATGATATTGAAATAGTTCCACAAAATTCATATTTACCAGTAGGACATTTGTCATTGTATCAACAATTATTATTTCCATCAATTTTTAACAATGATTCACCAGATATATCACAAAAAGAAAAACAGTTTTATGATCTTTTTCACGATCTCAATCTTATGACAACAATTAAACGTATAAACTACATCACTGAGAAACCAGACTTTGAATTTATTAATCACTTAACTCCGGGTGAAGTTCAAAGACTTGTATTTATAAGAGCAATAATAAAAGAACCAAAATTAGTAATTTTAGATGAATCAACAAATGTTGTTGGAGTCGCTATGGAGGCAAAGATGTACGAAATTTTGAAGAAAAAAGGAATCCAATATATTTCAGTTGGGCATAGGGATACACTAAGACAGTACCATAATACATGTTTAACATTAACTGGATGTGGAGATTATGAACTTGATGTTATTGAAAAATGTTAATAACAAGAAAATTATTTACGTCACACTCATTATTCCAAATAAACTCAACCAATTAAAATATAATTTTATTTTTTATTCTATTTTTTTAAAAGTACATTGTTAAAAACAACATTTCTAAAGGACTTTTGAAAAAATATTCATTATTAAAAATGAAGCTACAAATTTTTTTATCTAAAATATTAATATGTATAGAAATTTTTTCCTGTACAAATAAACACATCATATTTTGCATTTCACAAATGTTTTCTCCAAAAAAATATGTATATAAATGTATATTTTTTTGTATTTATTTTTTTGAATCTATTTAGAAATAAAAAATAATAGTTTATTAATTTTAGTCGCTATTTTTTATTTTTTTATAAAATAAGCTATTTATTATCTTTCTATTTCATGTATAAAATACGTTTTAATAAAGAAAAATAAAGGATATGTATGAAACAAATTACTAACGATATTTGAAATAAAAATATTTTTATCATATTAATAATTAAATCACCTGTATATTAGTTAAAGAATTAAGTAAAGGATTATTTCTCATTTATTGTTATTAGATTATTATTAAAATAGTTAGCTATATTTCATCGAAAAACATAAAAAATGGTATATATTTTATTAATGTTAAATAATTTTTTCTCTTTATATTCTATTTCCTTTTTCTTTTAAAGTCTTTTATTAAAAATGCTTAAGAACCACCTATAAATTGTTTATATATTTTAGAGTTCCACTATTTAAATGATCATTTTTTCAAGTAATAAAATATTACGACCTTTCTTAAATATTAATGCTATTGAACTTTAAAGACAGACAGTATTCGTAGTTATTATTACTTTCAATTTTTATATGTTTTACTATTTCATTTAATAATATATTTTAAGTTGTCTGGCATAAAAATTTGTTCTGTTTTAAGTTAAAATGAACGCATATCAAGATATTGAAACAACAAGTTTAATTGGTGATTACTCTGAGAAGGATGAATATATTTTAAAAAAAATTAAAGTGCTTCTTTTCATACTTTTCTTTGCCGCTACTACTTTAACAATATTTGTCTTTACTCAAGCTTTATATACACCAAAAAAAGATGAGTACATAAGAAATTTACTTCATAATAATGCAACTATCATAAATGATGAATGGAGATTTACATTTAATGACACAAGTAAGAAGATTATAAATTTTACATAAGTATTTCTCCTTCTTTTTTTCAGACAATAAAATTGGTAATTGTGAAACATTTAAAAATATATTCAGAGAAAATGAAGACTTTGCTAATAAATTAAGTAATGATTTTATCAAAATTGGTAAAGATAAAGTTTTAAAGAGAATTCACTTGGAAGGGAAAAAATTTACTGATTGTTTATCGAAATACCCAAGAAGTATTAACTTTCAAAAACTTTGTCTAGAGCGGTTAAGTCTTTCACTCATTAATGATATAGCAAAAGCTTTAATAAATCAAAAAAGAAAAAATGATAGTAGCGTTGTTGCTTATTGTATACCTAAAGATTATTTAAACTCCCTTGAGAAAATTTATCTTTTAGAAAAGATTGGAAATAATTATCTCACAATAAAATCAAATATATTAGGTATGTGACATTTTCAAATAATAGCATTACTTTAGGGTTCTAGATTACGTTGCTAATTTTCCTGTTGAAATTTCACATAGATATACAAATTGTAAGTTTTTGGAATACTTCATCAAAAATTACTCCATTTTTGATAAAAATATAATGGGCGAAGAAAAGAATAAACTTAGAAATATTAAAACCATTAAAGAAGAACTTGAAAAAATGTGTTTTAAGAATGGAAAGGGGTATGTTATTGAGGAGACGAAGAAAAAATTAAAATTTGGTGTTTTGAATGACAATTGAAAAATTAAACATTTATTAGTCATTGCGAACGTTGTAAAAAATAAAAAATTTCTTTATTTTTCATATTTTTTTCTTTATTTTTTACTAAAAAAATGTCACATCAACAGATATATAATTGGTACAATCATCAAAAATATTCTAAAAAATTTTGTTGGTAAACATTAATGAAAACAAGTTTTCGTGGATATCTTTTTTATTATTCAATGCCATTCAATATCAAAATTTCAAATATATTCTCTTGTAAAATTCACTAAAGACTAATTTTAAACATAATTCATTTTTTTCTCTTAAAAGTGCAAAAAATTATTAGAATGTCTTAGTCTTTTCACTAATAATTATTTCATTTTTTGGAATAAAATAAAAACTTTTAATGGAATTAATTTTTTTATACATTTAGTATGGAATACTAACAAATATAAAAAATTTATTCCTTGATAATCTATTTTTTGAATGTTAAAAAGTAATTATTCTTTCAAAATTAATATATTATTTTAATATTAATGATTCACTTTTATTGGAGAATGTAGTGGAAATAACATGTAATTAAATGTCCACAATTTAAAGTCGGCACAATCTTAATATTATTGCTAAGGAAATTTTTGATGTAATGCAAGAAGAATAAGATATAATGATATGAAATATTATTTTTATCTATTAATAAATGACTGGAAATTAACCGCTTTTATCTTGGTGCCTTGAAACATTGAATTTCCTTGTTATATTTTAAATGATTGTATGATAAATAGTTATAGTTGCTAAATTTCCCATAATAATGCTTACAAAAATATTTTTTCTGACATTAAAAGATTAAAAAAAGTGTAATTATTATAAGGTCATTTTATCAAAAATAGTGCATGAAAAGTTTAATAATCTTTAAGAGTGTGTTGTAACAACAGAAACTAAATTTTTTAACATAAATAAGAGAATTATTTTTTATTAACCACAAATATTATTCCAGTCTTGTTAAAGAGCTTATTTATATAAACAAGGATGAGCTTCTTTCTAGTTAATAATAATTAAAATTTTAAAAAAATTAATAAAAGAAACTTTATTAAAATTTTTAATTCTCGTACAGTTTCATTATAAACTTGATGGCATAACAATTCTTTCTTAATCAAATAATATTAAATATAATTACTTATGCTAAATTATGAAAAAAAACCTTAAAATAGATTATTTTAGTTTCAATGAAATATATTACTGTAAATTTAAAGTTTTATTTTCACTTGTTTAATTAAAATGAATATAAATAATATAAAAGCACTAGAGTTTATCAACTTTAAGAATTCTTTTTCATTTAATATTCGTGATATTAAATTTGTATTTAAAAAAAAACGAACTTATTATGAGTATCTGATTAACTTAGATCAATTAGACTTTAATATTAAGGAAAAATTAATAAAATTTTGCTAAAAATAATGTTTTTGATGAAATGCAATATAAAATTTATTATTACACTTGCTTCAGAATCTTCCAAAAATTCAATCAACTAAACACAGAAAAAAAAGTAATTTTCACGTGACATTTCGTCACGAAAAAAAAGTGTTACGGATAAAAATCTCACGGGTACTTAATCTCCTGAATATTTTTGCGGCAAAATATCATTTTAAGTAAACGTGACATTTTTTCACGTTTATTTAAGAAAAATTTTTTCCCACCTTTTTCAAAGATACAAGACAAAATGTCACACGTATGCGGGAATTCCATGCGAGTCCTGCAATTTCCATGACATTTTGTCCCGAAAAAATTTCCAGTGAATAGCATCGTTTAAACAGATTCGGTGGTATAATATTAAATATTTAAAAATTAAGGTATTTCTAACTCAACTAAGGCTGAATGAGGAATTTTTATTATTTAAAAAAAATACAATTGATGACTAACAGTTTTAAAACTTGCTCAATATTATCCAAAAACTTAACGAAATTCTATATGAAAATCTACATTATCTTCTTACTTATCTCATCTTTTACAAACTAATTACCATTTTTTATGGGATTTGAAAGGTTATCTGAAATGTAATGACCTTCATTAATCCGAATGAATAAAAATATCGTCTTTGTATTTTTAGAACTACAGAAGAGGTAGATCCTGTGGAGATAGAGGTAGCAAATTCTCAAAACGCTAACAGTAATTAATTTATACTTGTGACTATTATTTTAGATAAAAATATTTTCAAATTAGTTGTTTTATAAGCAACATTAACCTTTAAACATTAATTTTACTAAGATTTATTCAAATTTTACTTATAATTTTCTAGTATTTTACATTTGTTTCTTAGAAACATTGAAAATTGTAATGTTTTACTTAATTAGGTGTACTTTATCATAGATTGCAATTTTAACCCAAAGACATGCTCTGTTCTTTAAACACACTAAAAGTCAAGGTTATTAAATGTCTGTTTATTTCAAAAACTTCTTTCTATCATACGACTATTCATAATAATACTCAAAATTTGTAATTACAATTATTTTTCTTAAAAAAAGTTAATATATTTGTGTTTGAAAGCATTTTTATCAACTAACATAAAAATTGCTCTTTTATGAAGTTTTCACAACTTTTTCAATTCAAATATAACATATTAAATGCATAATTTTTAAATTTATAAATGAAAGAACACCTATAACAGTTAAAATAATTGTTATAGGGAAGCAAAATATTATTAGTAAAAAATTAAAATTAAAAGAAAATAACATCAAAATAAATAATAAAATAATTTCTGATCTATAAATACAAACTTATTATAAGCATTTTTTTTCATTCCATAATATTTAAATAAAGATAATGAATCTCCACTATTAAAATATGTCATTTTTTTCTATAAATAATGACCAAATTTTATTATTAATAATATAGCCCATCTAAGTAGTTTCTGTAAAAATAATTTTATCTTCTTTTAATTAAACAAAAGTTGAGAATTCCTTTGAGAAGAGATGATTACACATATAATGCATATTTAAAAAGAGATATCTATATATATATTTTTTACAAAAAAGAAAATATTACTATAAATACATATAGCAGTTTACAAGAAAATTTTATTATCATATCATAATATCAAATTTTATAAAATTTATATTATAATAAAATTTGTACTAGAAATTAGTATTTATACGCATATATCATCGCTATCAATTTTTGTTATTTAATGTATTTATTATGTCACCACTTCATCAAGAAGAGTTTTTGAATTATAATTATTTTAAAAGATTTTTTTCATCGAAAACGAAACTATTATTAATGGGGATGTAATTTGGTAGGGGTAGATATAAATACTATTTTTATGCTTAAATATTTAAATTTTATTTGTCTTAATTTGCTCTTGGTCTTCCTCTCTATATTTAACTTCATTTCCCTTCAGGTGTAAATTGAAAAGTTTTTCCCCTCATTATTGAAAACTAATTATTTAACTTTCAAACTACTTTTAATGCCTTCGTATCAAAATGAACCACAATTTTATTTGTTGTCTCAATTTAAAAATATATTTTTCTAATTCTTAACTTTTTTCCTTAAATATTTGTCTATTTTTTGTTTCTGTTTTTAGTAGATGATTTTTTAATATATATTTTTTGATATATAAACAAACTGTTTAATAAATAATTTACATGCCATAGAAATTAACACAGCTTATAAATTTGAACTACCACTGACATTTATAAACTTTATCATGAAAAGAATTTATTTAAGTTTATTGTGTCATTATCTCAAGACATCATCTAACTCCGCTTTATGATTTGAAATATTTTAAATTTTTTTATATAATGTTCGCAAAAAGTTGATGTTGAGTGTTTTTGAAGAGTAATGATATAACAAATTTCATTCAAACTTCCCTTATTCTTGATGAAATGTGATATTTAAATCAAGATATAAACTATTCAACATCCCCATAGGAGATATTAAGGGTATTCGTTAAAATGTATCCTAAGATCTGATTATTTTTTCATATATTTAGAAATTAAATTTTCTAGTTCCACTTAAAAATTGTTTCCACAAGATTTTGTATATCATTTTTTTATCTTTTTTATTTGTTGATCAGTCTTTTCTTACATTCACAAACAAAATTTAATTTAATATAATCAAAAATTTTTATTTTATAGTTCATACTTCTTAAATTTTTCTATTTTTAGTATTTTTCTATCATTTTTAGGATTACTATCTTTTATTAGATTTATTCTGAAATATATTCTATTTTTTTAATGACTTATTTCCTTTGTTTCATGTATTATGCTTCTTTTCAAAATTAATAAAATTGTGTTTATGAATAATAAATTTTAATAACTTTTATAGTTTTGTTTTAATAATAAATCTAACTTCGAAGAACATCATAATTTATTTAATTGTGTGTCTTGTTTTTTATCATATTTTAGCTTTTTTAACTAACTAGTAATAATTTTTAGCAAAACAGTTATATCAACATAGAATGGTGTAAATGCTACCTAATGTACCGTTTTCCTACCACAGTTTATAAATATTTGTATTTTTTTTTGTACTTTTATCATTTTCTAATCTTTACACGATATCAATGATAAAGGAAAAAATAAAAAAAGAAACAATTGAAATGTTGAAAAACAATGTCCAAAATAGCAATAATGGTTTGATGCTTCCTTTTGCAAATTTAGTGTTTGTCGCTAACAAGATCTCTGCTCAGCTGGAAAATGAAATGATGGAAAGTAAGTTTATTTTTTATATTAAAAAAGATCTCAAAAATGTATAATTTTTATTTTTTCTAATATTTATTTATATCACATACATTATAATCAATCATTGATAAAGCATATTATATAAGTTTACTACTTCCCTTTTTATACTTTACAAGACTTAATGTTATTATCTCCGTTATTTTTTTAGAAACAAAATAAGTTATTAATATTACTTATTTTAAAGATTTTTACATAAGATTATTCTTTAAAATACAATAAAAATCACAGTAAAAGTTATTTTAACATTCTAGCTTAACAACTCCCAAATGTTTTGATATCTCTTTTATTATTGTAACATGACTATTTAAAAATTACTAATAACTCTTATAACTGACCTCTTTACATGACTAAACATTATTTTAAATTCATGTTTATCTCTTTTTTCTATCTCCAATTTTATTCTGTTTTTACTCTTCAAAGTTAATTGTCTTAATCACTGCTCTATGTATTTTTTTGCTTTGTTTGTTTTTTAAAATTAAAAAATACATATATCCATTAGTAATGATTTAGTTAGTTAGCAAGTTAGGAAAAAAAGTATTTCTTTAAATGGATAAAATATATTGGTAGAATACTACTAAAAATAAACGCTTTTTAAATTTATCTTTTTTTTTTATTATTTCTTAAAATAACTAAGTTTATGAAAATTTTATTAATATTTAATACTTAACTTTTTATAATCTCTTCCTGAGATATGAAAAGGTGGAGGAGACTTATTCTATAACTATTGTATACATATAATAAAAGCACACCTGAAAAAAAAATTTCATACTATTTAATAAAACTTTTTATTCTAATACATATTATTTGAATAAAAAATTTATAATAAAATATGCATAACTATTTAGCAACAAATTTTGACAAAATTAGTTTGTTTTCACTTTTACTAGATAAAGTTTTATGTTAGCAAAAAAAGCATTTATCCCCCTATCATTAAGGATAAAAAAAGAGATAGAGTAGAAGCAAGAATTTAATTAAATTTGTACCATTAAATTGTAGTTAACCTTATTTATACCTCATAATACAACTAATAATTTATTTATGAACATTTTTTTAAGCTTAGTTATATTAAAAGAAATTCCTTTTTTTCAAAATGTCTTTTCTATTCAATCAATCTCCATTTTCCTTGTTTGAGAGATATTCTGTTTACAAGTTTTAAACTGACAATATTATATAATTATTTGATTTCAATATAATTATTTTCTTTTTTTTGTCACATTTTCCATAAGATATTTACACTATATTTTTATCTTTTTTTTATACCTCTCACTTTTAGAAATTTTTTATAGAAAGTTTTTATTCAAAAACAATAAATTTTTTTCTATTTTTTCAATGATATTTTAGATTTATATCTTTTTATAAGAAGGCGGGATTCAAAGATATTAAAAGAGGAGAGATATTAATGACTTTTGATATTACTTGTATTCACAAAAAATGTAGATTATTAATGTTTAAAAGTTAGAAAATAATTTTTCACTTTAACAATGATAAAAATAAGAGGTTATCTTTGATATTTTATTCATATATTTCTCTTGAGTACAATAAACAAATCTAAGTATCCTTAAAATGTTACAATATGTTTGAAAATAATTTTGATATATTCTTTCAATTTGAAAAAAATTTTAACTTTATTTATTATATATTATACATCTTTCCATATTAACATTTAATTTTTATTACATTTCTCCGAAAATTATATTATAAGTTTTTTTTATGACTAATAAAACATATATAATATAAAATATGCATTATCAGATGACAAATACGGAATATTATGACATCCCAACTACAAGTACATATGTCACACGAGTGACAAAAAGTAGTAGTCATTCGCAATCATGTGGAGATATTTCATCTACACTATCGTATTCATCTCCCATCCATAATAATGGTAATGAAAAAACATGCTTACTAAATAAAAAATCTTACTCGTATTATAATAATCCTATTGTTGATCATGATCACGGCGATGAGGGTGATGATGAAGACGATGGTAAAAAAGATTTCTCCTCACTAGATGATGATTTATTTATTAATGATAAAAAATTAACTATTAGTTCTATCAAATCAATGCTCCTTAACTGTCCAGCATCCGGATTAGAGGAAAGAAAAAAGCGTAAAAATAAAAGATGGGTTGTAATGTTTTGTCAAAGTTTTATCATTTTATTATTACTAATTTTTCTTCTAAAATCACATTTATCTCAAATTTTTGGTTCCTCAGATGATGGTGAGTATGAGAAAAAGTTAATAATAGATGAGGAGGAGGCAAGACAGTTCATCCGAAATAATGGTGGCCATGTTGAAGATACAAGTTTTAAAAAATAAAGTTTATAGTAAGTTGTACTTTTATTTTTAATTTTTTTTTAAAAAAATCTTTCATCTTCCTTAATATATTCTGACGATGATGTAAAAATATTTTTTTTTTGAAGTTTGTCGGAATTTTGTGTACAATTTTTCAACAAAAATGTATTTATTCATGAATTAATAGCCCTTATGGGGAGAGAGAGATAGTCTTTATTTACTATTCATATATAATAAGTGGTTACAATATGAAGATCATTTTTCAATATTGTTATTATCAAAAAAGAGTCTTGATAGAATGTTATTCTGGGAATAAAAAGTTTATACTCTGTGACAATTGTAATACTATCATTATGTATTTTAATGTGATATTTCAGTGCTTCATGATATTTTTATAGTACTCATTGATTTTTAAGACAAAAAGGGCAATTGTTGTATCAATTTTCTAATATATTTATTTACAATTTTTATGATCTACTTATCATTAAGTTACATGTAATTTCAAATAACTTCTATTGAAATTTAATACTATATGTGTGTATTATTATCTTTCTTCTTAAAAATATTAAATATTTTTATCCTTATCCGTGAAAACTGGATACTGAAGGAAAAAAAAATAGTTTATCTTATTTTCTTTTTCTTCTATATTTATTTTTTTATATAAAACTTTTATAAATGTTATTTCCCTGATTCCAAGAAATACAGATGTTAAGAAATGGTATATAAAAATTTGTTTTATCTTATCCTTTTAACCTGTGTAAAAACTACTTATTGAAAAATAAATAGCATAAATAATGAATATATATTGTGTTTGATTATTGCTAAAAATTGTTTTTCACCTTATGCATAATAATACTTAAGTATCACAATTTTTTTACTAAGCTTTTACATATCTTTTAATTAACAGTTACATAATAAATTAAGATATAGATGCTTGAAATTTATTAAATGTAATATAATTTTAAACAACTTTATGTCAATTTTGCACATTACTTAATTTGTCAAATAAACTTTTATTATTTCAGAATAAAACTTTTTTTATTCTAACTTTTCTTATTTATAATATTATGACTTAAAGATTTTAAAATTGTTTATTTAATTTTTACGTATTATATGTTTATTATATTAAAGTTTAAAACAATTAATGCGTTTTGATTATGTAAAAATAAATAAGTTTTTGAACCTTTAATGTACTAATTTAGTTAAGTCTCAATATTTAGTGCTTTTAAATTTATTTCTTTTAACATAAATTTAAGTTTTCTATTCAAATATATTGTCCGCACTAATATTTTCTTCTTTAAATCTTTTATCAGGTAAATAATTTAAAATTTTTAACTCTCTTACTAAGATACTATTAAGATAAATTTATTTTTCTTAAAAATAAACTTATTTTGTTTATTATACTGAATTTTTAAAGGAAAATAGTTCTTTATTTAACTCTCACTAAACAAATTATCATTTTTTCTTATCAAAACATGGTGTATCAAAAGAAAATCCCACGAGTAATTGTAGTTCATGATTATTGTTATACAATATCAACATTATAAGTTAAAACTTGACTCTTATATCTTATCTGTTTCTTATAACCACTGAACGCCCCATTACCACAATATTAGAGAGAAGGACACTATCTTATGGAATAATCCACAAAAGTTAAAAGAAACAATAGATATTATTGAGATTACACTTGAGGAAGATTAACTAGAATCTAAATGTCCTTCTGTACAATCATTTTGTATTAATATAAAGCATTTATTAAAAGATTAAAGAAAAAGTACATAAAAAAGATAATAAAATATATTAAATTATAAATATATCCTTACATAAGTAATAATAGATATATTTTTGTAAAAATATCTTTTTTAAAATTTGATTATTATAAACTTTTTATTAGCATTCTAAATTTCTTTTAACAATTTAAAATAATCATATCAATTTATTTTACCCTAACATATAAACGAGCTTAATAGTTATATATTGAACAAATTAAATTACACCTTTTTCAAGTACCCACTTATCTTTATTTCATGAACCTAAAGTTATAAAGATAGATTAAGAAAATAAGATGTTGAACTTGTTTATCATTTTCTTGATAATGCCAATATATTATATCATTACTTTTAAATTTTATCCTATATTTATTTTAAGAGATATGTAATATTTATGTATTTAAGAGAAAATAAATTCAATGTCATTTTCAAGAATAACTTTTTTTTCTATCTTTTTTAGTTATCTTTCTGTAGATGAGAAAATGAGATTTTTGTAATTGAGTAATCAAATTCCTAGAGATACTTTATAGTAATAAAATATATTTATTATTTTATACATATTCACCAGAATCTATAAAATGAATTTTAATAGTTTTCATTAAAATTCTTCTTAAACATTTAAGTTTATATACAAATATATTTCACCATCTTAATCTTAACATATTTTTAATATGAGGTACAGTCAAAATATTTGACAGATCTTATTAAGAATGATTAATTTATCCTTTTGATCCACCCGCATTAAATTATTTTATGTACTTTTCTCCCTATTGTCTTTTCTATATATTTTCATTACTACTATATAATAATTTCTTTGTAAATGATTGTAAATAATTTAAATTAGACTACGGTGGAAAATGAATACACTTTTTAATAAAGAAATAATTTTATATATAATTTAAAAAATGGCAATCAAAGATTACCATATTAATTCATCAATTGCTTTTAATTAAGATTATGGAATTTTTATGTACATAAAAATATTTCCTTTATAATATTAAATACCTTATTTTATTTTTAAAATTCATAACATCCTTTTCCTTTGATTAATTGTAAAATGTATTATAACAGTTTCCTCAATCTATGAATACTAACAATTAGCAATAATTTATAAGATTAATTTAATTCAAAATTAACTTAACTTAACATGATATTTAGTTATAAAAATTTAATTACAAATTTTTTTATATTTCATAACCAAATAAGATATCATGCATGAAATATTAAAAGGAACTTCATTGTATAATTTTAATTACGTTGGATGTTTATAAGTAGATACATGTATAATGTACTATACCTTCATTATATAAAAGTATAATATTTTTATGATAATGAAACTATATGCATATACATACTTATAAAACTATTCAAGTTTTAACTTCTTTTATCATTAATTATCCATTTAAGAAAAAAATTTAAAGTCCAATTATTTTATATATTGTAATTTCCTAAACTTTAATGTTTCCTTCTAAAATTACTTCTATATTAAAAATCATTTTCATTTTATAATTTATTTATATTTAACTAAGTATATACTTAACAAACTTTATCTCATAAAACTTTTTTCCTTTCTTTATTTTTCTTTTAATTGTCCTTTTTTTAGAATTTTACCAAAAGGTGTGACAAAATTATGATTTTTGCAATTATTAATAAAAAACGACCATAATTATATTTTATAAAAAAGATTGCTTACCATCTATTAATAATAAAATTAATGTTAAATGTTTTAATAAAAATAACTTCCACATCGATAGGGTAAAGAATTAAGCTAATCTAAAAGTTTCTTTTTAATCATTTTATCACTATAACATATTTCTCCTAACATCATTCCTCCCATGTCAATCATCATCATTAAATTCTGATTTTTACTATAATAAACAATCAAATAAATAATGTTATATTTTATCTTTTACTACAAATTGCAAACTACCTTTCCCATACCTGTCCAACTTTTCATTTTTCTTAAAAACAAGATGATTGAGATAAAAATTGAAACATATAATGCTAACATCCAAACCACAAGATTCTTTTTTATTTCTCATTATATTATATTATTTATAATAAATTGTTTAAATTATTAATAATTATTTTAAGATATTATTATTATATATTAGAAACTTAAATCTAATATGACATAGAAAATATGGAGATTATTTATGTTAAAATATTTTATTTCAATCAAATATATCTATTTTTTACATTCCTCTCTCTCCTATTGTCAAATGGAGGAGGTTCATTGATAGATGATGGCGATATCATTTATAGTAATAATGTTCATGATAAATATAGAAATTTAAAATCTTTTTCCAATGGGGAGTTCCCACATCACCATAAGTCTAGAAGTTTTACAAAAAATAGTGATTCAGGTTCTTATCCTTTGACAGTTAATAAAATTGATAATAGAAGACAAGGTAGTAAATTATATATAATTGATGTGATAATAAAAACAAAAAATTAAACATATAATTTTATTTTAGAGCTTTAATATTCTTTAATAACTTTTTAATGACTTTATTTTAGGTTTTCCAAGGCAATTAAAATGTTATAGTTGTATGTCTTTGAATTACCAAGAATCGTGGGATTATCTTCAAGCAACATATGAGAAACCTCATGTTTTTACGAAATAGGTGTAATGATCAACATCTGATGCAAAATATGGGACTGGTTTCTTGTAATACTTTTTGTGTTACTTTAGCTGAACCAAATGTTGAAGCAGGTGGGTTTTTTACTTTTTTTTAAGATAATAATTTGATCTTTCTAGGAGTATTCATTGGTTTTAAATACATAAGAGGATGTGCAGATAAAATAGTCAAGAATGGTTTCAATCAAACAGCATTGCGAACGCACAGATTTGCCTCAGCACCAACTTGTAGAATGTTACCAAGAGCTTTAATTTTCAATCAGCCAAAAGGTATGGATGTTCCTGTTTATGGTGATGTACGTCTATGTACTTGTTTTACGGACCGTTGTAATGCTGCGTCAAATGGTTCTTCTATCTTTTCAAAGTTGCCTTTCTTCACCAAAGTTTTTATGGTATTCATAGCATTTGTTTCTTCCTTCTTGATTTATTTTATGAATTAACCTTAGAAAAACAGGAAAAAATGGAATGCTAGTAATTTTTGTACAAAAATTTTAATTATTAAGAAATCAGTATGTACTTTTATATACAAAACATAATTATTTATCTTACGCTAGATTATCTATTATATATTAAACGTGAGTAATAAAATAATTTATGTTTTTTATAAGCATTTTAAATAGTTATTTTATTGAAAGTAAAAAAATTTAATTGCCACATAAATAGATATATTCCTTCTCAATTGATTAAATGATAAAGAATGTCAAAAAAATGTTATTTAATTTCTTATCAATATATTTTAAAATCAGATTTTATCTGCTTCGTAAATATATTAACTCTAAAATCGGTGATGACAATGTACATATAACTATCAAACTATAACTTTTAATACTTGATAATATTAGAATAAGAATCAGATTGTCTATTTTTAAGAACAATTAAATATTAATTAAACAAAAAAAGACGTTTTTTTATTGTACAATGTTATTTGAATTCTTAATAATTAATCTCAATTGATAAAAATTTATTTTTAATACATAAGTTTATAATGAAAAAAATTTATAACTGTAAATAAAATTTATTGTTTAAATGTAACGAAAAAATTTTATATTTTTTTAATAATATCAATATAACAAGATGTTTTGTATAAAGTTGTTTTGAAGGTAAAACAAGAAGAAAATATAGATGATTAAACTTTTATTCACTATGATTTCAATAGATATTTTAATATGCATATAATTTATGTAACAGAGATCTTTTTCATTTCTTCACCCGCAGGGTATTTTTTAAATATAAAGTATATGCTCGAATTTTGTTACTTATTATTTTTCGTTTGAAAAAAAATAAATAATATTGTCAAAAGTATAAGGAAGTTTTTAGAGTTATATTGAATTGAAGATAAGAAAAGAAAGTATTCGGGGATAGTCCAGTTATGGAATTTGATTATCCTGGTCTAATTGAAGCATGATCTCTGCTGTTTTCAACAATTTGAAGTAATAAACGTTCCAACTGAGCAACATTTCTTCTAGTTCTCCCACCTAAAATACCTTTATTTAATAACATTAATAAAAATGAGTTATCTACATACCATCAGCACTTCTATGATATAAAAAGAGAGGAGAACCTTCTATAAAGTTGATAGTTGATAAATAACAAGTACAAAAGAAAAGAATCAAAAATTTCCCATAAATATTCATAATTAATTATTAAATATTAAAATATAACTTTTAATTCAGTAAAATGGTAGTAAATAATATTTTGAAATATTGTATTTTTCAGTTTAACACACCTTTTTCTTAAAAAGTATGGTGAAATTTATATAAAAAAATCTACATATATATGCAGTTAATAAGTTGTTATCTATGGAATGTGTTTATTCTAGAAATGTATATGGACCTCCCATTTAAGTAAGTCATTGTGTTAATCATTAAAGGAATGCTTCTAAAGAAGTTGATAAATTTTTCATAATTCTTTTGCATCTGTTTTATATTATGAGTTTTGGCGTTTGAAAAAATTTAGAAATGATGATAGAAGAAATATGTTGTTTTTTAAAAAAAATTTAATTAAATAATTAATGTTTATTTTCTAAAAAAGATAATGGAATGATGAACATAGTGATATCAAACAAATTAATCTTTCTCTTTCAAGGAATACATAGTAAGTACGAAACCAGTTTATGCTCAAAAGATTATTTTTTATCCCTATCTCTAAATTAGCCATTTAAAAGTGTCAATTTGACTATTTGCTTTTGCGTATATTAAATTAAGTAAACATTTTTCATTGAATCGTAATATCAATCAACGAAACGTACGAAATATCAAAAATTTACATCGCTCCATTTTGAAGAAAACAAGCATACTTGTCTGTAAGTAGTTAAGAATATTATGATAACTTTGTATAATCACAAATTAATCTATTTATCAGTAAAATAGATATTTTACTTAAACATTAATTAACTTTGGCCTTTGTACTTTTTTTCAAAAAGTCAATCTTTTCTATCTGGTAAATAGTAAATGGAGTAATAATGTTGACGATGTGTGGTAACAAAGGCATATATAAAGCACTTTTAATGATGATTTATTTGAAAAATATTTGTAAAATATATACATATCTCGTAACAAACATAAGATCAATTGATTTTTTGGCCATAGGAAAGATTAATTGGTGAATGTTTATATTATCGTCGACTCTCCACAAGAAGAGTTTGATTGTTAGATACAAACCTATTTATAAGTTGACATATGATGATATTTTAGATCATTTCTTTAAAAATGAAGATTTTATCTTTTATTCCTTTTTTATTTTTTACAACTGTTTTATCCACGCCATACGAATCATTTGATTGTGCTGAAATTCCACCAGCATTATGGTGTGAGAATGATCAAGTGAAAAAGGATTGTGGTTTTGATAAACTATGCAATAGATATGAAAGAAGAATGACTAATCAAACTTTGAAGATTACACTTTTGTATGAATCTTTATGCCCAGATTGTCAGGAATATATCTTGGGAACATTGCATGATGTCTATACACATTTCAAGAATTATATTGATCTTGAACTTGTTCCTTTTGGAAATGCTAAATATGATGAGGTAAATTTTTATACTTTGTTTATTAATAATTAATAAATAATTTCTTAAGAAAACTAAAAAAGTAGTATGTCAGCATGGTTCAGAAGAATGCAAGATTAATAAATATGAAGGTTGTGCAATTAATTTCCTTCAAAAACCATTTGACTTTATTTATTGTTTGGAAGGGAAATTAGAGAAAAAGTATAACTTAGAGAAAAGCTGCTCCAATATGCTTAGAGTATGTCAAAGCAGATGTACATGCAGTTGATCTTATAACTCATTGTTTTAATGGTGAGCAAGGAAATAAATTTCAAAAAGCTTATGCTGAGAGAACATTAGAAGCTCATCCAGATAAACACGAACATGTACCCTGGCTGTACTTTAATGATATTTCTCTTCATAAAGCTCAATCCTATCAATCTATTCTCCCTCAGACTATTTGTCAATGGTTGGTAACTGATAATCTTCCAGATATATGCTATAAGGAATTTGCCGATGAGGAGAGTGCCGAAGTTTCTGATGAAGATAGTGGTAGTGAAAGTGATGGTGCTGAGGGCAATGAAGATGGTGATTATATTAGTGTTAGACGTAATAAAGAATCTAACGGTGAGGAAGACACTTACTACTGAGGAAGATAAAATTTCTGAAGAAGTAGAATTAAATTTTGTAAATGTCGTATGACATCATTTAATAATTTTTGACTGTAAAAAAAACTACATATAAGTATGATAATGATTGTAATCATTACTAACAATAAAAATATATTCTTGAAAATACTAAAAAGCTATACATATTATCATCTGATATATTTTAACAGAAGTATATCAAAAATTTTCTTAATATAAACATTCCAAGAATTTTTTATTACTTGATAAAATTGATAGTACTATAGTGATTTCTTGTCATCATCATTACATTTTATTATCTTATCCAATGTGTCACTACAACTTTACTAAAAATATTCGGGAAAAATTATCATTTTAATTACTGTAATTAATTTTATTTATCCATAGTTTAGTGGAAATTTTTATTATATTCATAAATATTTAAATGTATTAGTCATTTTTTAAAATGATTTTATCTCTGTTTAAAAAAATTAATTTATTTAGACATGTTAAGATTTATTGTTTTACACTTTACCTTTAAGCAATATAATTCATATTTAAAATAAAAATATTTACTTTGCTTGTTGATTTCGGATAAACTTAAAATAATAAATCATTCAAAATGTTATATATACACAGATTTTTTTTCTGAAAATAAATAAATTATTTTATTTTAATAATGCAATTTTTTATTTATTTTAATATCTAAAAGTTTAAGAGAAAAAAGCCCACGTTTTTTTTATGATAAAGGATTAATAGTTGCATAAAATCTTAAAATATTTAAATGCTGCTACATTAAATATAGTTATAAATGATTTCATTTTTTCATAGTTAATAACAAACCAAAGATTATCGTTAATAATTTAAGTTTAACAAAAGGAATGTTTGAAAAGTTTATATTAATTGCATACTTCAAAATTTAAGTGAAAGTAAAAAAATTAGTCAACATTTCTGAATGGATAATTCATTATCATAACCGAATATTTCTTATGATTAAATCTGTTTCACTTCTTTTCCCATAGTATTACATTTTTTAGTCTGAAAAAATAATTTTTTATTAGTTAATCTAAGTGAAGGAACGTAAATAATACAATTGTCGTCATTTTATTTAAAAATACTATTTATTTTTTCATAATTCAATACCAATAATTAGCTATTTTTAATGTAATTGTTTTTTTAACAATTCAAAAAAACAATAAATTTTAATTATTTGTTGGTCATTTCTACTATAAATAGCTTCCTCATTTTTTTTTAAATAAGGGAAAAATTATTATTAACAATATCATAACCTAAAAAAACACTAGTTATCATTATATTTTTTACAATTTATGACTTCCTACTTTTTGAAAGATTGACATAATTATTTTAAAAAAAATAAAATTGATATGGACAATATTTACGTTTTTAAAGAAAAAAATTTTTTTTTATCTTTCTGTGGAAAATGTAAAATCTGAAATCCAATTTACTTGTATTTCGTAAAATTAATTCATTTTCTGCTCCATTTTTCCACATATGTTGAGCAAAATAGATATTCATGACAGATTATTGTATATTTCCTGTAAAGACGTTTGAGATCTACACCGCTTTCACATCCATTTTTAAAAGAATAGACTCCAGTCATTAGTTGAATGCTGTCTAAAGTTGTAAATATCATATTGTTTCTGTAAAAAAGTATGTAAACTTGAACTAAAATATATCATTTATTAATATAATATACGCCTATATATTAGAAAATTCACAATTTGCAATAAAATATTTCTTGATTGAATAGAAAGATATAAATCATCATTTTGTTGTACTTCATTTTTAGAAGATTAAATGTCTTTCACCAAGTACACGAAAAAAAGTATATTTTTCCTAAATAAAGATGTTGTTCATTTATATCACACGGAGGACTTGGTACTTTTTTGTTGTTCACAACTAAAATCTCCAATAACCGCTTCTTCGATAATACCATTTTCTTATTTTAACATTTACGGAATTATTCTAGAAAATATTTAATCATAGTGTTTATAAATATTTTATTACTTTAAAATTAATATTTAAGATATTTAGAGGTTAAAGGACTTATTTTTGAGAAGCAATTGATCATAAAAATTAAAATGCTACAAATTTAATAATTAGAGAAATTCCTCATGATTATCTACTTGATATTCTTAAAAAAATATAAAAACAACTTTAGAATTTACGTGAAAACGCAGTGAGAGAAAATAAAGACATCCATGATCTTAAAAGATAACAATAAGAATGTTCTCATTACAGTACAGAAACGTTAATAATGTCGGTTTGACAGACCATCTTATTTAAATTACGAGACTTATAATCCAGCAAAAGTTGCTTGAAAATTGCTGCATATTTGAAAATCTATAACTTGGTTTGAAACCAACTTCCAAGAATGATTTTAAAGATAAAAATGTAAAGGAAAAATCTAAGCATTAAAATAATTGCATTATCACTTTAAAAATATTTTGTAGAAAAAAGTTACTGATTAGGTATGGTAAACGAGTTTTCTTGAAAAGATTTTAGGTGGTCAATAATTGATATCCATATAAAACCAAGAGTACATACATTTCACTATAAGTGTTCAACCAAGCATTTCTCAATATAGATAAAATTCAGTAGAGAATTTTCAGGTATAACAAGCTTCAGTAGGATATTTTTAATATAAAATACGATTTGTTAGTGTATCAAAAATAATTTATAAAGATATTTATTTGTTTAATGTACCAAGTATTTATAGAAAATGCTTCAACAGGACCTTAAGAATGATATTATCGTTAGATACATATAATATTAAATATATTTGTTGTGGGAATATTTTTTGATTGTAGTTTACTTTTTTTTGAAAGCTACTTTCATATGATTTTGTTTTTGTTAGAAGTTATGTTAAATATATGGAGGATTCATATAATCCACTCGAAAAATTCCCTAAGAATACGTTTTCATTACATTAAATGGATCAATAACACATTCTTTTTTTGTAAATACCTTGGAGAAAATAGCATTTTAAAATGAAAATTCTTCCTCTTGGAGTCACTTTATTAATGTTAAACACCCTAATGAATAGTCTTTTGTCTCGAAAACACTCTACTAAAGTTTGATTTATCTTAAAATTTTCTATTAAAATTTTATTCATATAAAGAGATACTTAGTAAGACAAAAGTCTTTAATTTTTGGGGGTATCCATTATATATCAGACAGAGATTTTTTTAGAAAGCTACGTTTACCATTGCTAATCAGTAACGTTTTTCTACTAATTATTTTTTGGTAGTATTATGCATTTTTTAAATCCTAGATTACATGAACATTTTTATTTTAAAATCATTCTTAGAAGTTGGTTTTAAACTAAGTTATTTATTTTCAAATATGTATCACGTCTCAAACGACTTTTCTCGAATTATAATTCTACAAATCATTTATAAAATGATAAATAACCAATAAATCTTAATAAATATTATCAATTTAAGTTATTTTTTAGATATTTTATCTCTATTTACCTTTAAATTATTGAAAAGTTATAGAAATTTACCATTTTTTATTTTTTTATTCTAAATAAAATTGTGTAACGTGATTACTTAGTAGGTTTATTTGATTGGTCTCAAAAATGGATCTCAGAAAATATTATAGTATCTTATACTAACTTAATTTAAAAAAAATTTGGTTGTTGTCCATTTTCCGAAACTTGCTTTCACTAAATCATTAAACTTCTTCTTATTTTTTTTGAAAGTGTTTGTTATGAACATTAGTCTTCAATTACCAATACTAAAATGAGTAAACAGCATCACATGCTATTTACGATTAAATTAAGGCAACAAAAATCGGAAACATTTTACCAAAACCTTTAAATATACATTAAACATTTTATTAGCATGAATATACTTATATAATTTATAAAAAAAAATATAATCTATATATCAAAAAAGGTGATTAATTTGTTTTCTTATCTGATGATGTTGTATTCATTTTGATTGCCAAATCTGCAGCTGTGTGAATTCCTTGTTTAGAGATAGGTGAAAGGAAATTCTCCCAAAGATATAATACTCCATCATCAATTTGTTGACCTGTTGTACGGAGAGTTCCACTATACCGTGAGTAAGTCCACACAGATATAATGATAATAATTATAAAAAGAAGTGTTGTAAAGATGGAAGCAAAGATTTCAATACCAATAAGTTGGAAAATCTCTTGACCAATATAATTTACTATAAGTAAAGCTACCAATACAGTTGGTGTTTTCATTGATTTGAAAAGGTTCTTTGATGCATTTACTTTTTGGTAAGCCTCCCAATGCATCTCAATACCATTCTCAAGGAATCCAATATATTCCTCAGAAAATTCTTTACCACCCATTTTTTTCATCCTCTTAAAGCACTCTATTGCACTATTCTTAACACGTTCGTGTTCTTTTTCAAGTTCAGCAGACTGCATGTATGGTGTACCACCACCACAGATTTCTTCCATTTCCTTCACATAAATCATTCTAGCTTTCTCAACAGCTGCTCTATTATTAGCTTCAGCTGTTGCTACAAGCATACTCTTAGGTTCTGGAAGTGTATCATTACCAAATATCTCTGTGTAGCAAATCAAGTATTCATACAATTCTCTACAAGTTATCTGTGATCCATTTATAGATTTAGGTATTATATTGTTAGGATCAAAAATATGTTCAACGAAAGTTTCCAAACATGATTTAAATTCACCATCGATTTCATCGAGACGTCCTCTGAAACTTGGATTAGTAGCTACCTTAAGACCAGGATGTGGCATCAAGAAGCATTCCATTCTTTCAAAACATTCATGTATCTGTTCACGGATTTGTTTAAGTTCATGATGTTGTTTCTCATTAGTGTGTAATCTGTTTTCCAGGATTCTTTTACCACCCTCAAAGCCATATTCAGCCTCATATGGGTAACTCCAATCTCTAACTAAGAACAAAAGGTGTTGGAATGGTTTGTTGTAAGACTCTTCTAAAGCAAGTTTTCCATACTCAGTAAATAGTTGTAAATGTTGTAAATCATCCTCCTGAATATTTTGAGAAATATTAAATATCTGAGTAGCAGAAATCATGGTTGAAAGTGCAAAAATTGTTGCATTATCTTTAACGGTACTTTGTGTATCAAAAGCTCCTTGTGTATCCATAAGAATTACAACTATATCCTCACCATTTTTATCCTTTAGAATAAATGGTTGTGACCAAAACAATATCCCACTCGTGTCTCTTTCACTTCCACCTCTCCAACTGAAACCTCTTAATGAGTCATCAGTCTCCATCCATGTACCTCCTTGGAGATCAATAGTATTCAAAGACTTTAGGTAACGGAGAAAGAAGTTGAGTAAAAAACTTTTTCCCTTCCTGTATGCTCCAGCAACAGATATTATAGCGACCTATATATGTAATCATAAATAGATAGTATTTTAAAATTCCACAAAAGATAACAATAATTTTCATGATAAAAAATATTTGTTATTTGGAAATAGAGACAGGAATAAATTTAAACAAATAGGAAGAATTCTGGGTAAACTAACCTTTTTATCAGCATACTTTGATTCAAGCAAAAGATCCCTTAAAAACTTCTTGTTGCATCCATACTTCCCAAAACCATCAGAATCAACTATTCTTATTGGTTGGGGATTATTGTGATAATCAATGTCTTCAAAATGATCAATCTCCTCTATGGTTGTTGTGTTTGTCTCTTCAACCATTGTTATACTAATATTTTACTTTTCTAGAACAAAAAAAATGACGAAAAATGTTAGAATATTTAAGAAAGAAGAATCGGGGAGGTGGTGTAATTTGTTGTTAAAATAAAAGTAGTCTATAAAATTTTAATATTATAAAAAAAATAGTTGGTATAAAAGATAATATGTACATGTGATGAAAAATACTAAGATAATGTCACCAAAATAATTTTTTACGTTTATACAATTGGTAAAATGTTTATTCATAACAATGCTTCCAACTAGAATGCTAACTTTTATAATAGCATAGGAAGTTATACCAATCATTTTATTATTATCGTAAATACGCATAATAGTACGTATTGTGTTTGGTAAGTTGGAATATAAACGAATAGAGGTAAAAATTAAAATGATATGATAAATAGGAGGAATATAATATAAAATTTATTGAAACAAGAATGTATAAATCAAATATTATATATTTATGTTGTAATAATATAGTTTATCAATACACTTATTTTGTATTGACAACTTTAAAAGAATAACTTTTATACAATATATTAAGAAAATAAATCCTTAATGAGTGCTTCGTTTTCGCATAGCTGATAGAGAATCATCTTCAATATCACTTTCAGGATTCCCCTCAGCCAATAGTTTGTTTTCATCTAACACCTTGACTACTTTTTCTGAAATTTCTCTTATTATATTGGGATCTTCAATGTATGATTTAATTATATTCTCTGTTTTCTCTTGCGCTTCCTCACTATTTACATTATTTATAGTACTCTCATCACTAATATTTATTGTTATATTATTTTCACCATTATTATTATTATTAATTTTTTTTTCGTTTAAACATACTTAGAACGTTAAGTTTGGTTTTATCATCTGAAACTCCTACATCGCCATTCTTTCTATTTTGATTCGTTCGTTCATCATTTACATCGAGGAAATCCATTTGTCTTGTTGTATTAATAGTTTCCTTTGATAGAGTAATAGAATTTTTATTGATAAAAGACATCTTCTGAGGATACCTTTTAAGAATAGGATCCAAGTATTGTCGTTTGAAGCGTCCATAACATGAATTCTTCTCTTGCCATTCATCTTTAACATCTTCATCTGGTCCAATTTTCAATAAATACAATACACCTCTTATTGTTATTCCCTTTAAAAAATATAAAACTATGAAAAAACAAATAAATTTACCTGAAAGAAAACAGTAAAAAACACTTCTGCTATTATTCCACAAATAAACATATTCTTTGCAGCAATGCTATCATTCATATTTTGAACCATACCATAACAAATACAACCTCTTAATCCCAGCATAAAACATAACAACCTGTTGTTTCAATGTAAATTTATTCTTTCTAAAAGGATTAATTACGAGACATTGAAGGAGCACAAAGACGACACGTGAAACAAAGCATATAAATATTGTTGAGATGACAAACCATGTGTCCCAATGGTAGTCGTATGCAAAAGCAGATACCCCAAGAAACATATAAATAACTGATTCACAAATATGAGCCAACATTTTTATAAAATATTTAATTGCTGTAGATGCATGTTTCCCAACATTTTCACCAACATATTGTCTCATAAACATTCCACATGCTACAATTGATAAGATTGGTGATAGACCAATTAATTCACTCGCTAAATATGCTAAATATGGAAGAATAAAGATAAAGACTGGGTTCAGTATTTTAACTTGGAATGAATGTTTTGTTATCCAAGATACAATGACACCACAAATAATTCCTATTAGAAGGCCACCAAAAATGGCTATCGGAAATAGAATAACAGCCTTAACGTAATCACCAGCCACTAAGTTACTAGCACCAATCTCATCAAATTCACTAAATATTTCAAACAAAACAACACTAACTCCATCATTAAAAAGTGATTCACCAAAGATAGCCATATATAGGTACGAATTAACATTTAACTCTTCAAACAAAGCCAATACGGCTACAGGATCAACAGCAGAAATTAATGAAGCAAAATTAAAAATTTCAATAAATGAAAATGGTATTGAAAAGGCATCAAAAGTATTAAGCATATATAGAAATCCACCTATCCCGGCTGTATTGAGAATCGTACCAATGACGGCAAAAATGCCTACAGATGTTATGTTATAAAAAAGAAACTTATTCGGCATGAAATATCCGGCATCAAAGATTATTGGAGGTAGAAGATAATAAAAAAATACGTGAAAATTGAGGAAATATTCACGCTCCTCAACATCGGCTAGTTTACATATACCACCAATTATAAAGCCCAGAATAATAAGAGAGGCTGAATCTGGGATGATAGTCCTGTACTTGGGTGATAAATGAAATACTGCAATAATATACATAAAAATAATTTAATAAATACTAATGAATTTACCTATTTTAGCAACACTAGCCAAAAGTAACCATCCACAAATTTCAATAGGTGTTTTAACTTCCTCCCAATTGAATGAGAAAACGTGGAAACCACCACTTGAATGTTCTAATACAGTCTCATTCATAGTTATTTAAAAACTTTTATCAAAATGAGAATTTTATTATAAGAATGAATAATTTAAATAGAATAAATTTTGTATCAAAAAAGTACAAGTAATCGGTAGGAATGAAAGTGTGTGTTAATCCATTTGATACATATATATAGTTTTTTTAATGTAATATATATTTTCAAAAAGTTTTTTTGTACCTTTTTTTCTTAACATGTTACAACAATCCCTTTTTCTAAAAGTCTTTATATCAATTATATTTATTCCTCCTTCTTTACATAGTTAAAATTAAAAGTAAAAAAAATGTGAAGTTTATTTAAATTTTTATTTTAGGTAACAATTGTTAAGGAATGTTACAAAAAATTAGTGTACTAAAGAATGAAAGTACATGTACATATGAGTAATATAAATCTGAAAGAGATGTTAATTTTGTATTAAATTTTGATAAAAGAGAATGTTATTAATACTTATTAATGTAACACTTTTTTGTAATTGAGATATTATGAAGTTAACATAATTAACGTTAGTTAAATTACTATAATGACAGAATGACAATTGATATTGCAAAGTGACAAAATAAATAGTAAAAATGAATAGTTATGTTTTCGACTCTTTTAGGTAGATATATTTGAAGAATGGTCTTTAAAAAATATTAACAACAAAAATACTCATATTTGTTGATTATTTTTTTTAAAAATAATTGAACAACAATTCATTTTTAAAAAATAAAGAGATATTTTAAGAAATGTTAAGTAAGATATAACAAATGAGAATTCAAAAATCTTGTTATACTCTTACACATTTTTTAAACTATTAATTTGTCATTAATATCTATTTAATAACCTTTCATATTTATCTATTTATATGCTATTATACTAAATAAACATTTAAATAGTAAAACATATATCATTAACTTGTTAAGTTTTATTTACATCATTATATTTTTTATACCGAATGACTTTGAATGATAAATTTATATCATATCTAATTTCAGTAAAATTATAATAATGTCCTATTCAAAAGAATGGTATAAAAAATTCTATCATAAAAAGCCTACTTTTTTATAAATTAAAAAGGTAAATTAACTAAAAAAACTTAAACTTGATTTCTATTAATAAATCATTATGTATTTTTACACATAAAACAAGTATCATTTTCAACATTATAAATAGTAATTAAGTGACACAAAAATCATTTTAAGGTAACATTAATACTGTAACAACGTTATTCTAGAAGAATACAAAAGGATTTCTATAAAATGTCAACAGTTTATTTTACATAAAATGACGATTAAGAAATAATTTTTAATTATAAATGGAAAAGTAATAGAATTTTTTTCTAAATCTGTGAATGTTATAATATAATATTAATTAAAGAATGTGTTTTATTATTATAAAATTCTATTTATGATTTTTTTCTACTTTTAATAGAGAAGATTATATAGAATATACTTTTTTTGGGTTTCTTGTATTCTTTTAATAAAAGTCTCTAAATTCCCTTTATGAATTATTTCTATCAAAAATAGTGAATCCTAAATCTACACAAACACATCCATTTCAATATTATAGTATCAAAAAATTTGATATGTCTAGAATCAGCTTTTTTAGAATTTTTTTGTTCCTAATTTTTTTTTCAATAAAGATGATTACAACGAATTTGTACCTGATCTATTCTGGCTCAATTTACATTATCACCAGCTTTGTATTGGTGAATGAAAATTGGTAGATATTAATAATATGTGACATCATTAAAAAAGATTCAAAATAATTTTTTCAATTCATATACTCTTATTTTGATACTTTCAAAGTTTCATCTCAATATTGTTATTTGAAATTTTCACTACCTCTAAACATTCTCTGCCATCACTCGGTAATCTCATCGTTACTAGATTACATTTTTATAGAATAAAAATAATCTTCTTATTGGCATGTATTTCTAAGCGTAAGCTTAAAAATTAACCCAAAATTAATTATCGGAACAATATGGTATTAACACAAATGCCACTAATTCGATATTAGATTTTAAAAAAGACTCTAAATAAAGCAATGTATTAATTTAAATAATTAGCTGAAATCTTTTTTCCTAGCGTATTCACTAATCTTCTAATTGGATGTGTAAAGAAAATTTTGTGATGAGAGTAAGGAAAACACGTGAAGTAAAATAAATACAGGAAGTTTTTTAAGAAAAGTACAAATACTAATGAAAATTTTCTTGATATTGTTGACATATTCGGAAACGTGTAAATACATCTAGTCCACAAATGTATAATAATATTTATATAATGTATTTTATTCGTTTCAAGGAATCATTTTGACATCATTATTACTATATTATTTCATGAAAACATAAAAAACTATAATTCAATGAATAGATATAATTTCTTTTTATCTATAACAATACATAAAAAGATTTTTAAAAAAAGTTATCTCCTGATTTTCCAATTAAAAAATATCTACAGGTATCATTATAATTAAAAATAATGATACAATTTCTAGGGGTTATATGAAAAACAAGTAAAAATTGTAATATCAGATGAATAATACTAGGATATCAAAGATGATGTAAGAAAAGATGTTCTGTAAAAATAAATATATCTTTTATGTATCCATCCACCAATAACAATTAAAAACATTTTCAAAAAAGCTATCTTCACTTTTTTGATTCTTCTAAAATAAATAGAAGACAAAAAATAAAAAACCTTTTTTGTTATTTTTATTAACAACTTTTTTTGAAAACAAAAAAAAGCCTTATTTCGTTATGATAAAACTTCAATTACACTCATCAAATTAAAAGTACTTTATCTAATAACCTATAAACAAAAAAATATACTAAAAAATAAATATTATTATATCTTTCCTATAAATATATAACGCAAGAAAGTTAAATAAAAATTATTACGGTTAGAAAAGTTATGTTAAAAAACTTTTTTACTTTGATTAAGATAACGTGTTTTAATACATTAAAACAATATATAACTTTTTTTATACAACTTTATCGAAGAAGTATTTGTCTTTAAATACTTTTATTTACATCTTATCAAAATTCAGGAAATGAATAAATTTTTTTAATGAAATTAATTATATGATTAATCTCTGTTTTTCTCTACTGAAAAGTTAAGATTCTTTAAACTAGAGAATGTTTTTATATACTACCTTATTACAATGTTTGTTGTATTAAATGTAACTTATTCTTTAAGGAACTGTTATCTTCAAAAAATATTTATGACAATTATATTGTATTTTGTTTTGATTAAAGAAACTTAAGTAATTTAATGATTCATTTTAACCATGGTAAATGTTTTTATTCATTTTTATTATCATCGTTGGACAAGTAATTTACTATAAATTAAAAAAGGAAAACATTAATAGAGTCTAACTCCTAAGAATGTTCTTGGAAAACATATTTAAAAATAAAACATTAAGCTAACATAATTTAACTATCAAAAGAAATCATAACCACTTAATTTTTACATAGTGCATAACGATTTTAATAAATATATTATTAATATCAATATATATAAATTAGAGTTTCGTTTGGGTTCAAAATGGATAAAGTGCTTTTTAAAATTAATCGTTCATATTTTTATATTACATTCATCTTCTTATATCAGTGGAGATACTATTTTGCTCATCAAAATGCAAAACTTTTAGGTATATTGATAGATTGTGACGTAAATCTTCCATTAATGAAAGTGAAAATAATCATTATCTTTAAGATTAATTTCTTCATATATAAAAATTTTACTAATATATTTTTTATGTTAAAAGGAATGTCAAATTAATAAATGTAAATAAGGAAATTATAATTTTACGTAAATTTTAATGCTTCCATTTAATTAGTTTCCTCTCCTGCTTTTTGCTTCCAAAATGTACTTATATTAATTTTCAATTAAGTGCAATTTTTGAAAGTTAAAAGCTAATGGATGTGAATAAATAAAAAAACTATAAATAGATTTTTATATCTAAATTCGAATATGGCAGCAAATTTGAAGAAATGTTTGACCTTTGAGCAGAATTTTATTTATATAAAAGCGCAAATTTTGTGACGACAACTATTATTGTTTTTTTGAACATCTTACTAATATATTTTCTATTTTTGGGTATGATTGTATAATCTTTGTACATTTTACTAATATTTCTGTGTCTTTGTGGTCTGTTTATCATCTTTTACCGTCAAAAGCGGCATCATTTTTTAATCCAATTTGGTGCCTAGCACCGAATAAGATATTCCTACCCTACAATAAATTCAAAAAACTTATAATAAACTTAGTTACTCGTTAATTAAACACCAATGACTTTTACATTATTTTACTAACCTTTTTTAAAGGAAATTAACAAAATTTTAAACACCACTCTTAAATAAAGCCTTCTTGGTAAAAAGTATCATCAAGAAGATAACATTAGCTATCAATTATATGCAGACATTAAATGTCTCAAATTAATCATTCAACAAAACTTTGAATGATTAAAAAAGCAACATAAGAATCAAGTAAACAGCATAGAAACATCAATGATTACTACATAATTATCGTTAAAATTATTTCATTGAAATTCAAAATTTTAAAAAATGTGCACAAAGGACATTAAAATTACAATTACTTATTTTGACAATCGGTAAAAAAAAATATTATTTATCAGTCAAAATTGAAAATAAAACTTATAAAAGTGGGAGAAAAAAGTTGTTGATGACCAGTTTTTTTACTATAAATTTGTTAACTTAAAAAACTAAATTTTAAACATTTAAATGTATTCAAAGTATATAATTCCATGGCAACAAAACTAAAATATAACGAAAAAGCACTATTTTTCCAACTAATGTATAAACCATTTTTCATTTCAATAATTTTTTATATTTTTTATGTAAAAAGTTAATTTTTAACGTATAATTTAATATGTTTTATATAATATTTTATTGAATCTTAAGTATCAAGTTATAAGAACTTAGATAAACTTTAATTTCTTGTAAACCACTTCAATTGTTCTAACTTTTATTTTCCAATTTCTATGTAACAGACATTTTACCGCTTTTCTTATCATATATGTATCTCTCTAGAGAATATATTTTTTAATCTACGGGTATCAAGACATTTCTCATTTCCAATTGTAATAGAATAAGAAAGGAGGGGGAAGACCGTGAAATAAACTTAAGTTTTTAAATATTTTATCTTTTCATTCTAACTTCATTTTTTACCATTCAATTTTCATATATATAAATTCAGAGAAAATATAACTTTATGAATAATGAACATCTATCTATATTCGAAGTATAATTGTTTAAGGCTCTTCAATTGGAATGATTGATTTAACTTTTAAATTTTATAACTTTAAATTTACTATTTAAATTTTATATTTTAAATATTTTTTCATCTTTTTTGTCATTTAAATAAAGCTTTTTTACACTAAAACTTTGGAATAATTACTTTTCTTATCTATAATTTTGTTACCGTTATTATTGTGACATATATTCTACATTTTTCTTGATACGAAAATACTTTAACAAAAAAAAACAAACAAAATATTTGATTATTATGAAAAGAATGAAAAAATACAATAAATAGAATTAAAAATTTTAATATATGTTAAAGGAAGGATACAATTATCATGGTATAACTCTCCTTTGTATTCATAATTTTCATTCTTACTAATACTTCCTTTTATACTCTATAAATATTCAATGAGTTTGTTAAAGTATTATAGGTATAAAATTTTCACGTTCCAATAATAGTTAACCAATAACTTTTTTAAATTTGATAATTAAATAGATCTACTCTTCAAAATGTAATAATGAATAATAATAGTAGGAAAAAGATTGTCAGATTTTGTTCAAAGAATGAGAAAGAATCATCATGATATGGTAATCTTTTTTCAATGGTTATGTGACTTTTCATATTTATATAAATATCATACTCTTTCTCCACTTTTAGAAAATAATATTTAGAAAAAGAAGAAGAAGCTTAACCTACAAAGGAGGATATACACTATTTTTATGACATGCTTTTACCATCCCAATAGTAGGGGTATTTTATATACAAATATATATATTTAAAATAAATCTCAATTCCCATTCCTCCATTATCAAAACTTTTAACTATTTAAATTGTTTAGTATTCTTTTTTTATTTCCTTTATATATTTTTTTCTACAGAATTAAACATGTATTTTTAGGTTTTATTTTATATTTCGTTAAAAAATGTATGATATTTTATAGGAGAATGGGGACGATTTTCAAGATTTTTATTTTTCTTTCTCACCTTCTATTGTTTAGAGGAAAAAAGAGATGATATTCATATTGTTTGGAGGATATAATATATATATCTATTAACTGACAACATTTCAAAACTTCTTGTCATTACTTCATATTATATTTCATTATAAATAGTATATTATGACAGGATAAGATACAACGTTATCTTTATTTAGGTAAATACATTATCATTTTATATTTAACCAAAAAATAAGAATCTTTTAAAACTTAATTGAGAGGAAATATAACGTTTTAGAGAATTAGCTATATACAATATTAATTTCTTCTTTAAACAATTTTTTTCGACTTCTAAAAGTTATTCTACTATTATTATTATCTCTACAATTAATTTTAATATTTCATTTCTTGGTATATTTAATAATAAATCAAAAGATAGTAAAAAATAAGGGAAGAATGTTGCCCTTAGAGATAGGGGAAAACTTTTTATCAATGGATGGATAAAAAAGTTAGACTATTGTCACAAAAGTATATATTTTTAGAAAATAGCAATTCTTTAACATTTTTATCTCCTCAATCAAATAGATTACAAAGAATTACTTCTTATCTTATTTTGGCAAAAACATAATTTGTTAACACAAACTATAATAAAAGATATAACTACTCAGTGATTTTGAAATTAACATCATTAACAAAATATTTTTCATCTTCAATTTTTTTTATTAAGTTACATGGATAAATATTTTATTTATAACACATATTTATCCTTTGAGTTCCATAAATTTCATCACTTCTCTAAAGATATTTTTGTTGTTTTTATATTATATTATATCATAATATTAATATCAAATATTTTCTGTTTTAGAATCACTTGGTTTTAAAGCATTAATATTATAAAATATTTTCATCACTTTGACGTCACATCTCTCAAAATCTTTATCATATTTTATTAATAAAGTATTAAGTTATTTTAATTTTAATATTTAAAATTAGAAAAGAAAGATTTTTATGTGTAATTATCCTACGGATACCTTTAATTTTGATATTTAAAAGATTGCTTTTTAATAAATTCTTTGTTAAGATATTATTCATACTTTAAAACAATGAATTTATAGATGGAAGTTTGTATGTGGAAAAAAATTAAAATTATAAATAAAAATGGATTAAAAATAAAGAAAGAAAATATATTTTTATTTGTTTATATATCAATATAATATAATATATATTGCATGATTAAATTATACCATTTTAACTACGATATCCCTAAATTCCTCCAAGTATATAAATATTTTTAAAAATAAAATATTTTGTGCCTTGAAATATACTCTTATTTTGTCATAACATACTCATATTTTATTACAACTCAGAAATAACCTTTAAATATACAATTTTTGCTATCACCACATACTCATATTATTAAACTTTTATTATAAATATTAATTATTCAGTTTTTTAATCATTTATATTTATTTATCAAATGTTAAGATGTTGTGTACATGTTAAAATAACCTGATAACATTCTATTTATAATATTTTTACGAATATAATTAAGTATTAACTTAATATAACTTGTAGTTAATAATTAATACTTTAAAATATAATGATAAAGTATATGAACAAACAACTGTCAAATTTTTGTCTATTACAACAATTTTACTATTTGAATTATTCTAAAATTGAGAAAAAAAGACTAGTACCTATTAATAATTGTTCTAATTAAAAAACAGTTATTTGTCAAAATTCTGCAACTTATTTAAACATTTCTACAAGATACATTCTTAAGACACATCTATCTATATATTAAATATACTTAATAATGGATAAAAAAAGAAGTTCCTACTTGTTGGAAGATGAATAAAATCATAACTACACTTTTTTTATCTATTCTCTTAAATATTTATCATATATTAACAATAAAAATTCGAAGTTAAAATATAATAGAGATAAAAGAAAGTGTAGTTTAGAAAATACAAAGAAATTTTTAAATGTATTAGAGAGGGAAAGTTCTAATTTCTGTTTTCTCATTTTTGGAGCTTCTTTTTACTTTAGTATTTGTAAGAAAAATATATTAGCTAACAAGAGTATTGTTATAGTTAATTGCACTATTATTTTGATGTCTATTTTTTTTATTCTGACCATTTAATATTTTTATTTTTTCAACTTTTATATTTATAAATTTGTTTGTTTATAAAATATCAAAATAAGATGGGTTGGTGGTAGAAAAAATAACTTGAGATACCATTTGTAATTTGTTAGTACTTTATTTTTAATTTGTATTTATTATGTTTGCTACAAAAAAAATAAGATACTGAATAGGATTAATCTATGTTAAATGTTATTATTTGTATTGATAAGTAAAAGTTTATTTAAAATAATTATATGTCGAATGTTTGTACATTGTATTGAGGATAAAGTGATATAAAAAAAGATCGATTTAAAGTTTTTAACAAAACTTTCTTATAAATTAATTAACCGAAGTTTAATCTTTTTATCTTTGGTAAATAACTTCTTTAATAGCTACTCCCATTGATAGATCTAATGTATTTAATACACATCTGTTGAACTTTTAGCAAATCACATAAATATATAAAAAGGGGAAAATGTTATTAAGAATAATGTATTTAGAGCATTGTTAAAAGTATTAAGAACACAAATATGTCGTTTATTTGTATATTTTTCAAATATAATATCATCGTAATATGCTTTTGAAGTAAATAGAACTAGTTTTTATGTATTACCTTCTTAAAAACCATGTTTCATTGTTATTATTATATTGGGTATATTTTACGTCGAACAATGATAATAAAAAAATTTAATTTTTATACTTTATTTTTCTTTTAACAACACTGTACATAATTTAATTTAACTTTTCGAATTTCGATATTTTTTATTAACATATAATATTTTTGCTAATTTATCATCCGCGTTCTTTCTTCCAATAAAATTTTTATTACTTGATTATTTTTTTATATATATTATTTTTTAACAAGAAGTTTCCCTTACTTTTTAAAAATATTTATCATTGTAAAACATTTATAAATTATTATTTTTAAGCATTTCTAATTAATTTCAAAATGCATTTGTGAACATTTACATTTCCAATTACCCACAGAATAATGCTTCAATTAACATTTAATAATTATCTCCTTATTTTTCCTCATATGTTAGATCTTATATGATAACAAAGTCAAATAAATATTATATGTATTTATGTATATATCTCTAAATTTATCCTTATTGGCATTGTCTTCTCTCTATGTATAATGTAAAAATGAAACGACATATTACTCTTGAACACATACAATAGCAGAAGGTTTTACTGAAATAGAACTAAACAAGATTATTGTATGTCCTCATTATGAACCTTATAAACAATTTTAAATACATCCATCTGCTATCTATTTATATACATAAATGTCAGATTATAAGACTACTTTATTATTTTTATAAAAATCCATACTTAATATAGATGTACCAACTTTATTATACATATATCTATAGACAATAAAAATAAAATAAAAAATAATTTTGTATGACATCTATTAAATTTTATACCATTAAATGACTTATACTTTTATTTTTATATATTTTTAAAGTGTTTCTAAAAACATTTCATACCTCATTATACTTTTTCTTTACCTTTATTATCACCCACAATATAACAGTAAGAGAAGTGAAAAAATTACAACAATAGTTAAGATTAAATTTCTTCTAATCAACAAGTTATATACCTCTTCTTAACTTCAATATATTATTACTTATTTTATATTTTCCAGGAGATATGTAATAATAAATCAACATTCATTCTATCATCATTTTAATGCCATTCTTTTACTTTAACAAAATCTTATCATTTGATAAATATTCAAATAAATATATTTTATCGCTTTTCCTCCATTTTATTATATTCTTTCTTTTGTCACTCTGAAAAGTAGATCTTTATCTCTTTCAAATTAATATATTTTATTTCTACGAACATCATAAATTGTCATTTAAAAATGAAAATATTTTATTGGGACAAATTAAATAGTCCAACGTTTTTAGTTGGAACATTTAAAGTTATATATTTATAAATATTTATAATTCTTATTTTATAAATAATTATCAAATTTTAAAATTTGCTCTTTTATTACTATGTGACGATACAAATGGATGTTAAGTAACTAAAACTTTTGATAAATAAAGTGATTATTAAACTAACTTGTTAATAGGATAATAGATAATAATAGGAATCATTATTGTATCACATTATTATTTTAAAAATATGTAATTATTAATAAAGAAAAGATAATAAAAAGTCGTAACTTAAAATTATTTTCCTCACCTTTTGGTAATGATCTCATCATTTACCTGTCCTGTATCGGATGTTGTGTGATGAAATGGAAGAGGTGGAGGTTTACCTTTCATATGTACCTCTTACCATTCATTTAATAAAAGAGTAACTTATTGGAGATAAATAAAGAGATATATGTATCTTTTTATAAACTATGAGTTTATCATATCTTACTTCCTACCTTATAGTTTCCACAAATATTATACATTAAGCTTTATTACTTTTCCATTGATCTATATTTAAAAGAACACTAATCTCTCCCACCAACTGATAATCATCAATTTTATTATTTAAGTTAAGAAAAAAAAACTTTGTACTAAGGTATATTTGTAGTTAGTAGGTAAAAAAATAAATAATTAATAATATTACTTTATGTTTGTTTATGTAATATTAAAAACATATGTTTTATATCAATATAGTTTGTTAAAAAATTTTTTCTCCTAACAATTTATTACTATTTTTATCAAAATATTTAGTTAGTAGAAAAATTATTACATATTTTGTGAACAACTATTTACTTATTTAATAAAAACTTTTTGATACTAAAAGTAAGGGCAAATACTATTTTGTGTAGTCAAAATAATACGTTTAGTACAATATATTGTTAAACATAAACATTTACCAAGATAACTTATTAACATATTTTTTTCCTCATAACACACACAATGTTAATATATATAAATAAATTAAGCTTCAAAAACAAAATCAACATATTGTAGATTTGTTAAAAAAGATCTACATTACAATGCCAATAGATTTGATAGGTGTTTTGTTTTAAAACCATTAGAGAAATATATTAATAAAAAATATCCATTCAAAATATTGAGGTGAGGAATGAAAATAATATTTATTTTTTTACTTCTATCACCAGAGATTGATTTTGTCTAGATATATAATATAATTTATATATATGTATATCTGTAGATATTTTTGCAGTGAATTATGCTAGGAAAATGATTAAAAAGTTGTTATGATAACATACAACTCATTAGACAATGATAATAAGTAGTTTTTCTTATATTTATCTCATTCACAAATATTCTAGTTATTGTCTTTTTTTTTCTTTCATTTTCATGAGGTAAAAATATCTATTTAAAATTCTTTTAAACAAATATTTATTAATTCTTTTAATAATTAATTTTATGGGTGATTGGTAATTCTCTATATAAAATGTAATTGTTTTGTATAAATAATTAATTAAATTTTCTTATATTCTTTAAATGTTATTCTTAAAAATCACGATAAATATTTATTTTGTTGTTAACGATATTCTTTCAATTAATAATAAATTTTTCATATTTTGTAGAATGTTTATCAGATAGTACGAAGTATAAAATATTACTAAATTTGCTACTATTATTTTATTGCTAATACACAAGTTATCATTGAAACATTCTTTTATTGGTACTTAAGAAGAAAAAAAACAAGCGAAATATATAATCAATTTATATATAATTTTTTTTTATTTTTAAATTGGATAATTAAAATTTTTATCAAAGAAAGTTTATTTAAACACCTATTTCATTCTTTTTTTATACTATTTCTAAAAAAGACACAAATATTTACTATATAATATAAAATGACTTCATCATCTGAAGGTGAACTTCTCCAAAATAATCAGGTAATTAGAGAGAGGTGGAAAATTAAACAAAAAATTGGTGGAGGAGGTTTTGGTGAAATTTATGAGGCCAATGATTTGCAAAATCATAATGAAAAAGTTGCTGTTAAGGTTGAGAGTAGTAAAGCAACAAAACAAGTCCTAAAAATGGAGGTTGCAGTATTAAGGAGACTTCAAGGAAAAAGACATGCTTGCAAATTTTACGGGTGTGGTAGAAATGATAAATTTAATTATCTTGTTATGTCAATGCAAGGGAAAAATTTAGCTGATCTTAGGAGAGAATCACCTAAACAGTCTTTTTCAGTATCAACTGCAATTAGATTAGGTTTACAGATATTAAATGCCATACAGGAGATTCATTCTATTGGGTTCTTACATAGGGATATCAAACCGTCTAACTTTGCTATGGGAAGGTCAACTGGAAGTTCAAAGGTTGTCTATATGCTCGATTTTGGATTGGCTAGACAATATCTTAACGCTAAAGGTGAAATCAGATCACCAAGATCAGCAGCTGGCTTTAGAGGTACAGTAAGATATGCGGCTGTCACAGCACATAAAAATAAAGAAATGGGAAGACAAGATGATTTATGGAGTTTATTTTATATGCTAGTTGAATTTTTACAAAGTGCTCTACCTTGGCGTAAAATTAAAGATAAAGATGAGGTTGGGAGATTAAAAGAAGAAGTTGATTTAGAATACCTTCTTGAAGGATGTCCTCATGAGTTATTGACATTTGCTAATCATCTTAAAACACTATCTTACCCCGATGAACCTAATTATAATTTGTTAGAAGGTTGTCTAACCTCAATCATCCAACGTATGGGTATATCAATGGATGATCCCTATGATTGGGAGATTGGATATGAAAATGTTGGTAGTAACAAAAGAACAGCGCTTCTATCTAATGGTGCAAATAATAGAAATAAAAGTCATACAACAGCAGTTAAAGATCGTGCTCCTGATGACAAAAATAAAAATCTCGATACACAAGCACCAATTACAATGGGAGAGGATGAAGATGAACAAACGGGTAACTATATTGTTAAGGTAGTTGGGATACCAGACAATGAAAATAATAAGCCAAAATATAAAAGGCAAGAATTTATGAGACCAAAATATGGTGCTGTTAGTTTTGATGTTTTTGATGCTGTAAATGCTCGATTGAATGCAGTTAATAATGGTATCAATCCAACAGTGGATTTATTTCAAAAGTTAAAAGTTGATGTATCCGTTGAGAATAATAATGATAATGACTTAAATATTCCATCAAATAAAGGTATTAAAGATAATAAAAGTAATAAGTCAATTACAACATCAATTGGCAAAAGGTGTAATGATATTAGTTCGGGAAAGATGTCAAAAAAACCGTGTAGTGCAACAATTAATGATACTAATGCAATTGCAGAAGATGAGGGTATTGGTAGTGTTAACAAAAACACAGCATTAGTATCAATGTCAAAATGTCATGAATCTTTTGACGAAACTGGGTATGATGAACATTTATTAGGCGCTAATGATCATCATTTTATGGGTGAAAGAAATGGATCACGATCACCATTAAATGGTGGGTTAAGACCATTTCCAAGAGGTTGTCTAGCTAACTCACCGACAGTCCCTATATTAAGTGGTACACCATCGTCAACACCAAGTAATAATTTA
This sequence comes from Strongyloides venezuelensis, assembly GCA_963280985.1. NCBI lineage: Eukaryota > Metazoa > Nematoda > Chromadorea > Rhabditida > Strongyloididae > Strongyloides > Strongyloides venezuelensis. The sequence continues at coordinate 21,980,144 of CAUJLX010000002.1, read as the reverse complement.
TCAAACTCATCAAAATCAAAAGGTGCCCTCGCCCATGGTCAACCATTATCTAGAAGTCCAACAGTTAAGAAAAAATTAATTCAACAATCACAAAGTCAATATAATTTAGCAAATAATAATAACAGTAAAAAAGATATACACAATGAGAAAGAACATTCTTCATCAACGGCTGAGAGGATGTCATTAATGTCACATTTTAAAAATTTAGTTTCAAGTTTTTCAAATGGTGCAGCAAATCACATAGCATCAAGGAGACGTTCCCTATCACGAGGTATTTCATTGGATGATCGTCAATCAGCTATTGCAGCAGTAGCTAAACATTCAACTAATACAGCCGCAGCAATTACAGGTGGAAATTTTAATAGTTCAGGTAAATGTAATCAATCACCAAGTTTAAACTACAAGAATTCTCATAATTCCACTATATTAAAACCATTATTAACATCAACAAAAATCGTTGCCACAACAAATTATTATAATAAACCAAATACCATAGAAAGTATTGGTGATTCTAAGATTCTCAGACAGTATAGTAAAAAAGGTAGTTGTAATAGTGATTATCAATGTGAGGATGAATCAAGTCCATCAAGGAATCTTGGATACAAGCAAGCTTTAATATTAAATGGAGCTGATGATAAGAATGGATATTTGGTTGAGACAAAAGTATTAAATAATGGTATGACAATACCTGTTGAAGACAAAGATATAAAAAATTCATTATCATGCAGGTAATACAATAATTGTAATAAAACATCTAATTGATAATTATTTGCAGGAGAAAAAGATATCAATTTTTAAATTTCAGTCATCGTGCCAGTACAAAATCATAAAATTTTAGTTACACATTCAAAGCGATAAATAAATCAAACTTTTTTGGAAGTGCTTTTTATTTAAAAAAATTCGAAATACATGGGAAAGAAACTTTCTTAATCGGTGCTTTATATATATAGTATATAAAAAATTACCTACTAGTCATTAGAAATTTTTTTTTACAATAAATGATAGAAAGGACAAAATACTCAAGAAGCGGAATATCATATAAATAGAAGTATTTATATTTCATTTGTATGATGGATAGAGAAAAGAATGATGTGATTATATATTGTACTATTACACATATTATTTAACTTATATATATAATTATATGCTATTTTACTTAAGCATTTTATTACTGATCTTTATTTGTTAAAAGAGTATAAAAAATTTTAATATAATAATTGATAAATAGATATATAAATTTTACTATAATTATTATTATTTGTTACAAAGAATTTTATTAATAATAATAATAAACGTTTATTATTATATTTTATGATTTTTTATGTCATCATCAGAAAGTGACAATTACTTTTGGATTTTAGAATATAATTCATTGAATATTTATTTTTATTAATAGGTGGTTGTAAAAAATTTAATTGATCTGGGAGATTCTTGGTATAAAAAGGTAAATAAGTATGACCGTTATCATTTATTAAACATTCCAAAGGTATCTTTTTTAAATAATGAAATTATTATTATCATTATTTTTGTTTGTTGTATTAGCTAATATTTCTGTAGGAAAGCGTGATGCTAATCAAAAATTGAAGGCATGTTGTGCTAGGCAGAAGAATGCTGATAAAGATTGTAAAAGAAAATTCTGTGATTTTAATATTCTCACAAAAGACAATGTAAGTTAATCACCTTAATAATTCTTACCTATCTTAAGGTCATGACATTCTTAAATACATGTAATCCAAAAGGATCAACAGTTCAGGATATGTGGGATTGTGCTTCATCACGTGTAGATCATACTGAATGTTGTAGACAAAAGTAAGCTTCATTATGATTATATTTTAATGTATATAATTTTAGTAATGTTGTTGAGGAATGCTTACCATACTGTAAATCAGGAAAATCAACACCAACAGAATATTTTAAGCATTTGTTTTGTATGCAGGCATTTAATGGTATCAAGAACTGCTTTAGAAGTTACCTTGATACTCATCCAAATATTTTTGGTGATAAATAAAATGATTTTATGATAAATTTTTCTAAACAAATTATGATGTTTACTTTTATACTTTTTTAAAATAAAAATCAACATGATAATATATTATTGAAAATGTTTGAGATGAATCTACGATATCTAGAATATAAGACAACATTTGTGTTTTTGAATTAGTAAGAGTTTTCTCTTTCAGATAATAATTCACATCCTCGATCGGATGATCATCTCTTAATAAAAGACATGGTGGGTTAGGAGGATGGGAAAAAGGTTCATAATTCTTAATCTTTAACCTTCCGCAAGGTACTTTACAAAGCACCTCTTTGTTCTATCAATGACCTTTTAAATTATTAGAACCAGTATAACACTAAAATTGAAGCATTCGGAAAATTTTTCAAATGTTGGACAAAAAGTTTTTTTTACTCCTTATATAAAAATTTCTCATTTTATACGGGTTTGTTAAAACAAAGTTTATTTTTTATGGTATAATAATACATACTTGTAATAAACGAATATCTTATTGCAGTACAAGTATATCAATATCGCATTAATTAACTATAACCTTTAACCATGAATATATTTTGTAAAAAATTCTACATATAATTTGTAATAGGTTTTCTGACCAAGTTGTGATTTTTAATGATTCATTTGCAATTTAACATCTGTTTAAAAGTAAAATAATTGATATGAACACAGATAATTTGACTTTATAGTTAAAGTTATAGTTGGTTCTATCCTTTTACACTGAAAAAAGGATAGAATTGCTTCTGTGACAAATAAATATTTTAACATTCGAAAAGGTTTAATTCTACTTTAAAAAAATCGTATATTATTAATCATGAAAATTATCTATTTTAAATATTTTTTATAATATCCTATTTAAAATGAAAAAAAAATTACAACTTTTAAATTTTGCAATATTTAGATTTTTTTTCTAGTAAATGTTGATGATTATATTACTTAGTTGATTTGAAAAGAATTCTAAACCAATTCTTGGGGTTGGTACTTTTGTATATTAATATGACGTGGTGATTATGTGAAACTAGCAATTTTTTTGCCGTTGTTTGACAAAATCTTGCTCCAGTAGGAGCTTTTTGCCTCCAGTATTTAATTTCTAACGAATTTACAGAAGTACACATTTGTGCTCCATTTGGGTGCATGGCTGATGTTATCAAATATATAGTAATTTTCTCTCCTACATTTGCTATTAAATGAATTATACAATATTTACTGCCAGATAACTTTAAATAGCTTATTCTTCCTTTTGCTTTGATAAGTGTACTTCCACAGTTGTGAGATTTTTTTACGGTATTTTTACACATTGGTCCTGTAAATCCATCAATACATTTACAACTACTACAGGTTTTAAAATCAACGTATCCCTCGTTGTAGCATTTTATATTACTTTTATAACGACAGTTATTTTGGCAATAGTAATTATTTAATAATTTTAAATCAAGAAATGAAGGTTTTTCTCTTTGTCCAATTGTTTTCTGGTATAAGGGATCTCTTGTAATAATTGTTTTCCGGTGTCTTCTGCTGTGATAAAGTGGTCCAGCATGAGTTATTGAACCATAATCGTAGTGTAATCGAAGTGCATAACTATCCTCTGCAGGTACTCTTCTAAATAAAAACTCTAATTCATTTTGCACATTTCCCATATTAAAAAACAAGTATCTATCCCTGTCATATCTTTGATGCTCATCGTAGATTCCTAGTGCATTAAGTATTAGTTTGAAAATTTCACCGAATGTACTACAGCTTGAACCAATAGTTATTGTATGACTGCGCTTACTTTGTTCTCTTCCTATTGTGGTACTACAAGGATCACCACTAATAAATTTTAAACATTTATCATTTGGTTCGAAAGAAATTTTTTCATAAAATCTTAAACATGTTTCCCTTTGTATAAGTCTAAGTGCTTTTCTCACTAAATTGGTATTTTCATAGCCTTTAAATTTGTAACAAATATTTGTACCCCATTTGTACATTGATAACCTTCTTACTTTTCTCTTTCTTCTTGAAACTGTAAAATTGTATGAACTAAGAGAGTTATTAATTGACTCATTTATTCCTCTTCTAATATGTTCACTTGTTTCTGACGTATCATATTCATTTTGCTGAATATTTCCTGATAATATTAAATTTGTTTCGTTTTCATGATACATAGATAGAGCAATATCTCTATTATTTCTTATTGTGTCATCAACATTTTTGTAGTTCTAAAAACGTTCATATTATACTAAGGAAGCTTTTTTCTTCAAGAGACTTACTGAATGACTTGAAACTGTTAATACAGCATATAATAAAAAAATTTCTACAACCTTCATTATAAAAAAATAACAAAAAATTTTGATATATGAAGAAACTAGAGTAATAGTAAATTCTTTTAAAATATTTTATAAGTTTATTATTATTTAAATTGAAACTTTTAACGTATTTTGTTTGATACCTCTATGTGTTACAGAGTATGCCATAAAGTTGATTCAAAATATAGTATATAAGTATTAATATCAATATTTATGATGAGTAAAAAATGTGATTATACAACATTACAGATTGTTTGAAAACAAATATAGCTAAAGTACTTAATTCCTATAAATGAAATAACAATTTTTTCAAAAGCTTAAAAGTTTAATATGCAGAATATAAATGAATTTTAATAATTATCAATTAGTTAAACTAAAAAAAAATTGTGAAATTAATTCAGAAAAATGTGTAAGATAATTTCGAGTAAAGAACCTTTTTTGAAAATTTATAGAAAGGTCACTACGAATTGATTCTGTTTGTTAGAATATTGATCTATGAGCCATTACATTTTTACACCCTGCTGTCTCTATATTTACGTGAATTCTTTAAAAATTTAAAAAAGATGTAACTACGAATTAAAACAAATTTTTTGGTATTAGTTGCATTTGTCAACAAAAAAATTATATATTTTTACCAAGACTGCATACTAAAATTTATTTTTTTAAGATTATAATAACTATTAAAGCACATTAATAACTGCAAAATTTTAATTTGATTAATTTTTTGATTAATCGAATGACATGAATTTTTTGTGTAAACTAAATTGCATTTAAACTAAATTTTAATTCGGTTTTTATAATAATATCATAAAAGCAATTTTATTAATTAAAAATATTGTAGACAGAAGTTTTAGCTTCGAGAAGACTCTTTTTGAAAATAGAAATTTGAAAGATTTTAATTTAGACGAATAGGAAAATTCTAGATGTTTTAGAATATATTGTGTTGTGGCTCTTTCCTATATGTCGTTCTTAGGTTTCGACAAAAATACCATCTTTTAAAAGTCATAAAAACTAGAAATAGCTAGAAACTTTAAATTTGGAAAAAAAGTCCTCTCATGACATCAGAAAATTTTGGAGTTTTTAGCAGAACTTCCAATTAAAAATCCAACAATTATACGTGATGTTTATTTTAAAACTTCATAAAAACATTTTGATAAAGTAAAAAATGTCTCATAAAAATCATTTTAATACATTTAGCTTTCGTAAGAATTTTAAATTCAAATCAATTGATATGTAATGATACCTGATAATTCAGAGAGAAAAGATTAATTTTTAAACTGTATCAAACAATAAACCAAAGAGCAGTTAGAACAACTATCAATGATCAAGAAATAGTATAAAAGGGAAGAATACAACCAAAACTGGTGTGTATTCGGTTGTACCCAAACAACTGCTTTAAATATGATTAGTATAAGTTTTCCTTTATTAAAATAAACACTATTAATCATAACATGGAGGTTCCACGATTGAACTACTTTTATTCCTGCGTCCGCTATAATTATTCTCGAGATTAACGGTTACTGCTATTTTCGTCTATAGCAGATGTATCATATGGATCATCTTTATTTATACATTGCAGACCTTTGACGTATGAAGACGATATTTCGCCGGACTAAACGCAATGATGCGGACTTATTAGCCTTTGAGACTGCAGTCGAACTTTTGAAACCTAAATGGCGCAGAATGCAGGAGGACGCTCTTGACAAAAGCACCAATGAACAACAACAGGTATATCAACAAATGAAGCAGGAATTCGATGGCCTACGCAGAACACATGGAATCACAGCCGAAATACACCCTCCAATATTCAAATTTAAAATCAAAGATACCGCCGAACAACAGAACAAAATTAATCAAGATTTGATGAAGAAAAAAATCTAAAAGATATATTGGAGCGATTTCAACTCGCTATTATGGAATTCGATGTGAAGATTGATTATGTCAAAGGTCCCGATAATCACATGGCCGATTATCTTTCACGAGAAACGTTTAACCTCATAACAGCCATAGATGCTGCATTTCCAGTAATGATAAATCCATATGATACACCCTATAACATTAATAATTTTATTAATTACTACACGGCAGAGGATAATTATAAATACGACGGGAAACCTTTGGTCACTGTTCGTAACACAAATCGTTTCTATGTTCCAGAAATATTACGAGAAGAACTTTTAACACGGTATCACAAACACCCACTATTAGGAAGTCATTTTGGACTCAAGAAGTGTGCTGAATTTTTTCAACGGATCTTTTTTGGCCTGACATGGTAAAAGACATGAGGAAAAATTGGGAAAGTTGTCCGGACTGCTTAGCCAATAAAAAACAGCCAAATAGAAAAGTTCCGGTTGTAAAAAAGCACTTGGAGAGACCTAATGACATTTTTCACACATTATCCATTGATTATGGAGTAATCGAAGAAGGTACATACGTTCTAGCGGTTGTGGACGAATTTAGCAAATTCGTACAATTAGCGGTCACCAAGAATCAAGGAGCTTTAACCACAACCACGGAATTGATGAAAAGGTTTTGCAATTTTGAATTCCCGAGAGCAATTAGAAGCGACAATGGGCCCACTTTCAAATCATCGAAATTTGTCACTTTTCTCAGCAACTTAGGAATTCAACATCTCACATCATCTGCACATCACCACAAAGGAAACAGCATTGCAGAATGATTTTTACGTACACTAAGAGAAAGATTACGATTCTATGATGTATCCAGTAATTCAATACATATGTGTGTTTTTGCCCATAACAACACGAAACATACTACAACAAAAATGAGTCCCATGTCAATCATATTGAACACCCAACCGCATCCTATTACTGGATCACCTATACATGCGAAGCTAAGTGGTATGTTGGATCTTTTAAAACAACCACTCCACAGAAACAAGTAACTAATTCAAATCTTTTACATGAAGGTGAGAAAGTATGGAAGCGTATTATCAATACAAGAACAACTAAGCAAAAGAATACACCACAATATGAAGGACCATATATTGTTGTCAAACACGTTTATGGTGATACTTACATGATACGTAAGATCACGGGGAAAGGAAGAATGACGGGAAAAGAACTAAAAATAAATGCCGAGATGCTAAAGAAAGAAAGTATCTCAAACTAAAATCAAAAATCCACCGTCAACAAATTATAAACAAAATCTTAAAAATAAATAAAAACAAATAAAAAATCTCAATGGAGCAAATAGTCAACAACATTTATGAAAAACAACAACAATTAATAACAAATTTATTATTATGCATCTATTTCCCTTATTTTACTAGAAGCTGCATGATCACTTCTCTCCTCATAAGCCGGAACTACAGGATCAGCAGCACTATAAATAGAAGAAAGAGAAAATTAAAGTAATGAATAAAAAGAAACAAAAAACTAACAAATTAAAGCCAACTTGGCGGCCCTGTGCAGAATAGAAAGCACTCATAACAACCCGTCTATTTTGAATATGTTGAGACGGGTGAAAATGTCGTATGAGACGACCAACAATCAACATTATTAAAATAGTTGATACTATTGAAAATCCCACAGCCAAGAACAATGTTTGTTGATCGTAACACTCCATTTGAAAATAATAGAAATAAACTAAAATTAGAAAGAAAAAACTTAAATAAAACAATAAAAATTATATAGACAAGATAGCTAGACAAATGAAATAATAATAATGAAAATAAAACTTTAAATAAAAACCATCTTTATTAGAAAATGGCTATATATATTGAAAGCCATGTTAAAATGCAGAGGAATTTATCAAAAAGTTTATATAAGAAGAACATGAAAGAAAGAAAAGAAAATAGAAAAGGATTAAAAAGAAAGAAGAAGAAAAGTAACTTACCAGTAAAAGAAAAATATGATCAATAGAACGAATGACCAATAAGACAAAGAAAACTGATAATCAAGCAAAAGAAAGAACCAATAAATATGATAAAATATGGAGATCCAGTGAACGAATCTCCATAGCGAGGGGATGTAATGATACCTGATAATTCAGAGAGAAAAGATTAATTTTTAAACTGTATCAAACAATAAACCAAAGAGCAGTTAGAACAACTATCAATGATCAAGAAATAGTATAAAAGGGAAGAATACAACCAAAACTGGTGTGTATTCGGTTGTACCCAAACAACTGCTTTAAATATGATTAGTATAAGTTTTCCTTTATTAAAATAAACACTATTAATCATAACAGATATAAATTTACAAAGTACGTATGAATTGCATAGTGATCTTGAGACAATATTAGATATATACAAACTTTGATCGTAAAGTTGTTTAAAGAGCTCTTTATAAAACCTTTAGGTAAATTTTTAGATTTATATAGAAGAATTTATAAGGAAATAGGATTAAATTTATTGTTCTTCTTCTCTGAAATTAGTTATTTTATTATTTATACAAGAGAATATAAATGCTAGGATCTCTTTGAAAAATCTTATTAAATTATTTGTTTTAATATATAACTATATGCTTAAATTTGTTTGTCAGTTCATATGCAATATCACAATGTTATTACAAAACTTTGTTTTGAAAAATTTAAAAGTAATTACTCTTAAAAGACAATATAATAGAATTATTTTATTCAGAATTATGAAGTACAATAAATTAAGGTCTTATACATGTTGGGTCTCGATTCTAAACAATCTTCGTAAGGAATCAGAATAACTGTTGTATTTTAGATTTTTTTGAAAACTAAATGTTAAAAATTCAAAAATTTGTTAATTTGACGATCAAAAATTTATAAAAATCATTATTTTTGGCTTAATTAAAATGTTCATGAGAAAAAAGAAATTTTGCATTTATTGATTTTATATTTCCAATTAAATCTACTTGGAATCGTGTAAATCGTTATTGTTTTTTTGATTTACTTTTTTCAGGATAAGGCACATTTTTTATTAGTCTTCCCATTTCTAATACATTGTCTATTTTGACCACTATATCCATTTGTTAATTCGACTGTTTCTTTATAAAATTGCTTAGGATATCTACAATTATAAACATAGTCTTTTGGAATGTGGATATAAATCTCAGTTTGACACATGGGATCATCTTCATTACATTGATGATAGACATACAAATAAGGGTCTAATTTTTATATTACAATTAATATTGTTTAAATACTTACTAAATTTCACAAAAGTGTCCATTATTCCATAAAAATACAATATGCCATCTTTATTGGCATTAAAACCACCGATCGTATTCCAAAAAGGTGCCATATAGTCATAAAGAACACTTCTTACATTGGAAACATTTTTACCATTACATTTTAGAAGTGTATATTAATACCAACACTTTGATATCGAAACCATGCTCTCGATGAAACAATAAATAAAAGTTGAAAACAGTAAAATAATATTAAAAATTATTTTAATTATCATTTATTATAAATAACCAGATTTGAGATTAAAAATATTATATATGTAATTTTATTTACAATCTAGAAAATGAAATAAAATTACTTATGATTAAATTTAAAATTTATATGTAAGGACAATATCAAATAAATATTTATACAACATCACAGCTGTTGATGAATAAAGTGAAATATATTTTGATAGATATGTTATAATTATATTATTTTAAATTTATTATGATTATAATGGATTATTAAAGTTTATATAAATAAATTTTTTAATCAATATATTTATCCAATTAAATTAAAATTTATTCAGTAATTGATTTGAACAGATTTTTCTATTGTGATAAAGTTCACCTAGAATGTCTATTTTTATAAGTATTAAATGTTCTTTATTTTATGAATATTTAATATTGAAAATATTTCCTAAACGATGTAATATTATATTAGAAATAAAGAACAAATTATCCGTAAAAAGTTATATTCAAATACATACATAAATAAATAGCATAAACTGAATGAAATTGTTTTTAAAAGTTGCATAATTTCTTTCTAAGATTTTGACGTCAATAGAATATTCACTTGATTCCAATATTGTCTATGTTTAATTGTCTCTGACAAACAAACTTTTTTAATAACAATTAATTAATTCTGAGAATAACAATATTTGAAGAAATATGTATCACCTTTTTAATGATTATTTTTTAATATGTTAAACCAAATATTATATTTCGAAATAAAAGATACTTTAAGGTTTTTGATGATTAAAATTCAAGAATATTTAACATTGAAATATTTAACAAATTAATATCATTATAATATTATTGTAGTTATAATGTCCATTATAAAAAACTATGCTTCTTTCAAATTGATTTATATACTATATTAAAGTAGTTTATATTCAATGTACTTCTAAAAATTACCATAATATGGCTATCTATCGATTTAATAAGAATAGTTTTATCCCTTCCACAAAATCTAGCTCCTGTAGCTGATTTATCAGCCCAAAATTTTATTTCAAGAGAATTCGAATAATGGCAATATTCAAAATCATTTGGATACACTTTATAAGACACTATTTTTATCAGAACACGGTTGTTTTTTGGTGCTTTAATATGATAAACACAATTTTTCTTACCTGTTCTTCGTAATGTTTTTGCCATTTTTGTCGCTACAAACAATGTTTGACCACATACACTTGTTGCGTATTGAAGTTTATTACAAAGCGGTCCAAAATATCCATAAACACACCTACAACTCCCACAGATTTTAGGATCTTCATAACTCCAGTTATGGCAATTTAATCTGTTTAAACATGTATTTCTACAATAATGTAAATTTATAGTTTTAATATCAATAAAAGAAAGCCGTTCCAAACTACCGATAGTTTTTCTATATAATCTATTTTTAGGAGTCATTACATCTTTACCATTTCGGGAATAATATTTTGTGCCATAATGCATAAGAGAACCATAATCATAAGATAGACCATAAGTAGTAGAATAAAGAAGACTAGTTTTTTCAAATGAGTCCTTAGCTATGGAGAACATATTATTGAAATACATATTTAAATAATGATCTCTATCATATCTACTATGTTCATGATCAATTCCTAGAGCATGCAACGTTTCATGCTGAATACCTCCAACTGTGTTACAATCTCCTAAAATACTGATATTATTCCAAGGTTGTTTTTCATTTTTTCCTAGAAAGCTACTACAATCGGGCCCTTTATAGTATCTTAAAGTTGTGATTCCAGGTTTCTTAGTTTTAACTCGTTGAAAGCGAACACATGTTTCTTTTTCTATTCCATTCAATGCTTCCATTACCTTAACTTTACTAATACTTTTATCAACAACATAATATATTGGGAAAGTCCATTTAAGTCGTTTATTTGTCATAACCTTTTCTCTTGTTCCTATTGTATATTGTTTCATTAAAAGTTGTAAAAACTCCTTTTTTACTAATCTTTTGATCAGCATCGATCTCTAACTGATTACCTTTGTTTCCAAAAACCTTCAGTGTTTCATGAAAATATAAAAAAAAATACCCAACATACAGAAACATTTTCTAAAATAAATATAATAATCAGAACTGCATTCAAAGTCATATTCTTTTTGAAAGTTTAATAAAAACTCAAATAAACTTGTTGCTTATAAATTTAACCTTTAAATCTATTAATCTTATTTTTAACGAAAAGTTAAAAAAAATTATAGTTGTATACGTATAAATAATTATTAGTAACAAAAAAATTGATTGGTTAAAAATATAGTCAATAGTTGAACATATTTAGTTTTAAAAGTTTACCAAAGTTTTATATAGACATAATATTTTTGATTTAATCTATAAATTTAAATAAAAATACTTTTTACAAACAAATTTTTGATGCCAAATCATGCAGAGATTTATATTAAATAGGTTTATTTAAACATATTTGAATCGAAGTAACAAAGATTTTGCCTAATATTATTTAAAGTATTTAAAAAATTATTTTATATTCTGTTGGAAATTTTTGTATTTGAAAAGTAAGTTCGTAATAACAATTATAAAAAATAATAAGGTGCTTTAATATATTTAAATGCATCTTTTTATAAATCTGTCACTCTTTACCTATATCATAGAAAAATGAAATGTAACTTAGAAGCTCAACAGTGCACAAAGTTTTAATATTAAAATTATAATTTTATATGTTATCTCGATTTAAAAGAATAACGATATCATGAAAATAACAAATATAAAATATTAATTGTTAATTATAGTTCAAATTTTTATTTATTTGAATAAAAAACAATTATAATATAAAAGTGAAAAGTATTTTTATAGTTATAAATCATTCCTTCTGCCAAACTTACAGAATAAGCAAGATACAGGTCTAAATATTCTAGAATATTTGCTTACCATTTTATATGTTATAGAAACTTTATTAGACGGGTTTAAACTTTTGTAGTAAATTATAATATGATTGTTTTTAGACATTGTACTTTCAACATGATAAGTGCCACAAATTCGTGCTCCTGTTACTGATTTATCTTTATAGTATTTCACTTCTAAATTGTTATGAGAATCACAAATATGCTTTAAAGTAGGATTTATGTTCGCTTTTATGGAAAAAATAATTCTTTTACTACTCTTAGTAAATATATGGTAAATACACTTTCTAATTCCATTGATTTTTAATTTCTTAGGTGTATTTTTAGCTTTAAGTAGAGTTTCCCCACACAAAGGATGTAAAGGTTCTTGAAGCCTTTCACATTTTGGTCCAGAAAATCCTTTAATGCACTTACAAGTGAAACAACTGTTGGGATTTTGAAAACCACCATGGTAGCAATTAATTTTATTATGGCAGCGTTTTTTGCAATAATGTAAATTTAATAGTTTATAGTCAATGTAAGATAATGATGTACTAGATCCAAGTGTTTTTTTATAAAGATAATCTAATGGAACAATTGTGTAATTGCCGTTTTTACTATGAGCGAAAACGTCTAAATGCATTATTGAACCATAGTCATACGGTAATCTATATGTTGTAAGTCGTTTAGGTGGAAGCATAAAAAAAACATGATGAAAACCTGGTTTAATGTTTTCATAAAAAACTTTCACATATGAATTTCTGTCATACCTGTTTTGTTCATAATACATTCCCAAAGTTCGTAAAACTTGTTGCACATAAAAACGTTTTTTATTACAATTTTTTCCTCCTAGAAAAACATTTTGCCATTTAAAGTAAGTTTTTCTTCCAATTTCACTACTACATACGTCACTATATTTAAAAAACATTCCTGATACTTCACGACGAGACCGAACTTTTGTGAATCTAATACAAGTGTTAAATTCAATATCAAGGATTATTTTACGCAACCATTCCCCATCTATTTTTCTTTCAAAATCGTAATTTATTGGAGAGGGCCATAATGCATAAATATCTCTTTTCATTTGTCTCTTCACTCTGCCACTAATTTCAGTATTGTTGCCAATATTCTAAAGTATTTTATGAGTTAGAAAAAAAGTGGACATATATTGAATTATATTATTTAAATTATTACATATCTATCTATTTTATATGGTACAGGTGACTAGAATTTTATCATATTTGATTGCTTATAAGTAGATTTGCTCATTACTTCGACTAAAAATTATTTTATTAAAGTAAAAACTCTTATTTTTACAAAAAACGATAAAAAATGTGATTAGAAAATAGATTAGAAAATGCTGAATAAATTTTGTATTTTAATTCTCTGTAGTATAAAAGATTGCATATACACCAAATTGATACATTATTTTTACCTAACTAATAATTTAAATAATATACTTAAAAATTATAATCTATTATGTCTGGATAAACTTTATTATATTTATGAATCGTAATTATTGGCTTTTAGGAATTTTTAAAGACTGTTTATAATTTTTTACTTACATTAAAATCTCCAAATCCAATAATATTAGAAATAAGTTCAGTGATTAGCGAAAAAAATATAATGGTATGCATAATCATTTTATGTGAAATAATAAAATCATTTTGCTATTTAAACACATTTTTCGTACTTTAATTGCTCAAAAAGAAAAAATTGTTTTGTTAACTAAATAAAAAAATAGATAGTTAATTTAATATATATTTATTTAAGATTATAAATGAAATAATATTTTTTAGTTTAAGTTGTATTCCATGTACATCGTACATATAATACAAACGATGTTTCCTATAGTTTACCCCCCAAAGTGATAAGCAAAGTCATTATACACCTTGAATTTCTCAATCTCGCGTATTTCATGAAAACATTAATGCTTCAATGTTCTAATTATGTAATTATTCATGTACTAATTGTATGTAATTTTAGGGGTCTAGACGCCAGCTTATATTTTATATAATAAAATTTTAACTCTTATAATAATAATAAGACTGAATTTATTTAAATTAACCTCGTTTTAAATACAACATATTGAGGGGTGGTTTACAGTTTAAATACTGAAATATGAATATCAAAAATTTTAAAATTACGATAAATTTGATCAAACATATTTTAAATATTAAATTAAATTTCGAATGTTAAAATGCTTAAGTTAAAAATTTTATTTAAATTGGTCTGTGAGTTTCTAAAATAATAAAAATTACAATTAGAATATTATATTACAAACTCTAGACTCTAACATGAAATAATAAAATAATAGTTAAACAGAAATGACCAATTATGTTAGAATATGGCCTTTTATAATAATCAAAATTTATTTTTGGAATAACGGTTTAAAGTTCTTTTTGTTCTATTCATTCTATTCTGGAAGCTTCTTTAGATTATTTATCTATATAATCTAACTCTTATAAATTGAAAGATTTTTGCGGAAAAAAGAGAGATAATGAATTGTGTTAATTTATTAGTCTCATGCATCAGTATTATTACTTATTTACTTTTTATTTTACCAATACCAATCAAAGTGTTTTTTTAGAGATCAATAATTAGTCTATTAATACATTATTAAATATAGTATAGTATAGCTATAATAAAATTAAAAGAAAAATAACCATCACAAGATTCATAAACTTTACGTCACTATAATAAAGAAAATTAATAAATAACAATTTAATAGTGACACCCTAAAAAAAATAATCTTATTACTGTGAAAAATTGTTTTATCCTTTTAAAATGACAAGTGTAATAGAGTTTATATTATTGTACTATTTTGTAAACACATTATTCTGTGCCTCTATCATGGAATAAAGCATTAACTCAAAAGCTTTACATCCCACAAAATTCTATCGCATAAATTTGTATCATTTATGCTTTTCTAATCAAAGATGTCGATAATATTATTGTTTTAATATTTACCTATATTATGTTAGATATTAATATAATAAGTTTATCAATGGCTACAAATATTATGGGAATAAAATAATAAAAAATCCTACGACAAATCTATTGTATATAAACTATATAAAAAACATCGTTTGTTACATCTATTAACCTACTTATTTAATTTTTTAATGAAATTAAGTAACGTGTACAGACTGAGTTTTTATTTATTTAATAATATAACATAAAACTCAAATGTGAAAATAAAAGTTGTTATTCTAATGGAGAATATTTTCTATATTTTAGTCTATCTATTAAGCTTCTTCCACGATTGAATTTGTTTTTATAACTTTTCTCTTTATATCTAAAAGTAACGTAATTATTATCTTTTATACTTTTGTAGTAAATTATAATGTGATTATCTCCGGATTTTGTATCTGTAATAGAAGCAAAACCACAAATTCGTGCTCCTGTTACAGTTTTGTCTTTGTAATATTTTACTTCAACACTATTAAAAGTAGTACAAATATACGGTGAATTTGGGTGAATAGACGCTTGAACAGTAAAAATAATTTTTTTACCACTTCTTGCAATTAAATGATAAAGACACTTTTTAGCTCCACTAATTTTTAATGTTTTTGCATAGTCTTCGACTTTATATACAGATTTTCCACAAGAACTATGTAAGGGTGGTTGAAAATTTTCGCATCTTTTCCCAACAAATCCTTTCACACAAATGCAATCACAGGTATTGGGATTTTGGTATCCAGAGTTTAGACAAGTTAAAATATGTTTGCATCTCCTTTTGCAATAGTGTAAATTTAACAGTTTATAGTCTATAAAAGATAATGATGTACTAGACCCAAGTGTCTTTGCATAAAGATAATCTAAAGGAATGATTGTGTAATTGTTGTTCTTACTATAAGCCCGAATATTAAAGTGCATTATTGATCCATAATCATATGGCAATTTATGTGTTGTAATCACACCACGTGAAAGCATATAAAAAGAATGTGAAAATCCTGGCTTAATATTTTCATAAAAAACTTTAACATAAGAATTTCTGTCATATCTGTTTTGCTCAAAATACATTCCTAAAGTTCGTAAAATTTGTTGTAAATAAAGAGTTGGTGTACTGCAGTTTTCTCCTCCAAGAAAGACTTCTTGCCATTTTCTGTAAACTTTTTTCCCAACTCTACTATCACAATACGACCTGTATCGAAAATATATGCCTGGTTTTACAGGAAGGAATGAAACCTCACGAAATCTAATACAAGTTTTAATTTCGATCTCTTTTAATAAATGACGCAACATTTTTTTATCTATTCCTCGCTCAATTGCGAAATTTATTGGAGAAACCCATAACGACATTATATCTTTTTTCATCTGTCTTTTCACTCTGCTATTTATTTCATTGTTTAAATTAAAAACACTTCTTTTTTTTACAATTTTAATATCATAATTTCCACTATCTGCATTAAGTTCAATGTTTTTATCAATATCCTATAATATTTAAAATATGAAAGAACAAACTGAAAATAACTTTGCTAATTTTAATTATAAGTTTTTAAATATCGTATATTTTATATGTAACAGGTAATTCAAATTTTTAATATTTGGTTAGTTATAAATAGATCTCAATAATTTTAACTAGGAAGTATGAATAAATATTAAGGTAAAAAAATTTAATTATAAAAATATCCCATAAAAAATGTGGTTATAAAATGCTTAACAAAAGTTGTATTTATAATTCTTTTATAGCTCATTTTTAATTTTAAAAAAGATTGCATAAACAGCAAGTCGTTATATTATTGTTCTACCCAATCGATGATTTTAATTATATACTTAGAAACTATTATCCTATATATATATTTAACTATTGTTAAATTTATGAGATTCGTAGTTATCAGCATTCCAAATGCTTTAATAATTATCTGAAAATTTCTTACAAACTACTTTTAACTTACATTAGATTTTTCAAACCCAGTAATAATAGAAATGAGTTCAATGAATAATAAAAGAAGTATTGATGTATATAAATCCATTTTTTGATAAAATTACCAGAAATTTACTTTTTAAATACATTTTTTTACTATCATCAATCAAAAATAAATTATTTGATTTATTAACCAATATACTTTTTCTAAATATATATAGTTAATATAATACTTCATTAACAAGTATAGTAGTATAACTATAGCTAAATTAAAGGAAAAGTAACTATCACATGAGTTTACAAAATTAACGTCGTTAAAAAGTGTTAATGAATAGTTATAAAATAAAAGTGTAGAAGATAAGATAGTCTCATTACTATAAAAAGTTACTTTCTTACTTTAAAACGATTGAGTAATAAAATTTATAATATTGTACTATTTTGTATACATATTGCTGTGTGATTCTATTGTAAATAAAACAAAAACTATGAGAACTTCATGCTCTAAAGTTTGTTAACAAAAATTTGTATCATTTATGCCTCTTTAATAAAAAATTTTTGTAATATTACTGTTTAATTGTTTACTTACTTTTTGAAATCATACAAAATCAATAATTCTAAAAATTAATTATTACATATAATATAAGTTAATTTCTATTTAATTTAAAAAAACAAATAACTCAAATATTGAATGAATGTTATTATTTCATTTGAGAATATCTTCTATTTTTCATTCTATCTAGAAGACTCATTCCACGATTGAACATCTCACGGCTTAATTTTCTATAACTTTTTGCTCTATAAGTTATACTAACGTGATTATTTTCGATTGAACTTTTATAGTAAAGTATTATATGATTATCTTCAGATTTTGTATCAGTAATGTAAGAAGTACCACAAATTCTTGCTCCTGTTACTGTTTTGTCTTTGTAATATTTTACTTCTAAACTATTAAGTGAATTACAAATATATGATTTTTTACTAGGGTTAAAATGCATAGACGCTTTTATAAAAAAAAAAATTTTTCTACCACTTCTTGCAATTAAATGATAAAGACATTTTTTAGCTCCACTAATTTTTAATGTTTTTGCATAGTCTTCGACTTTATATATAGACTGTCCACAAGAACTATGTAAGGGTGGTTGAAAATTTTCGCATCTTTTCCCAACAAATCCTTTCACACAAATGCAATTACAGGTATTGGGGTTTTGGTATCCAGAGTTTAGACAAGTTAAAAAATATTTGCAACTCCTTTTGCAATAATGTAAATTTAACAGTTTATAGTCTATAAAAGATAATGATGTACTAGACCCAAGTGTCTTTGCATAAAGATAATCTAAAGGAATGATTGTGTAATTGTTGTTCTTACTATATGCATAAATATCAACGTGCATTATTGATCCATAATCATAGGGTAATTTATGTGTCGTAAGATCGCTAGGCTTAAGTGTAAGAAAAACATATGAGAATTCCGGTTTAATATTTCCATATAAAACTTTAACATATAAATTTCTATCAAATCGATTATGCTCAAAATACATTCCTAAAGTACGTAAAATTTGTTGAAGGTAAAGAAGTTGTGTGTTACATTTCCTTCCTCCGAGAAAAATTTCTTGCCATTTATCATAAGATTTTCTCCCAATTTTACTAAAACATTCTTCACTATAACGAAATAATATGCCTGGCTTTCCAACACGTTTTTTATCTTCATTAAATCGTATACATGTGTGAATTTGAATCTCATTTAACAAATGGCGCAACATTGTTTGATCTACATTAGATTCAATTGCGAAATTAATTGGAGAAACCCATAATGACTTTTTATCTTTTTTCATCTGCCTTTTCACTCTGCTATTTATTTCACTGTTTGTATTCAAAACACTCCTTTTTTCTACAATTTTATTATCATAATTTGCATTATCTGCTACAAATTCAATATTATTATCAATAACCTATAATATTTTAAATGTGAAAAAGAAAACTAAAGTAACTTAGCCACTTTTAATTATAACATTTAAAATATTGGATATTTAATTTAATATAACCAAAATTTTAACTTATCGATTGGTTATAAATAGATTTACAAACAACTACTAGTAGAAAAATAATCATTATATAAAGTAAAAAAAATCTTAAAAAATGTGTTTAGAAAGTACTTAATATGCTTTGTATTATAATTATTTGTGCCTAATTTCAATAGTCAATACAAAATTGTATGTACAATAAATCAATACGCTATTATTTTATCTAATCAATAATTATTATGGCGCAATTAAGATTTTAATTTGCTAATTAAAAAGAATATACGTGATTTTTAATTATATGCTTTTAAAAATCTTTTAAAGATTATCTAAAATTATTTTTGTAAATTAGCATTTGACTTACATAAGCCTTTTCTAATCCAATAATGTTGTAAATAAATTTTGATATTAATAAAAGAAATATAGCAATATGTATATTCATTTTATGTGAAAATTATTGAAAATTTTAACTATTTAAATACATTTTTTGTACTATTATGACTCTAAGTTTTAAAGTGTTTATTTAATAATCGGTAAACTTTATTGAAGTCAATAACTATTATTTCATACAATCAATCAGTAATGATTGTAAAAAAAATCTATATATGCAATATATAATAAATGAACAAGTAAACAACAGTCATTCATTCAATATTGTCATCAATTACTAATTTTGTCAATTTTAGATTACTAATCTTATTATCTTTTTTTTTAATTACTAAATATTGAAACCTCCGATAAAAAGAGAAGGTAGGTAATTATCTTTACTATTGTAAACTTAGTTACATATTTATAGTTTTCGTATCTGAATAAAATATTTATTTTTTTAGTGATTTTAAAACAACTAGTTTATTGCCAATTTATTAATACTTTTATGTAAATATAAACTTTAAAAAAATAAAATAATTATCATGATATTAAATAAACCATTACTACTATTGTAAAAATTTTAAAAAATTTGAAAGGCAGATATTTGCTTATCCATGGTTACTCATATATTTTCCTTTTTTTTTAAAATGCCATTTCACTTGTTTATGAGTAACTACGAGCAAACTAATTTCCATCGTTTCTTTTTTAATTAATAAAGGTTAGGGTCGCTGGAAAATGTGTATCTTTATATGAATTGAATCGACTAGAATAATCAAAATAAGTTAGTAGAAAATTGAAAAAAATGCTTTTTTACTTGCCCATATTTTGTATGTTTTTAAAAAAAGCCATTTTGCTTATTTATGGGCAAGAAAGTGTTTTTTTTCTAATTCATTTCTACTTTAATTTAGTAATATTATTTATGATTTTAAATATCTAAATTTTGTTGAAAAATAATTATTAATTATATAATATACCTATCGAAAAATGTACAAAAGTGGCTAAATTAGTTAAAAAAATATTGCAAATTATTGTAGAGAAACACTAAATTTTACACAAATGTAGTATATTTATTATAGTTAACTGTCAATTTTCATTTTCAAACTTTATTTAAAACAATTTTAAAATAAGAAAAATTACAATTTATAATACATTTTAAAAAATTGTTTATTTTTATATAAACCTAACAGAAATAAGGAAAAAAAATTTGTCTCTCTCACAACTCTCATCTAAAATATATAAAATATAAAAACTATAACAAATTTGTAGAGTACAAACAAAAGAAGTTATTTTTAGGTATTAATTCTTATAACTTTTTTCATTCATATATTTGTAAATATAAAACAAATATGTAGAAAACAGAAAAGTCATATTAAATTGTTTATATTAACTTTTAAATTATAATGAAAAGCCATTTAAATAGTTACTTGAATGATTTAAATATTTATTTTTTTTCAACTTTTTAGATATAAATTAGAATATTTTTGTTAGATGAATTTTTTTAACTAAACAATTACTATAAATGTATAACTTATAAATTGGTTCCCATACTCAAAAGAATTTCAAATATTAATATTTAAAACAATGTATTTTCGATTATTTACTTCTCCATAAATAGGTAATTCAATAAAATATTTTTTTATGAAAATATTTCTATTAGTAAGTTAATATAAAAACACTTTTATAAAAAAAATGCTCTGGGAACTAGCTCTGATTTGCCTAAGGCAGGTCTAAGGCTGGTGATCTAAATGATAATGTTACAATATGTAATGATGAGTTTATGAAAGTTGACACATCTACAAATGATATATCTAAAAATTTCATTAAATTTTATGCCGATTAAAAATTAATATTAAAAAATTAGGTTTGTTAATAGGAACATTAAAATTTATAAAAATAGACTTAGAAAATTGATATAAAAATATCGAGATTAAAAAAAAATTTACCAAAAGATTTCTCAAATGGTTAAGACTTTACACAGAAAAAAAAGGACACAGATTTGCAAAAAATGTAGTAAATTTGTCCCACCAAATAAAATTCAAATTTTTCTTTATTTGCGACTAATTTCGTCGCTTTATTTCACATATGAGAAAAACATAGATAATTAAAAATTCATTACACATGAATTATTTTATAAAAAATTCAGTATTTTTAAAAGAACCCCTTTGTAGAAATAAAAAAAATACGATATTTGTTAAATTACAACAACATTTATATCTTATTTACTAAATAAAAAATATAGTATAAATTAACAGAATTATTTTATATTTATGCTTTAGTTATTGATTTTGAAATAAAGATCATTAAAAAAGTAGCTATTTGGATTTACAGATATTGTCACCATTTTTAATTAATGTAGAATAACTTTTTTGATCATTTAATATTTTCTAAAACAAATATATGATATTGGTAAAAACAATGGGTTTAAGTTTTTATATAAAGTTAAAAAAATTGCCATACTCGTCATTTAAAATTTATTTTTTTCTAAATATTTGTTTATAGAAATTATTTATTTTATTTTATATAACACATAAAAATATCTGATAAACATGGTTTACTGAAAAAATATTATAAACAAATTCATTAAAAATAATAAAAAAAAATTAACATCAAAATTTTTTCTAGTAAATCAAAGGAATGGTTTAAATATTCTTTATAAACTAGAAAATTAAAAGTCTATTTCATATAAAATTTAAAACAAATACTTCTTAAAATTAAGTGGAATATTTTCTTTCAATCGTATGGTTCACTAGCTTTTCTCAACATTTGAAGAAAAGTTCTTTATCAGTTTTTTTGTTTATAAAAAATCGTCAAACCAAATAAATTTATTATTATTTTATTTAATATTAGCAGTAATGTCTCTCGAATAGAAAATACAGTTGAGAAATATAAAGGTGAAATTCTTTTATCAACTGTAATTAATTCCAAAATTTCGTAATCAAATACTATAGTTATATTATACTATATTAATATTTTGTGAATCTTTAAAAAGAGAAAGTAACATATTAAGATTTAGAAGCTAACACAATAATTATTAGTAAGAAAATAGTTTAAGGGTAAAAAGTAAGTAAAGTTTTAAGTAATTAAGGTAATTATTGTAGTTGGCCAATTTTACCACAATTATATCATAATTTTACTATAATTTTATTGTAATTTGTGTTAGAAAAAAGTAAAAAGGGGTTAATTTGAAGTTCTTTGTGTAGCCAATATTTTTTAAAAAATAATACTATTCATTAACACCACAAGACAACATAGCTACTTGCATAGTTCATTATTTTAAGTTGATTTATGTTTAAAATATATTAATATCTCTTTTTTAGATCTATATAATGATAAATTTATATTTCAGAAAAAATTATTATGTTTAAGAAAAGATTTAATCCTGTATATATGTTTGAATAAAATTAATAATTAAATATCAAATTTACAAACTCAGTACGATTATTTAATTAGTATCTTTAATTTGATAAAATTTAACTAAAGCTTATAGTATTCTGTTACTTAAATAATTAAATTTTATAAAATCTATTGTATCTCTTCTGTTTACCATTCCTTATAAAAATTACATTCTTCAATAATTTCAATTTTTTTTTTGAAGATTTGCGTTTTGATATTTTGTTGAAGGCAAATTGGCATAAAAATCAGTATCAATTCTTTCAAACTTTTTCAGATAAGTTTTATTAAACAAATATTCAGTAAAGCATAATGCTGCCCCAAAATCATGTTCAGGAATAAAACGATAGCCAAATATTGATTTCATGTTTTCTAAATCATTAAGCATCTCAACACCGTATACACAAGTAAAATGGTGTCTTATTCCTGTTTTACACTCTCTATCTTCCCATATAGCATTTCTAACCATAAAAATTACTTCGTTATATATTGTACTGAGACAATTACGATCCACGTAATAAGGTATTTTAAGCAAGTTATCACTAAATAATGTTTGCCATACCATTTCATCTTCACCAAATTTATTAACAGTATTAATTTGATATAAATATTTCGTTATATTTATTTTATTTAGAATAAATTCTACAGAATCACGTGGCATTCCGCTCGCATATGAACCCTTTGAAAATTTTATATTTTCACTTAATAAATTTTTATCATATTTGGAAATTTCTGCCTCTACAAGAATAAATATTTACGTGAAAAAAAATTACATTTTTACCATTAAAAAAATTTAAACTTTTATAATCCCAAGATGCACTTTGGTTGATACGATCTTGAATAAATCGGCTGGGATCTCGAAATTCCATATCCAAAGTGTTATTTCTTGCTTTCAATATTTCAACAATTTCTCTATTAGTTTTTAGAGGAAAATCATCATTCTATTAATCAAAAAAAGATAAGATTTTACAAAATACTTACTTGTAATATAAATAAATATTTCCATTTCTTGTTAATTAAAATTTTCATGCACTCATAAGTACTAAACGCTTGATAAATTCCATAACTATTCATATTATATCTTTTTGACGGCACATAAACATTATAAAAACATTTTTGCTAAAGATGTCAACTGTTTGTATAATTCAGTGGATTTTAAATCAACAGCAAAGCAATAATGATTTTGTGGAGCATATGAGAGTAAAAATTGTAATTCTAGCATATGAAAATTATTATAGACATTTCTTGCATAAGCAATTGGATAATTTGCTTCAACTTCAGATAAATGTACCTTAGAATAAAACCCCCTTGAATTTATAGATTCACAGTCATATTTATAACTTTTAGGTATCACTTTCATTGTAAATCTTTTTTTCTTTATTTTGTTAATATAATTTTTATCGCCGCTAATGATTCTAGAACATTTTAAATTAAAATTATCAGGTTTCCATAACGTAAAATTTTTAGGTATTTTAATATCTTCCGTACTGTTTGTATTTTCTATTATATTATTAACTGATTTTATTCTATTTGATTTTAACAATAACATTTCATTAACATATTTACGAGTAACAAAATATATAGAACAAAAAAATAAGCATATTAAAGCAGTAAATTTTTTGTTATTTAAACGCATATTTAATTAAAGTATACCCAAAAAACTATAAAATTATTTTTTAATGATGATCAGTAAAGTGTCTTGAATAGAAAATGAAGTTGAGAAGAAGAAACATGAAACTCTGTTGCCAACTGTAATTGATCAAAATTTTGTAATCAAATTTTGTATTTGTATTTTACTATAATAATATTTTGTATATTTTAGAAAGAAAAAGTTATATATTAAGACCTATAAGGCAAAACAATAATTATTAGTAAGAAAATAATTAAAAGGTAAAAAGTATGTAGAATTTTAAAAAATAAAGGTACTTATTGTAGTAGGTTAATTTTACTATATTCTATTGTAATTTGTGTTAGGTAGAAATAAATAGAGGTTGACTTGAAGTTCCTCGTGTATCCAATATTCTTATAAAAATAATGCTGATGTAAAAACTTTTCAATATTAAAATAATGATTGTTCGCCAAAGTTTCTGTGACTAGTTAAATTATAGTGCAATTTTTTCAAAATCGTTACATCAAGTAAGAGAATAAAATTGATAACTTCTATTGAATATTATATCTTTTTTCAAAGATAAAATAATTTTGCGTAGCTAAAATATTCTAAACTTAATAGCATAAAAGATGCATTTAATTATTCAATGATTTAAGTCTAACACTTATAATGACAGAACAATTTAAAAATTTTAATAAAAATTTCTCTCTGTGTTACAAAAAAACTATCAAAAATTTATTTTTATTGTCGATAAAATTGCTACACAATTTTATGTGATAATTTATACAATATAAACGATTTTTCAATGATGGATTTGAGTAGTCAATATCAATTACAAAAAATCATTTGATTGAAACACTTAATTTAATAAATTATTAACGTTAAAGTTTTTATCGTTAATAAAATGATAATATTATTGAACAAAAATTAAAAATAAATAAAATTATATATTAATTGAAAATTTGTACTATCCTGTGTCTTCTATAATTGTTGGTTTTTTTTAATATATATGCACTAGTTCATTTATTCACTTTTATTTCTCTATATTTATATTCATTTTAATAATATACCTTTGGTAATTTCATTAATACATATAATTTTTTTCTTTTATTATTTAATTAAAATATCATATGAAAATTCTTGACTCTAAATTTTTTAACCATCAAAAAGACATTAAAGCTGAACTATGGTATTTAATAAATCTAGAAAAGTCTTTAAATATAGAAGAAATATTATTAAAGGTTTGTCATTTCTATAAAAAACTAAAAATTAAATAAAAGGTTTTTAGTTAATAAATCTCAGCGGAAATATTTTATAATTATTTTAATTTTATTTTTCTTGGGATTTCTTCATTTTATGTATCCTATTTTTTCTAAAAATATTGCTAATTTTAATAATTTTTATAATGTAGATATTCATGATAAAAAAATTATCAAAGACTTTTATAAAAATAGTTACTGTTTGCTTAAGAAATTTAATATATGGAGTGATATAGTTCATAATTATATAAAACCACAAAACAAATTCCAAAAATGCAAAAAAATACATGATAACAAATATTATAAAATTACAGATGGAATTATAACAGTTAAGAGAAAAGATTTGTTATGTTTTTATGGTTGTAAATATCCTAAAGATAATTTCAATATATCATTAAGTCCATATGTTTATATTAATAAACCATTTAAATTGGATTGTGATATTTTTCATTTTAGATGTTACAATAAATCTGATGCTATTATATATGACGATGTACATTTTCATATAAATAAGCTTAATGAAATTCCTAGAGAAAGTACATCCTTTTTAGAAGAAAATTTTAGTATACCAGTAAATAATAAGCGATATGATGTTCACATTTATGTTATTGACTCATTATCATATTACCATGCTTTAAGAGCACTTCCTAAAACAAGGAAATATTTAAAAGAAAACTTCAATGGTTTTGAAATGGAATACTTAAATGTTATTGGTGTTAATTCAAGACCTAATGCTTATGGGTTTCTTTTAAATAAACAAAACATGGATGTAGACGACCTTTTTTCTTTTGAGAAAACAAAAAAAAATGATTTTGGTGATTTAGATTCTTGTAAAGTTGCACTGGACAATCAAACTTTTATACAAGAATATTTCAGAAAAATGGGTTATGTAACATTAAGTGCAGAAGATTATGAATCTGGTGGAATATTTAGTTATTTCAATTGTACTGGATTTAAAAAAGAACCTGCCCATCATACTTTAATGCCATTTCAAATTCTTTCAAGGCAAATTGAATTAGGAAAAGTAATTGAAAATAAATTAAAAAAGCAATGTTATCATCATGGATTTCACATAATGGACTACATGAGTGATTTTTTACAAAAATATGAAAACAACTTAAAAATGACTTTAATTTGGCATTCAAACATACTTCACGATGAGATAAACCGAATTTTTGCTGCCGATGAAATTTTTTATAATTTTTTTAAAAAAAATTAGAAACATTTTAAAAATGCATTCAATATTTTAATGAGTGACCATGGACACAGAATGAACTCATATTCTTTGACTGAGATTGGTAGATACGAGCTGAAAAATCTTTATTTTATCATAATGATACCAGAAGATCTAAGATCTAATGAGGAATTAATAAAAAACTTGAAAGAGAATAGTAAAAAACATATTTCACACTTTGATGTTTATGCGACTTTATTAGATATATTAACAAATGCTTCTAGAGATGGATTTAAAACTTTGAATAATCAAAAAGAATTTCCAATAAAAAATGATACTATTAAAGGATTAAGTTTATTAAGACCATTACCAAATTACAACCGTTCATGTTATGAAATGTATATACCTCCTCAATATTGTATGTGTAACCCAAAATTTGAACTTCTTCCATACACTATGGTAAAGGTACGCGCTCAAATAGAAAAAAAATTTATAAAAGCCCTTAACAATAAATTGATTGAAGGGTATTTGACTGATAAGTGTGCAGAAATGAAATTAGATAGATCAGAGAAATTTATAGTAAAATATGCTAGAGACGAAAATTCAAGAATTGTTTATCAAGTGGATGCTGTCACTATACCAGGAAAAGCTAGATATCAGTTTATGATGAATAAAAATTTTGAGATTATAAATAATGAAATTACACGACTAGATGTTTATAGAGAACAAGCAGAACCTTGTGAAAAGGCTTCTATTTATAGAATATACTGTTACTGCAAAATTTTATTACATAAAATGTAGTATATTATTTTAATCGTTCAAAAAATATTATAAAACTGTTCAAAAAACACGTTCTATTACATGTTCTGAAATGAATAAAAAGTTATTTTTTAAATTCAAAAATTTTCATTTTTATTATGCATCTATATAACATAAAAATTTTAAATTGTGAAGATATCTAAATCAAAAAGAAATAAGGAACAAAAATTTTTTTCTCTCATAACTTTCTTTTAAATTTAACTAATTTTTATGAATAAATAGCCAAAATATGTGTTTTTTTCTAACTTAGAGAAAAATAAAGGTTTAAAGAGTTTTAAATCATAATTGCTAAATTATCTTTAAAAAAATGTGTTTTTCTAGCATTTTTAAGCATAGTAGTTTTAGAAGAAAACATTATTTCAAAATTAATAAGATGCAATGTTTTATATATCATTTAAAAGCCTAAATTTCAGAATAGTGTGGAAACACAATATTATAGAATTGTTTTAAAAATTGGCCAAGTTAGGGTTCAAAGAGTGATGATTACTTTAAAAAAAATCTAAAATCTAAAAATAGCTACAACATAGTCATTACTTGATAAAACAAATAAGATAGAATTTTTATATAGATCTAAGTCTAACTTAAAGAACAAGTATCTAACGAGCTTTGTAGCTTAAGTAAAAATATTTCTTATATTTTTTATGTAATCTTATTTGATGTGATCGTTGATTGCTTGATTTTTTTCTCTCTATATCTAACCCTAGCTTATTTTATCATATTATTGGTATATATAAACTAAAATATATACATGCAACCGGTCAAAATTTTTAGAACTTTTTCTGATTTGATACAATTTTAGATTATATATATATTGTATATTAAGTAATACTTTTGTTGTAATCTGTGAAATAGTGAAGTTGTAATCACAAGGTAAGTCTCTTTTTATTTCTGTAAATGTATATTGTTTTATGTTTTTTAGTTCTTTTGCTTGTATTTATACTTATATATTGAATAAATAACATTTCTAAATTGGGTCACTTTATTCTTTATAGGAAGCCGCCGTCAAAATTAAAAATTTTTACTCTTAACAAAAAAAGAAATTATATTAATTTAAATGTCAACATTGTTGTTTTTTTTCTATTTTTTTTGTAAAAATCAATTTTGTTCTAAACATAACTATCTTCAAACTTGATCAATTTTTATTAGCAATTAATATTTAATGTATTTTTTTCAACATAAAGGAAAAAATAAGTCTCGAAACTTTAAATCTATAACTGATCAAATTATTTTTATAAAACATTGCTTTAAGACACATTTTTGCATAGTTTTGTTCTAGAAAAAACTCTTTTTAAAGTAATTAAAATTTTATAGTTTATAACTCATTTGAAAGATACAAGTATGGAATAAGGGGAAAACACAGCATTATTAAGATGAATACTAAATTAGCAAAATTATGGGTCAATAAGTGATAACTATTTTTTGGTAAAAATAAAAAAGTTAAAAAGCTATTACTTAATGAACAGTTTAAAAAATTAAGTAGTTATGATTTGGTTATTTAGATTTAAGTCTAACTTAAAAAATAAACTATTTCGAAGTTTAAAGCTTATATACGAAACGATTTATGCTAATTTTAGTGTCATTTTTTTTCTTTTTTCTAATTCTTTTGTAAAAATTAGTTTTGCTTCAGACATAACTTTTTTCAAATCTGATAAAATGTTACGGTTAAACATTTAATAGATATATTTAGTTCTAAGTGCAGAAAATGAGTTTTAAGACTTTTGGTTTATAAATGTCTACGTTGTGTTAAAAAAATATCACATCTTTAGTCACTTTTTTGTATAGTTTTGTCTTTCGAATAACTTTTATAAAAGTAAGTAAAATTTTATGTCCTATAATTTATTTAAATAATACGAGTATAAAATGAGTAGAAACCATAGTATTAAAAAATTAATAAAAGATGAATAGTGTTATGGACTAAAAAGTGATAATCATTTTAAAAAAAAATTTAAATATTTTTATGTAAGAATTATATCAAAGTTGTTTAAAATAAATAGAACTAAATTTAGTACCAGAATCAAAGTCTGTCATAAAATATGAAAACTATAAGAAAATTTGTAGATAGGAAGCAAAAGTATAGTAAACAATATGAAAGAAAGTACGTATAATTCGAAAAAAATGAAAAACTCTAAGTATATTGTCAACTAAATTGAATTTTATTTAAATAATAATCATATTACTATTTAATTTTATTATTATTGCGATATTGTTAATTTTCGAGTTTTCGTACAGGTACACACACACCAATAAATAAAGTTTACTGTATTTATTTTTAAGAATTCATTTTTTTATTTTATGAGTTTGTAAAATTAAAGTAAATATGTAGTTAAAAAAAAGAATGATATGAGTTGTTTAAATTAATTTCAAAGTTATAATAAGAAGTCACTTAAAAAATTACTCAGAGTAATTGAAATATTCATTTTAATTTACTTTTTCGATGTAAAATAAAATTTTTTTATAAAATTTTTTATTAAACTAAACTGTTTCAATATATCAGACGTTATAAAATTACTCTTTTAAACTCTAAGATATTTAATATAAAAATAAATTATAACAATGTACTTCCAGCTATTTTTTTTTTATAAATATGCAAATCAGTGAAACAATTTTTTAAAATAACACTTTTGATTTATAACATAACATAAAAATACTTTTTTCAAAAATATGCTTTGCAGATCAGCTTTAACTCTTCTTCGGCGGCTTTTAAGCTGGTAGTTATAAAATATTTTAAAATAAAAAAGTTACATAATGTATGTCTCAGCAATAAAAATCATATTTTGCTATTTAACAAAGTTCTTATATCATAAAATTTTTAAATCATTGAAAAGTTTGCATTTTTAATAGTACCATACGTTTATTCATTTAGTATTTGTCTTGTTCTTTAAACACTAAAAATGAAAAAAAAATCATATAAACAACTTTTTTTGTCAAAAGGATATACATCAATCGAAAATATTTTTTTTAAATTCATTTTATTTTTTGCAAATGAAAAATTTTCTTTTGCATTATGTGTAAAATTAAAAAACATTTTTTTTTAATGAAAATAAATTGTCAACAATTGTTTATAGACTATTATTTTGATTGAAATTAAATGAATTTATATTAATCATGTTTTAAATTAAGATAAATATTTTTTATATTGTCTCAGAAAAGTAAATATATAATTTTACTATAATTACAATATTTATGAAAATACAATATATTAAAACTATAATAATGTCATAATTTGAATTAGTTTTGATTTTTTGTTGGTTTGAGACATATTTTAAAGCACACCTTAAAATATTACATAATTACTAGGAAAGAATGACATATTTATTTCTAAATTCTAAAATATTTACTTACTACAATCTATTTTGGAAACAGATTTCAAATTGCTGTTAGATTAGGAAACCTAATTCAGGTAATGTGAAGAATAATAATATTTTGAAGTAATTTTAAATATAAATAATTCTATATTAAAACGATAACTAGGCGTAAAATCGGATAAAATGTTTAACTAAAATGACATTTTAAGAGTCAAATATCACTATTTAAAAATATATTTTTAATTTGATTTTAATTGTGCAAATGAAATTTGCTCTGTAAATCATAAATTCGTTATCCAGAATCGAAAGATTAAAATTTAGAACTACAAATTCTTTGCAAAAATGGACATTGAATAATAAATTTTTATTATATTATTTAGTATTTAATTTCTAGAATTATTAGTTTTTTATTTTTATACATAATATTTTAAAAACTGCATTTTAGAAACGAATAGCAAACCATAATTTATGGTTATTTAGTCATTTGATATTATTTGATGCAATTTTTGTATTTGATATATTTAAATAACTTTACAAAGTACAAATCAATAGTTTAAATATAAAACTATCAAATAAATTGTTAGAGTGTCAGTAACTAATTTTTCAAAGTTTTATTTTAGTAATGTGCCCTTTGCTATTTTTTTTTTTATTTTATTTTTTAAAATACTAAATTTATTAAAAGGACACCAATTTAAATGTCTTAATGGGAATAATATGTGCACACTCTCATTTGCATTAACTGATCCAACAATTGAAAGTGTTCTACTTCGTGTTCTCAATCCTATGGAAGGACTTGAAATTGAATTTGATGTTTATGAGTCAAGAATGAATAATGAAATACTTAGAAGGTTGAATCAGAGATTAACTCAATTTGTATCGAAACAAGAATTTGTTAGTTTTTAAATAATAAATCTTATAAAAAAAATAGTTTTAGATGACGATGTGTAAGTACCTTCACATACTAGATCAATGCAGCAGAGCTTCAGTGATGGATGTTAAAGTAGTTGCACAAATAATGGGTGGTAATTCTATTACAGGTAATAAAAGAATTTTAACTACAAAAAACTTAATTTTGCTCATATTTAAAAAATTTTACAAAAAAAGTTTGAAACTTTTAATAACTTTTTATTTTAAAGTTGGTGGTAATGCTATGAGACCAGGAAACGGTAAGAAAAAATTTTTAAGCATTTCTACTTTTTTACAGGTATGAACAATATGCATAATAATATGAATATCGGCATGCCAAGAGGCAGACAAGGAAGCATAGATGTTGAAATACACGGTGGCAGGCAACCAAACATGCGCAATGGCATTCCTGGAGAATCATTCATCAGAGGACGTTTTGGTGGTAGTATGAGAAGATCTGGAGACCCAATGCTTCCTGTGGGTAGTAAGTTTAAAATTTTTTCTTATCATTCTAAATATTTTATCAATTTAGTGCCTAATGTTGGTAGAATGAGACAAAGTTACCCATTAGGTAATTATTTAAAAAGCATTGATATAATTATGGTTTCTTTAATATGTTTATAGGTTAAAAAATTAATCATATTTTATTATTGATAATGTAAATTACAACTTTTTTGAACTTTGTTTATCGTATTCAATAGAAAAATTTCTGTTCTATATATCTGACTGAAATATTTTTTTATTATCCATATATAAATATTTGTATGTGAATAAAAATAAATAAAGTTCGCTTTCTTGTTTTTAAAACTTCGTCAATCATTTTTACCTTAAAATTCAAATTTATTTATTGTTTATATATTTTATTTTTTAACTCACTTTTAATAAAAATTTTTCTTATGATACTTTGTTGTCTATCAAAAAATATCTGAAATTTAAAATGGTAAAAATTAATATAAATAAAAAATATATGGAATGAAAAAACATGTAATTTTTTTGATTAAATACAAAATATTGCTTTAAAATACATAACATAAAGCATTTTTAACAAAGATAGATGTTTCAATTATTGTCATTAAGTGCAAAATCAAAAAAATAAATAGCAAATAAATTGAATATTAAAGTATGAATCTAAAAATACAAATAATAATTTGCTCAGCATTAGTTGATGTTTATATATAATAAGAATAGTTGATTTATAATATTAAATAAAGTGATAACTGTTAGCAATTCTAATGTAAATCAATTGATAATACAATAAAGGGTAAAATTTGATACTCTAATCTAATAAACAAATAATTTAATTGAACTCATGTTATGTTTGTTTATTAAATTTTAATTATTTCTACTTTGACTTATATTCCTTTGTCTTAGTTCTTTGTATATTACCTATAAACTTCCAAGAATTATATAATTTATAATATGCTTCCAATAATATAAATCAATTAAACTTTTATTATACCAGATAAAAGTCATCAAAAATATTTTTATAAATTATACTTCAAAACGATCTTCTACTTGTTATTTTATCCAAATAGATACCTTCTTCTTGGCATATATCTTGGAAACGTCCTATAATGTGGACCTCTTCGGACCATTCCACCACCTCAAATTTTTGTTATATTTATTAAGAAAATACTTACTGCCTCTATGTTTACGATAACTTCTACCAGTTTTTTGACCTAAAATAGAAATAAGAATTGTATTAAAAAAGTTAAATAACTTACAATTAATATTTTCATCGTGAGTGTGTTTGCTATTTTCTTAAAATATACTATTGTAAATTGCTGTAAAACGTTTTTACCTTTCTTTCTAGTTGAACCTTTTGTTCCTAAAATATTGTATAAGTAGTTAAAGATTATTTTCAACCTTTTTTATTATGGCTTTTGTTTGCATGTGTATTATTATCTGAAAATTTTGAAAAACATATCGTAGATAAAAGTTGTTACCTTCATCATTTTCTTTTTTATCTCCATCATAGGCTAAAATGACTAGTTTATTCAAGACACAAAATCGTTACCTTTAGTATTTGAATGTTGTGAATGTCTTATACGTCCACCTTAATTAAGAAATTAATTAATTATTTTAAGTAGTTACCACTTTGTCGATTTAATGAATTATTGTTGTCGTTATTATAGTCATCAAAGTCTAAAAATTTCTTATTAATCCTTTTACTCATTATCATACCAATACTGCCACCATGGTTTCCATAATTATTCATCATCATACCACCATACATTCCTAAAAATTTTAAAAAGAAAAAGTAATTTTACTCTTATATCTAAGCTTCTACCTGGCATCATTGGATGTGGCATCATCATGGAACCCATCATACCTAAAATAAATTATCATACATAACATTATTTATATAGAAGTATACATTATACCCATAAGAGGACCAGACATGCCATATAATCCACCCATTAAACCCATACCGCCCATGCCATACATCCCACCCATGCCGTACATCCCACCCATTCCATAATCCATCATGCCCATTCCATACATTCCACTACTCATTCCCATACCATGCATTCCATACATTCCATTTCCCATTGGCATATTGTTTCCCATTGGCATATTGCTTCCATATACTCCAGCTAAAAAATTGAAAAACTTAGATTTTTTGTTTTTTAACGATCATTACCATTATTATTTAGATCCATATTTTGGTTAATAAAACCTGTAAACACAAGTAATAGATAATATTAATTAAGCATTATTACCGTCACTATTTAAATTATTTAGATTATTATTTCTTCCATTCCCACCAAAGCCATTGTGAATGTTTTCATTAGGATAATCATAAAAATCAAAATTTCTGCTATCAGATTTTTTGTTTTTTAAATCTTAAAAAAAATTTTTATATCAATGTATAAATAATACTAAATAAATTTTAGAATGAAACATAAATCAATCAATTAATCTTTGTTGATTGATTTACTTAATGTCAACTATTCACTATAACTAAGAACCTATATCAAAATAATCAATTTAAATAGTATTAGTCTATCAATTAATAATATGTAGTTTGTTAAGTCTTAACTACCATTATTCGTATTTTTTGTTAAATTTTCCATTGTCGAAACATCACTTTCACCCTCATCTTTTTTTTTCGCACTCCTTCTTTTAAACCTTTCTAAGTAGTTCTAAAATACAGATTTTTTAAAGCAATAAATAATCTCTATCTTTCATTTACTTTATTGCCTTCATACTTATAAATATAATTAATCAGATTTCTGCTCAACTTATATCCATAGAAATAAGGTAATATAAAAATAAAAAATATACATTTTAAAATATTCATTATAATGTAAAAAAATACGTATAATAATTTCAAAAACCAAAATTAATATTCAATTACATTTGATGCGTATATTTATTATAAATAAATATTTAAATAATGATTAAAAATTATAAAAATTTCAATTTATTATACATTAATACGTGTTTCAAAAGCAAGTAATCAATAATTATTAATAAAAAGATAAATCATTTTTGATTTTATTAATTTTCTCTAACAAATCACGTATATTATTTGAAATATACTCCCTACTCTGGTGATTTTTTTGTGTAAATCTCGTGACTATTGAATAGTTCTAAATCACATGATTAAAAACATTTTTAATTATTGGTTAAATAATTTTTTAAATCCCGGCACAACAAACATCTTTCTAATCATTAGGTAATATATTAGAATATAGAGGAAATGTATTTAAATTTATATGTAATTAAAGTAAATAATATATATTTATTATGACATCAGAATAAATTAAATATTTAGCAAAAGTATTTTTAATGATTTTTACATTTTATAAAAGATATATAAATAAGAAGAATTCAATGTTATCATACTTCAGTTAAGTATATTCTCTGTGTTCGGTGAGTAATTTTATCTGAGATCGGAAGAAATTTATATGTTTGGATGAAATTTCTAAATTTAATATCTGAAATATATGAAAAAGAAATGTGAATGCAGAACATCTCAACTCTATGAAATTTATAATTAATCAATTCTTTAATAATATTGATTGTCACCAATATTTATTGCTTTAAGCTAGAACAATATGAACTTTTTATTCTATGTCTAACACTAAAAAACATTCTAAAATTTTACTATTTTGCTCACAAATTATACTACGGTCAATTGTACTACAAATGATTTAATATATTATACATTAAATATAATATATGTCTAAGATATTACTAAGTCAAACTTTAACCGCCGACATTGATATAGTAAAGCAGTTTAATTTCTAATCAAAATGAATTAATTTGCATAGTATAATTTGAAAAATATCTTTAAAATCGATTCCATACTCGAAAGTTTCTTCTGATCTCGGATATTTTACTCATCAAACTTTTAGTTATGTACTTTGAGCATAACAGCATTTTTATATGGGATTTTAATATATCAATAATATTATTTTAGTCTTTTAACTTCATAGATTTGTTATTAAGAAGTAATATAGCAAAGCAGAAACGATAACTATAGAGAAACTATATCTACGATGTAGCAAATAAAAAAAATAATTTTTTGAGACATTTTATATAGTCAATGTTTATTCGTGAATATATACTTCACTAAAATCTCACATTTTGTTTCTCATACTATTATCATATGTAGTAAAAATTTTTTATTACCACGTTTTTAAATACCATTTTTGTAAATTAGTATAACATTTATAATAAGACGTGGAATTATTACTACTTAGTCTTTTTAGTTAAATTTAAATTTTTTTTTCTAAAACAATTATTCTAATTCATTATAACATTTAAAAACCATTATTTTGAAATTTTATTTCAATAATTTTATAACACAGTTTAGTTATAATATATTAATATTTTTCAAAATGAACTTGAACAACCTGTCAAATTTTCATTTACATTTTATATTCTATTTTTTCAAAAAATAAATTTGTTTATTTTATTGTACTCTTCTAAGCTACATTACCAAACTGTAAAACTTTTATATTAGTTTTTTGTTAAACAACAAATTACTTTAAAAACCACTCTAACTATTTAAATCTTGATAAAAAATTACTTTTAAACTTATTTCTTACGTAAAACAATATTTACCGGAAGTGTTCACACATTATGGTAGATATATACGAAGTTTCTAACAATAAATGAAGTGACTTACAAAATTCAATCATCAAAAGTTTTGGTTTTCAAATTTTTTACTATAAAGAGCAGTATTTAAGAAATGTTATTAACGAAAAATTAGTTGTAAGCAAAGTTGTTTTTAGAAAAAAATGTTTTCATTATACTAGTTTCTTTATTTGAATTTTGAATTTCACCTGATTATTTACAACAATACTTTCGATAAAAAATGTGAGTAAAGATAATAAAATTACAAGAAAATATTTCTACTAAGTATGCTTTTATAAATGATTACACAAGTGGACTTTAATTTAAAAATATAATTGCTAAAAGATTATTTCAATAGACAAGTAACTATAAATTTTTTTTCTAAATTATTTTCTTTACAAAACTTTATATTACAAAAAACGATCTGCAAAATTTTTTTTACAAAAAAGTGGTTTTCAAAAGTGTCTTTGATAAAATAAAAATAATTTACCAAAATAACATTAAAAAAAACTAGTTTAAAAATGTTCTTTGAATAAAAAAAATTTATACATATTATGTTGTTAATAAGGTTCTGTCATTTTAATCACCATTATTTTATATCACCAAAAAAATATGATTACAAGTAATTAATAATTAATTTGTTATATTAATTTGATAATACCAACTTGTAATGTAACAACACATCATGACCCACGTGTCGTAAAGTTAAAATTTATTTATTATGGGCGTTTCCCCCTAAAAATTCAAATTATAAACAATAAAATATTATAATTACCTTTTAAAGTTTCTTATTTACTTATATAATAAAGTACTATGAGGTCCTATGAGTTTTAAAAATTTAGTTATCCCCTATAATTAGAAGTAGATTAGAATAACTATATATCTAATGTTTTTGATGACATATTGTTGTCATATAAAATTTGTGAATGAACACATAAAAACAAATCATGTCGTTTTTTTTTGTGCAGTTTTAAGTAAACCAACATTAGCAGTTTGGTATAAACAACATTTTGCATTTTGGTATAAACTGCATGATGTCGGTTATGCAAAAAAATTGATGTGTGATTTTAGGTAAAATGAGGTAGACTGTTTTGCATATAATGCAATGTGCATTCTTTTACAAACTATATAGTATAAAACTGCACGATGTCATTTTATATTATTTTGTAATAACTATTAATTTCAATAAAATAAAAAAGTTTATTTATAAACATAAATATTACAAGTTTTGTCATTTTTACTTTTTTGACATAACAATGTAATATTTTCAATAAAGATTATTAATTTAATTTGAGGTAGTTAGTAACACTACAGCTATACTTTCTATTTTTTATAAATAGTGATAATTAATTTATATAAGTTGTAAAAACCTATGTTGGAATATAAATATTACAGATGGTAACGGTTTAGTAAACTTGTTTCGTTCGTATTTTTCGTGAAACAAAGTCCAGATAATAAAAATATCATATAAGTTTCTACTAAAACAATAAAAATGAACTAATTGTTTAATGTTAAATTTTACTTATTTTAAAAAGAAAACAAAAATATAATGTATTTTAGAGATTAAAAAAATAAAATTATATTTTACTTAAATATCCAGTAAATTTCTACTTCTTTTTTTCATTAATAGCTTTTTCTAACTTAGATAAAGCTTCCTCTGCATTGGAAAGTGCTTTGTCAAAAGGAATTAAGTTGTCTTCGGTAACGATTTTATTAGATTCTGCAAATTTACCGGCAAACTCTTGCAAATTTGAAAGATTTTCCTCCAACTGGGATCCTCTTTGCTTTAAGTTTCCAAGTAAATTATTAATATTTTTTCTCTCATCTATCCAATCTTCATTTTTTTGACGAAATCCATATACCCTTTAGAATCCATAATTATTCTGAAAATAATAATTCTAATATAACCGATAAAATAATAATGTACTAAAGAAATAAAACACGATCGTAAAATGATGATTTTAAAAAATGTCACAACTTTCAATGCTTTAATAAAAATTTATAGAATAAGTTTTTACAACAAATTATAAGATAACATTAATATTTATTAGTTAAAGTTGAACTTATTTGTAATTTAATTTTTATTTTTAAGATACAACAACAATTTTAAGTGAATATAGACTCTTTTAACACTTTTGATAATGCAAAACAAATTGCAGAAAATACTGAAAAAGATATAAATTTATTTTTCAAAAAAAATTATCTCAATAACAAACAAATAGAAGGAGTAAATAGAATGATAATGAATATATTTAAGACAAGTCAGGTACCAGTTCTAACACATGTACTGGCATTCATCAAATTTATGACAGTTAAATCTGAAGGTGAGAATTTAGAAGAAATTGATCTCCCTTTGGCACCAGTTCCATCCTCTAGACCTAAAATAAAAGATGAACAAAATATTGCTTATTCAATAAATTTAAAAAAAGATATCGAAAAATATATAAAAGATATTGGTGGTATAGCTGACGATATGGAAGTTCTTGAGGGAATACTATTTGTTGACAACTTTTCTTTTGGTTTAGTACTAGGATATTACTGAGAATCTTTTTTTTTAAATTATAAACATAACCATTTCATAAATATGAACTTACATATTTCATCATTTTTAGGTATATCATACAAAGACAGTGACAAGGTTACCAATTGTATTGTACCAATAACTCCAACTATATAATATCAATCTCATTCACTATCAAAAGCAATTGGTAAATTTGTTATCTAC
Source organism: Strongyloides venezuelensis (assembly GCA_963280985.1). Lineage (NCBI taxonomy): Eukaryota > Metazoa > Nematoda > Chromadorea > Rhabditida > Strongyloididae > Strongyloides > Strongyloides venezuelensis. The sequence continues at coordinate 21,940,094 of CAUJLX010000002.1, read as the reverse complement.
AATCAGTTATTATATAAAATTAGACTATCAAATAGTTTGACAAAATGACGAGTTCTATGATTTGCTAACCAACCTATAAAAACTATAATATTAAAATTTAATTTGGCACATTACCAATTATAATATAAAGCACAGCAATTTTTTATATATAATATAATTTTTATTGAGATATTATATATTATATCAATATGTTTTATTTTATGTTTATTCAGTGATTAAAGTGTTTTCATTACAAAATATAGTATAATATTGTTTTCACAATATATTTCACAACTAATATTTCATTCAAAAAGTTTTTATATCTTTATAGTTATTACATATATTTTTTATACACAATATTAAAAGTTTTTGTACTTAGATTAAGAATACACAAACAAAAATTTCTTCACATTTTTGGGTAAATTCTTTTCAAAAAAATTAGTTTAAATTAAAATTATTTCAAATTTTTCACTCTCAAATATTTTAAAATGTATCAAAATATTTATAAAATGACTAAAGAAATAAAAAGTGTGGAGTTATTTATTCACAAAGCTCATATTAACAGATAAAAACACTGATCCCTTTAAAACAAAATTCTATTTCTTCTTTTTAATTTTAACAATGTTTTTCAATGCCGAAAATTTATCTTCTTATGCATTACGTTTCTGGCTATCGAAAATGGTTTATTTTTACTCATTACTATAGGTAATGATGTCTTTATTCATCATCGCTACTTTCATCACTATCAGTTATCTCCCTTACAACCTCTTCAACAATTTTTGTGGATGATGATTCATTTATATTTCCAAATAAAGAATCTAGTAATTCTTCATCCTCCTTCTCTTGAGCTTTCACATCATCTGTTATTGAAGAAGTTTTCTGTTCAATAAGATTCTCCAAATTAAAGTTAATATTTCTCCTATTAATTTTTTGTAATTCTTCTCACTCATTCAATACATCCCACTCCGCTTTGCTCTGCTAGATTCTTTTCTCAAGCATTTTCATTGAATCATTCTTTACAACTTCTTGCTTTCATCCTCCGCTTTTTTTTGGTTTTTATATGATTTATATGCTTTAAACGACCTTGTTGCACCACCTTCAGCCGTATAACTGTATTTTCTAAATCTCTTTTGACTTTAATCTCTGCCAAACTATTGAAAAATCTATATTTAAATGTTATATAATATTAAAAAATGAAAACTTACATACCTAAAGGTAACTCTAAAAAATTTTTAAACCTAAGTAATCATCTCCATGAGCTGTTTCTATTTTCATATTGATATTCTTTCCTTAGAAAATTTATTCTTATCAAGTATTACATTGCATATTATAAGGTACTGTAGCACGTTGAATAAAATAAGATGACTTCTTTTTTCTTATCCTAGAAACCTTTGATCCATCAAAACCAGGTGTATAGTATTTTTGAAGAACTTTTCTTTCTGTTCCAGCCATTATTTAATAGGTATAGAAAATATCAGGTGTGTTTTTTTATCAATGGAAACGTAACTCCAATTTGTTACAATATTTCTCATTAAGATAGTCCTGTTTTATCAAAATACCAACATCCATGTATAAATCAAAGTGTGATATATTAAAATCATCTGGAGTAGCGGTTTGGAATTTTACATTTCCAGTTGCATTACCATAAATACTGGTGGAATTAAAATGAAATTCTGGAAAAGCAATAAAACTTCAGTCAATTGCATCCGATTTTCCGAAATTAACTCACCAATACAAAGATCATCAATAAAACTACATTGGAAAAAATTTTTTATGCTTTGTGGGAATAATTTTAAGATATTATCATCAATCATAAAATGACTGAGTTTTGAAAGTTTAAATTCATAGGCTGCTGAATCCAAAACACGATCACCATCAAAATTAATACATAGATATTTATTTGTATCGTATGGATGAATAACATAATTTGGTTTTGGAATTTTAGGATCATTTTGATGTTCTTCATAATATATAAGACCCTCTATTGAAATTGTAAAGCTAGTTGTTGATGATTCAGGATTTGATCTTAAAGCATAATCAAAATGAAAGCCTTCAAAAGTCCTTGTTAACACAACATCTAACGGGAATGACCACAAAATTTTGTTACCTTTATCACTTTTAACATTTTCAATCCCTCGACATATAACTTCTTTTATTTTTCCTTTAAAATGTTTCTCAATCTCTTTTCTTAATAAATCAATAATGTCATCAAGTAAACTTCTGTGGAACTTAATAACAAATACCCCAAAATTAGCTGTACAACTAGAATTTGAAATATTTGGATTGACATTAGGAGATGAGATTCCAACAAAAGCATCAACAGAGGTTTTTCAAATTAAAACATCAACAGTTTTGGATTTACTTAGATGAAGAAATCCTTCTTTAATTTTTACTTGATAATAAGCTGACATTTTTCCTGATATTCCCTGTAAATTGATACTAAGTTAATCAGATGGTGAGAATTGAATGATATTTGAAGATTTAGGAATATTAAATTCTTCAATTTTGATTTGGGATAAATGATATGTGAATTTCAGTAACCCTTCAATATCAGGCATATTAACTTTAGCGATTGCAGAATTTATGTAGTCAATTGCAACACAAGCCATATAATTTAAGCCAACACTACTAAATTGAATCTGTGTACCAGGAATAGTATTTCCATTATCATTTCTTTAATTAAACGTTAGAATTATTGTTAAAAAAAAATTAGTAACCTTGGATAAATCATTCCTACAAAGGTAAATGTTCAGTGATTGAATGTCGAGAAAAATCACAACCATTTTATGTTCCTTCTTACAGCTTAATTTGATAGAAAACATAATCATCTGCTTATGATAAAACTTATGCTAGTTATCCATTAATTTTTACAAATAAAGTTATTTGAATATACTTTATTTTTTCGTGATATCATATTGTATAAAAAAAATGAATACATTAATGTGAAAGATAAAAAATGGTTGTCATGCAGAAAATATAGCATAAAGTAATAAATCTAAATAACTAAGGTGATGGACCATTTTCATTCTTTACCAGTCCATATTTATAATCATTGATCAGACAGTTAATCAAAATATTGCCACAGCAACCTGTTATCATTTTAAATAAAATAGTAATTTCGTTTAATAACATAAAGCTTAAATTCAGCACTTTTTTTAACATGTTACATTATATGTAATTATTAATATTTTGAGAGCATATTAATTAAATTTCATACAAATGAAGATAAGAGAATCTGATGTGTTAGAAAAAATGTTCTATCACTATTCGCTATGTTTTTTAATAGATGACCGATTGAAACTTTTGTTGAAACCAATATAATAATATAGTATTAAAACAGACCGTTTAAACTATTTGATAATCTTATTTTAGGTAGTAACTGATTGTAGATAACAAATTTATTAATTGATTTTGATAATGAATGAGATTGATATAATATAGTTGAAATTATTGATACAATGTAATTGGTAACGTTGTCATTGTCTTTGTATGATATACTAAATAACAATGAAAGATGCAAGTTCATATTTATAAAATGGTGTATGTAGATGATTTAAAAAAAAGGTTTTCAATAATATCTTGATGTATTTCACAAAATGTATATCACAATATCATATCCTTTTCTAGTATGATATTCAGTTATGATTTTATACTCTTTATTTAAAACTATTCATATCTATATGGTACGTAGTGATATTGAGGTGTTTTTCAAAAAGTGTTAAGATTATATGAACTGTTCAACGTCGTTTTCTAAATTTTTTATCCAAACATGGAACACAAATTCTATAAAGAAAATTAAATAAACATTTAAATCTTTGGCTTTTGTTTGCTTTCACATACATTTCCTTATAAATATTATGTCGATCTTTAATCAATTTGATGCCAATATTTAACTGAGACTTTCAAATTTTCTTGAAAAATTAGTCATAAATAATATTTTTTTTGATAGAATTTATTCAAAAATACATTTTGATCTGATTTTAGCACTTTTCAAAACAATAATAATACAAAAAAGACAATAAATATAAAGCTTTATTGATGATAACAATATCAAGATTAATCTATATTCAATATTAAATGGCTTTTATTTATGTTATATCAATTAGTAATGTTTACTTTTTTGATTGCCTTGCGTGAATAATAACATTTTGATATAAAGGAATGTAATCTTGTTTTCATTCCTTAACGATATTTAAAGATACATTTTTTTCCTGAACAGGATAAATTATTATATTTAAATAGTAAAATCCATGTTTCCTCTAGTACTAAAGTAATATAATTAATCAAATTAGCACAGTTAACTAATCTAAAAATGATAACATTCTTTTTGCAAAATTAAATTCAATTAAAAAAATAGTAATTTTCTTAATTTAAATGAGTCAAAGACGAATGAAATAATTTTTTTGTTTTAGAAGGTGACTAATTGTTTGACCAACATCATCTAACACAAAAAATTTTTAAATAATAGATTAGGTGCCAAAAAAAGAAAACATTGAAATAAAAATAATTTGTTTCTTTTGTGAATATCATCCAAAAAATTAACTTGATATAATGATTGATCCTCAGAATATTAAAAATCATTAGTTAGTACGTCTAATGTTGTGGTAAATATGAAAGATATTTATCTTTAAGAGAAAATTTTAATAATTTTTTTCTTTACGTTTTCTTTACATTTCTCTAAAAATGATTTATATTTTGTTTTTAACAGCAAGAAAAGATAAATAGTAAGTGAATTTTTTCATCTCTGACGTTAAAACTAAAAAATACTAATATCTCGAGTTCATGAATGAAAAAATTTCAAGCATGAAATATTACGAATAGCTCGATTTAAATAATTTGGTAGATTAATTAAAAAAGAAGAAAAAACAAATAGTGATTATCAGACATTATATCAATTCCACTAGATATGTGCTTTGAAGAAAAAAAATAATTAATAAAAAATTAAACATTTTAAAATGAAAACAAGTTTAATTCATACTTTAATTTTGCAAAATTCTTGAAATCGTAATTTATTGTACAATTTCTGTATGATATGAAAAATCTTATTCTATAATAATAAAACGTATATTAAAGTACGATTTAATTGTTCTTTAAAACTATTAATTTAATATATAATTGAAATTGTATATTAAATAATAGATAAATTAATTTGTTAGGTAATCTTTATTTTTAATAGTTTTTATTTATAATTTTTTTGTATTGTTTTTTCGTGTCACATAATTCCACTTGTATTAATAATTAATTTTGTTTAAAAAACAAATAAATTTTTGTTTGTGTCAAAGTTTATTATTTAAAAATAATACTTCACAATAAATATATTTTATTTGTATAAATTACTTTTTTAAGTGATTATATTAAGTTTAATATAGACATTTTTGAACAATATTTATGACTCTTTTCAAGCATATAGCAAAGAAAAAATAATTATATAACACAATTATCTTATGTTAAATATATGTTTTATTTTAGATAAATTCACTTTAAATTTATAAAAATTGGATGAAAATATTAAATATATGTTTAAAAAAATGTTTTATATAACATACATTTTTAACAAATATGTAATAAATTTTTTAAAGTGTTACATACAATTATAATATGTTTAACATACAAAAATTTTTTTATAATATACTCTTTAAAAAAATATGTAGTCAATTATTTAAAATGTTACATACAATTATAAAACGTGCAACATGCACATATTTTTTAAATGTATATGTATATTATGAGAATATACTAATACATAAAAATCAAGAAATCGTGAATATTTATTTTTAAATCATAAAAAAATAAATGATACTACAAACATATTTTAAAATAATTTATTGGATATAAAGAAAAATTTACACAGAAATAAATAAAATTTTTCGGCTATGTTTCATAGATATGAGTTTTTGTGTGTATTATGGAGGACGAAAATATGTTATTAGGAGATACTGCTGATGAAATAGCAGTAAAAGAAGCCAAAAAGGATATAGAACTGCAAAAGGAAGGGAATCAAAAAGTACCACAATTAACTGGTGGTATAAAAGTTTCGATTGATGGGAGTGAAAAACTCCCTACAGTTAAAAATTCTTCCACAAATGGAAAGAAAGATCTGACGAAGGAAAGTCAGAAGAGGTTAAGAAACAACCAAAGGTGATGTTTTCTTTTGAAGAGTTGGTAAAGGCAATGTACGATGGTCAGGTGCAAGCCTTATTAGCCAACCATGATCTTCAAGGGATTCCACATCGTGGAATAATGGTAAAGAACATGTGTGTTCCATTAATTGCTTTATTAAGCAATAAACAAATAAAAAATGGAAAGATAGTCGACCGGGAAGTGGTCAATATTCCATCTGGGCGCAGATTAGTACCCAATGTAGGTGTAATAAAAGCCTACGAATCCAACCAACATGAAAGTATGGTAAAAATGTTAACAAGCAAGAACTGGAAACTCATAGAGTTCAATGCTTTTACAGAAGGGCAGCAGCCCTTGTTCAAGAATGTCAGTACTAAGGTACTGATTATAAAATTAAGATCATCATGTATGAATATGAGCTTCTTGGCTTGCAAGAAGGTTGAATTTCTATGGTGGAATTCAAATCCTGCAGGAAGAGGCATGTTAAGTCATTTTCCTGCATTAAAAGGAGTGGCATACTCCGATTGTCACTTTCTGAAAAAAGGTAGCAATACCATTTCAAGTAAAAATCCTTATGTGTTTCAGTAAAAACTGCAAGTGCGATTTTCGCATCGTCATGAAACAACGCAGAAAGCCGTATGTTTTCAACTGTCCTGCAAGTTGCACTGATGGACCAGCAACTGTAGTCTACGCCGAACTCTCTGATATATGGAGATTTGGCCAATGGAACAATGTATTTGCTTAAATCTTATTAATATTACATCTGTACCATTTTGTTAACAAATAAATTGTAATTTAATCGTCGAATTATTGTTTATGTGTAAAACTGTTATTTCATATATATATAAATCCATTGTTTGGTTTATAGATAATAGTAAAAATAGTCAAGAAATAAAACTTCATGTGACTATATCTGTTATACATGATGCACAAGACATAACTTATGTATTATTAGAAGATATAGATAGTGAAGGAATGACCTTCAATCTATCCGTGGTAACTCTTTCTTCTCTACCAGTAAGTCTACCAGTACGAGAACATTTTTGAATGATATATGTGTCCGCATGTAAATGCTGAATTATTTTATAAGGACCTTCAAATATATCTTGATTTTTATGTGATGTGTGATTTAATTTTTTGTATAAAACACGTTTCATCACAAACATGCCTGGAGAAAGAACTTTTCCTTTTCTCTTAGGTTGTGATTCATCAAATTCGGTACGACCGAATTGAATAATATCTCTCAAACCACTAAGGGATGAATTAACTGCAATCTCATCTGAAAATGTATCAGCTGTATTGAGAATAAAATAACAAGGTGGATAACCTGTTGAAGTATGCTTTGTACGATTATAAGCATATGTTAAAGCATATACAGCATCGGTATATGATAATTCAGATTGTGCTCTGATAGCTTCGCGAATTGTACGATTAAATCGTTCAGCGAAAGCATTAGAAGTATGATTATGTGGAGATGACACATAATGAGTAACGTTAACAGATTTGAGATAATCTGACACTTTACTATCAATAAAGCCAGATCCTCCATCTGTACGTAATACTTTTGGAAATCCAAAAGTGGAAAAGCACTTCATTATTTTTAAAAGTGTAGTATTTTGATCTTGTCGTTTGGTAACAGCAGTATACACAAAACGACTATATTCATCTATTATCACTAATACGTGAAGATGATCATCAAGCTGTATATAATCAGCATTTAATGTTTCCCAAATACCTTCAGGTTTAGGAATTGTTTTAGTATTGATAGCTGCTAAATTAGTAGGTTGGTGTTTTACTTTCCAACATACTTCACAGTTTTGCCAAATACGTTTCATGTCTTCAAGCATCTTAGGCCAGAAGAATATAAGACAGAATTTATCTGCTTTTTTATCAAAACCAAAATGTTGTCCTAGTAAAGGATAACTATGGAATCGTCTCAACAACTCTTCCCTTAGCACCTTAGAAACAAACACTCGTCGTTTACTTCTGTAAAAGACGTTGTATCATCATCTTTAACGACATCTATTTTTTTATCAAGAAATCTATAAAATCGACTTAAAACATATGAAGTATTCATTAGATTCTCCATTATAGGAAATACCTCTTCAAAGAGGCCTTCATTTAACAGAATTGCATTGAATTCTGTTCTACTAAGATAATCTGCAACATGAATATCTTCCCCTTTAAGATATACGATTGTAATATCGTATTCCATTATAGCCATCTGATATCGTTGAAGAATACCAGTTAACTCTTTATTTTTAAGTAAAGCCAACAATGGTTTGTAATCGGTAACAACTTTAGTATGTTTACCATAAATATATGGTCTAAATTGCTGTAAAGCATGAACTAGACCCAAGGCTTCCAATTTTATAATCGGAGAGTTTTTCTCTGCAGGTTTCAGATATCTAGAAGCAAAAGCAATTGGTTTATTCTTTTGCGTAAGAGCTGCATCTAAGCCTTGAAATGAAGCATCGGTGTAAATAGTATATGAAGCGGTATGATCCGGAGGAGCCAATACTGCAGCATTTATTAATGCCTTTTTTAAAGCTTGAAAAGCATTAGATTGCTCTGATGTCTAAGAATAAGAGTTAATAACTATATATAAGGGTTCAGCTAATGCTGAAAAATTTTTAATGTGTCTTCTAAAATAAGAAACAGCACCAAGAAAAGATTTGATTTCTTTTTCTGTTTTTGGTTCACGTTTATCCGTGATAGCTTTATCCTTGTCAGAGTTAGGATAAATACTATCAAAATCAATGATGTATCCTAGATATTGAACATTCTTTTGCCCAAATTGACACTTATTTAAAGTGATTTTCATATTGTATTCTGCAATACGTGCTAGAATATTATCAATATTTCTGATATGAGATTTCTCATCTTGAGAACAAGTGAGAATATCATCTAGGTAGATATAGCAATCTGGTATGCTGCTAAGGACTTTGTTTATTATATCTTGAAACTTATCTGGAGATCCAGTAAGTCCCATAGGCATTACCTTATATTGGTAAATTCTTCTATGTGTGACAAAAGCAGCAATCCGCCTGCTATGTTCATCAAGAGGTATTTGATGAAATCTTTGTTTCAAATCAAATACGCTGTAGTACTTATGACCACTAGCTTCTTCAGTCAATCTATCTATCCTTGGGATGAGATGTGACTGTTGTTATATGAGCTTATTAATAGCTCTGAAATCAACGACAAAACGCCATTTCATATCTTTCTTTCGTACTAATACGACTCTAGAAAGGTAAGGAGATCGACTAAGCCAATCATCCTCTTTTTATGCATGCCTTCGACTTGCTTATCAATTTCAATCTCAATTCTCTCACGACCTACGACCTGGTCGAATACGTTGAGGTAATTCAGATGTGGCTAGCTCAATATTGAGACGCTCATCACCATTATAAAGACCAGCATTTCCATCATACTCGAAAAATGCTGTACGATTATTCCATATAATCTCTTGTAACAACTCTTTAGCTTTCGATAAAAGAGTACAATTTATCCAAGAAATGGAATCCATTAGTTGCTCTCCAGTAAGAGGAGCATGACTTTCAGGATAGTTGGGTAAAGAATCTTCCCAATCAGCATCTTCTGGGATTATTTCATTACCAGAGATCCGTATGGTATTATCATCTACTTCTTCAATAGAATGTAGAGTACCGATTTCTGTATTAGCGAGTATTAATACAGTATTTGCTCCATGATTTTGAAGAATCACAGCAAATTTATTATCAATCACAGGACCTGTCTGATAGTAGGTCATAATGTGATCACTACCCTTCCAACGAGGGTTACTAACAAATAAACAATTTATTGTATCGTGTGAGGAAATTGTATGCACATTAGCATGAATTACTGTTGTTGTTCTAGGAGGAACACGTACCTTTGAAGCCGTTTTGACTGGTACATTGATAATAGAAGGCATACTATGATTGAATCGAATAGTAAGTTCATCACCAAAAATTTGATGTAATCCAGGAATACCGATTATTACATCGTAAGATAACTTGTCCACTATGTGGAATTCAAGTTGTACTCGTTTATTATTTGTTTCAACATATAATCGTGAAGCCTCGCGAAAAACGAGTTTGTCGTTGTTTGCAACTGTTACAGCTTTTAACGATGGTTTAACCATAGTCTTATGCGAACTAGGTATGAGACTAAATGCATCTTGACTGATGACATTTAAAAAAGCACCAGTATCCACAAGTGCATTGAATTTATTTGTTCCGATATTAATCAAAATTACAGATAATTTTACCGTGGTGTCAGAATTTCGAATGTTCTGTATTACACCATATCGTGATGCACGAATAGGATTTCCTGAAAGCGGTCGTGCTTCAGAAATCGTTCTTAATTGATGAGTGTATGGAATCTCATTGTTAGAAGAAGAACCATAACGTTTTATCAAAGTATCAACAGTTTTAGTAAAACCGTATTTAACCAAAATTGCAGTGATTAAAGTTAATGCACTAGCAATAGAATTAGGCATTTCAGTTATTGCCTCATCAACATGAAGTTGATATATTTTCTTAGCCCATTCGATCATAGACAATCCTTTTTCTGATTTAGTATCAGCAGAAGGAATACTATTAAGACTGGACGACGAGGATATCCGTGATTTTATCAAAGCAATCTCCGATTCACAATGAGTAAGCTCTGTTTTTCCCAAATTATATTGATCTTGCACCTGGAACAATTGTAGAAGGCATTTAGCCTCTTTATTTACGCAACTATGTAACTCAAGTACGTTGCCTGACGATGCATGCGATTGCACTTCATCATTTTCAATATTAGAATTCTCTAATCGAGCAATTTGATTAGTAATTGCAACTAATCATTCGTTTAGAGTAGTTTCCTGATTTTTATAGACCTCAATTTGTGATTCATGAGTATTTAATTTTGTTGTGACCTCGGATAATTTAATGTTTTTATCCTTTATAATGTCATTAAGACGATTAACGTCGTTAATTAACTTCTTGTTATTTGTAATACAGGAGTGTTTATCTGAATTACAAGTGTCTAAGGATGTACTTAATGTATCCTTATCTTTTTTACATGCTTCAAAAGCTGTATTTATTGTATCTTTCTCAAATTCCACAAATTTAATCTGACTGTAGATTAGAGATAATCTTTTTACATTTACTTAGATCATCTTTAAGATGATTTATTGTGTTCGCGTGAAATTGCTCACATTCCTCGAGTATCCTCTGTTCATCTGCAAATGCAGTAGAGGATATTTTTATATCTTCGGAAAAAGAAGATTTAGAAGCCTCAGTTATCTTTCTCAAGGTTCCCTGATGGCGTGCTTCATTATCACGAAGTAAATTAGATAAATTATTTTTTTCTCGCTTCATGCGATCTAATTCCTCACGCAAATTTTGTATGGTACCAGAGTGCTGTACCAACAATTCTTGCGCTTCTTTTAATTTTTTCTCGCATTCATCGCGGGAACTCTTTATTTTCTGGTATCCAGACGTGGTAGACGATACCATTGAATTAACAACAGCTGCGCCGTCGAAGGCAGCATTACTGTTAGATTTTACTGTTTTCGGAAAGATACCAGTATCGGTTGGCACTTTAGTTTTCGAATTAGTTATATTTTTGTTGCTTGAAGCAACTTGTATAGTACGTGGGCGTTCGGTTAACATTTTAATCGGCGCCCTAGTTGTCGTAGTTAATTTGCTAGGATGAGAATTCATAAGTACTGCTTGTGAAACAGAACTGGGCTTATCACATCCAGCTTCATACATGGCATGCTTAGCACGTATGTTTTTTAAAGAGGTATCAGCATTGTGTGTACCAATTGAAACTTCTTTAGCGAATGTTTCATAACGTCTTGCTAAATGGACGAGTTGGCTTCCAGCACAAGAAAAAGTGGGAGTCTTTTTATCAAAGTAATGTTCGACATTATTATCGGGATCTATAAAGACATTGCCAAGGCGATAGCCACTAGCAAACACGTCTAAAGCTACACATTTGGTATCAACCGCTACTAGTGTAACATGTTTCGCTTTTTTAGCGTCATAGTTATTCTGAAGATACAATCTAGGAAATTCAGAAGGTGCAAATCGACAAATACCAAGGGGTTGACAACCACCTAATGGTATAAGCATACAGATCATTAACATACAAATTGTTAATGTATTTAATTTGACATCGTTTATTAAATGTTTGATTTCTTTAATTGAATGCATTATTACATTCATCTTACCACCATCGTGGCATTCCTCATGTGTAGGTTCAATTGTATGAATCTTACCATGTTTTTGAGGTTTAGTTTTTATACTATTTTTATTATAACCAGATGATTGGTTATTTTGAGATTTATAGTTCATACCAAAACTAATATTATTGTATGAAGTTGTAGGCTTATTAGCCGGTTTCACTGAAGAATATCGGGATTGATGTCCCTTAGAATTATTTGTACCAGATGAAGACTGGTAATTATTTTTATTATAACCACTTGAGTTATTTTTTACAAATGGTTTCTTTGTATTATCAAATTTCAAATTCGATTGTTTATTTTTTGACACATTAGAATTTTTATTTATGTGTTTATTCTTATTTTTATAACTGTTGTTATGATTATTATTGGCTTTCTGTGAAGCATTATTTAATTTAGTTTGAAAACGTAGTTGTGTATCAACATACGTTGCTATGAATTCATCATATTGTAATTCATAAAGATTTTTTGTGGAATTATTTTCCCTGAGGATTGGATGTAATCCTCTTGTAAACAAATAAAATTGTTCGCGTCTCAGGTCAGGTTTATCCTTCAATAATTCTGAAGGCTAATTAGTAGCAAATCTTCTACGAAGATAATCATTAAATTTTTTGGCGAATGTGGAAACATCCATAGCATTCTCTATCGGAGGACGAGCATTAAATTGCTCTAGGCGATTCATGCCTTGACTTTCAAGTACCATCTTGATGTCGTTTAAGATTTCAGACAAAGTGAAATCATATTGTTTATTTCCTTTAGTAATATCGGACTTCTTCTCGACAGCAATGTGTCGAGCATGTGCTATTTTGCTATCTCTTGGTATAAGATAGTCAATGTGACGTTCCGCTATGCGATCAAGCATGGGTATTTCGTCGTCAGTTATAGCTAATTGTCTAATAGCCGTCATGCAATCACTTATAAAAAGTGTAAAGCTTGTAAGGGACTTATCCTTAAACTGATAAAAGACTCCATGCGATTTCGCACGGAGAACTATGTCAAATAAAGCATTATAGCTTCTAGTTAAACCCAGATTGTCACTAACCTGTGCACGTACATCTGGTAAATCAACAATGGCTTCAGGGCCTAATTCATTCAACAGTTTGATCATTTTGATCTTTTGTCTTTGGAGTAATTCATTATAGTCACTGGGACTATATTTTAAGGTATTAATTTGTTCACTTTTAAGCTCTTCAAGAAGTAAATTAATAACATCGTCAATATCAACTTGTCTTTTAGGTCTATTCAGTGAAATTGTATTAACCATTGAATGTTTAGAAGATACCGGATTGGTAATCTTATTTATCAAGTTATTGAAACTTGTTTTTATTTTGCTTTCCTTGTTAGAAGAAGCAAAAACATTGGTTCCTTCGAGACTATCTCCATATGGTGGCGCACTTGCCAATAGAGATGTCATTGAGAACACTATGGGGTTGACACCATCATAAAGATAGGTCTCGTCTCGTGTAAGAGAGGTAAAGGGTTGCTGGGCATCCTTGGAGAGGCCTAGCTCGGCTTGTGTAAAAGCATTGAAGAAGGGTACTCTAGGTACATTATCGTTTGTGTCATTACTCAAACGATTGTTTGCTTTAACAGGCGTGCTGCTACTACGAAGAGACATGAATGAACGGTAAGAAAGCAAAAATGCACAACTGAACGAATTTTATTAAAAACGTCGCGCTTTTATCCTCATTATTTTTTTTTCATCAGAAAAAGAGGTTGGATTTTGCTGAAAATGTAATTATCAATGTAAAACAAGTTACATTGTATTAAAATAAATGTGAAACTATTGAGGCCATTCGTAATTTTGTCATTACTTTCAATAGCACATTATCAAAAGATCTAAGTGGTAAAAATTTTTTTTTTTAAAAAAATGAATGTAAATATTTAGGTCGTTTATAATTGCATATTTCTATACAGATATTTTTAACAACCATTATTATAATAATTTAATTTGTCTTTTTTGTTGCATTCAACAAAAATGACTGAATAGAACTAACCTGTTTGTGTTCAATTTTAATTATCTTTCGTTCTTTGAATCACTTGCAACGATGAATCGTGCAAGGCCGCGACATGGTTCGGTGGAACCTCCATATAAGCTTTTTTATAGAGGTGCTGTCCTCTTTAGTATGAATCACAATATGAGTAAGAAAGTAGTTTATTTAACTTAATAATAATAATCAAAATGAACGATATTAATGTGGTATTTTAGTAAATATTCTTCTATTTATATCCTTTTTACTTCAACGCCTTCTATGGGCGTTACAGGGATTGTTAAGTTATATATCTCAATTATGTCACTCACTTTGAGATTTAATTGAAGTATTTCCTCCATTCTTTCCAAAAGTTTATTTTTCAAGGTATCCAGCGACTTTTCAGTATCAAACACTTTCTGCTGAAGACCAATATATTTATAAGGGTTGGTATCTTCAGTGATGCCTGGAATTGAAATCTCGTCCATTTCTTGGGCAATAGTACAATTTTCATTTTTAATGATAACATTTCCATCCGTTGATATAATACCACATTTACTCTGATTTGCTACAAGTCTAATTTGACGAGACGAATTGCAAACTGTGGTTATCATTTGCTTTAACTCCTTCTCATTAGATGCATATAGCTTGAAATCATCCATAAAAAACGTATGGTTCCATCCTCCCAGACATTTTAATTCACTAGGCAGATTGAGAGACCCACAATTTAATTAGATCTTGGGTAAATGTGATAATTTATCAGATATGTATGTTATCATTAAAGTGAAAATTTTAGAACTGGCTGCATCCCCTTGCATAATTCCAGATGAAATTCTGATTTTCTTCGACGTACACTTCCGTAGACATAATCTAGTAACCCATAAGTCCATTCCGTTAAGAAAGGTAACTTTGATTTGATTTGGTATTGGTAGGGCCTCAAATAAATATTTAATGGCTTCATGTGATAACGAATCATAAGCCTTCGTGTAGTCTATCCATGCCATATGCAATGGTTTTTTTGCAGCTTTTGAGTCCATAACTATTGTTGAATCGATATATTTTGCTGTTGCTGTACCCCATAGTTCCGGTTTATTTGCCATTTGATTAATTTGAATTAATCTACCGCAATAGCTATGGATTTGTTTATTGATTGTTGAACTTAATACCTTTGTGAAACTGTTTAAAACAGTTATTGGTCTATAGCATGATGGGTCTTCCGGGTTTCCTGATTTGAATAAAAGAAATGTTTTCCCCTTCATAAGCATAGTCCGGTAATTTCATTCCTTCAAGTATTACTTTCTCAATCATGTTGATTGCCCATAGTTTTCCAGCCTTTAAATGTTTAAATGCTGCACATGGGAGAAGGTCATTACCAGCAGCCTTCCATGGACTGGCTTCGTTTATTGCGAGCAAAATATCTTCTCGTAATTCATCTTTATCAATGTTCACTTGAGAGAACTTATTTTTGATATTATTACAGTAATTCTTAAAATCACTGATATCTAATATCTTTTTTCCTTTAAAGAGATTTTCATAATATTTTACCGCCGTTGACAATTGAACTTCAGTAATATTAGAATTGCTTCTTATACCAGATAATTTCCTTATAAGTTTAATTGATGGCGTTTTAGAATATGCCAATCTTAACATTTTGTGCTTTTCATTTTTTTCTATTCTCGCCAAGTCTAATTCTTTAGATCGTATTTTCCATTCTAAGAATTGAATAAATTCTTTCACTTTATAGTTTTTCTTTTTAGGAAATTTTAATCTCAGCTCATTGAGTATAGAGGCTGCCTCACTAGATGGAAGTGTTTTAATTGTTTTTAGTAATTCAACCTTTCTTCTATCATTTAATATCATTTTCCTAAGTTTTTTAATCTTATTCATTGTGGTCCTCTCTGAATTAAATGTTGTCAGTTGGAATATCGTATACATTGCTGCAGATATCACTTTCAAACCATTTCCATAGTTATCTTTGTACTCTTTTACCTGCAGTTTTGCTTGTAGTAGATTATCTACCAACATCAAAACGGGAGCAGTATACTTATTAATAATTAATTTTTTTGGTACCATGATAAAAGATTTTGATGATTTGATACATGCTTTTTCAAACATGTCTTCCACTTGGTTAATATTAAAAATTCTTTTAACTTTTACTACCATTGATCCATAGTATACTTTCATCATTTTGGCCACGTCAACAGATTTTTTTGAAGGTTGAATGTTACTTAGCCAAGATTTATGAAAACTTAAATCCTTTTCCTTTTGGGTAGTAGATTCTTCGTCTACAATATTTGAATTTTCCTTTTCATAATTAGCTAGTCTTTTTTCCACTATTCTTTTTTTTCTACGTCGTTCAAAGTCGCAGTTTATAATTTTATATCCATGGTCATGATTTAATTTTTCGATAACACTTTTCCAGCTGAATTTATTATTTATCCTGGATTCAAACGCCACTTTTTCATACAAATCGGCGTCTTTTATGTTTATTTCCTTTCCAGTACCTTCTGGTATTGCCATTTTCTCTTTCGAGAGATTTCTGCCTCCAGAAGTCCTCATCTTTTTAGTAGTTAGTAAAATATTGAGAGGAAATTAAAAAAGCACCTCTCATCAGTTAGCAAGAAAGAAAAGTGCGGTGTAGTGGTCGGAATTCGTAGTTTTTACCCACGCGGCCCGGGCCCGATTCCCGGCATGGGAGAATTTTTATATTTACTAATCCTGAAGTATTATTTTTAGAATTTTTAGTTAAAAATAAAATGTGGCTTAAAAGAAGTTGTCTAGATATTAAGATCTATAGCTTTTCTTGTATCTAATTTAAAATTCTTATATTCTAGTTACTTTGCAGTCAAAATGCATGCGATTATAATTTTATATATTCTACAA
The DNA here is from genome assembly GCA_963280985.1 of Strongyloides venezuelensis. Lineage (NCBI taxonomy): Eukaryota > Metazoa > Nematoda > Chromadorea > Rhabditida > Strongyloididae > Strongyloides > Strongyloides venezuelensis. Next base: position 21,922,907 of record CAUJLX010000002.1, on the reverse strand, counting down.
TAAAAATTGTAATTTTGGAGGGAGTCGTAGATCTTCTAAATTCAGCTACGTTCATAAAATTTTATTAAATAGAACATTTTAAATTGTGATTATTTAAATGTAATTTTATTATAACAAATAATAATAGAATGCAAAATTAAAAAATTTTAAAAATGTTTAAATCGTAATTTTTTGAAAATACCTTTATCTTTTCAATAAAATTATTTAAACTGCTAAATCTATGATTTTTTACTTTTCTATTGATATTTTTTATAAATTTATATTTTATTTATTATTAGTAGCACACCTACAATTAATTTTAACTGAATTTTTATTTAGAAGATGAATATTCACAAATTTAATAAAAACTAAAGTACCAATCATTTAAATTAACAATAGCATAGTTTTTTTTTAGTAAAAATATATCTTATATTTTTTATTTTATGTTATCTTATTTGATGTGATCGTTGATCGCTTGTTTTTTTTACCTCTCTCTATATCTAACCTTAGCTTATTTCATCATATTATTAGTATATATAAACTAAAATATATACATGCAACCTGATAAAGTTTTTTTTTTAGGACTTTTCTAATTTTATACAATTTTAGATTATACACCTTTCATATTAAGTAATACTATTGTTGTAACCTGTGAATAGTGAAGTTGTAATCACAGGGTAAGTCTCTATTCTTCTGAAAATGTATATTGTTGTATGTTTTTTCTAGTTCTTTTACTATATTTATACTTATATATATCGAATAAATAATATTTTATAAATTGGGTCACTTTATTCCTTACAGGAAGCCGCCCGTCAAAATTAAAAATTTTTACTGGTCAAAAAAAGGGTCTGGAGTACTGGTAAAAAGGGATAAAGTGTATTGAAGTAAGGATTTAGAGACTCACTGTTGGAGAAACTCTATATTACTATTTATTGGTCGGAGAAGTTTATATTGGAACTCTCACGTTATTTATTGATTGGAGAAGTTTATATTGGAACTCTCACGTTATTTATTGTTTGGAGAAGTTTATATTGAAACTCTCACGTTATTTATTGGTTGGAGAAGTTTATGTTGAAACTCTCGCATTGTTTATTGGTTAGAGAGATAGTTATTGAAACTCTCGTGTTAGTATCTATTAGAGAAACTCATTACTGGAGATCTCATACATTGTTTTGAAATTATTGCTTATTGAAAGTTCGTTATTGGAATTTTTACATTTATTGTTACTGGAGAAACTTACTGCTGAAAGTCTCGAGTTATAAAAGCTATTGGATATTAAGTTATTGGTTATTTTAGTGGTTATTGACTGTAAATTGTTGGAAAATTGAATTGGTCGGAATATCTATACATATATTGCATTGTATAAAAAATCATCAAAAAAAAAAAATTCAAAAATCATCGTAAAAATATTGATGCGATCTGATAGTACTCTAAGTCAAAAGAAGAGTATAGTACTTAGTTGTTTAGAAGTATTGAATAAGAGATTGACTGAACCATTATCACCTGCTTTACTCGATAAGATTGCTAGTGAAAATATCAAGTGTGCAGATTATAGTGATAAGAAAAGAAGTTCATATCTACAAGGGCTGCTGGAAGATATTGATAACAACCTAAGTTCGGACGAAGAACCAGGATTTGCTAAATCTCTAATCAACCAAGCAGTTAGTTTTCTGTCTACAACCAGAAAATCTACTACGCCTAGTGAAACCCCATCATCACCAATTTTTGAAAACGAAATTGATTCTAGATTCGAAGAAGAAGCTGAAGAAATGACTCGAACATTCATTCAGCTGGGAAAATATAATGAAAAGAGTGGTCCTATAAAAAAATTCTTATGTGACTTTGAGGATTTACTAATAGTAGACAATATAATTGCAGATAACGTAAAAAAAGCTGCTCTTAGAACACTCTTGCCTTTCGAGATCCGTACATATCTCGAAGCCAACTCTACTCCAGATGGATCATATAATGAAATGAAAAGTATATTGATGGAGAAATATGATGGAGTTGTTGCGAGACGTATCGCTAGTGATAAGATACGATATTTCAAACTTAAATACAGTGAAAATGAATTAGAAAACTCAATTAATGCTTTTGGTAAATTGATCAAGGATTCGCTGGACACAACCGACGATAGTGAAGTCTTACAAAGACAGTTATCCAGATTAAAAGAAAAACTTGAAGACAATTACGAGCTATTTATCTACTTCCGGAACAAAAGAAGACCGCTACACATCAATTGCAGAGGTAGCATCTGATCTTCAAGTTATTCATAACGACAATGTGAGATTGTCAAAAACTCACAATCAAAGCAACCATCGACGTAAAGAAATGATTAAAACAAGAGAAGATAAGAAAAATGACTTATCGTGTAGAGGATGCTTCAATAAGGGGCATAAAGTTAGTGACTGTCGTTACAAAAATGTAGAATGCAAGAAATGTCGAGGGAAAGGTCATTATGCCAACAAATGCCCTGTTCAAACTAGTTCTCAACCAACTGTTTCAAATAATTTGAGAACATTGACAATACATTCTTCAGATACTACAAATCCATGGGAAAAGTTAAAAAATTGCATGATGATAACCACTGAAGAGGTTGAATCCACTGGGAAACTTGCTGATGCTCAAATTAGTGATTATGTATCTTCAAACGGTGAAGGAATCAAAGAGCTGGCTGAAAAATGCGATAAAAATTTATTATCGATAAATTATGTTAATGAAAAATGTGATGAAAAGACATCATCAAAAAAATGTGTTATTAAAGATTGTGATAAAGAAGTAATATCAAAAATATATGTTAATAATGAAACGAATGGAATCTTACCATCAAAAAATTGTGAAAAATTGTCTAAAAGAGTTACTACGAATTCCTGCGATGTCTATGTTAAAGTGGAATTTGAAGATGGATTTATTGCACCTGGTATAGTTGATAGTGGATGTCAAAGATCTTCCATATCATTGAATCGTGCGAAAATACTTGGATTTAATGTTAGTAAAACTAAACCTGAGAAAATCTTCATGGCCAATGGTAATTATATGAAATCTTATGGAACATTTGTCACTACATTAAAATTTGACAATGTCATGGTAAAAACAAACTGCTGTGTACTTCCTGATGAATGCTTTAGTGAATTTAAGCACCATTTGTTTATTGGTACAGATGTATTAAAGGCTACTTGCAGTGTTCTTGATTTTGAAAAAAACACGTTAAAAATGTGTAACCGGTATGTATCTGTCATTGTAAAATTTAGCTCTGTAAAGAAAACCACTTTCTTTGTTAAATATAATGATATAAGTGAATGTACTATTGAAAATTGTGAAAATATTGATAAAATAAAGTCTGATTATTATGATAGGTTTAGCAATCATAAATATGATATTGGCGCTTGTAAAATTAAATGTCCTACATTACGTGTATCTTCTGAAGATCCACCAAAAATTAAACGTTACCCTATTCCTGTTGGAAAATCTTCTCTAGTTGTTGAGACTATAAAGTTGTGGGAAGAAAATAAAATTTGTATTCGTGATGATAATGTCACATGGTTGATGAACATGGTCTTGGTACCTAAACGTGATAACCAGGATAGAATATGTTTAGATTCACGTCCTTTGAATAATGTTTTAATTGGAGATTCATATACAACTCCAACACTTGCTGATATTCGTTGTAAACTGGTAAATGGGAAATATTTTACTACACTTGACTTAACACAAAGCTTCATGCAAATTATGCTTGATGAAACATCATCAATGAAGCTAGGCTTTAAAAGTCCTACTGGACATACTTATCGTTTTCTTAGAATGCCGTTTGGCTTGAAAATTGCAACGGCAGTATTTCAAAGAACTATTGATAAAGTTCTTAATGGTTTTGATTTTGCTCTGTCGTATGTAGACGACATATTAATTGTAACAAAAACGACAATGTCTGATCACTTTACTCATATTAGACTTGTACTTGATAGATTAAGAGAATATGATTTAAAAATCAACTGTTCAAAATCTCAATTCTGTGGTACTTCTGTTCTTTATTTGGGATATATATTTAGTGCAGATGGTCAAAAACCTTGTGATTCTAATGTTGCTGCCATTGTTAACTATCCCTCTCCTAAATCCGTAAAATCTTTAAGAAGATATTTAGGTAAAATAGGATATTTTAGAAATAATATACCAAATCTGGCAAAAATGCAGAAAGCGTTAACTGATCTTCTTAGAAACAAGACTAAAAATTCTTCTTTTCATTGGTCGGAGGAAGCAGAAACTTCGTTTCTTAAAACAAAACAGGCGTTGGTGGAAGCTGTTACTATTAGTTATCCAAATTTTAAATTACCCTTCAAGTTATATTGTGATGCAAGTGCAGATTGTTTCGCAGCCGTACTGATGCAAGAATTTAAAAAAAATATTGACACTCCATTAGGTTTCTTTTCCAAGAGAAATCCTGATAGAAAAAAATTTGTTCCTGCTACATACTTAGAGATTCGTTGCATAGCAGAAAGCCTCGATTATTTTAGACAATATGTGTATGGTCATGAAACACATGTTTATACTGATCATATGTCAATTCCAAAGATATGTGAGAACAATACTGATAGAAATCTATTCCGCTATGTGGAGAAAATTCTTGAAAATAATGTTATACTTCATTATATACGTGGAGAAAGAAATATACCTGCAGATGCTCTTAGTCGTGCTCATTTATTAAGAGTTATCAATGTTAAAGATGGTATTAATGAAACTAATAATATTGTTACTGAAAATAAGAAAAATATTATTAAAAAAATAGCAAATATTGATTGTTCTAAATTTCCTGAAATAACTGATGAAGAGAAAATTAAACTCATGGAAGCTGTTCATGATAACTTGGGACATATGTGCTTTGAAAAATGTTATCCTCTTCTTGTTGCAAGGCAAAAGTGGCCAGGAATGTCCTTAGATTTTCGTAAACATATTCAATCATGTAAAATATGTTTGTCTCGTAATAACCCGAGAAAAACGTCCTTATCAATTTGAACATACTTCAGCTGACTTTCCATTCCAGAAAGTTAATGTTGATATATGTGGACCGTTTCGTGGTACTACTAATGGAAATAAATTCTTTATTGGTTTGATAGATGTACTAACCAAATATATTATATTGCAAGAAATTGCTGATGCTAATAGTGAATCACTGATAAATTTCTTTATAAATAAAGTAATATTTTTATATAGCTGTCCTATTGAAGTCAAATTGGATAATGCTCAATATTGTAAATCAAAGAAACTACTACAATTCTTCGATGACATGGGTATAAAGTACAGTCATTCTACTCCGTTACACCATGAAGGAAATTGTAATATAGAACGTGTATTTAAAACAATACATACCTTGATTAGTAAAGAATTAAAATTAAATCCTGATCTTGAATGGGATGAATGCTTAAGTAAAATTGCTTATTTTTACAATGTTAATGTTCACCTAACGACAAAATTTAGTCCATTCTTTCTCATATTTGGAAGAAATCCTGTACTTAAATCTGATGTTATTTTGGATCATGAAAAATTGAAATATATTGTGGACTATGATTTAAATAATGTAATAAATAAATGCCATATACAAAATGCTCATAAATTGGCTAAAGAGTTATCAGATATAACTCGTGAAAAATTGAATGGTATCGATAATGCTGATTATTCTGAACCCAATAATTTGAATATTGGAGATAAAGTTCTTATCAAAAGACCTAATTTCAAAAATGAAAAGAAACATGATTGTCCATGGCAAAGTGGATATGAGGTTACTGATGTTTTTAAAAGTTATGTTGAATGCAGAATAAGAAATCCTACTACTAACACCTTCAAAGGGAGACCTCGTAAAGTGTTCTTCACAGATGTAAAATTGGATACATCTCGTTCTTAAGAAGGAGGAAGTAAAAATATATCTTATATTTTTTATTTTATGTTATCTTATTTGATGTGATCGTTGATCGCTTGTTTTTTTTACCTCTCTCTATATCTAACCTTAGCTTATTTCATCATATTATTAGTATATATAAACTAAAATATATACATGCAACCTGATAAAGTTTTTTTTTTAGGACTTTTCTAATTTTATACAATTTTAGATTATACACCTTTCATATTAAGTAATACTATTGTTGTAACCTGTGAATAGTGAAGTTGTAATCACAGGGTAAGTCTCTATTCTTCTGAAAATGTATATTGTTGTATGTTTTTTCTAGTTCTTTTACTATATTTATACTTATATATATCGAATAAATAATATTTTATAAATTGGGTCACTTTATTCCTTACAGGAAGCCGCCCGTCAAAATTAAAAATTTTTACTTTTTAAAAAATAACTTTTAAGTTTTAAATTGATCAAAATATTAAAAAAATTGGCATAATTATAAGATTATAATCTAAAATACGTTTTAAAATTGCGTTATATTTTTCTACTTGTACAATTTCATTAGGTATAGCAAAGTAAAAATAAATAAATAAACTATTTTAAATTATGGTAAATATTATACTATTATTAAATATAATATATTAATTCTTTATTATTTAAAAAACATTAACAGTTATTTTCCTACAATGATTAGAAGATAAGGGTAAAAGTTTATTAAAATTATAATTTGTGTATTATACTAAACTGCACGGTTGTTTTATTTAAATTTTATTATCTATATTTTTTAAACTAGAAAATAAAAAACTTTTAAAAGTATCGACAATAAATATTAATATCAACTATTATTTTTACAAATAATATAAAGAGTCTTTAGGGTAGCCTTGATGCCAAAGTGCACTCAAAACTTTTTGCTTTGTTTTTCCGCTGTTTACCAAAATGACGGAAAATTTTCTAACAATTAAAAAGTCCCGACTTTACCTATTATTTGGTTAAATGTTTACTCATTATATTATTCAATTTTGTTAATATCATATTATTTTGTTGAAATTTAATAAAATTAACTTTTTAATATGTTATTAATAAATCATTTGTAAAATTTTTTAATGTACTTTTTTAGATTTAACATTTTTGCGGTGAGAATGGTAGCGGTTAACGACAAACATCATGAAAGTATATTTCGATAAAAAAATAATACTTCTATGTCTATAATTATTTTAGGTACTATACTAAGAAATATTTTGGAGGTTGCCCATGTTATTAAGAGATAAGTTTTTAGAGTTTCTTTTAATTATCAATAATTTTAGTTATAGGTTAACTTCGTATAAAAGTATGTGCGAAAACAGTTAAAATAGGATCTTGTGGATAACAGTTTTATATATACATTCTATAAATGAGTATTATAATCTGGAAGGTTTTGAATAATGGCAGGAATTTTGTCAGATAAGTTTACATTAATGAATTTACTTTAATAATCGTTTGTCATTATTTTTATTTATTGTTATGTTATAATCTATTTACTTTTAATAAATGTTTGAAGTGTATATGTTTTTTATTTATGCTTTGGAATATTTTAAATTAGTATACAGGAAGTAAATTGTATATTATTTATGGAGTAAATTAAAAATTTTTTCATAAAACAACATTTTGGAATAATGCAACAATTTTCTGACAGTTAGACTTTGAGTGTGATACTTATAAGTTAAAGCTGTTTTAAGCAATGCCAAGGTCACAAGTTCAAGCCTGGTATGAGGCAAATATTACATTTTATATCCATGATACTACAAAAACAAGGTAGTCTAATATTCGTATTTTTAAATTATTACAATCTGACATGATTAGAAAATAATTTTTATTATAAAATATTATTGCTGTTGTTTATACCAAACAAAAACCCCTGCAACAATTAAATTAAAAATAAGATCAAACGATTATTACAGAAAGAGTCAATTAATGAAGAATATTGACTAATAAATTTATTAATTATATTTGCCACGTTCTTCCACAAATTTAATCGTGTCCTTCCTCCTAGCTTGATCAGAATCACCTGCACATCATCCACTATTAAACAATTAAGAGATAGCTACAAAAAGGTTAATAAATGGACATTATGAAATATTTTTATAATAAATAATGGGCTTTTTTTAGAATTCGCATTTTGCCAAAATATAAGAGAGACATTGTATTTTAAGTAACCAGTCTTAGACCTGCCTTTGGCAGGTCACGTCTGGTCCGCAGAGCATATTTTCTTATAAAAGAATTTAATGATAAGTTATAAATCAAAATATTTGCATAGAAAAATTTTTTATTCAAAGAAATAAAAAAACACAATTTAAAAAACAATCACTTATTTAAATATGTTAAAAAAATACAATTAAAAAAAATCATTTAATTAAAAATGTTAAAAAATTATTCTTGATCCATTGTCTTGGTCCTCCATCTGCTTTTCATACTGCTATTTAACTGTTCTTCATATTTTCACTATTTGATTAGAATCTATGCATTAAGTATTTCTGAATAAACAATATTTTTTGCTTTATCAGATTCTGTTTTTACAAATAGACAATCAGAGCTTTTTACACGTGAAAAAGCCACATACAATTGTTCATGTGAAAATAGTGGTGTTGTTAAATTTACACTAACTGTACTTAATGTTTGTCCTTGACTTTTATTAATTGTCATAGAGAAGGGAAATCTTACAGAAAACTGTTTCCTTGTTAATATAAAAGGGTATTCTTCCTCAGAACTATGTAAAACTATCTTATGTATAAGAACATTTTTATCTTTATTTAATCCTGACAAATGGATACACGTTAATATTCTTTTACTAATCTTTCAAACTCTCAATCTTGTTCCATTACAAAGTCCTTCTTTAATGTTCAAGTTACGAGAAACATTAATAACAGCATAAACTTGAGATTCAACACATGTGGCGGTAAACCGCTAGGTGTCAACTGATCTATGTTTTCAATAGGTATGTTGTAGTAATTTTCATTTGTATCCGAATGTTTTCTAATCGAATCGGCTGAAAATATTTTTTCTACATCGCCTGGTAGAGTATTTAATACTTCATTATTAATAGACTCTACAATGACATTTGTTGGAGCAAGAATTGCATAGTTTGGTTTTTCTAATATACTATCATTTTTAGTTCTGAATATGTCATTCATTAAATTACCTGTTGATTAAAGATTTAGTGGTATATCTACTTAGCCATTTATATTTTTTTGAAGACCATCATCACCAATATCTAAAACCCATTTGGCAAAATTTTTTTCGTTCTCTTTAATTCTCATGTTTTTGGTAAGTTTCACTGTTTCAAAATAAACATTCCAAAGAGAACTATACTTAATAGAGAACAATACATTTTGGTGCCTTGTAAAATTTGGTAAGATTGGCAATGTTTGCTTAAAATTACCAACACATATAATGGCTTTCCCACCATTTTAATAATTATCTTTCTTATTTCTGAATTGTATCTTTTACAAACATTAATAGATTAAAAATTTTCGATTACTTTATGGAAAGTTGTTTATGATACAAATACAATATTAATATGTTCGTTAAAAAAATATTACAGAATTAACACTTAAATTCTTCTTATCTATAATAAAAAATTGTTATAGTTAAATTAATATTAATATCATTTGGAAATATAATTTTATCATAAATTTAAAATTGGAAAATCTTTAATGGTAAATTATATGAAAGAAAATTATTTAAAATTTAAAAAGAGAAATGAAAAATGAATTTATTTTAAAATTTCTTATAAAACAAATATAGATTTTAACCAAAAAGTTTTAATAATTAGTTATTTTAAAAATTAACTATAAAAAAGTTAAATTACACAAAAAAATAATATTATTAAAGCTTTTATTTTTTATTTAAATTTCCATTTGGTCTATAATTCTAAATATATCTTGTTAAATTAACATTTTTAAATCAATTTTTTTATTGTCATTTATTGTATTATTATGTATATATATTGTACGAATTTTGTAAAAATAAATAAGTTTATTAAATTAATTTCTTTAAATTTATGAATTAAATTCAAAACAAAATATGTCTTCTTCTTCATGGAAAGAAAGAAAAATTTTAAGTAAGTTCTTTATCAAAAAAAACTAATAATTTCACTAAAGATTTTATGAAACGTTTAAAAATTGATGAGAGTAAAAAGAAAGAAGATCTTAAAAAGAGAGCAGAACAGATATATTTAGAGGAAAAACCAATAAAAAAAGAAGAGAAAGAAAAAAAGAAATGAAGAAGCATTCCAAAAAGCATCATAATAACAATAAGAAAAATATTATAAATATGATTATTTCTGGTAATAAGGTGACTGTTGTTCATAAATATTATATTTAAAAATTTTAATTTTAAAAAAATTATCTATTCACACACATTACAAATTATAAAGTTAATTTATTAATAAATATTCAATAACTAATTAATTTAATAATGACATGTTGATCAATTTTTTACATTATTGTTTGGTATTTCAATTATTCGTTCTTTTGTAAGATAAAACAATCTTACTTAGAGACATTAAAATAATTTAATTTTATTATTAATTGAATTCGAAATAGGAAGACAAATTTCACCCAAATGAAGGTCCCGCCCAGTCACTATAAAAGGACTGATTAACACTAAGAAAGGCAGATAATAGTCTTTTGGTAACTATATGATATGTTCTTATATTAATTGTATGTTTATTTTGATTTATAATTTTATTATAAATAAAGTACAATTATTCTTTATCTTGTGCTTCATTTGAATTACCGCTACACTATAACGAGGTTCCACCGAGATTCTCCACAACGCAGCTACGATCCCAGGTGAGCAAAACATAAGATAAGGTATCATGAAACCCCCTCACATATTTTCCTACAGTGACGACATAGTTGAGAGATAGTGAATCTGCAGATAATAACACAGCGATTATATCTGTACAAAAAAAAATTTTTTTTAGATAGAAGAGGTAGTCTAGAAATCTCGTTTGCACCGAAAGTGAATATTAAGATAAAATAATCTTGTAAAATAGAGTTAGGTTGTAAGCAGGCACGAGGTGAAATTCCTGGTGTTTGTCAATAAGTGATGATATATTGAGACATCCCTTGAACGGATGTCTTTCTGAAATAGCATGCTAGGTGATGGCAGTCTGGGAACCTTCGAATTTGATCAATTACGGAGAAATATGCCCGATAATATTTTCGTTTTAAGTACTTAAGTTTAATATTATCCAATCCGAGTTGGATTGTTATGAGCCCCAAGTCGAGTCAACGAGAAATAAGTAAGAAACCGTGTTTATCTCGGCCAAGATAACACGTTGGAAACCTATAGTATCGAAATGACAACCCTTTCGGTTGGTGTTGTACATTGGAAATAAGAGTTAAAAGATAACATTAAATTATCAGGTAAAGGAACAACCGAAAGGCACTGATTGGTAGTTATAGGGTAGAAACAAATAGTTTGGAAAAAGTTAAGGGTTAAAAATACCAATTTTGCTACATCACAGGTAAGTTAAGTGTTTACTCTTGCTCATTATTATAGAAAAGCCATTACTCGTAATTTAGGCTAGAAATCGTCCGAAAGATTATTTTAAACTCTCCGGGGAATTATTTAGAAATTATAATTTATTTATAATACAATTGTCAAATTTTAAAAGTTTATTTATAAAAATTGCTTTAATTATAAACCACCCAGAAAACTATTTAAAGTCATAGATTATTTATGAGATTATGCAAAATTATAAATTGTTTAGAAAATTTGTTCGAAATCATAAAAGAATTAAGAAACTCATTTAAGACTGCAAAATGTTTAAGATTAGGTTTGATATGATTAATCTTCCTTAAGTATCATGAGTAATAGAAGCTGCATGTGTGATGCAGCTACGTCATAAGAACTCTTTATTAGAGGGACAAGATACTTAGGGGGCAGAAAGTAGATCCATCATGTCTGCTTTTTGTGTGATGTAGTAAATAGGAAAATGAATGTGAGGGACGTTTCAAGAATAATAATACTACCAACATTATAAATCGAGAATAAATTAAAGCGATTCGAAAAATCGGAGATAAGCTAATAAAAATTTAGATTGACAAATTGCAAACGAGTTTATTATATTTCGAAAAGAATTATAATAAGAAAAGGGATAACTTATAATTTATGTTGTTGCCAATGTCCACCTGATACCCTTAGGATAGTTAAATTGCGAAGGAAAAGATGATAATGATTAGTCGTAAAAGACACAAATGAGACAAGTGAAGGTATAAATCCCATTTAAAAGTGAAAAAAAAATTTCTTCTTTACAAATCACCATGTATTGCGAAATATTAAACAAATAAATTGTTTATAATTAGTAAATCAAAGAGAAACGTCAACAATATCTAAACGATGAGGAGAGGGTTAAAATGTTAAGAATTACATAACTCCCAAAAGAGGTAGAAAACCATGTTTAAGAAAAAGGAGCAATTAAAGACGCTCAGAAAGAGATAATTATTTAGGGGTAGAAATATGAAATCTAGCTGTTTAATAGCAAAAAGAGATTTTAAACAATAGGATTAGCGAATGTACTATCAAAACAGAAACACAAATTTCCTCTAGTAAAAATGCCACATTAGCGAAATAAACATTATAGATTTTTACTGGTATCAGATTAAAAGACATTGAGTAATATTTTAAGAAGCAGATTTTAAATCCTAGGGGTTGCAAAAGTGGAGGATCAAAGTGGGAGGAGATAAAGAGTATAAAAATAAGAAGATTCTAAAGTAGTTATCACTCACAGAAACAAGTATACTCATTTGTGTACTTGATTCACTATTATTCTCAATAAGAATAAACCGACGCCAAAATTACCACCGGTTATCTCTCAAACTAATTCATTAACTGAAGATGGATACTCTTAGAAGTAGCAAGAGAGATTTGGACGGAGCCGTCGCCCTTGACTATTACATCAAGAAGGGACAATTAGATTTAGATGCTTCTGGAGTTAAGAGATTCTTCGCAAGAAATCTGAAAGCAATCTCTACCCGCCTTCCTTCAAGAAGAAATAGAGAACGCAACTATCGCAAAGAACTGAAAGACCTTATGTCCACTCTAATGGAAAATCCACCAGGAAATGCTCTCTCTCAAGTTTATGAAGCTAACAGAGCTAAGTTTCCGGATTCGTTATTTGGACATTTGGTTGACATTACGATTTGTGACAGCCTTGCAATGTTAGCCAACCAAACGGACTTTAATGCTCTTCGTCACATCCGTCAAGAAGCAGAGGAATCCATTATGAAATTCAATGCTCGGTTCTATCAAAAGATGACAGAAGTTTATCCAGAATATGGGAGAAGAATTACTGAAGAATTCAGTGGAACAGAAGCCATATTCAGCCCTACTGAATTAAGATCAAGAACTCAAATCTTCAATGATTATCTTTCTGCAATCAAAAGATCAATTGCGGAGAAAATTCCCTATGTTGATGGACCAGGAAAATGTTTACGCTACGCTATGCAAAAAGCCATCGGAATTGAAGCAAATTTGAGAGATTTTCAAGAAAGGTCAAAAGAAAGAAATGTTTGGGCAGATAATACTCAGCCAAGAAACAACAAACGAATAGCATATTCTTATCAAGTAGCAACAGAACAACCAATTCGTTCTTCATATGAATGTTTCAATTGTGGTAAACCAAACCACACAAGTTCTCAATGTCCGGAACCCCAAATTAAGTGTCCCTATTGCAACCGCAGTGGACATATGTTAAAGTATTGTTTCAGGAAAAGAGATAATCAAAAAGGACAGACTTCCAGAAGAAGTTATGGAGGATGGAAACAAAACGCGTTTACGGCAGCAATAATCATATCAATGATTTTCAATATTCTCATAAATAAAGCTGGAGCCATTGAAAAATCAACTAAAATGGTATCAACCTAAATATCTTGGAGATTATATGGAAGAGACAAAGAAACCAGAGTGTAAGAAATACTACATTCCTATGGTACGGTATGATAATAAATTAATCACCTTTAAAGGCACAATAGAGTGGTTACATGCAAGACAAGAAGATTACTTACCATGCCCATGTGATAGCAAAACAAAAGGATTTGTTTCCCAAGGTACTCGCTGTTTATCTTTTGCAAATGTAGACGTCCGAACAAACGGAAGGAATGAGTTAGAATTCAATCACCGTATCATTAGCAATATACTAATTGATGGAGATAGTGATCGGATGGCTTGGGCATTAGCAGCAAATAAAACAATTGGTAAAATACGAACAAAACATTTCCCACAATTAAAAGAATTAACTAAATTCATCACTGATATGGTATTGAACAATAAATCGGATCTTGTAGAAGCCGAAGAACTAGAAAATTATGCCTTAAACAATATCTTAGAAAGCGAAGAAATAATAAGAGAAAATGGAAGAACGATAAATCGTGTTGAAGAAGAAAGCACTGGTCCATCAGAAAGTAATATCGCAGAAAGCATTAGCTCCGACGAAACTTTACGAAACTTAGGAACGATATATAGAGGAACTATTGAAAATACCAATATAAACGATAATTCTAAACCGGCCCATTCATCATCCTTAGGAATCATATACCAGCCACCAGTACCAGTAATTGATGGAAAGCCAATATCTCCAACCGATTTCCAAAGTAGATCACCAGTGCCGTCAGCCCCTTTTAAAAACAATGCGCCATCACCGTCTTCAATAAGTACGATGAATCATAACGTACTTTCTAGTCCCCTGGAAACTCCAAAAACAGCAAAAGGGGGACGAGTACATTTTCCACCTTCTATTAACAGTGGCGGAGATTCTGGAGACCAAACTTTTCTATCGGCTGTGGATAAAACTTTTAATGCAATGGTACACGAAAAAAATAACGATCATAAAGAAAGTTATGAAAAAATTTGACCCACTAATTGCTTCCACCGCTTTAAGAACTAAAGAAAATCCAATTGAAAAGCGAATAAGCGAAGAGAGAGAAAAAGCGTTTCAAAGGAATGTGGATAAGATAGCTAGTTTGGCCGATAAAATAGATGATACCAGTAAATTATTAGCATTTAAGAAGGAGGTAGAAGAAGCCATTTACAATTTAAATGGTCTGGACACGCTGACAGTATTTTTCTGTACGATTATGGCTTTCTTTGGGGTTTATTTGAAGAAAAAGGGTTGGAAAACAGTTATATCCTCCATAATGAAGAGAGTAAGGAGAACACCAGAAGGTGGAACAGTTATCGACCAAGATAACGAATCGCAAAAGGAATGGGAAAAATTGACAGATGATTTGAAGAAATCAGGAAAATCCGAAAAATCGGAAAGTACAAAATCTGGAGCCACTAGAACAACAATGAACAAAACATATGGAAATGAAATATTAACAGGAAGAGAAGGGAGTGTAATAACTTTAGGGCCAGACGATTTAGCAATCGACAAATTGTTAGAACAGAGAGGATACAGCTTCATTCTTAAGATAATCAGTGAAAATAATAATTCAGAAATGCCGATAGTAATACTAAATATAGAAAAAGTTTTCATGAAAGTATATATCGACGATGGCAGTGAAATATCATTAATGAGCAAACGACGATGGAGTCAAATTGGTGAACCAAAACTGGAGGAAAGCAATATGATAGCAAAGAATACCCATACAGAAATTCCAATAATAGGGAAAGTCGAATTAAATATCGGAATACCCAATAAAGAATCATTGAAAGAGATTTTCTTTATAGTAGACGATTTACACTTAGATGTGTTGATCGGAAGATCATTCTTAAAAAAGTATAAAACTTACAAACACGATTACGATCATAAATGTATTTACTTGGGAAGGAATAGAATATCTTTATGGTATGGGGGCAATCATGAAAAACTAGTATTGAAAACAATTGATGAAAAAGTAATCCAACCTGGCAATTTTCAGGATTTTCAGTTATAGGAGAACAGCCAACTGAAGACTGCCTCCTATATATCAAACCAAATAGAACGAATTCCATACCTTTGCAAATACAACCAATAAGAGGCGTCAATAGAATAAAAAACAATAAAACTGAATTACAAGTATGGAATACAACAACAAAACCCATAAAAATTATGAAAAATACTCCTATTTGTGTAGCCGTACAGGTTCAACCGGATGAAATTTTTCGAGCGGAAGACGAGTACATTGCCGAAGAAGCTAACTGGGAAGAAGATTTACCAGACAAACTGCTGAACCAACCTTTGACTAATGAAGAATTAATGAAAATCAGTGAGGTATCAAAAGAAGTGAAATCTTTAATCAGAAAGTATAAAGAAATATTTTATGAATACAAGCACGATCCAGGGAGATACAATGGACCAATACAACATCAAATACGGTTAACGGAAAACGCAAAACCGATTCAGCATGCGCTACGAAAATATAAACAAGAACATGTGGACGCCATGATGGCAATTGTAAAGGATTTGGAATCTAATAATCAAGTAAGCAAATCCAAATCAGCATGGGCTTCACCAGTCGTAATGGTTAAGAAAAAGAACGGAGAATTAAGAAAGGTGGTAGATTACAGACAAGTTAATCTTCTAACTAAACCCGAAGTATCAGTATTACCACTTATTGACGATCTTTTGGAGAAAATCTCAGGTAAAGAAGTTTACACAACTATCGACTTGGCAGCTGGATTCTTTTAAATCCCACTGGAGGAAGGATCAAGAGAAATAACAGCTTTTATCACACCAAAAGGGTTATACGAATACAAAGTAACACCAATGGGATTATCAGGAAGTCCTGCTACTTTTCAACGTGTCATGGAACATACATTTGGAGACTTAAGAGAATATGTAGCTGTTTATTTAGACGACATAATCATCTTCGGAGACACTGCTGATCACTTCATTCAATTAGAGGAAGTTTTCAAACGATTGGAAACTACAGGATTGAAAGTTAAACTAAAGAAAACAACTTTTCTCAGACCCAGGGTAGAATTTTTGGGCCATATTGTGTCACAAAAAGGGACTGAAATCGATGATAATAAAATCAACGCTATCGAGAAATTAGCTATCCCTGAAACAAGGAAAGGATTAAGAAGTTTTCTTGGAGCAACTAATTATTTCAGAAAGTTTATTTTAGGATATGCCAAAATAGAAGCACCTTTAACAAAACTATTGAGTGAAAAAGTGGAATTCCAGTGGACCGATGATCAATCCAAAGCTTTTACCGAATTGAAGAACAAACTAAAAACAGCTCCAATATTAGCACCACCGGATTTAACGAGAGAATTTATTATCCATACAGACGCATCTGAATTTGCTATTGGAGCTGTTCTTTTGCAAGAAAACAAAGAGGATAAATATCCTAGAATAATATCATGTGCTAGTCGAACATTACATGAAGTCGAAAAACGTTGGCAGGTAGTAGAAAAAGAAGCATTAGCTTTGGTATATGCAGTCAAACAATTCAAATATTATATAGAAGGTAAGGTTACAGATGTATTTACAGATCAAAGGGCCGTGTTAGCCATCAAATTGCCGAAAGAAAACCAATCAAAAATAAGAAGATATCAGTTGGCATTAGCCGCATATAATTTGAATATTTACTACAAGGAAGGAAAAGCTAACGTGTTGGCTGATTTATTCTCGCGAAACCCAGAGACTAAACAACCCATGGTACTAGTTACACATAATATAATGAAAACTTCAAGGGACCCAAATTTTAAAGAGATGAGGACATCTCTTAATATGGCTGGGTGGAGTACCTCGAGGAAAAATGAGGAGTTTTTACAAAATGAAATGAAAAATCAATACTGAAAATTAAGAAACTTAGTAATTGTAAAAATCAAAGGAATTGAAAAATTCTATGTTCCCGATAACGAACGAAATAAATTAATCTCCTACATCCATGAAAATCCAAAACTTGGCGGACACTTTGGAATACATAGGATTAAGGAAGTAATACAGAAATATTTCTGGTGGGAAAACATGGAAATAAAACTATATTGCGAAACATGTCAAAAGGTAAAGTTCCAACCCAATACTACAACAGACTGGAAAGGAACATGGGATATACCCGAAAGACCTTGGGAAAGACTAAATATGGATATCAGAGGACCTTTACCGATAACAATCAGAAGGAATGAATACTTACTAGTAATTGCAGACGAATTTTCAAAATTTACAATAGTAATTCCATTAAGAAAGATAAAAACAGAATACATTATATATGAAATCAACAATCAAATATTTAGCAGATATGGAACACCTAAAATAATTAGATTGGATAACGCCAAATATTTTGTCAGCAGTCTTTTTAATGATTTCATGAGAAATTGGAACGTAGAAATTAGGACATCAATAGCGTACAACCACAACAGTAACGGCCTAGTAGAAAGGTCAAACAGAACGATAAATGAAATAATCGCATGCTACGAAGCAGAAGAAAACTGGGATATAGTTGTTCCCACTATAATCGGAGTCTATAACAATCAGATTCATACCAGTACAGGACAAAAACCATTTGAAATATTGCATGGAAGAACAAAGAACAACGCCATAGATATTTTATCCATGATCAATCATCTAAATCAACCGGAAGAATTCATCAATCATGAAGAAATTATCTCGAAAGTAAAAGAAAAATTAAATAAAGTTAGAGAAAATCAAAAAAAAAAAAAGGAACACAATTTCAGAGAGGGAGACACAGTCCTAAAAGCGATTCTGGATAAAGTCGGAAATAAAAAGAAATTACATGAAAGGTATGATGGCCTTTTTGTATAATGGAGATAAATGAAGAAACAGGAGATACAAAATTAAGCCGTATTACGAAATATGGAAGAATAGCTCACCGAAAGATCAAAGGAGAAAGGATCTATATCTATGCGCACATCAAACAATTGAAAAGATACAGAAGTACACCAGAATAAGAGATAAGCAGATAAGTTTTACCAAAAGCTCCTATTGCTAAATTAATAAAAAGTTCCAATAAAGCACGAATCTCTATATAACCATTATCATTTATTTTTCTATATTTTATTTTATTTTCCTATTCATACATTGTAAAAAAAAAAAAAATCCTTTTGTAGAACTTTGTATTTTACGAAGATAATAATCACCTACTTAATATATATCTAAATTATATTTACCCGAAAACCATATTATCAAATTTTTCATACCTACCACCTCTTTAATATTTCCAAAATTGTATAACTTAAAGATGTTTATCCAATCATTATTATTTAATTTTTCTTCCCTTTATTTACTTATATGTAAAATAAGGCGTAATAAACAAAACAAAAAAGAAGAAAAAGAGAAAATGTCATATAAGGAAGAGACAATATGTATCCCTCTTCGATTTATCAATTATTATTTATATTACCAATAAACATTTTCACAAAACAATAACTGCATTTCAATAGCAATTCCCTAAAAAGTAATAATGAAAGTTAAAATCAATTTAGTAGTTCCTAAGTAGTCATCAGAGCTTGCGCCAGAAACAAAAAAAAAAAAAGGGGGGGGGAAAGAAGCATTAGCGAAATCCACCCACAAAATTGACGCATAAAAACGATACAAACAACAAATTAAGACATTAATTGATATAAAAATAAAAGAAAAATAAATTTTAATTTATTTTATTTTGTTTGATTTAATCGATTTCTAAAATGGAGAATCATAGAGCAGGATACGAAGGGATAGGCGAATCAGCTGAAAATCCCATTATTATCGAAGAAAGCGATAGGGAAGATGAGGATAGTACTCCCCAGGACGATGAATATTATTATCCCAATGAAGAGGAGGAATTAAGAAATGAGATTGACAATCTTGAAGAAAGAGAACCCTATCACCCCAATTTCGAAAGTGAAAATGAAAGTAGCCATTTTGATGACGAAATGGAAACAGATTTAAGAGAAGAAAGAGAACCAGAGAACTATCTGAACACCGATTCAGAAAGTGAAGGAGAGCAAGAAACTATTGATGACGCTCCTGACTATGAGGGGAGAGTTACATTGGATAATTATAATAAAATTTGTATTTATAATCAAGGATATTTCCCCCGAAGAGGAACTGGCACCAGCAGGACTAACAACGGCGCAACAGGTATACATACTGATAAGAATAAAGAATTGGCCTATGGATAGAGATCCAATGGTCTATTTAAGTATAATAAGAAATCATGCTGATCTCTATGATTTGGAACTTCAACTTCAGCAAACAGTAAATGATGAAACCAAAACTCTAGTAGAAAGAATCCTTAGTTCTAGAAGATGGAGAAGGGTTAGAGTAATTGCTGACAATAGTTGGCGAAGATATGGTAATATGTATCCAGATGGAGGTAGCCTTGTAATTATATATAAGGATGAAGAAACAGATTGGGACGACATATGAAGCCGTTTCTACAAATCCTTACTATGAATTTTAAAATTCTATAACTATTTTTCAATATTTTCTTTTAATCTTTCCTATCAATCAATTCCCAAAAGTAATCATAATCTCTCTTTTTCCTTTTCTTTATTATTATTATGATTACTATTATTGTTATTTATTTGAATCTAATGATAATCGTATTTCCTTGACTAATAATATTATTGTAAATTAAATTATTTGTAATTAATAAAAAAATTATCTTACTTACAAACTTCGTGAAAGAATAAAGTAAGACAATTTTTATTACATGTAATTATGTTTATATTTTCTTATTATTATTATCATCTCTTAAAAACTAGACATCTTAAAAACTTGTCTTTACAAGGCACATAGAAGAGGAAGATGATCAAAATCTTTCTCAATCTAACCATTTTTAAACAGACACTATTGTTTATAAGGCCAAAATGGCACCTCCTTCTTATTGAAAATCACAAATATATGATTATGCATCAAAACCTACGTCTAGATAAACAAATATTCAAAACAAACATCCTATAATTCAAACTTTATAACAAGAAAAGAAAAACACCCCAACAACCAGGATAACAAAAAAAATTGGGGACAGGTTAACAATGGAAAATTCAACTCCCTATAAATCCTCTGGGATTGTAATGGTGGTTGAAAGATGGTGGGGTCGGAATTTGATCAACAGTTGGGGCAACAGTTGTTGTTGATTCTCGGATACTGTTGATAAACTTGAGAATCATACGGCCCTTTTCACTCTTTGATAGATGGTTGTAGACTATAGGTGCAAGAAGGCCACCTAAGAAGATCCCTAAATCAGAGAGACGTCGGTAGAGGGTGGAAGTCGCCTCGGCAGGTGTAGCTATAGAATTTCCAGTAACGTTACCTATAAAAATGCACATATTGGCGCAAAACTTCTTTGGATCAACAACACCTTCGGCTGGAGAACATGCCATAATTTCGTTAATTCACTAAAAAAGGAAAAATGTTAAATTATTAGTCAAAACGAATTAGTAATATATAGATTATTTTAAATAAATTAAATGGACTCATGAAAAAGAAAAACTATTGGGATAACCTCAATTCCTTCCGGGAAATAAAAAAGAATGGTATGATTAGTAAAAAGCTCTCTTAAAAGCTAACACCTCTTTATGCCTGAACATCAAAAACTTTTGTGTTATCTAACTACCAAAACACAATACCATTTTTTGTATAACGGAAAAGGATTATTGGTAACAAGAAATAATGATTCATTAGGGGAGAAAGCAATTGATAAAGAGGAAAACAAAGAGGAAATGATAGGTGATTCATCGAGAAATGGCAAACATCCGATAGACATCTAACAAGGTACAAGGAATCAGATCAGTCTTCACCGGGTGGTAAAGAAAAGGGGAAGGGAGGCGAAATAGGAAAACAAATTTCACCCAAATGAAGGTCCCGCCCAGTCACTATAAAAGGACTGATTAACACTAAGAAAGGCAGATAATAGTCTTTTGGTAACTATATGATATGTTCTTATATTAATTGTATGTTTATTTTGATTTATAATTTTATTATAAATAAAGTACAATTATTCTTTATCTTGTGCTTCATTTGAATTACCGCTACACTATAACGAATTTAAATTTAATAAAATTATAATTTATGACACATTATATATCATGTGTAATAAAATCTTTGTTTTACATTATTACTACTTAACTACAAAATTTTAAAATATAGTTATATTTTTAATAATTTTTATATAATTTGTAACTAAAGTATCGCTTTTTTTTAATTAGATATACAAAGTAAAATTTTTATTTAATCTTTAAATACACCTACATGATAATTAAATATAATGAAAATTATGCAAATGTTTGCAAGATGTAGTATTTATTTTGTCTTTATTAAAAAAAATAATAATTTTTATAATTAGAAATTTTTTTTAAATTTTATGCTATAAAAATTTAATAAAAGTTGAAAATAAATTTCTTGGATTTCTTTATTTATCTTTCAAATATATTTTATTATAATGCTTTCACTTAAACAAAAAGATGTCACTCTTTGGTTTATTATTTGGTAAATTTTTGGTCAAACTCCTTAGAATTTATCTCATTTCTACTTTATACCTTTGAAATAAGTTATAAAATAAAAATATAATTTATTCTCATAAACGTTATTCGAAAAAAATCTACACAAAAATTGTTTAAAAATGTTGCATTCTAAAAGATAACTTTGCCAATTTTGGTTAGGAATTAATGAAGCTATTTTTTCCTCAAAAGTTAAAAAAACATTTATTGATCATTAAACTACAAAAATTAATTAAGTTTAAATAGAGTTATGCTAAAAACAAACCAATTTTGTGTAAAAAATAAAAAAAATATGAAAAAATTGTTACTAAAATTAGTAAAATCTGTTTTACAAATAAGCAATAAACTTCTCAATAGTTTTACTTTTTAAGTTATGTTTAAATCTATGTAAAAGAAACTATATCTATTTAATTTTATAGAGATATTATTAAGTAATAGCTATTTGACATTTTAATTTTTACCAAAAAAATAGTCATCACTTGTTGGTCCATAACTTGGCCAATTCTTTATCAATTTTAATACTACTGTGTTTCCGCACTAATCTGAAATTGTATCTTTAAAATAAGTCATAAATCATAAAATTTCATTAACTTTTAAAAGAGTTATTTTTGGAACAAAACTATACAAAAAATTGTACAAAAATGTGGCATTTTTTAAGCATAACTTGGCCAAAAATGAACCAAAAGTTTTGAAACCCATTTTTGGCACTAAGTTGAAAAAAAAATACATTAAATGACTATTTGACCATAAAATTTGATCAAGTTTGGAGAGAGTTATGTCTGAAACAAAATTGATTTTTACAATAAAAATGAAAAAAAAGCAAAAAAGTTGACATTCAAATTAAAATAACTTTTTTCGTAGTTGAATTATAAACATCGTTAAATACTTGTTTTTTAAATTAGACGTAGATCTATATAACGGATAATATTTTATTTTTTTTCATCAAGTAATTACTAAATTATAGCTATTAAACTTTTAACCCTTTTTTTCAAAACGGTTACCACTCTTTGGACCATAACTCGGTCAATTTTTAATACAATTTGATAGAATTGTGTTTTCCCTCTATTCTGACAGTATACCTATTAAATGATATATAAACCATTGTATATTATCAATTTTGAAATAACTTTAACCCCTGGTCAAATCTATGCTAAAAAAGGCCGAAAAAAGAGTGTTTTTTGAAGATGACATGGCCAATTATGGCCTAAAACTTTTTAGACTCTTCTTCCCCACTAAGTTAGAAAAAAACTTATCTTTTGTCTATATACCTATAAAAATCGGTTAAATTTGAAGAAAGTTATGCGAGAGACAAATTTTTTTTCTTATTTCTTTTTAGTATAGATTTAGTATATATAATACCGCATTATCAAAAATTACCTTATAAAAAATATTATTTCTTAAAAAACGACCGAATTTTGCAATATTTATGGTTCTTTTTTCTTGTTAGAGAATAGATTTTGATATTTATATCTATGATTTTTTAGAAATAGATAGAAAATAAGGTGGTTTTTTATAATCAATAACAGACATAATATTGTCCTTCCACATCACAAAAATACACAAATTTAAATTTATCTGATGTGCAAAAATTTTGATAATTATAACCCCGCCTAGAATGTAGATTTCTATATGGGATCTATGGTAAATAATGATATGTATCTATATCTTAACTACAAAATGAGTTTAATATTATATTTGCTGTTTTAGAATAATCCAAGTTATTAATGTGAATATCTCAACATTATCGTATAGATTACTTTGTGTTGTTTCTTGAGAGAATAATTTGATAGTTATTTTAAATATTTTACTGCATTTTTTTATTATTATTTCATGATTTAATCTTGTTTAAAAAGATAATAAATATTGAAATTAATTAGTAAGTTGTAAGTTATATATACATATAAAAGATTTTATTATGATAGCCATTACTATATTTATATATTGAATTCAAACAATAATCTATAAAAATATGGACTAAATTTTTTGTTTGTTTAATAATAAATTTCAATCAATAAAATGCTTTGATTAGTTTATTGATGATAGCTTTTTATACATAATACTTCATATTATGTTATATTCTTATTTAATCTCAATTTGTATTAAATTTAAGGTCTCGAAATTATCCTTGTAAAGTGTCATTTATGAAAAATATAAATCATTATTATGTATGTAGCATTTTATAACTTAAAAAATTAAATAGAATAAATATTTAATTAACATTTATAACCAATTTACTAAAATAAGATTGAATGCTTCTACTCAGTCTTAGTATACCTGAAAGAAATTTAAGCATACAATTACCACTAATTTGTTAAAAAATTATTTTATAAAAAAGTATTTCTGAATATTTTTATGTTAGTTTTCAAAAGTAACTTTTTCAATAAATTAAAAAATAAATTGTTTTTCAGATTTGTATAATATCGTAAAAAATATTATGTATACAAAATTATATTAAAAAATGCCACTAATATAATTTGTAAAAAATTAGTTAAAAATTGAAAGTATACACTAATATAATAACTGATACATTCTAACAAAGGAATGAGAACTTTATTTAAATAATATTAAAAAAAATCTATTTTTATTAAATTCTACACACGAAAAGCCTTCCGATTAAAAACATTTTTACTAATTTAATTAAATGCTTAAATTTGATCTAACATCTTAAATTATATAAATTACATATCTTTAATTAATTATGTATTTTGAAAGTTTATAAAAAAAAGTAAAATGACAAACTACACGTTTATTGTTTCTAGATTGAAGTGAATGATTTTTTATTTTTTAACGTGGAACAATGTATGTATATTTACATGTACTCAAATGCATAAAATACTACTATTATAACTAAAATATAAATGTTTCACTGTGATTTTGAACGTAACCTTTATAAATCCCTTTGGTAAATTTTTTGAAGTACCACTTAACAAATTAATACTACTCGTGATATAGTAAAAATCAAACAGAATTTCTTAGTAACGTAAATTATATTTAATGAATAGTTATTTGTTTCTAAAATAATTTCTTTGTTCTTTTGTATTTTAAAAATGTCTACTAGTTTTGTAAATGCAATATGAAAATATATTAAAAAACAACCTGTTGATTTGTTATTATTCCAAGCAAGTATTATAATAAGAAAAAGTGTCTTATCAAAGCTGATTCCTACAGATAAAATTATTATGTGTAATTAAATTTTCTTAGATTTTTAAACTTTTAAAAATTTAATAATAAAAAACAAAGTATTAAATGTCAAAATCTTTTGAAATTATAAAAAACGTAAATAAATCCCGAAAATACTATTTACATTATCATAAAAACAAAATTTTACGTTTATGACAAGATAATTATCATTAGAAAATGCATTTTTTGACATAATCAATAATAAAATAAGCCTTATTTTTAAACAAGCCATTTCTAGTAAAATTTAATGTGCAACAAAACTCTAAACAAATATTTTTTAAAATAAAAATGGTTGACAGATGATTGTAATGTCAGAAAAATATATTAAATAAAAATAGTATAGTTTTTGTAGGTACATTTTATCTATAAAAATATATAATAAAAATGTGCATTGAAAGAATTATTATAAGTACTTTGTAAATCAATATATTTAGAGTTGAAAATTTTTATACAGATAAAATCTTATATGTATTTTCAAAATTAAAAAATTAATTAAATTGTTAGAAAAAAACATTTGTTGTCAAAATATCAACAAAAACATTTTTTTGTTTTTTTATTCGACTACATTTAACAATGACCATTTATGACTATATTCATTTTAAAAACATTTTTTTATCAACATACATAAATTCCACATTTATTTAAACTTCATTTATTCAATATACCCTGTTATTACTATAATGATAAAATTACAACTATATTGAATTTATTAAAAAGTTGAACCTTATAATTTATGATAACAGAAATCATTGGAGAAGAGATACTTACATTTTATATTAATAATATAATATTAAAAACTATTGCTAAAGATTTACTGAAGTGAAACTGTGTATTTCTAACAAAATTTACAACTGTGGTTTTATGCCTT
Source organism: Strongyloides venezuelensis (assembly GCA_963280985.1). Classification (NCBI taxonomy): domain Eukaryota; kingdom Metazoa; phylum Nematoda; class Chromadorea; order Rhabditida; family Strongyloididae; genus Strongyloides; species Strongyloides venezuelensis. Next base: position 21,896,580 of record CAUJLX010000002.1, on the reverse strand, counting down.
TTGATGTAAGGTTTTGTATTACTTAAATGTTCATATATTTCAAAAACGTATAGTATCTACTTTTTTTAGACTTAGTGAATACGATAGAAATTTTAAATTATTCTAGACAAAATTTTAAATAGATTTTTTCAGTACGTATTTGAACTGTTTCGAGGATTATTTTAAAATTAAATACCAATTCGAGAACTTTGAAATTTCGAAAGCAAACTATTGAAAATATTGTAACATCCAATTATAAAACTGACTATTTGTAACATAAATAATTTATTTTTATGATATTTAAAAATAATAAATCATGTAAACATAAATTTCTGAAACAATTATTAATGCATTAACATTCCTTTATATCAATAAAATACATTAGAAAGTTAAGAAATATTGAGTTACATGAAAAAACAATTTTAGAACAGTAAATATATAAAGAAAATAAATAAGATAAAGTATTAGTTATTTTTTTGTGATTTTTATATTAGTCTATATATTTTTAATAGATACTTTACGTTATTAATATTTACAATTATTTATCACAATTATTCAAAAATATAAATTTTGACTGTGATTTTTTTGCTACATTTATTATAAAAAAATGTTATCTTAACCAGATAAATGATTTAATGTACTCGTCAAGTTGAGATATTACATGAAAGATTTTTTTATTTCATAAACATTATTCATGTTTCTTTTTCACATTCAGATTGTAAAACTATCATCATAGTAACAACTTTAATTTTCTAATATAAATAAGTGTGGGAAATCATTAAATAGTTGAAGCGTTGTTTTTATAATAAAAAAAGATAAAATATAGTGATTAAGATTTGCTTTTATTTTGTCAAAATTTAATATTTGAATAAAAATAATTAAGTAGAGCGAAAATTTGCAGAATTATTTTACTTTTAATTATATTTTCATTTATAAAAAAGTAATTTGTATGTTTGTAACTATAAAAATTTATGAAAGCCAATGCATTAAAAAAATATGTAGTTCCTTGTTTAAAACATTAAAAATTATAAAGATTAAAAATATATAAATATAACATTCCCGGATGATTCTAAATATTAAAGTGTGTATTGCCAAGATAAAATATTTGAATTAATCTCTACTTTCAATTTGCATACTTTAACCTATTAATTATTTTTAATACTGTTGTAGTAAAAAGAACTTTTATAGACCACAGCAAAAGGTTTAAAACCAATTGAATAATCCAGAATTTTTCTAAATTTATTATAATATAAGTAAAGTAAGCATAGAAATTTTTTAACAAATACTCAATAAAAACAAATAAAATCTTATCCAAAGGATATTTAAAAATAGTAGACATTTTTATTTCAACTTTTAATAATAATTCAAAAATTGTAAAATAATAATTTCAACATTTAACAAATAACAGTAGAAACTTCTTAAATTGATGAAAAGAATAAGTATTACAATCCTATTCATAATGAACATTAATGAAGTATTTAAAATCTCTTTTATTTCTCAATATAGTCACATGCTTAAATACTTTCAAAACTAGATGTAACATTTGCAATGTTTTTAATTCAAGAGGCAAATGTATAAATTATTTAACAAATTATCTTACATATTTATAAAACAAAAAAAATTTAAATAGAGTTTTAGTTCATGAAGTAATTATGACAATTTGAAAAAATCAAACTTTTTTTTAATGGTAATTTAATTAAGTAATTTTATATTTATATGAAAGCTTAAAATCTTACTAAAGAAATTTATTCAGATAAATAAAACAGGATTTGAAACATAATCACAAACGTTTTTATGATTTTAATTTTTTTAAAGATTTTTTTAGATTTGTTTAACTTTAAAAACTACGTATTTTTGTCTAAATGTTAGAACTTTTAGTAAAATTTTACACATATAGTAATACAAATTCTTTTCAACTACATACTTCAAAAATTCTACATTAGATACATATTTAAGTAAAGTTATTAATATTTTATAATAAACATTTTTATTTGTTCTTAAGTTAATAAGTTTTAAGTATTTAAAAATATCCATATTTGTGATAATGAAGAGTAGTAAATATTTGGTCATCTAAAATATTATTAAAAAAATATTGTAGTTGTACTTTTGCCATTAATTTTTTATTAAAATAATAAAAAACATTTGTTTTTATTATGGAAAAATAAATAATGCATATTGTTTCATAATTTTATTTAAAATTAATATTTAATAATTAATATTGAACTATATTGTAAAAACAATTTCGCACATCTTATTGATACAATATTACAAATAAAATAATAAATTTTGAAAAGGATACACTTTTTTAAATTTTGACAATGATATCGTTGACACTGTACATTTAATTTAGTGTATGATCCAATTATAGGGGTTGTTCCGAAATATACGTAATTTTATTGAATATTAGAACTTTTATTATGCCGGGTAGCCGGCAAATTTCTCCGTTTTTAATGACAGTTTGCTACCTACTTTCCGTTCGAAAGTGCATTATATATAATAGCTTTATGCATCAAAAACGAAGAAATTCGCTAGCCACAAGGTGTAAAATTTTATAATATGTATACATTTGATAGTCTACTTGTTTTCTATAAATATATCAAAATCGGATTTTAGCCATAAGTTTTAAAAAACGATATAGAAATTTATGTAAATGAGATCTTTTCTACAATTTAATGTTAAAGAATTAAGCATAACTTTTTTTAAATGATATTTTTTTTAATATACAATTATTTGGCAGTCAAATTCTTTATAGAGCATAGATTGAAGCATTAATAAAAATGTCAATTATAAATAAAATTATAGATTCTTTGTTGCAAACATTTTTCTATAATCTACTGACAATAATAAGTTAAGAAATTTAAATATTAATATAATCTTAGTAATAAGTACTAATAAGCATTTAAAGTTATAAAGTGACATAATTAATAATATCATTTTTATAACTTGATTTCAGTTTTTAGTAAAATAATTAATAATTCTTAAAATTAATTTTACATTTTTTTATGAACAAAAACATACAAAGTATTATTTTTCAAAACATTACTTATTTATAATTTTTAATAACGGATCTTTATATATTTTAAAGAAAAATGATAAGATATAAAATAATTAAAATTTTGTAGTGTAAAAAATATCTAAAATTAAAAATTTTGCGACAGTTTTTGTGCAAATAAGTGATTAATTTTTACAAAGGTAAGAAAATAATGACATTCATTTAAATCTCCATAAATTTATTTAAACTTGAGATTCAAAATTGATAATGAAATATTTTGTAGAAAAAAGTGAAATTATGAAATGAAATAAATATCAGAAAACTCTAAAAGGAGGAATAAAGTTATTGATAATCAACTAAATTTTTTATCTTTTGAGGCAACTAGAATGTTATAAAATTTAATTTTTAAAATTTTTTTACTGTTTATACGATTTGATATTTTTAAAATTTAATATTTAGCAATATCTCACAAACTAAATTAAAATTTTATTTCAATCTTTAACTGATTATTATTCAAAGATTTATTGATAATTTAATTAAATAAATAAAAAATAAAGATCAGAAAATTGCATAACTTATAGAGTTTTTTGAAATCAGAAATTATTCATAACTGTACTAGCATAACCTATTTCAATTATTTTTAATTATACTTTTCCTTTTATATTCATCATTAATTTTTTCAGTACTATTAAATGTAAATGTCATATTAAGTTAAATATATTTTAGATAGTAAAATATTGATACTTTTATTAAAGCAAATGTATATTGTGTCAATTCGGAGGCGGTATCAGATATGGTGCCACTTTATTACCAGAATATACAATGAATCAAAAAATAAAAATTATTCATTTTTTACATTGGTTTAATACATTAATGCAATAAATATTTTACTTTTTTCTGTATTCATCTATAATACTTCAATCGTAGGCCCGCCTTTGTTAGTTTACGTCTGGGCCGTAATGCATCTTTTATAAATTTTTGAACTTCATTAAACAGCAAAACTATTTCAATTAATGTATTTGTTTAATCTTTCAATACGTTCTTTTAGAATATTTTTGTTATAAAGAATGGTTATCATTTTTTATCAATAACTTGACTAGTTTTTTTTTAATCTTAATATTGTTATGTCTCATCTTTGGATACTGAATTGTATCTTTCAAGTAAGTTATTGAACAAAAATTTTTATTAACTTTAAGAAAAGTTATTCACACACAAATTAAAAATTCCGCAATTTAAGATGTACGTGATAATTTATGTAAAATTGTATTACATTTACAAAAAGAAAATAATACAAAAATGAATAGTTATGCATTTTAGATAGAATTGTATAACAATTGAGGAAGAATTGTTATGCAAATTTTAGAAAAAAAATTGTTGAAAATACTTAATTAATTATATTCTTTTTGGAAAACAGAAAAATATTATAAAAACAGACTCAAAACTAAATAAAATTATTCTAATATGCTCAGTAAAAGTTTGAAATATTAAACATAAAATCATAAAAATAGCGTTAATACTTAAAAAAATTATTATTTAAATACCAAAAGTACTTTCTATTTCTAAACATAATAAATTAATATTTTAATATATATTTAATAAAGATTTTATTACTGTAATTTATTAGCAATTAATGTAATAGTAGTATAAATTATATAAAAAATTATTTATAAATAATTTTCAAACTTTTTACTTTTCTTTTTTTCTATAAATCACTTTTTTTAAATTATATAATTTTGATCTAATTAAAAAATTTTTTAAATTTATATTGAAATACCAATTTATTCATAACGTTTCGAAAAAGAAAGTATTTCTAGTATTTAAATAACAATTTTTTTTAGTGTTGAGATTATTTTATTATTTTATATTTATTATTTTAAACTTTTATTAAATATATTAAATTAATTTAGGATATCAATTAGTTTGTAATAAATTTATTCAATTCTTAATCCTTTTATATACTATTTTTCTGTTTTTCAAAAAGAATACAATTAATTAAATATATTTGACAATTTTTTTCTTAAATTTGTAAAACAATTCTTTCTAAATTACCATACAATCCTTCCTAAACTGTAACACATTTCTCCTAAATTGAAATACAATTTGAAAAGAATTTTGCCTGCACAAAAATTAGTAAAATGTAATACAAAATTTATTAAATTGTTTTTACAATTTTAGGTAATTTGTAATGACAATAAGCATTAAATTGTAACCTTAAATTGCGAAATTTTTAATTTGTGTGTACGACATAATTCGCACAGAGAAAGTTATCAACATTTTTTAAAAATAATTTAAACAGTTATGACTCAAATTTTGTGAGACATGTTATCCTTCTTAAGTTAAAAAAAAAGTCATCAATGGCTACTTGGTCATAAAAATTAATTTAATTTGAAAGGAGTTATAGTAAAAATAAATTTTTTTCCTTATATTTTTTTTGCAGACATTATCTATTAAAATACTATATGGTTATTTTTAGATTTTTTTTAAGGATTTAGTATCCACTTTAGTGTTACAAATGCAAATTAATGCTTTCTTTATTGTTTTAAGTTATTATTCATGAAGTAGCCTTTATCTTTTTTTATTATAACTATTGTAAAGTTTTTTTTTAAAACTAAACATAATATAATTTATATTGTAAAAATATTAATCACACTTAAAATTAAAAACTATTTTTATAAATAAAAATTTAGCTGTCATAGATAATGTATAGCGGACTTATGTCTATATTGATGATCAAATACTTTATTCTATTTTTAATCACAAAGTGTAAATAAATACTGTATTAATTGAATAAAAATTCTCAAACTTTTATAAAGTGTATGGATTTTACAACAATGATCCATATACAATAAAAATGAAGTACATCTATTTTTATAATTAGATAAAATTTTTATAATAATGAATATACATTATATTCAATCACTAGTAATAAAAGATGTTGATTTTTAAGAAAATAATCTAAATATACCTCATTGTTGGAGTAAATTTTTATATAATTACACTTAAAGTACCAGTAAAACTTTTTTAACGCTAATAATTATTTTGTAATTCATTACTAAGACTAGAAATTGAATTAATTGTTATTTCTTTTACCAGAATTTTATATAACTGACAACAGGATTTTGTAAAAAATGGTTATTTTTAAATTAATTTGCGATTTTTCAAATTTAAAAAATAACTTTGCAGATGTTAATTTTTATTTCTTTTTTTTATAGCAAGTGATATTTTTATATTTACTTTAATTTTATTGTTCTTAAATATATTAGCAGGTATCAATTTGTATTACTCGCCATGTCTTACACCATTAATTAGCTTATGCAATATAACATAATAATATTATTGAAAAGACATCAAACTATTTTATAAAAATTATAAAAAATATTCAAATTATAGTGATATTAAAATTTGTTTTAAAAGTGTTTGATATGATATAAAGCACATTTTAAATAAAATATATTTTCTAAAAAAAGATAACAATGTTATTTTTAAATTTCATAAAATGCTAATAGTCATCTATTTTTGAATAAGATTTTATGTTATAATACTTTAATTAGTAAACATCTTTGAGTTTAACAGAAAACAATTAATATTTTAAAATATCTTTTATAATGCTGGCTTATTTAATTATAAAATTTTGAATAAACGTGGTACCAGAAAAAATATTTAACTGTAACTAAATTATACTAAATTTATTGTTTACTGCCTACCTAAAGTCTCAAATTTTGATTCATATTTTCCACTATCTTAATATTTTTACACTCTTAAATACATAAATTTAGTATTTTTTAATAATGTTATGCAATGTTATTTATTTCTTTATTATTGGTTACATACTGAACTGCCGTGTTTTTTTATCTAACTCGTAATAACTTATTAAGTTTCCATTTTTTACTTGTAATGTTTTCTTTTTTATCAAACATTTTTTTTCTTAATATTTATTCAAATTCGTTATGTGAAAAAGCAAACAATATTAGAAATCATTGCTTTTACATATCAATGTAGAAAATACAATTCACATATAGTCATTTACTATCATTGGTAGTCATCTAAAATCATCTACAATATACAACTTTATCTGGTAGTGACTAGGAGTAAATAAAGCAAAGTATTATCATAACATATTAGTGAATAAAATAAAAATGTTAAAAACAATTGAAATACAAATAAATAATTAACATAGAAATAAACATACTTTAAATATTTATTTAAGTCTTTTAATTGTCAAACAATAGCGCAAAATTATTTTACAGCTTTAATTAACTTTCTGTTTACATAGAAAATTCATAAAACTGATTTATTACAATCTAAAACCTGATGAAATATTTCTAAATACAAATTTTTATAAGTTGGTAATTTACTTTAATATCTGATTTCTTTATAATTCTGCCATTGATTAATGAAATTAGTTATTGAAATAAAAACTAATTTATAAGATCTCAGACTTTAAAATTAGTAAAAGTAAAAATATCTTAAAGTAAATTAAAATTTTATAGAAATATAATCACTTAACATAGTGTAATTCGTAATTTTTTTTATTACGTAAGAAAGATAGTTTTTGAACTCCTAACAAGCTAAAACTAGATTCTACTAAAAAACATGAAATATATGGAAGTTTTAAAAAATTCTGTGATAATGATTTGAATCTCGATGATTGTGTAATCTGTTTGCCAGTCTACAACAAAAACATTTTTCTATAACTTTACAATCCATTAAAAATTTTTAAAATTTAGAAATACTGTATTAAAATGATTAATATATTATCTTGGAATTATTCAAATAAAACAATTAATACTATTTTTTAATAATACGAAACATAATGTACTGAAAATAATATTTTCAAATTAAAAAATTCAAGTAATGCAACTTTATTTTATCTTTAAGCTTCGTTAAATATACTTTTAATTGACAATCATCAGTTTAAACGTTAAGATTATATTTTGCAATATAGAAATATAGATATCGAAATTAATAGTAAATATATTCAGTGAATTTATTGAATCTGAAACTAAAAAAATTTTTAGTATCGAAATAAATAATCTTATATTAACGTTTATGAAGTTTATTTATAAAAATATTTTTATTTTGGTTAATAAAATTTGTTTTTTAAATCAGTTTCATAAGTTTATTATTATTATAAAATTTCCACTATTCTTTTTACGATAACTATGTGTTTTTTTTAATATTATTTAAAAAAAAATTAGATTATGCCTAACATTTAGCATAATTTTAAATTAAACTTTAGATTTTAAAGATTTTATAACTTTATACTATAAGAGCCTAAAAAAATGTTAATTATATGATAATGTCAAATCATAAAAGAAAACATAAACTATTAAGGCACAAAAAACTATTATTTATATAGAATTTTTTACTTTTCATTTATAAAGTAATAATTTAAATTTTAAAATAAAGTTTTATAAAACGATTATAAAAATATTCAAAAATATTTCTGAAGAGTGTTGAACAGATTTGTATAATTTATGTTGAATTTTATAAGAGGCAGTATTTAAAATAGAATATGTTTTGAACTACTTTACACGTATTGTTAATATTTTACAAACATTATTTATATCTATGGTAAGTTTTAAAACTACGTTTTTTCCCAATCTATAAAAAAACGACACAATGTAATATGATAATTGTTTTTATATCTTGATTAATATTTATTTATTAATAAAATTTAAAAATTAAATATATTAATTATTGCTATTATACAAAATTAATTGACTTTACGAAAAGTATAAAAAAAATTAACCAATAAGTAAAATGTAATACAGTTACAATTTAAAAATAATTCCATTTATATATTTGAATTTTGTAAAACCATATTAGAAAGTTAAGATTTTTTAGTTTTTACTTAACTAAAGAATATAAGATAAGTTTAATTATTTTTAAAGCCTAAAATGTTATAACTAAATGTTTTAATGCATTTTTCATACTTTATTGACATGTTTACAATCACTTAAATGCCATAATTACCATACTTAATATCAATTATAAGTTGAATTTAAAATATTTTATGTGGTTAATATTACAATTATTGGTAACAATTTTTTATGTCTTTATTTATTTAAATAATTAGTCGCCACCTTAAATTTATAAATTTATATATTAATTATTGTTAAATTCATCCATTTTAACAAAATAAATAACGACAATATTAAACCCTTTTTATTTTAAAAACTAACTTCCATCGATAAAAAACATTCTTTTATAGTCAAAAAGTTATTAGATTTGTCATCTAAATTGTCGTTCACAACATTCCGGGTCGTAGGTAAATAAGTGTGGTAATTCGGCTTCTTCATCATTAGCCAGTTTATCACAGACATCATGAAGTTTAGATTTGTGTCTGGATACATGCATAAAAATTATCCTAGCATGCCCAACAAAGTTCACCAATTCTTCAATCTCCTTCCAAGTTTGTAAATGTTGAATTGGTTTACCTCTAGTATTAACACCTTCTTTAATCCTTCTTTTATACCATTTGTAATCCAAACTATTTAGCACGTACGCGTAATCCGAGATTACCACAATTTTTTTATCTGGCGTTAAACTTTCATTCTTAACATTAGTAGTCAGTAAATTTTTCATTCCTTCTACTTCTATTCTAGGAGCCGTAATTACGCCTCTTAAGAATCCTCTTCTTTTTCTACAAACAACAAAATTTCTTAATCTCCCAAAAACTGCAATTCCATGACCATTTTTTATCTAGCCATCAGTCATTAGTACATTCTTATTGCTCTTAAATACGTTTTCCATTTTCTTGTCATCATTTATTTTAGCACATATAGAAGCTGATGTAAAAGCCCAATCCTGATCTACACTCTCCTCATCAAATTCTTTTTCATAGTTCCAAACAAGACTTTGATCGACCTCAACCTCATTTATTTGTTCTCGATCAACAACTTCTTGAATTACCAGAATATCACTAGATATGTTACCACTATTTATGATTTTACCAGGACCTTCTGATGCATCATGTACTATTCCAACGTTTTCAGTAACACTATCATACTTATTCCATACAACACCTTCATTATCAACAACAACTTCGACTTCCTTCTTTTGACAGACTACTCCACCTTGTTTCTCCTCTCGTAAATCATCCCCCTTTCTTTCTTCAACATCCCCTTTTACCTCCATGATCGCACTTATCCCTCTTCTATCACCGCTTTCTTTCCATAAATTATTTAAATCAGATAATACCCCATTCTTAGTAGTTGAAGTGAATTCAAAATGACAAAAATCATTACCAACATAATAGAACTCCCTCTGCTTCAATCACATTTGTTCTTGTACCCAATTTAGCTACAATCAATCCCTCTTCATACAAACTGGACTGATCACCTTTAGGTTTAAAATAAACCTTTACCGGTGGTATTTTAACTTCTTTCGGTATAAGAGGCTCCCATGATTTTGAATTTGTGAAGTAAATTTGAGCTGGCGTCGCCATTTCCTTAGAACATGAAAAATAGTTCATTGAATTCGTGGCTTTGACAAATGTCTTCGTCAAACTTACACCTTCTAACATGAATTTTTTAATTCTCATTTTGGCCACAGCAATTCTTCGCTCAACAACACCATTAGAACGTGGATTATATGGCACACTTGAAATATGAAAAACTCCTCTACCTTGAAAATATTCTGTTAACTTCTTACTAACCAAGCATGGTTCATTATCACTAACCACGTACATAAACTTGTACTCATCAAAAATTTTATCAAAGAAATTTACAAAACTTTCTACTTTCTTATCTTTTAATACACCAATGTACGTGAATTTACTAAACACATTTACAAATAATATCAAGACCTGTTTATCAATGTAAAACAAATCAAAATGTTCTCTCTCTCTTGCATGCTTTGGAGGACTCCACGATATAGGCCGTTTATGGTTGGAACACTTCGCTCTCATGCAAATATGACATTGATTCAACACTTCCTCTGCCACTGTACTCCAGTCTGTAAAATCATAAAACTTACCAGCTTCATTACATAAAATAGCTTTTGCAGCATGTGTTTCCCATGTATAAAAGATAAGATTCTTTTTGCTAATATTCTGTCAACAATCGGTTTTGAATTTACACAGAGAATATTATTTATCAAGGTTGCTTGCATCCATTTATCTTTCAAACTAGGTTTCAAATATTCATCACATTTACCTTGAGATACACATTTTCTCAATATCTGACACTCTTCCAGATTCTTTTGAGCATTCTCAATTTCTTCATTCAGCTCGTATGGTGTCATAGCTTCTTCCATCAACTTAATCTCACCTGCTTTGACATTATTAACAGGAATATCTTCTCCCATACTTTGATAATTCTCTAACAACTTTTTAACTTTCAAAGATAATTCGCACTTAAACTATATAAAACTAAAAAAGACACCATCGTTTGCAGCTTAGCCGAATCTACTCCACTGAGTTTTAAAGGAGCCTGCATCATCTTTAATACCATAGTTGATGCAGTTTTCCAAACTACTAAACAATTTTTCACAAATGCATTAACTGTTCTTACATATTCACTAATACATAACAATTCTTTTTTTAGTATGGAATACCTAGTTTCATAATCTCTAAGTTTCCTCATTAGCACGTCAACTAAATCTTTCTTAGAACGTAGCTCAACATGCAACACACTACTTGTAGGTAAAGCTACTAATTCCAAAACTTCATCTTTTTCAGAAACCACTAAAGTTAAATATTCTTCTGTACATTTACGTAACAAATCAAAATGTTTTTCCCTAATTGCTGTTCATACATACTTTACTTCACATATTTGAGGGTACATTGGTGCTACTATGCGCGAAAATGACTTTATGTGCTTACTTACAAACGCAAACTTAGCTAAAAGAGACAACATTTCTGTAGCAGTATCTGGTTTCTCTACACATTTTAAAATACCTGTTCGCTTTTCATCGACCGTTAATCCCGCTTTAGAAACGAAAAAATCTAAAAACTTAACCCTAGACTCATACAAAAACACTTTATTAACATTAAAAATCAAACCATTTTCAAAACATATTTTTAAAAACGATTTGATAGCCTCCCGTTGCTCACTAACAGGTCCAAAAAAAATTATGTCATCAGCATAATTCAAACAATTGCGCGAGAACGGTAAGATCAATTCTTTGATCTTCTTATGAAACAACCCTGGGGCTGACGCTAAAACGAACTGCATACGATTCGTTTCCCAATATTTAAACTCTGTAACTATAGTAGACAACTTAGCCGTTTTATCATCCACCATAAATAACTTAAACGCGTCCTTTAAATCAAAACTCGAAAATTGCTTAGTCCCCCTTATTAATAATTGTATTTCATCTTTACTATGCAAATTTACGTCATTAATTTTTATATAACGATTAATGTATCTGCCGTCATTACATACTTTTAACTTTCTTTTTTCAATACTCACAGGCATTGCTATGGAAGATGTATCAACAGGATACATTCTACCTTTTACAAATTCATCATTCAGATACTTACACATCGCATTAATTTGATCACCACTTTTCAATGGATAAGGTTTAAAGAGCTTCAACGGGGGATCTTTATTATATTCCATCGTAACTGTAATACAGGGCTTAGGAATACACTGAAAATTTTTTCGGGACAAAATGTTACGGAAATTGCAGGACTCGCATGGAATTACCGCATACGCGTGACATTTTGTCTTGTATCTTTAGAAAATGTGGAAAAAAATTTTTCTTAAATAAACGTGAAAAAATGTCACGTTTACTTAAAGTGACATTTTGTCGCGAAAATATTCAGAAAATTAAGTATCCGTAACACTTTTTTTTCGTGACGAAATGTCACGTGAAAATTACTTTTTTTTCGTGACAAAATGTCACGCAAAGTAATGTCACGGATTTTTTTCTGTGTAGTCTTATAAAACGTCTCATGATACTTAACAAATTCTTTAACCAGTTCACCATCTTTGTCAGCTAGCATGTCTAATAAATTAAGCATTTTATTTCTTTCTTCTAATATATCTTCAATTTCTTTTTCCACTTCAATACTTAAAGACAGAACAGTATGCAATGTTATTGCAGACATATTGCTTTTCATTAAATACACTTCTTTAAAAATCGATCACCTAGTTTGAACGCAATACAGAGGAACTCTCATAAAACCTATCACACGTGCTTCATCAGCTCCCACACCTCTCATGTTAATCTTCTCTACGTGAATGTTCCAGCCTTCATACTTGAACATTAGGTCATCCGGTATGACATTCACTTGAGTGCCAGAGTCCACAGTCATTGACCTCATAATTGATCCTACTGAAATCGCTTTCTCAGTCATAGGTGAAACTCTCCATTGTACGGGAACTTCATATTTTTTATTACAAAACTTTATAGCACCTGTCTTGAAAACTTGTCTATCAGGTAAGCCGGTACTGATCTTGTTAAGACATTTGGTTGAGATATGTCCCATCTGATTACAATGATAGCATTGCTTAACCATATTACCATTACCAACTGGCTTGGAGAAATTTTGATGATTTACATTTAAACCCATCACTTCTTTTTTTTCACCATAATTTTTACCAAACTCAAGCTCATTTTTCACTCTACCTCTAAACGATGGAAATTCATTCATATCTCTTAACCAATCAACTGTTTCAAATCCTCGAACATATTCTTTTCTCTGTTTAGCTTCATATTTTTCATAATATTTTTCCAAAAGATTAATTGTTATTCTACTCTCACCAGTCAAATACTCTCTAATTTTAATCGGACACATAGGCAATACCTTGGTAATTATTGCTCCCTCCTGTCCATCATCACCTATTAACCCATTCAATAACTCTTTTAATCTCCTTACATACCGGGAAAACAATTCTTCCTTACCCATCTTAGCCTCCAAAAAAATGGTCCATTTATCCACTCCATCTTTACGAAAACACCCTGATAAAACATTAAGAAACTGCTCCATTTCGCTAAATGTACTTTCCAGAGTTCCAAAACTACGCATAAATTCTTCTCTATCTTCTTCGGTCTGTGCCTGATAGACCCATCTACCACAGTCAATAGAAGATAAACAGATCCTTCTCATTTCCAACTCGGCTTTTACATATTCAGAATACTCCAAATTACCTGCATAATCGACAGCCGATTTAATAGAACGGAAGGATCCTGTCAGGATCGCCATGTTAAATTCATCCTTTTTAACAAAATAAATAACGACAATATCAAACCTCTTTATTTTAAAACTAACTCCCATTAAATAAAAAACATTCTTTTATAGTCAAAAATTATTAGATTTGTCATCTAAATTGTCATTCACAACAGTTACATAGTAAACGATATAATATAAAATAATATTAGCAATTTAAAAAATCATTTGGAAATAATTTTTAATACGGCAAGTACAAATGATATATAGGAAATATCTACTAAACATTATGTAGTGCCTTAAAGAATTTGCCAATACATTACTTAGTGCTTAGTGATAAAAACTCCAACGGCATTTTTCTAGAGTTTATACCTATAGGTACAGAAAAGACAAAAATTTTTTTTTGTATACTAAAGATTACTAAAAAGGCTTATAATTTACTTTAAAAATAAAATAAAAGTATTTTTGTATTTACTATATTTGAATAGTAATTAATATGTGTAGTATAAACTATGTAAAATAACTATTTATAAATAATTTTCAAACTTTTTACTTTTCTTATTTTCTATAAATCACTCTTTTTAAATCATATAATATTGATCTATTTATTAAATTCTTGATAATTTTTATTTTGTTTTGTGTTTTTATTAATAAAGATCTTTTTATTTACAATGAAATACAAATATGTTACCAATGTTTAGGAAAAAAGTCCTTCTATATTTTAATGATAATTTTTAAACATTAACATTGTTTCTATAATTTTGTATTTAATATTTCAAAACTTTTATTAAATATATTAAATTAAATTGTGATATTAACTAGATTATAATAAATTTATTTAATTCTGTCAAGCAATCAGCTTGAGTTAAGCTGAATATAAATAGTAAACATTTATATCATTATTACTTCTTCTATCTCTCTTCTTTCTTTATTAAATAAAATGACTATTACTAACAACAGTTCTAACAAATTCTTAATCTTTTTATATATTATTTTTTTGTTTTCCAAAAAGAATATAATTAATTAAATATATTTGACAATTTTTTTTCTAAAATTTGCATAACAATTCTACCTAAATTGTCATACAATTCTTCCTCAAATGTCATACAATTCTTCTTAAAATGCAAAACAATTCTACCTAAAATGTATAACAATTCTACCTAAAATGCATAACAATTCTTCATTAATTGTAGTACAATTTGAATAGAATTGTACCTATACAAAAATTAGTAAAATGAAATACAAAATTTATTTTATTTGTTATTACAATTTTAGGTGAATTGTATGACAATTAGCATTAAATTGCAGCCCTATATTGCGGAATTTTTTAATTTGTGTGATTATTAAATAAAATTTGGAATCTCCTGTCCTACTTTTTGAAGCATCTAAAAGAAGTGTAAAATAATTTAAATTAATTTAACTTATGTCTTTAATGTCATTAGCTAAAATGTAATCTGCTTCTGAGTTATACAAGGTTGTTATATCACCTTTCTTTATTCTTTCAGTTCTTCCGACTCTATAGACAAAAGTTTTAAAATCATTTAGCAAATCAACAATCATAATGTGGTTCAAATCACTAATATCCATGCCTCTTGCTAAAACATTAGTGACAACCAAAACATTAATATTACCACTTCTTAATGCATTAAGAGCTTTTTCTCTATGTTCTTGGTAATATTTACCATTTATTGGTAAAGCTTTTATTCCTTTTTCGATAAAAAAATATGCCAAAATGTCACTTGTTCTTTTCTTTTCAACAAGAACAAGTGTTTTTCTGCTGAATAATCTGAAGTTATTTACCATTTCATTATCTGCACTAATTATATCACCAAACATTCTATTTTTATTTACTTCCCAACGTAGATAAATGTGTGAATAATGTTTCTATTAACATGATTAAATCCGTTATTTCTAAAAGTAACGATATTTTTTTTATCCATTCACTAAACATTGTTGTGTGTCTGGTAGGAATGTTGAAGAAAATAGTAAATTTTGCTTTGACATTAGTGAAACACATGATGGAGATTCTAAAATATTGGTAATATCACTAGCAAAGTTATATTTCATTAAACGATCAGCGTCATCTAAAGCCACATTGCGGAGTTTGTTGAAGTGTTAGTATTCTTTAGAGAAGAATTCATTTAAACATCTTGGCATAGTAACAAGTATATGACAACGACTATCAAGTTCTCTTTGTAACTATTTATTACTTATTTGTTCATACATGTTGCATATCCGTATTGAGATCTATCACAAAACTTTCTGATTTGTTCATGAATTTGAAGCACAAGTTCGCGGGTTTAGAGCAATAATGAGAGCAAAAGGCACTTTTCCTCTTAATTTCCAATCAGTTCTTAACATGTCATCGATTATTGGAAGCAAATATGCTCATGCTTTTCCAGAAACAGATTCAGATTGATGAATTAAAACAAAGCTATTTGCAATTATGGAGATTACAATTGTCTGTGTTCTTCTTGTTTTTTTATATCCAGATTTTATTATTGCGTTTTGTAGAGTGGGATGGAAGTGCGCATCTCTCCATGTTTTTTAATACTCAGATACATTGATTGCTCCAGTGACAATAATCTTATTGTCAATCTCATCAAGACGGTTATAGTATTCAGCATTTTTTCTGTTTTCTTCAAGAATAACATCACAGGGACTGTCAATAGCAATATAATCTCTAATAAAATTATTTCAAAGTTAATTTTTAAGTTATGTAATAAAAGCCTATAAGGCATTCTTCCTGAACTTCTCATGTTGTTTTGTGGTGCATTTGAGGTAAATCGAGAAGTTTTATTACTCATGGCGGAGTTGGTGTCGTTCATAGCTTCAGTTGGTGGTTGTCTTATGTTGAAAGTAATTTCATTGGCATGACCGCAAATTATTCCTGTACCCATAGGTCATTGAAGCATATTAACTGTAAATAAAATATAAAAGTAAAAAAAATAATTATAAATAATCTCTTGTTGCGATTTAGCTCTTAGAAGAGCTAAAAACATTATTAATTTTCTCTTTCGTATCTCCCATTATTAAAAGTTGAGTAGTACCTTTAGTTTTTTTTGGTTTTAATATATCAAAACAATAATAGTGATATATCGCTACACAGAAAAAAAAAAGGACACAGATTTGCAAAAAATGTAATAAATTTGTCCCACCAAATAAAATTCAAATTTTCTTTATTTGCGACTAATTTCGTCGCATTATTTCGCATATGAGAAGAACATAGATTATTAAAAATTTATTAAACATGAATTATTTTATAAAAGTCTAATATTTTTAAAAGAACTTTCTTGTAGAAATAAAAGAAAAAAATACAATATTCGTTAAATTGCATCAACATTTATATCTTGTTTATTAAATAAAAAATATAGTATAAATTAACAGAAGTATATTCTATTTATGCTTTAGTTATTAATTTTGAAATAAAGATTATTAAAAAAGTAACTTTTTGGATTTACAAAAATTTGTGGCATTTTTAATTAACGTAGAATAAATTTTTTAGCCTTTTAATATTTTCTAAAATAAATATATGATATTAGTGAAAACGATGGGTTTAAGTTTTTATATAAAGTTAAAAAAATTGCCATACTCGTCATTTAAAGTTTATTTTTTTCTAAATATTGGTTTATTGAAATCATTTATTTTATATTATAATTACACATAAAAACATTTTTCAAACATGGTTTACTGAAAAATTATTATAAACAATTTTATTAAAATAATTGAAAAAAATCAACACCAAAATTTTTTCCAGTAAATTAAAGAAGTAATTTAAAAATTCTTTAGAAACTAGAAAATTAAAAGTCTATTTTATATAAAAATTAAAACAAATATTTCTCGAAATTAAATGAAATATTTTCTTTCAATTGTATGGTTCACTAGCTTTTCTCAATATTAAAAGAAAAGTTCTTTAACAGTTTTTTCGTTTATATAAAGTCGTCAAACTAAATAAATTTATTATTATTTTATTTAATATTTTAAAAACACTAACAATTTACCTTTTAAATTTTCGATAAAATTAAACAATTGATCCGATTTTTCTAAAATTTTTGATCTTTTTTTTGTAATTTTTCTTCTGCAATCTCCTGCTAGCATTAAAATAACTTGATAAAGAAAATTCGAAGCTTTTGGTAAAGCAATATTAGTACACAATTTCTAAAATATTAAATTAATCCAATCATTAATTTTACAATTTTTTAATAAAAATAATAATAACCTGTGTTATAATTTGTAATGTAAAGATACAATAAAACCAATTTTAAAAAACATTAATGTATAAACTATATACACTATATAAGAATACATTCAAGACACAAGAAGTAATATAATTTTAGTTCATTTTTGGTCTCTATAAATAATAAAATAAAGAAACATTTAATTAAAAACCTTATTTAAATATAATACAAAAAATTATACAATTGTTATATATTAATTATTAAATTAATTTTTAATATTTGATAGTGTTCGTCATATCATTATTTTACGTTCTTCGCGGTGGAATGTCGTTGCTTAATTCTTTAAAATTTAAAAAAATTTTGACGTTTTAAAATGGTGAGACATTTTTTTGAATTTCAGATAGATTTGTCAAAATTTGTTCTTTTTTTTGTGTGTAGAAAATTAATAATCTCCAGTAATTTAAAAATTTTTTTCACACGTCGAAGTGAATCCTGACAGGAAAAATAGACAAAATAAAATGATTACAAAAAATATCTTTTGTATTACATTTAAACTTCCCCAAAAAACTGAACTTTTAATTTATAATTATAATTAACTTATTCAATTTTAGAGATTGGAATCATTATCATCAGTCTTAATTATTTATTATCATATTCTATTTTAATAAAAATTTACTTCGATTCATAAAATATTTGAAAATAAAATAAAGTTGTCAGTAACTAAAATAAACAGTAGTTAATAAGATATCTTTTTGTCGACTTTATTTGTATAATGTCATCAATTCTTTATATGATTTCAACATATGGTAACAAACCGCGACATGTAAAAAACAGGAACAAAGTTTATTGTTACTTTCATACCGGTAGATAGCTACATTGACAGTAATAACAAATTGTACTAGAGGAATTTTAAAAAAACTCGCACAAAATAATAATGTGCGACAAAATTTAACAACAAATTATGCGTCAAAAAAAAATGAATAAAAAATAAATATAAAAATCCAGTGGACGAAAAATGAACGTTTTGTAATTATTCAAATTACTGAGAGGACGTGAAGTGAACGTTTTTTTTTTCTGTGTATATTATTGTGTTTCTGCACTATTCTAAAATTTCGCCTTTCAAATGATATATAAAATATTGTATCTTATAAATTTTGAAATTACGTTATCCCTAATACAAAACTATGCTTAAAAATGCCAAAAAGAGACTGTTTTTTAAAGATAATTTGATTAATTTAAATTCAGAACTTTTTAAATTTGTTTTTATCTCTAAGTTAGAAAAAAACACATCTTTTAGTTATTTACCTATAAAAATCGGTTAAATTTGAAGAAATTTATAAGAAAGAAGAATTTTTGTTCCTTATTTTTTTTAGTTCAGATGTCTTTACAATTAAAAATTTTTATGTTATAAAGATGCATAACAACAATAAAAATTTTTAAATTTAAAAAAATAAGTTTTTAGTTATTTCAGAACATGTACTAGAACGTGTTTTTGAAAACATATTTTATAATATTTTTTTAACGATTGAAAAATATCTTTATATTTTATGTAATAAAATTTTACAGTAGCAATATATTCTATAAGAAGAAGATTTTTCACAAACTTCGGCTTGTTCTCTATAAACATTTAGTCGTGTAATTTCATTATTTAAAACCTCGAAATTTTTATTCATCATAGCCTGATATCTAGCTTTTCCTGGTATAGTGACAGCATCCACTTGATAAACAATTTTTGAAATTCCGCCTCTAGCATATTTTATAATAAATTTTTCTGATCTATCGAGTTTCATTTCTGCACACTTATCAGTCAAATTCCCTTCGATCAATTTATTGTTAAGCGCTTTTATAAAGTTTTTTTCTATTTGAGCCCGTTCCTCTGTCATAGAAGATGGAAGAAATTCGAATTTTGGTTTACATAAAAAATATTGAGAAGGTATGAACATTTCATAACATGAACGGTTGTAATTTGGTATAGGTCTTAATAAACTTAATCCTTTAATTGTATCATTTTTTATTGGGAATTCTTTTTGTTTATCTAACATTTTGAATCCATCTTTAGGAGCATTTGTTAATAAATCCAATAAAGTAGCATAGACATCGAAGTGTGAAATATGTTTTTTGCTATTTTCTCTTAAATTTTTTATTAATTGATCATTATATCTCAGTTCTTCAGGTATTCCTATGATAAAATAAGGATTTTTGTGTTCATACCTACTTATCTCAGATATAAAAAATGAGTTTAGTCTGTACCCATGATCACCCATTAAAATATTGAATGAATTTTTATAATGCTTCTCATTTTTTTTAAAAAAATTTAAAAAAATTTCATCGGCGGCAAAAATTAGGTTTAGTTCATCATGAAGTATGTTTGAATGCCAAGTTAAAGTCATTTTTAAATTATTTTTATATTTTTGTAAAAAATCACTTATGTAGTCTATTATGTGAAATCCATAATGATAACATTGCTTTTTTAATTTATTTTCAATTACTTTTCCTAATTTAATTTGTCTTGAAAGAATTTGAAATGGTCTTAAAGTAGGATGGGGAGGTTCTTTTTTTAATCCAGTACAATTGAAATAATTAAATGCTCCACCAGATTCAGCATCTTCTGCAGCTAATGTCACATAACCCATTTTTCTATAGTATTCTTGTATAAAAGTTTGATTGTCCAGTGCAACTTTACAAGAATCTAAATCACCAAAATCATTCTTTTTTGTTTTCTCAGAAGAAAAAAAATCATCTACATCCATGTTTTGCTTATTTAAAAGAAACCCAAATGCATTAAGTCTTGAATTGTCTCCAATAACATTTAAGTATTCCATTTCAATACCATTAAATTTTTTTTTTAAAAAATTTCTTGTTTTAGGAAGTGCTCTTAAAGCATGGTAATATGATAATGAGTCAATAACATAAATGTGAACGTCGTAACGCATGTTATTTACTGGTATACTAAAATTTTCTTTCAAAAAATGTGTACTTTCTTTAGGAATTTTATCAAGCTTATTTATATGAAAATGCACGTCATCATAAATAACAGCTTTGAATCTATTGTAACATCTGAAATGAAAAATATCACAATCCAATTTAGATGATTTATTAATATAAACATATGGACTTAATGATATATTGAAATTATTTTTAGGATATTTACAACCATAAAAACATAACAAATCTTTCCTCTTAACTGTTATAATTCCATCTGTAATTTTATAATATTTGTTATCATGTATTTTTTTGCATTTTTTAAATTTCTTTTGCGGTTTAATATAATTATGAACTATATCACTCCATATATTAAATTTCTCAAGCAAACAGTAACTATTTTCATAAAAGTCTTTAATAATTTTTTTATCATGAATATCTACATTATAAAAATTATTTAAATTAGCGATATTTTTAGAAAAAATAAGATACATAAAATGAAGAAATCCCAAGAAAAATAACATTAAAATAATTATAAAATATTTCCGCTGAGATTTATTAACTAAAAACCTTGTTATTTAATTTTAATTTTTTTACAGAAATGACAAACCTCTAAAAGTTCTTCTTCTATATTTAAAGATTTTTCTAAATTTGTTTAATATCATAGTTTAGCTTTAATGTTTTTTTGACGGTTAAAAAATTTAGAGTTAAGAATTTTCATATAAAATTTTAGTTAAATAATAAAAGAAAGCACAAAAAGATAAAATTACGAGTATTAATGAAATTACTACAAGTATATTATTAAAATGAATATAAACATAGAGAAATAAAAGTGAATAAATGAACTAGTCCATATAAATTTAAAAAAGCTAACAATTATAGAAGACACAGGATAGTACAAATTTTCAATTAATATATACTTTTATTCATTTTTATTTTTTGTTCAATAATGTTATCATTTTATTAACGAAAAAAACTTTAACGTCGACATTTGTTTAAATTGAAAGTTTTAATCAAATGATTTTTTGTAATTGAACATCGATTATGCAAATCCATCATTGAAAAATTGTTTATATAATATAAATTATCACATAAAATTGTGTAGCAATTTTATCGACAATAAAAATAAATTTTTGATAGTTTTTTTGTAACACAGAGAGAAATTTTTATTAAAATTTTTAAATTGTTCTGTCATTATAAGTGTTAGACTTAAATCATTGAATAATTAAATGCATCTTTTATGCTATTAAGTTTAGAATATTTTAGCTACGCAAAATTATTTTATCTTTGAAAAAAGATATAATATTCAATAGAAGTTATCAATTTTATTCTCTTACTTGATGTAACGATTTTGAAAAAATTGCACTATAATTTAACTAGTCACAGAAACTTTGGCGAACAATCATTATTTTAATATTGAAAAGTTTTTACATCAGCATTATTTTTATAAGAATATTGGATACACGAGGAACTTCAAGTCAACCTCTATTTATTTCTACCTAACACAAATTACAATAGAATATAGTAAAATTAACCTACTACAATAAGTACCTTTATTTTTTAAAATTCTACATACTTTTTACCTTTTAATTATTTTCTTACTAATAATTATTGTTTTGCCTTATAGGTCTTAATATATAACTTTTTCTTTCTAAAATATACAAAATATTATTATAGTAAAATACAAATACAAAATTTGATTACAAAATTTTGATCAATTACAGTTGGCAACAGAGTTTCATGTTTCTTCTTCTCAACTTCATTTTCTATTCAAGACACTTTACTGATCATCATTAAAAAATAATTTTATAGTTTTTTGGGTATACTTTAATTAAATATGCGTTTAAATAACAAAAAATTTACTGCTTTAATATGCTTATTTTTTTGTTCTATATATTTTGTTACTCGTAAATATGTTAATGAAATGTTATTGTTAAAATCAAATAGAATAAAATCAGTTAATAATATAATAGAAAATACAAACAGTACGGAAGATATTAAAATACCTAAAAATTTTACGTTATGGAAACCTGATAATTTTAATTTAAAATGTTCTAGAATCATTAGCGGCGATAAAAATTATATTAACAAAATAAAGAAAAAAAGATTTACAATGAAAGTGATACCTAAAAGTTATAAATATGACTGTGAATCTATAAATTCAAGGGGGTTTTATTCTAAGGTACATTTATCTGAAGTTGAAGCAAATTATCCAATTGCTTATGCAAGAAATGTCTATAATAATTTTCATATGCTAGAATTACAATTTTTACTCTCATATGCTCCACAAAATCATTATTGCTTTGCTGTTGATTTAAAATCCACTGAATTATACAAACAGTTGACATCTTTAGCAAAATGTTTTTATAATGTTTATGTGCCGTCAAAAAGATATAATATGAATAGTTATGGAATTTATCAAGCGTTTAGTACTTATGAGTGCATGAAAATTTTAATTAACAAGAAATGGAAATATTTATTTATATTACAAGTAAGTATTTTGTAAAATCTTATCTTTTTTTGATTAATAGAATGATGATTTTCCTCTAAAAACTAATAGAGAAATTGTTGAAATATTGAAAGCAAGAAATAACACTTTGGATATGGAATTTCGAGATCCCAGCCGATTTATTCAAGATCGTATCAACCAAAGTGCATCTTGGGATTATAAAAGTTTAAATTTTTTTAACGGTAAAGATGTAATTTTTTTTTC
Organism: Strongyloides venezuelensis; assembly: GCA_963280985.1. NCBI lineage: Eukaryota > Metazoa > Nematoda > Chromadorea > Rhabditida > Strongyloididae > Strongyloides > Strongyloides venezuelensis. The sequence continues at coordinate 21,872,677 of CAUJLX010000002.1, read as the reverse complement.
ACGTAAATATTTATTCTTGTAGAGAAAGAAACTTCCAAGTATGATGAAAATTTATTAAGTGAAAATATAAAATTTTCAAAGGGTTCATATGCGAGTGGAATGCCACGTGATTCTGTAGATTTTATTCTAAATAAAATAAATATAACAAAATATTTATATCAAATTAATACTGTTAATAAATTTGGTGAAGATGAAATGGTATGGCAAACATTATTTAGTGATAACTTGCTTAAAATACCTCATTACGTGGATCGTAATTGTCTTAGTACAATATATAACGAAGTAATTTTTATAGTTAGAAATGTTATATGGGAAGATAGAGAGTGTAAAACAAAAATAAGACACCATTTTACTTGTGTATACGGTGTTGAGATGCTTAATGATTTAGAAAACATGAAATCAATATTTGGCTATCGTTTTATTCCTGAACATGATTTTGGGGCAGCATTATGCTTTACTGAATATTTGTTTAATAAAACTTATCTGAAAAAGTTTGAAAGAATTGATACTGATTTTTATGCCAATTTGCCTTCAACAAAATATCAAAACGCAAATCTTCAAAAAAATTGAAATTATTGAAGAATGTAATTTTTATAAGGAATGGTAAACAGAAGAGATACAATAGATTTTATAAAATTTAATTATTTAAGTAACACAATACTATAAGCTTTAGTTAAATTTTATCAAATTAAAGATCCTAATTAAATAATCGTACTGAGTTCGTAAATTTGATATGTAATTATTAATTTTATTCAAACATATATGGAGAATTCAGTCTTTTATTATACAAAATAATTCTCTCTGAAATATAATTTCACCATTATATAGGCTAAAAATGATATATTAATATATTTAAAACATAAATCCACTAAAAATAATGAACTATGCAAGTATTTATGTTTTCTTGTGATGTTAATGATTCTAAATTATTGAAAAAATGCAAACGCAAACATTCAAAGGCAAAGAATATTCTCAGATGATTATAGTGAAGCAAATTGTTATTTTTGTTGCCAATTCACAAAGTCAGTCGAGTTAATCAAAGTAAAATTTTTTATTTTACTGAATTTCTCCAATTAGTCGAAAAAGTCACAGATATAATTAGTAGAAATTCAATTAACACACTTACAAAATAATCAGATAACTTAAGACAACTAATTAATGAACACAAAATTATTGTAATCCTCTAAAATTACAATATTATTAAATATGATGAAATTATAACAAAATACAATGACACACGCGATTTCAACATTTAACAAAAATATCTCTTTCTAGATTTTTCTCTCATATTTATAGTCTTTTTATATTGTACACTACACAATCTTACTCAAATTTCTTTTCAAAATTTTCATTTTATCGTCAAATCCTTTGAATGATGTTTAAAATTCATTATAAGTTTACTTTAAAAAATTTCACATCAATTATTACAATGTTAAACAAGCGATCTAGCAAGTTTGAATGCATTGGAAAAATTACTTATAATATGTTTTTCCATAGCTTTAAAAATAGAAGTAGTAAACTTTAAAAAGGAATTTATATAAAATAAATTAATGTTAAAAAGCAAATCATTTGCCAAAATCTATAAATTTTAGAGTGCTTTGGAAGTATTAAACAAATTATTTAAAACAAACGATATTTAAAGTTAGTAAAATTAATTTTTGTTGCAATTTCGATAGAATATTGTAGTAGTTTATTTTTAAAATCAGTACCATGACATTTTTAAAAAAAAAATAGAAACATAAACAATAGTTTACGATAATAAATTTTTACAATAACAATACTGTATATAATTAGAAATTTTTACACAAAGTTTTGCTTGTTCATTGTAACCATCTAAGCGTAGAATTTTATTGTTTATAATTTTAAAATTGTTATCCATCTCAGCATAAAATTTAGCCTTTCCTGGTATAGTGACAGCATCCACTTGATAAACAATTTTTGAATTTACGCCTCTAGAATATTTTATAATAAATTTTTCTGATCTATCTAATTTCATTTCTGCACACTTATCAGTCAAATTCCCTTCGATCAATTTATTGTTAAGCGCTTTTATAAAGTTTTTTTCTATTTGAGCCCGTTCCTCTGTCATAGAAGATGGAAGAAGTTCGAATTTTGGTTTACATAAACAATATTGACGGGAAATGCTCATGTCGTAACATGTGCGGTTGTAATTTGGTAATGGTCTTAATAAACTTAATACTTTAATTTTATCATTTTTTATTGGGAATTCTTTTTGTTTATCTAACATTTTGAATCCATCTTTAGGAGCATTTGTTAATATATCCAATAAAGTAGCATAGACGTCGAAGTGTGAAATATGTTTTTTGCTATTTTCTCTTAAATTTTTTATCAATTGATCATTAGATCTCAGTTTTTCTGGTATCGTAATGATAAAATAGGGATTTTTTCGTTCGTATTTACCAATGTCAGTTATTGAAAAGATATTCGTATTGTCTCCATGATCACCCATTAAAATACTAAATGAATTGTTATAATATTTTTTATTTTCTTTAAAAAATTTATAATAAATATCATCAGCAGCAAAAATATTGTTTAAATTACCATAAATTATTTTTGTTTGCCAAATTATAGTCATTTTTATTCTATTTTCATATTTTTTAAGAAAATCACTCATGTAATTCATCATATGAAATCCATGATGGTAACATTTTTTTTCAAACTCATCTTTAATTAATTTTGACATAACAGGATGTGTTGAAAGAACTTTAAGTGGTTTTAAAGTATGATGTGTAGTTTCTCGTTTAAATCCAACACATTCAGGATAATAAAATATTCCACCATATGGATAATCTTCTGCATTTAATGTTACATACCCCATTTTTCTATAATATTCTTGTATAAAAGTCTTATTGTCTAAATACACTTTGCAAGAATCTAAATCACCGAAATCATTTTTTTTTTTACTAGAAGAAAAAAAGTCGTCTACATCCATATTTTGTTTATTTAAAAGAAATCCATAAGCGTTTAGTCTTGAATCAGCTCCAATAATATTTAAATATTCCATTTCAACACCATTGAAGTTTTCTTTTAAAAATTTCCTTGTTTTAGGAAGTGCTCTTAAAGCATGGTAATATGATAATGAGTCAATAACATAAATGTGAACGTCGTAACGCATGTTATTTACTGGTATACTAAAATTTTCTTTCAAAAAATGTGTACTTTCTTTAGGAATTTTATCAAGCTTATTTATATGAAAATGCACGTCATCATAAATAACAGCTTTGAATCTATTGTAACATCTGAAATGAAAAATATCACAATCCAATTTAGATGATTTATTAATATAAACATATGGACTTAATGATATATTGAAATTATTTTTAGGATATTTACAACCATAAAAACATAACAAATCTTTCCTCTTAACTGTTATAATTCCATCTGTAATTTTATAATATTTGTTATCATGTATTTTTTTGCATTTTTTAAATTTCTTTTGCGGTTTAATATAATTATGAACTATATCACTCCATATATTAAATTTCTCAAGCAAACAGTAACTATTTTCATAAAAGTCTTTAATAATTTTTTTATCATGAATATCTACATTATAAAAATTATTTAAATTAGCGATATTTTTAGAAAAAATAAGATACATAAAATGAAGAAATCCCAAGAAAAATAACATTAAAATAATTATAAAATATTTCCGCTGAGATTTATTAACTAAAAACCTTGTTATTTAATTTTAATTTTTTTACAGAAATGACAAACCTCTAAAAGTTCTTCTTCTATATTTAAAGATTTTTCTAAATTTGTTTAATATCATAGTTTAGCTTTAATGTTTTTTTGACGGTTAAAAAATTTAGAGTTAAGAATTTTCATATAAAATTTTAGTTAAATAATAAAAGAAAGCACAAAAAGATAAAATTACGAGTATTAATGAAATTACTACAAGTATATTATTAAAATGAATATAAACATAGAGAAATAAAAGTGAATAAATGAACTAGTCCATATAAATTTAAAAAAGCTAACAATTATAGAAGACACAGGATAGTACAAATTTTCAATTAATATATACTTTTATTCATTTTTATTTTTGTTCAATAATGTTATCATTTTATTAACGAAAAAAACTTTAACGTCGACATTTGTTTAAATTGAAAGTTTTAATCAAATGATTTTTTGTAATTGAACATCGATTATGCAAATCCATCATTGAAAAATTGTTTATATAATATAAATTATCACATAAAATTGTGTAGCAATTTTATCGACAATAAAAATAAATTTTTGATAGTTTTTTTGTAACACAGAGAGAAATTTTTATTAAAATTTTTAAATTGTTCTGTCATTATAAGTGTTAGACTTAAATCATTGAATAATTAAATGCATCTTTTATGCTATTAAGTTTAGAATATTTTAGCTACGCAAAATTATTTTATCTTTGAAAAAAGATATAATATTCAATAGAAGTTATCAATTTTATTCTCTTACTTGATGTAACGATTTTGAAAAAATTGCACTATAATTTAACTAGTCACAGAAACTTTGGCGAACAATCATTATTTTAATATTGAAAAGTTTTTACATCAGCATTATTTTTATAAGAATATTGGATACACGAGGAACTTCAAGTCAACCTCTATTTATTTCTACCTAACACAAATTACAATAGAATATAGTAAAATTAACCTACTACAATAAGTACCTTTATTTTTTAAAATTCTACATACTTTTTACCTTTTAATTATTTTCTTACTAATAATTATTGTTTTGCCTTATAGGTCTTAATATATAACTTTTTCTTTCTAAAATATACAAAATATTATTATAGTAAAATACAAATACAAAATTTGATTACAAAATTTTGATCAATTACAGTTGGCAACAGAGTTTCATGTTTCTTCTTCTCAACTTCATTTTCTATTCAAGACACTTTACTGATCATCATTAAAAAATAATTTTATAGTTTTTTGGGTATACTTTAATTAAATATGCGTTTAAATAACAAAAAATTTACTGCTTTAATATGCTTATTTTTTTGTTCTATATATTTTGTTACTCGTAAATATGTTAATGAAATGTTATTGTTAAAATCAAATAGAATAAAATCAGTTAATAATATAATAGAAAATACAAACAGTACGGAAGATATTAAAATACCTAAAAATTTTACGTTATGGAAACCTGATAATTTTAATTTAAAATGTTCTAGAATCATTAGCGGCGATAAAAATTATATTAACAAAATAAAGAAAAAAAGATTTACAATGAAAGTGATACCTAAAAGTTATAAATATGACTGTGAATCTATAAATTCAAGGGGTTTTATTCTAAGGTACATTTATCTGAAGTTGAAGCAAATTATCCAATTGCTTATGCAAGAAATGTCTATAATAATTTTCATATGCTAGAATTACAATTTTTACTCTCATATGCTCCACAAAATCATTATTGCTTTGCTGTTGATTTAAAATCCACTGAATTATACAAACAGTTGACATCTTTAGCAAAATGTTTTTATAATGTTTATGTGCCGTCAAAAAGATATAATATGAATAGTTATGGAATTTATCAAGCGTTTAGTACTTATGAGTGCATGAAAATTTTAATTAACAAGAAATGGAAATATTTATTTATATTACAAGTAAGTATTTTGTAAAATCTTATCTTTTTTTGATTAATAGAATGATGATTTTCCTCTAAAAACTAATAGAGAAATTGTTGAAATATTGAAAGCAAGAAATAACACTTTGGATATGGAATTTCGAGATCCCAGCCGATTTATTCAAGATCGTATCAACCAAAGTGCATCTTGGGATTATAAAAGTTTAAATTTTTTTAACGGTAAAGATGTAATTTTTTTCACGTAAATATTTATTCTTGTAGAGAAAGAAACTTCCAAGTATGATGAAAATTTATTAAGTGAAAATATAAAATTTTCAAAGGGTTCATATGCGAGTGGAATGCCACGTGATTCTGTAGATTTTATTCTAAATAAAATAAATATAACAAAATATTTATATCAAATTAATACTGTTAATAAATTTGGTGAAGATGAAATGGTATGGCAAACATTATTTAGTGATAACTTGCTTAAAATACCTCATTACGTGGATCGTAATTGTCTTAGTACAATATATAACGAAGTAATTTTTATAGTTAGAAATGTTATATGGGAAGATAGAGAGTGTAAAACAAAAATAAGACACCATTTTACTTGTGTATACGGTGTTGAGATGCTTAATGATTTAGAAAACATGAAATCAATATTTGGCTATCGTTTTATTCCTGAACATGATTTTGGGGCAGCATTATGCTTTACTGAATATTTGTTTAATAAAACTTATCTGAAAAAGTTTGAAAGAATTGATACTGATTTTTATGCCAATTTGCCTTCAACAAAATATCAAAACGCAAATCTTCAAAAAAAAATTGAAATTATTGAAGAATGTAATTTTTATAAGGAATGGTAAACAGAAGAGATACAATAGATTTTATAAAATTTAATTATTTAAGTAACACAATACTATAAGCTTTAGTTAAATTTTATCAAATTAAAGATCCTAATTAAATAATCGTACTGAGTTCGTAAATTTGATATGTAATTATTAATTTTATTCAAACATATATGGAGAATTCAGTCTTTTATTATACAAAATAATTCTCTCTGAAATATAATTTCACCATTATATAGGCTAAAAATGATATATTAATATATTTAAAACATAAATCCACTAAAAATAATGAACTATGCAAGTATTTATGTTTTCTTGTGATGTTAATGATTCTAAATTATTGAAAAAATGCAAACGCAAACATTCAAAGGCAAAGAATATTCTCAGATGATTATAGTGAAGCAAATTGTTATTTTTGTTGCCAATTCACAAAGTCAGTCGAGTTAATCAAAGTAAAATTTTTTATTTTACTGAATTTCTCAATTAGTCGAAAAAGTCACAGATATAATTAGTAGAAATTCAATTAACACACTTACAAAATAATCAGATAACTTAAGACAACTAATTAATGAACACAAAATTATTGTAATCCTCTAAAATTACAATATTATTAAATATGATGAAATTATAACAAAATACAATGACACACGCGATTTCAACATTTAACAAAAATATCTCTTTCTAGATTTTTCTCTCATATTTATAGTCTTTTTATATTGTACACTACACAATCTTACTCAAATTTCTTTTCAAAATTTTCATTTTATCGTCAAATCCTTTGAATGATGTTTAAAATTCATTATAAGTTTACTTTAAAAAATTTCACATCAATTATTACAATGTTAAACAAGCGATCTAGCAAGTTTGAATGCATTGGAAAAATTACTTATAATATGTTTTTCCATAGCTTTAAAAATAGAAGTAGTAAACTTTAAAAAAGGAATTTATATAAAATAAATTAATGTTAAAAAAGCAAATCATTTGCCAAAATCTATAAATTTTAGAGTGCTTTGGAAGTATTAAACAAATTATTTAAAACAAACGATATTTAAAGTTAGTAAAATTAATTTTTGTTGCAATTTCGATAGAATATTGTAGTAGTTTATTTTTAAAATCAGTACCATGACATTTTTAAAAAAAAAATAGAAACATAAACAATAGTTTACGATAATAAATTTTTACAATAACAATACTGTATATAATTAGAAATTTTTACACAAAGTTTTGCTTGTTCATTGTAACCATCTAAGCGTAGAATTTTATTGTTTATAATTTTAAAATTGTTATCCATCTCAGCATAAAATTTAGCCTTTCCTGGTATAGTGACAGCATCCACTTGATAAACAATTTTTGAATTTACGCCTCTAGAATATTTTATAATAAATTTTTCTGATCTATCTAATTTCATTTCTGCACACTTATCAGTCAAATTCCCTTCGATCAATTTATTGTTAAGCGCTTTTATAAAGTTTTTTTCTATTTGAGCCCGTTCCTCTGTCATAGAAGATGGAAGAAGTTCGAATTTTGGTTTACATAAACAATATTGACGGGAAATGCTCATGTCGTAACATGTGCGGTTGTAATTTGGTAATGGTCTTAATAAACTTAATACTTTAATTTTATCATTTTTTATTGGGAATTCTTTTGTTTATCTAACATTTTGAATCCATCTTTAGGAGCATTTGTTAATATATCCAATAAAGTAGCATAGACGTCGAAGTGTGAAATATGTTTTTTGCTATTTTCTCTTAAATTTTTTATCAATTGATCATTAGATCTCAGTTTTTCTGGTATCGTAATGATAAAATAGGGATTTTTTCGTTCGTATTTACCAATGTCAGTTATTGAAAAGATATTCGTATTGTCTCCATGATCACCCATTAAAATACTAAATGAATTGTTATAATATTTTTTATTTTCTTTAAAAAATTTATAATAAATATCATCAGCAGCAAAAATATTGTTTAAATTACCATAAATTATTTTTGTTTGCCAAATTATAGTCATTTTTATTCTATTTTCATATTTTTTAAGAAAATCACTCATGTAATTCATCATATGAAATCCATGATGGTAACATTTTTTTTCAAACTCATCTTTAATTAATTTTGACATAACAGGATGTGTTGAAAGAACTTTAAGTGGTTTTAAAGTATGATGTGTAGTTTCTCGTTTAAATCCAACACATTCAGGATAATAAAATATTCCACCATATGGATAATCTTCTGCATTTAATGTTACATACCCCATTTTTCTATAATATTCTTGTATAAAAGTCTTATTGTCTAAATACACTTTGCAAGAATCTAAATCACCGAAATCATTTTTTTTACTAGAAGAAAAAAGTCGTCTACATCCATATTTTGTTTATTTAAAAGAAATCCATAAGCGTTTAGTCTTGAATCAGCTCCAATAATATTTAAATATTCCATTTCAACACCATTGAAGTTTTCTTTTAAAAATTTCCTTGTTTTAGGAAGTGCTCTTAAAGCATGGTAATATGATAATGAGTCAATAACATAAATGTGAACGTCGTAACGCATGTTATTTACTGGTATACTAAAATTTTCTTTCAAAAAATGTGTACTTTCTTTAGGAATTTTATCAAGCTTATTTATATGAAAATGCACGTCATCATAAATAACAGCTTTGAATCTATTGTAACATCTGAAATGAAAAATATCACAATCCAATTTAGATGATTTATTAATATAAACATATGGACTTAATGATATATTGAAATTATTTTTAGGATATTTACAACCATAAAAACATAACAAATCTTTCCTCTTAACTGTTATAATTCCATCTGTAATTTTATAATATTTGTTATCATGTATTTTTTTGCATTTTTTAAATTTCTTTTGCGGTTTAATATAATTATGAACTATATCACTCCATATATTAAATTTCTCAAGCAAACAGTAACTATTTTCATAAAAGTCTTTAATAATTTTTTTATCATGAATATCTACATTATAAAAATTATTTAAATTAGCGATATTTTTAGAAAAAATAAGATACATAAAATGAAGAAATCCCAAGAAAAATAACATTAAAATAATTATAAAATATTTCCGCTGAGATTTATTAACTAAAAACCTTGTTATTTAATTTTAATTTTTTTACAGAAATGACAAACCTCTAAAAGTTCTTCTTCTATATTTAAAGATTTTTCTAAATTTGTTTAATATCATAGTTTAGCTTTAATGTTTTTTTGACGGTTAAAAAATTTAGAGTTAAGAATTTTCATATAAAATTTTAGTTAAATAATAAAAGAAAGCACAAAAAGATAAAATTACGAGTATTAATGAAATTACTACAAGTATATTATTAAAATGAATATAAACATAGAGAAATAAAAGTGAATAAATGAACTAGTCCATATAAATTTAAAAAAGCTAACAATTATAGAAGACACAGGATAGTACAAATTTTCAATTAATATATACTTTTATTCATTTTTATTTTTGTTCAATAATGTTATCATTTTATTAACGAAAAAAACTTTAACGTCGACATTTGTTTAAATTGAAAGTTTTAATCAAATGATTTTTTGTAATTGAACATCGATTATGCAAATCCATCATTGAAAAATTGTTTATATAATATAAATTATCACATAAAATTGTGTAGCAATTTTATCGACAATAAAAATAAATTTTTGATAGTTTTTTTGTAACACAGAGAGAAATTTTTATTAAAATTTTTAAATTGTTCTGTCATTATAAGTGTTAGACTTAAATCATTGAATAATTAAATGCATCTTTTATGCTATTAAGTTTAGAATATTTTAGCTACGCAAAATTATTTTATCTTTGAAAAAAGATATAATATTCAATAGAAGTTATCAATTTTATTCTCTTACTTGATGTAACGATTTTGAAAAAATTGCACTATAATTTAACTAGTCACAGAAACTTTGGCGAACAATCATTATTTTAATATTGAAAAGTTTTTACATCAGCATTATTTTTATAAGAATATTGGATACACGAGGAACTTCAAGTCAACCTCTATTTATTTCTACCTAACACAAATTACAATAGAATATAGTAAAATTAACCTACTACAATAAGTACCTTTATTTTTTAAAATTCTACATACTTTTTACCTTTTAATTATTTTCTTACTAATAATTATTGTTTTGCCTTATAGGTCTTAATATATAACTTTTTCTTTCTAAAATATACAAAATATTATTATAGTAAAATACAAATACAAAATTTGATTACAAAATTTTGATCAATTACAGTTGGCAACAGAGTTTCATGTTTCTTCTTCTCAACTTCATTTTCTATTCAAGACACTTTACTGATCATCATTAAAAAATAATTTTATAGTTTTTTGGGTATACTTTAATTAAATATGCGTTTAAATAACAAAAAATTTACTGCTTTAATATGCTTATTTTTTTGTTCTATATATTTTGTTACTCGTAAATATGTTAATGAAATGTTATTGTTAAAATCAAATAGAATAAAATCAGTTAATAATATAATAGAAAATACAAACAGTACGGAAGATATTAAAATACCTAAAAATTTTACGTTATGGAAACCTGATAATTTTAATTTAAAATGTTTTAGAATCATTAGCGGCGATAAAAATTATATTAACAAAATAAAGAAAAAAAGATTTACAATGAAAGTGATACCTAAAAGTTATAAATATGACTGTGAATCTATAAATTCAAGGGGGTTTTATTCTAAGGTACCTTTATCTGAAGTTGAAGCAAATTATTCAATTGCTTATGCAAGAAATGTTTATAATAATTTTCATATGCTAGAATTACAATTTTTACTCTCATACGCTCCACAAAATCATTATTGCTTTGCTGTTGATTTGAAATCAATTGAATTATACAAGCAGTTGACATCTTTAACAAAATGTTTTGATAATGTTTATGTACCATCAAAAAGATATAATATGAATAGTTATGGAATTTATCAAGCGTTTAGTACTTATGAGTGCATGAAAATTTTAATTAACAAGAAATGGAAATATTTATTTATATTACAAGTAAGTATTTTGTAAAATCTTATCTTTTTTTGATTAATAGAATGATGATTTTCCTCTAAAAACTAATAGAGAAATTGTTGAAATATTGAAAGCAAGAAATAACACTTTGGATATGGAATTTCGAGATCCCAGCCGATTTATTCAAGATCGTATCAACCAAAGTGCATCTTGGGATTATAAAAGTTTAAATTTTTTTAACGGTAAAGATGTAATTTTTTCACGTAAATATTTATTCTTGTAGAGAAAGAAACTTCCAAGTATGATGAAAATTTATTAAGTGAAAATATAAAATTTTCAAAGGGTTCATATGCGAGTGGAATGCCACGTTGATTCTGTAGATTTTATTCTAAATAAAATAAATATAACAAAATATTTATATCAAATTAATACTGTTAATAAATTTGGTGAAGATGAAATGGTATGGCAAACATTATTTAGTGATAACTTGCTTAAAATACCTCATTACGTGGATCGTAATTGTCTTAGTACAATATATAACGAAGTAATTTTTATAGTTAGAAATGTTATATGGGAAGATAGAGAGTGTAAAACAAAAATAAGACACCATTTTACTTGTGTATACGGTGTTGAGATGCTTAATGATTTAGAAAACATGAAATCAATATTTGGCTATCGTTTTATTCCTGAACATGATTTTGGGGCAGCATTATGCTTTACTGAATATTTGTTTAATAAAACTTATCTGAAAAAGTTTGAAAGAATTGATACTGATTTTTATGCCAATTTGCCTTCAACAAAATATCAAAACGCAAATCTTCAAAAAAAAATTGAAATTATTGAAGAATGTAATTTTTATAAGGAATGGTAAACAGAAGAGATACAATAGATTTTATAAAATTTAATTATTTAAGTAACACAATACTATAAGCTTTAGTTAAATTTTATCAAATTAAAGATCCTAATTAAATAATCGTACTGAGTTCGTAAATTTGATATGTAATTATTAATTTTATTCAAACATATATGGAGAATTCAGTCTTTTATTATACAAAATAATTCTCTCTGAAATATAATTTCACCATTATATAGGCTAAAAATGATATATTAATATATTTAAAACATAAATCCACTAAAAATAATGAACTATGCAAGTATTTATGTTTTCTTGTGATGTTAATGATTCTAAATTATTGAAAAAATGCAAACGCAAACATTCAAAGGCAAAGAATATTCTCAGATGATTATAGTGAAGCAAATTGTTATTTTTGTTGCCAATTCACAAAGTCAGTCGAGTTAATCAAAGTAAAATTTTTTATTTTACTGAATTTCTCCAATTAGTCGAAAAAGTCACAGATATAATTAGTAGAAATTCAATTAACACACTTACAAAATAATCAGATAACTTAAGACAACTAATTAATGAACACAAAATTATTGTAATCCTCTAAAATTACAATATTATTAAATATGATGAAATTATAACAAAATACAATGACACACGCGATTTCAACATTTAACAAAAATATCTCTTTCTAGATTTTTCTCTCATATTTATAGTCTTTTTATATTGTACACTACACAATCTTACTCAAATTTCTTTTCAAAATTTTCATTTTATCGTCAAATCCTTTGAATGATGTTTAAAATTCATTATAAGTTTACTTTAAAAAATTTCACATCAATTATTACAATGTTAAACAAGCGATCTAGCAAGTTTGAATGCATTGGAAAAATTACTTATAATATGTTTTTCCATAGCTTTAAAAATAGAAGTAGTAAACTTTAAAAAAGGAATTTATATAAAATAAATTAATGTTAAAAAGCAAATCATTTGCCAAAATCTATAAATTTTAGAGTGCTTTGGAAGTATTAAACAAATTATTTAAAACAAACGATATTTAAAGTTAGTAAAATTAATTTTTGTTGCAATTTCGATAGAATATTGTAGTAGTTTATTTTTAAAATCAGTACCATGACATTTTTAAAAAAAATAGAAACATAAACAATAGTTTACGATAATAAATTTTTACAATAACAATACTGTATATAATTAGAAATTTTTACACAAAGTTTTGCTTGTTCATTGTAACCATCTAAGCGTAGAATTTTATTGTTTATAATTTTAAAATTGTTATCCATCTCAGCATAAAATTTAGCCTTTCCTGGTATAGTGACAGCATCCACTTGATAAACAATTTTTGAATTTACGCCTCTAGAATATTTTATAATAAATTTTTCTGATCTATCTAATTTCATTTCTGCACACTTATCAGTCAAATTCCCTTCGATCAATTTATTGTTAAGCGCTTTTATAAAGTTTTTCTATTTGAGCCCGTTCCTCTGTCATAGAAGATGGAAGAAGTTCGAATTTTGGTTTACATAAACAATATTGACGGGAAATGCTCATGTCGTAACATGTGCGGTTGTAATTTGGTAATGGTCTTAATAAACTTAATACTTTAATTTTATCATTTTTTATTGGGAATTCTTTTTGTTTATCTAACATTTTGAATCCATCTTTAGGAGCATTTGTTAATATATCCAATAAAGTAGCATAGACGTCGAAGTGTGAAATATGTTTTTTGCTATTTTCTCTTAAATTTTTTATCAATTGATCATTAGATCTCAGTTTTTCTGGTATCGTAATGATAAAATAGGGATTTTTTCGTTCGTATTTACCAATGTCAGTTATTGAAAAGATATTCGTATTGTCTCCATGATCACCCATTAAAATACTAAATGAATTGTTATAATATTTTTTATTTTCTTTAAAAAATTTATAATAAATATCATCAGCAGCAAAAATATTGTTTAAATTACCATAAATTATTTTGTTTGCCAAATTATAGTCATTTTTATTCTATTTTCATATTTTTTAAGAAAATCACTCATGTAATTCATCATATGAAATCCATGATGGTAACATTTTTTTTCAAACTCATCTTTAATTAATTTTGACATAACAGGATGTGTTGAAAGAACTTTAAGTGGTTTTAAAGTATGATGTGTAGTTTCTCGTTTAAATCCAACACATTCAGGATAATAAAATATTCCACCATATGGATAATCTTCTGCATTTAATGTTACATACCCCATTTTTTCTATAATATTCTTGTATAAAAGTCTTATTGTCTAAATACACTTTGCAAGAATCTAAATCACCGAAATCATTTTTTTTTACTAGAAGAAAAAAGTCGTCTACATCCATATTTTGTTTATTTAAAAGAAATCCATAAGCGTTTAGTCTTGAATCAGCTCCAATAATATTTAAATATTCCATTTCAACACCATTGAAGTTTTCTTTTAAAAATTTCCTTGTTTTAGGAAGTGCTCTTAAAGCATGGTAATATGATAATGAGTCAATAACATAAATGTGAACGTCGTAACGCATGTTATTTACTGGTATACTAAAATTTTCTTTCAAAAAATGTGTACTTTCTTTAGGAATTTTATCAAGCTTATTTATATGAAAATGCACGTCATCATAAATAACAGCTTTGAATCTATTGTAACATCTGAAATGAAAAATATCACAATCCAATTTAGATGATTTATTAATATAAACATATGGACCAAATGATGTGCTAAAATTATCTGCAGGATATTTACAACCATAAAAACAAAGCAAATCTTTTCTTGTAACTGTTATAACTCCATCAATTAATTTATAATATTTATTATCGTGTATTTTATTACAAATTTCAAATTTTTTCTGTGGTATTATGTGATCATGAACTATATCACTCCATATGTTAAATTTTTCAAACAAACAATAACTATTTTTATAAACAAATTTTTTGATTTTTCTATTATGAACATCAACTTTGACACCATAATAAACGAGACATATTAAATTAATAAAAGCGAAGAAAAATAAAGTTAATGAAATTCTAACATATTTCCAATTAAATTTTTTGGCTAAAAAAAGCTTTTTTTTAAAAAATATCGTTTTCATAAAAGTAGCATACCTAAAACGGTATATCTTCTATATTTAATAATTTCTTTAGCACTATTTAAAGACATAAGTAAGTTTCAATTTTTTTTATTAGTTAAAAAATTGACGAAAAGTATTTCCCTATAATAATATAATTACTCTAATTAAACTACAAAGAAAGTGCAAAAAGATATAATTACCAATATTAATATAACTATATAAATAAATTAAATAATATAGCAAAAATAAACAGTAAAAGCGGAATAATAAAGAAAATAATATCATAAAATTTTTTTAATATTTGAAAAAAAATTTTTTTGTAAACATGTTCAAAAATTATATTTATAAATCATTAATAATACAGTGATATAAGGTGACACAAATTACAATTTTTACATGAAATAAACTGACTATAAAAAAATAATTTCATGAAAAATTGAATTTGAGAATGTATATATTTTTTCCAATGACAATAACTTTTTGATATTTAGTGATAATAAAAAACAAATATTATATTATTCAAAAATAAAAATCAACGTTTCTTTATCAATATTCAGATTGGTAAAATTTTCTGATATTTTCACATAACTTTATAAAATATATCCCATATTGTAAAGGTTATTAAGCTAATCTTTATCATTAATTTATTGAAATGTTGTTATTATTCTTTAAAGAATTCTAATCAAAAATCAATGTTTGTATAATTTTTTATCAACTCAAATTTAAATTAATTGAAATTACCTGAAAATTTTATAATAAATTTGGTTAAAAATAAAATTTTAAAGATTTTAACATATAATTTTTATTTAGACAGCTTTTGCGGTATAACAGAACAAAGGGTACTAATTAATAAGTGTACTGCAATTACAATAAACATAGATAAAAATTATATAAGATTTTTTTTTTGGCGTGTTGTTCTGCTGAAAAGATACCCTTTATTATTTAAACCACAAATACAAAAACAGATTACAATAGGATAAATAACTTAATTAGCTAACTAAGGCCTTCTAAAAATACAAAAGAATAATACAATATAAGATATAAATTAAAGCTTACAGTTAGTATCAGATCTGTGATAACTTATCACCAAAATAACATTAGATTCAGAACTGTAGTTATAACCCTAAAATATACAATAAATCAGTAACATACAATATATTAGCATGGTGAAATAATCATGCAATAACTAAGGGTACAAAATAAAAAGGAATGACAGATCTTTACTACACAGAAAAAAAATCCGTGACATTACTTTGCGTGACATTTTGTCACGAAAAAAAAGTAATTTTCACGTGACATTTCGTCACGAAAAAAAAGTGTTACGGATAAAAATGTCACGGATACTTAATCTCCTGAATACTTTCGCGACAAAATGTCACTTTAAGTAAACGTGACATTTTTTCACGTTTATTTAAGAAAAATTTTTTCCCACATTTTTCAAAGATACAGGACAAAATGTCACGCGTATGCGGGAATTTCATGCGAGTCCTGCAATTTCCGTGACATTTTGTCCCGAAAAAATTTTCAGTGTATATATACTAAAAGAGAATCTTCTAGAATTATAAAACAAAGAGGTAAGGTTTGGAATAATGTTTTTCCCATAATCTAGATCTTTCTATAAGGTAATAAGGAGAAAAATAGAAGAGCCTTAGTTACAGAGATAAAAGTACAAATAAAATATTTAATAAGAAATTATATTCTTACTATAGAAAATACTATAAAATTATATCAATTAAGCTTTTTTATTTTAAGTATTACTATTTTTATAGTTAGATTTCTAACTCCTTAATTTTTATACACTTTCTAATTCCTAAAATAAGCCTCATTAGTACATAATTTTGACAAGAATTCTTTTCTTTAAGTGATGATTGATAAAGTAAACTAATAATAATTTTATCATATTATTTTAAATTTCATCAAAATAAATTCGTTTCAGAATACAC
Source organism: Strongyloides venezuelensis (assembly GCA_963280985.1). NCBI lineage: Eukaryota > Metazoa > Nematoda > Chromadorea > Rhabditida > Strongyloididae > Strongyloides > Strongyloides venezuelensis. The sequence goes on along the minus strand of CAUJLX010000002.1, from coordinate 21,855,392 downwards.
AGAATTAACATTTTTTCTTTATTGATGAATTAAAAGTGTGCAATAGAGCGCTAATTAAAAATATTTATTACGAAGACACAAGTATTTAAGAATAAAAAATCGTGATTTACAAAATGTTCTTGAATATAAGAATTTAAAAAATTTAGTATTACTTTTTTAAATAACAGTGGTTTAAAAAATGGTGAGAATATGAGATTTTTATAAAAGTTATTTTTTCAAGCATGTTAAAATCATTAATAAGAAAAAAATATGATGTTATCGATACTTCATGATACTACTACCAATAGTGTGTAATCTAGAAAAAAAATCTGTCTGTATTATAGATAAAAATGATACAAAACAAAACATTTTTTTATTAATGAGATGTGTTATCACTGAAGGAAATAAATCCTTAATATGTTAAGTCAAATAGAACAACTTAAAATCGACTAACTTAAACTTTTCCTACACTATAAGTAAACTAGCATGATTAGTGTGCAATATAAGATTTATCATAAGACAAGAACATGGTGTTATATATACTTTTAATTACTATTTAAATATATTTGTATATTAATAAAAAAAACTTTTTATAGTCTATATCTTTTATCGCATAATGTTTAATTTAAAGTCCCTCTTAAACTTTCTTTGTCTATTTAGATTACAAATGATCAACTACTATTTATATTTTTAACTATTTATCGTTTATCCAGACAGTAAGGAATTATTCAAAGCATTGGAACTTTGCTACAAGTTAACTTTTATGCTATGAGATAATTTTTTAATTTAGTCAAAAGCCATTCCTTTTCTTGGCTTTGCTTAACATTTAACATATTTCATTTAGAATTTTTATCCTAAAAAGTTTTTGTTACTCTTTGGTTTATAACTTGGCCAATTCTAATCAATTTATACATTCTAGTACCTTTTTTCCATTTTTTTATATTCCATCTTTTAAATGAGAATTAATGATAAACAAATTTAAGATAAATATAGATTCAATTAACTCCAAAAATAATATTTTTATATGTTTTAAACTTATTAAAAACAATTTTATAAGATTATAAAAATGAATTTTATATAGTAAGAAAGAAAAGGTAAAAATCCAAAGATTTAAGTTTAGATAAGTTTTTATATATAAATAAGCCTTTTTTAATATTCTATCATTCATTCATTTATACATTTATTGTAATAATCATCATATATATTGTAAACCGTAAGTCACTATTTTTATGTAATGTTTTATTAATTAATGTAGGTGGCCACGGTGTTCTCATTTATATTGTATTGTTACTTTGCTTTCTTAAGATTCCAATAAAAGTTATAAGTTTAGTATAGTCATCACTTATAAAATTTACTATATATAGATATAATATTTTAAGATTATAAAACTTTTTTGTAGTCATTTCAGATGACGGTAATAAGAAATTGATTACTGGGCTAATTTCAAAGTATTTTTTTAGCGATTGAAAAAATATCTTTATATTTTATGTAATAAAATTTTACAGTAGCAATAAATTCTATAAGGTGAAAAATTTTCACAAGGTTCTGCTTGTTCTCTGTAAACATCTAGTCGTGTAATTTCATTATTTAAAACCTCAAAATTTTTATTCATCATAGCCTGATACCTAACTTTTCCTGGTATAGTGACAGCATCCACTTGATATACAATTTTTGAATTTACGCCTCTAGAATATTTTATAATAAATTTTTCTGATCTATCTAATTTCATTTCTGCACACTTATCAGTCAAATTTCTTTTGATCAATTTATTGTTAAGCGTTTTTATAAAGTTTTTTTCTATTTAAGCCCGTTCCTCTGTCATAGAAGATGGAAGAAATTCAATTTTTGGTTTACATAAGCAATATTGAGGAGGTAAATACATTTCATAACATGAACGGTTGTAATTTGGTAATGGTCTTAATAAACTTAATCCTTTAATTGTATCATTTTTATTGGGAATTCTTTTTGTTTATCTAACATTTTGAATTCATCTTTAGGAGCATTTGTTAATATTAGGTTGTACACACGATTTACTATCCCTGATTCAATAAACCTAAAATAACAAATATGCTAAAGTTTTTATTTTTTTAGTAAATTTAGCAGCAAAAAAAATTAATCAATTTAACTGTAAAAAAATTAATAAATTAATATTTTTAAAAACTTTAATTCAGTTAATTGACTTTAACTTCTAAAAAATTAATAATTTTAAGATAATCGGAAAATAAGGAAACTCAATAATATCAATTACATTTATACTTATGACTTTTTTTAAATATTATGTTGTTTATCTATTAATAAAATTTGATGTTTGTAATTCTAAACTATCATTCTTTTATATTATCTTTATATTAATAGTTCAATCGTTCATTTTATTCAATTTGATTAATTTGACTAAAATTTCATGCAACGAATGTATGTAATAGTGTCAACTGTTTACAAAATTTAATATATATAAAATGCCAAATAGTATGTACATTAAAAAAATAAAAGATTGAACACTTTGCAAAATTAAAATATAAATATATTGAAATGTTAGTTCATTTATTCATGTAAAATATAGGAATTTTAACACAAAATAACTAAAGTATTGAATTACTAATAAGTTTACATTTTGTAATTAAAATAAGTTTATTTTAAAAAGTTTGGATGACATTTTTAATAAAAATTCTTTTTCTTATTTCTTTTGTTTATGTTAATAACGGTAAAAGTAGTATCAAATTATGAAGAATATATATATTACTTGTATCTTCATCATATGTATAGTAGACGAAAGATTTGATTTTATGTGCTTATTTATTTGGATTTAAAATTATTATATTTTACATTAATTAATATATTAACACTTCAATATATTTAAATTTAACGATACAAAATGTTCAATCTTTTATTTTTTTAATGTACATACTATTTGACATTTTATATATATTAAGTTTTGTAAACAGTTGACACTATTACAAACATTCGTTGCATGAGATTTTAGTCAAATTAATCAAATTGAACGACTAAAATTGTTATAACTATTGTAGTATTAACAATATAAAAAAATGATAGTTTAGAATTACAAACGTCAAATTTTATTAATAGATAAACAACATAATATTTTAAAAAGTCATAAGTATAAATGTAATTGATATTATTGAGTTTCCTTATTTTTCGATTATTTAAAATTATTAGTTAACTCAGAATTTAAAATCAATTAACTGATTAAAGTTTTTAAAAATATTAATTTATTAATTTTTCCACAGTTAAATTGATTAATTTTTTTTTCTGCTTGATTTACTAAAAAAATAAAAACTTTAGCATATTTGTTATTTTAGGTTTATTGAATCAGGGATAGTAAATCGTGTGTATCATATGAAATGCATGTTTTTAAATGCGCGATGCTATTAGCTGGCTTTAATTAATAATTAGCAATGTTTAAATTAAGCTAAGCATTTTGTTTGATTTTTAAAAATCTTATCTACAAAATGACATATAAATCATGCCAAAAAAAGTGTATCATAATTAATTTTTTAGTTTTTCTACAATGGTTGCCAAACGTGAAATTCGTATCATTTTTTTATATGAATTCAAAAAAGGCACTAGTGCAGCAAAAACAGCAGAAGATATTAATATTGTTTTTGGAGAGAGCTTTGTGAATCCATCGACTGTAAAAAGATGGTTCAAAAGAATTAGAGAGGAAAATGAGGACCTTGATAATGAGAACCGTGGGAGACCAGCTTCAGTCGTTGATAACGACCACTTAAGAACAATAATTGAAGCTGATTCTCAACAAACAGTTAAAAGAATATCAGAAGATCTTGGGGTTTCAAAGAATACTGTTTGTCGCCATTTAAAACAAATTGGCAAAACAAAAAAGTTAGATCAATGGATACCGCATGAAATAACTGAAAAACAAAAAACAGTTGTTTAGAAATTTGTTCTTCTTTGCTTCTAAGGAACAAAAATGACTCATTTTTGGACCGAATTGTAACCTGCGATGAAAAATGGATTCTATACGACAATAGAAAACGCGCAGGACAATGGTTGGATAAGGATGAAGCTCCAAAACAGTTTTCAAAACCCCAAATAACGCCTAAGAAGATGATAGTTACTGTTTGGTGGTCTTCTGAAGGACTGGTCAACTATAAATTTATAAAACTAGGTAAAACTATTAATTCTGAATTCTACTGTGCACAATTAGAAAAAATGCATCAGAAATTGTCCAAAAAAGGTCTTTTTTAGTCAATAGAAAAGGTCCTATTTTATTACATGACAATGCTCGCCCACATGTTTCAAAAACAACGCTCCAGAAACTCAACGATTTGAAATATAAAACTCTGCCGCACCCACCATTTTCTCCAGATCTTGTTCCAACGAATTTCCATTTTCTCTAAAATTTGGACCAATTTCTCAAGGATAAAGTCTTCAAAGACGAAGAGTCAATAAAAATTGCCTTTGAAAAATTTATTACCTCTAGAGAAGCCAATTTTTATGCAAATGGAATCAATAAGCTCGTATCACGTTGGGAACAATGTGTAGAAGCCAATGGTAAATATTTTTAAAAAAAAATATTTATTTTTCACTTTTTTATGCGCATTTAAAATTTTAAAATAAAAGCATGCATTTCATATGATACAACCTAATATCAATAGGCAAGTGTCACGTGTAAATTTTTTAACTGTTTTTAACATATGAATTTAGTGGTGTAAATTACTCAATGTTAATACACGAAATAGTTAAAAAATATAACTATTTTAATTTTTGTGTGTACTTTAAAAAAAATCACTCGTAGTATTAGGTGTTGTTCCTATTTAGATACAGCTTTGGTTTCATCTTTTTCCTATTACTTTAACATTTTTAATTTACAATCATTTGCAAAACTATGTAATCTTCGCTGTTCTAAAATAATATGTTGTTATGACATCAATTTCCATATATAATATTGTAAAAAGTACAAAATAATATTTAAAATAAATTTTTTTTATATTAAAAGAAATGATTCTTAATATTTTTTTTAAAAATAACTACGTCAACTTTAAAACGATTTTTGATGAGATAACTTTTTAGTCAACTTATATAATTCAGATGGATCACGAGAATCTCTAAAGAGTTTCCAAATATACAAATTTATACTTAAAATTTAGTTTAAATTTTTTTAAGACAAAGACGTTCAATAAAAGATATAAAGTAAGATGTCTGTTAAAATACATATATGGAGTCCGATAAAGTGTGTATTAAGTACGTATTTTTATATTTTGTACCTGTTAGTTATATCCTAATGTTGGTTTTGATGTATCTTTAATTCTTACTTCTCTAAGGTTTAGACTTAAAATTCAAATCTTTATTTTTTGAATATACAATTTGAATTATAATTATCAACACACCGAAAATAGTTCTTTTTTATCTCTGTGTATGTATTTTTTGAAACATTGTGAGAAAATTATATAAATAAAATTTTTGCAATGTTTACATTTAATAAACACAAAAAACAGATTATTATGAATCTTGATGAAATAAAATAAAATTAAACACCTGTTAAAAGTATTAAAATTCTATATAGTGGAACAAATAATTACATTTCATGCATAATTGTATTCAATCTTTTAATATCATAATTTTTATATTTCATAAAAACTAACTGTTACAAAGATTACAAGAAGATAATCAGAATTGGTTTCAGAAAAAGATATTGAATATATTCTAAATTATGAAATCGTTTACTTCTCAGTTATTAATATTTTACTTAGTTTTACTAGTTATTTTAATATTATATTTAATCATGTTTATTGTTTCTAATGATATATATTTTAATAACTTCTACAATGTTTCTACAATTACTAATAATTCTGTAAAAGATATATTATACCCTCATCAAATTGCCATTGTTATGGTAATTTTAAGTCTATCAGAACATAATTACGAACAAGCAATAGAAACAGTTAAATGCTATTCATGGCATTATAACTATACTTTTGTAATATTACGTTTGAAAGATGTTTCTGAATTTATTTTTAACTGTAAATTTATTGATTTTATGTTTCTTAGACATTGTATACTTGCTAATTATGCACAAAAATATAAAAATGAAATAAAATACATAGTATTTATCGATGGTGATATTGGAGTAGTTAACCCATTACGTAGAATAGAAAATTATCTTCCAAAAGACGAAGAAGAAATTTTATTTTATGATAGAATATTTAATAATGAAATAATGGCAGGAAGTTATATTATAAAAAATACGCTGTTAGCCAGAAGCTTCTTAAAATTTTTTGCTGAGTATGAATACAAAACACCTGAAAATAGTGCTGGTAACGATAATATTGCTCTTCAAGTAGTTTTTGCTGATTTCATAGGAACTGTGGAACACCGTAGAAAATATCTACAATGTATGAAAATATACGATTATGCAAGGACGTTTGATGAACAAATGTTTTTTGTTTCATGTATGAGGTATGTTTTAAATTTAATGGATGAAACTCCAGATGATATTGATTATTATACATATGAAGGAGGAAAAATAAAAATACTTAGAAAATTATCTAAAAAGAGATGGGCAAGAGATGGCTGGATTTCTGATTGGGAATTTTGCAATGATGATCTATTTCATCATGCTTGGAAAGAAAAAGACATTACAAAACATGAAATTGTATTTAAAAGAAGATTTCTATCAAATGAAAAAATATGTAAAAGTTCTGATTTTTTGAAACTATGGGATTATGATAGATCTTTCAAAAAGGATTGCAAAGCTATAGATGATAAGATCAAATTTTACTTTGATCGTGAATTGAAACGATACATGATAAGTCTTAATGAAAGTAATGTAACAAAATATTGAGATTAAGTATTTAGTGTATTTACGAAACAACGTAGATAATGTCAGCCACTAGATAACAAAGCTTCCGGTTAATGGTTACACTAAAACATAAATTAATTATCTATACCAAAAGGAAATAAAGAAATAAATTTTGTCTTTAACATAACTCTGTCCAAAGTTGATTAATTTTAATGAATAAATAGCCAAAAGATGTGTTTTTTTAACTTAGAGAGGGGAATAGATTTTAAATTTTTTTGATCATAATTGGCTAAGTTATCTCAAAAAATACATTCTTTTTAAGGGTTTTTTTACATAGTTTTGTTAATCGAGTAACTCTCCTTAAAATTAAAGAAATAAATTGCTTTCTATCTTCTTGAAAGGTATAATTCCAGAATAGTGCAGAAGCCTAGTGGTATTAGATCTGATTTATAGTCAGTCGAGTTGTGGTCCAAAAAGTTGTGACTATTTTAAAAAAAAAACACCTTAAAAGGTAAATAGCTATAACTTAGTCATAACTTAATAAAAACAAATAAAACAGTATTTGTTATAAAGATCTAAAGTCTAACTTAAAAAATAAAGTCTGACAAACTTCGTAACTCAACAGCGAAAGAAGTTATATTAATTTTTAAAATCATTTTTTTGTCTTTTTTCTATTTCTATTGTAAAAATCCATTTTGTTTCAAAAAAAATTCTCTCTAAACTTAAACAATTTTTATAGTCAAATAGTTATTTAATGTATTTTTTTCCAACTTAGGAAAAAAAATAAATCCCGAAACTTTTGGTTTATCATTAGTCAAATTATTTTTCGAAAATATCACTTTTTTAGACACATTTCTGCAAAGAATCGTTTCAAAAAAAAAACTCTTTTTAAAGTGGATAAAATATTATGGTTTATGACTCATTTGAAAGATACAAGTATTGAATAAGGGGGAAACACAGCAGCATAAAGACTAATACCTAATTAGCAAAATTATGGGTCAATAAGTGGTAACAATTTTTTTATGCAAAAAATTAAAATGTTTAATAGTCTTTACCTCATTGAAACTTTTTGAAATTAGGAAACTATGATTTGCTTACACAAATGTAAGTGTAACTTAAAAAATGAGACTATTGCGAAGTTTATAGCTTATCTAGAAAACGATCTATGTTAATTTTAATGTAATTTTTTAAATTTTTTCCGTTTTTTTTTGTAAAAAACAATTTTGTTCTAAACATAACTCTTTTCAAACTTAATCAATTTTTATGGTTAAATAGTTATTTGTTGAATTTTTTTTTAACTTAGAGGGGAAAAAATAACTCTCGAAATTTTTTGTCTACAATTGATACAGTTATGTTTAAAAAACATCACTTTTTAGCCATATTTTTGCATTGTTTTGTCAAAGAATAGTTCTTTTAAAAGTAAATGGAAATTTGCAATTTATGATTTATTTTAGAGCTACAAGTATGGAATAAGAGAGATACTCTATATTAAAAGATTAAAAAAATGAATTAGGTAATGAATACAACAGTGATGACTATTTTTTTAGTCAAATTCAAATTTTCCCATATTAAAACTTTATCAAAGTCATTTACATTAAATTAATTAATTTTAGTACATATATTAAAGACTGGCATAAAATATGAAAATAATAACGAAGTTTGTTAATTAAAAACGACGAAAGTTATTCTTACGTATTAATTTTTTTAACATTTTTTATTTATATATTTGTAAAAATAAGTTAAAAATGTAGTCAGTAGATCAATCCCTATATAATTTGGAGGAGTAACGAGTGAGTGTAAATTATTTTCGATACTAAAACTTTTTGATATCTTAATCTATGTAACTTTATGCGGTGATATCAAAAAACGCAACATTTTTTTAATCTGAAGTCTCGTTCTTGAGATACAGCTACATAAAGTTGTTTTGGTGTATTATTCTTGACTCCCTTAGAGTTATTCGTTTTATCTGAAATTTTACAAGTATATAAAGTTTAAAATACTAATATTATGAAAATAAAAAAAGTTAGAATTTTAAGTCTATTCTTAGAATTTTGAACTTTTTTGAAAATTTTTAAAAATTACCAAGAAAAACCTAAATTCTCACATTTTAAAATGATATATCAGAATTCAAAAAAAGAAATTGATAAAAAAAAAGTTAATCTAGATTTTTCTTTAACTTAAATTTTAAGTATAATCTAAAAAAAATCAGATAACTTTAAGTACCATAAATGCCTGACTAAAATTTTTTTTGTTTTTCAAAAAAAAGTATGTCAAGATAAAACTTTTTAAATAAAGTGTTTCCACAACTTTTATGTAGAATTAAATTCTCTATCAAATGATATATATATCATCTTGATTTCTTTATCCGTTCTCGAGATTTAAAAAAAAAGTGATTTTTTAATTTTTTGAAAAAGTGCTGTTTTTTTGTTTCAAGAAAGAGAAAGAGTTTCAATACGTCAATTTTTTTCAAATGTCTTGAATTTTCTCCCTAGAAAAATTTGTTGCGAACATTTTAAGTATATTAACTGTTAATTTATTTTTTTTCATTCTTGAGATAGTCAAAAAACAAATTAGTTTTTTTTTCTAATTTTTAAATTTTGGAAAAAAAGTATGCAAAGATAAAACTTTTTCAATATAAAATGTTTACAGAAACTATGTGAAATTTAATTCTTTATCGAATGACATATAGATCGTCTTTATATCACTATCCGTTCTTGAGATACATCCCATTAAGTATCAAACTTCAAAAATTGCTACTCCTATTTTTCTCTCAATAATGATTTTTCTATTCAAAATTTCACATATATATGTAATTTTTAATGCTTATTATATCAATGACTAGACTGACTGGAGAAGTCAACTGCCTAAAATAATATAGTTTTTTGCTATAAATTTTTAAATGAAATACATATTCTTTTTATTGAGAAAATAAAGCTTTCAAGGGAGTAGTGAATTTTGTCGGACTTATAGAGTTTTTGGTAAGCGAGACAAACTTCTAACACAAAAATGAGTGAACATGTTTTATTAAATGCCCCACACCTGGAGGGAAATAAGATCCTGCCTTTCACAAAAATTCAGCCCACGTCATAAATAAAAACTATTATAAAAAAAAAGTGCTAAGTGAAAATTATAATAACATAACAACCTTAAATAATTTTTTCTTAAATAAAAAAATATTAAATATAAAATAAAAACTATTCAACTTAAAAAATCTTTATAATATATTAAAACAAAATAAAAAACTGTAATTAAACAAAAATTTAAATAAAGAAACTTTATCCAAATGATAAAATTTAAAAATTATTTCATATATCAAATTCGTAGACTTTTTCAACTACTTCTTATATGATGTGTAAATGCTAGTATTACAAGCCAACTTGATGCAATGCACAAACTTAAATTTGATTTGACTATTTAAGATTAAAATTTATACTATATTTATCATAATTGAAACATTAAAATCAGAAAATTGAAAGAATTATGACAGTTAATGCTATGTCATACAAAATACCTTTAACATTTGTAAAAATTAATAATTATTTATGTTTTAAATTAAGGCAATATTTAATTGTAAATGCTGTGTTATACAAAATTTGAATTTCCCTACATAAATTCAACAAGTTTATCATTTCAAGAAAAATGAATGAAAAACTTGAAGAATACTTAAACTTACTTTTTAATTTAATAGCTGATAAAATAATATTTATTTGCTATCAATAAAACAAGTACTAAAAAAAAGGATGTTTTTTTTACAATTTTAAGACTAATAAAAGAACTTTTATTTATGACGGGGGCTGAATTTTGTGAAAGGCAGGATCTTATTTCCCTCCAGGTGTGGGGCATTTAATAAAACATGTTCACTCATTTTTGTGTTAGATGTTTATCTCGCCTACCAGAAACTCTATATGTCCGATAAAATTCACTACTCCCTGGAAAGCTTTACTTTCTCAATAAAAAGAATATGTACTTCATTTAAAAATTTATAGCAAAAAACTATATTATTTTGGGCAGTTGACTTCTCCAGTCAGTATAGTCAGGTTGTTGCCTTATCATACAAAATTATTTGTTAAATTAATTTATTTTATACAGCAGAAATATTTTATTCAACTTGACTTTTTCAGTCAGTAAAATCAGGGTGCTGTCTTATCATATAAAATCATTGTTTAATTATTTTATACGGGTTAAATATTTTAACCAATTTTACTTTTCTAGGTGGTACAGTAAAGATGCTTCTTTATTATATACAATTATTATTACATTAATTTTTTATAAAGTAAGAGTCAGATAAATTCAAGAAATTTCTCTTGACACGAAAATAACTTATGGTATGAATTAAGCTAAATTTAATATCATTCATTTATTTCGTGACTTTTCGGTGTAATCTCCATCATAAAAGTATATATAATGAACATATATGAGATACATCTTTTATCTTTTACATTTATTATATCGAGTTTAATACATTGTCTTATTTAGTTTAATTATTATTGTATATTTTTTAGGTTATACGCCATCTTAAATAAAATTTTAACTTAAGCATATTTAAATTAACTTGACTATTTCAAATAATACACACATTGAGCTACTTTTTAGACTATTATTAGTAATTTTATAAACATATTACTTGTTATATGAAGTAAAAATATTGACTTTTAAGAAATAACTAAATTTATAATTTTTATTAAATTAAAATATTAAGAAATATTTTTTATCAAACGCCTTACAATTATAAATTATCAATTAAAATGTTTTAAGAAAATAATGAAATATAAATTAACATTTATTTTTGTATTCTACAGTTATTTTGACCACACATATATAAAATGTAAATTTTTTAATCATTTGTATTTCAAAAAGGTAACATTATATAAAGATTTATTATGATATATTTTTATTAAAAAAAATTTTCAATTACTATAATCGAATTGCAATTACATAAATAAAATATTATTAATAAATTATATTGTGAACCATGGGAGCTGCGTCGGACAGAATGTATGTAAGATTATCAGAATAAGAACACGCCTATCTCTTAAAGGAGTATAAAAGGAGCCTTTAAAGAATACCTGATCAGAGTATAGATATATCAGTCAATCACAAGAATAACTGAGAATACCCTTGTAAATCTATAATCACTTATACTTATATTACTATAACCCTTCGCTTAATAAAAGTCTATATAAAGTCTCGTGTTATTATATTAAACCACGGGAGCCCCAAAGAGCTCCCAAGAATCCACCAGGATTACACTATGATGGATTCTATTGGACAGGTTTGAAGCTAAAAAAAACAAGTATAAATTTTCTCTTTTTAGATTTCATATAATCCACGGACATGGTAATTTCTTAGAAACAACTTAAGAAAGTCTTGAAAACTTTTATATATAACTATTTTAGTTTAAACAGACCGAGGTTAAATAATTGTAGAAAAATATTTGTGGCCAACAATTTCCAAAAATTGGAGTTAAAGATTTCTATCTCAAACATTTTCTATTGAACATTCCTTGTTTGATTGCATGTATTCAGAAATTATTACCATTGTGAAATTTCTACTTCTTGTTATTGAAATACAAATTTTTAAGGTTATAAATTTTTAAGGGAGACTTTTATGCTATATAGAGTGAGCTAAAATATTGCACAACAATTGCAATAATCTTTTTCCAATAAAAACTTTGTAATATATAGTATAGTAATATCATTCAACTATTAACTAAAATACTTTTATCATCTAATCGTTAACAACATGATTTATTTAAGCTAACGAAAGAGAATGAATTGTATAAAAAGTTGTGTTGTTTCAATTTAACTGTGATACATTTATTGCTCCACCCTAAATACATACTACGACAGGTGTGTTCAATGCAAATATTAGAATACATATATTATATTAAAGTTTAATGAATATTTTATTTTTTCATCAATTTTGCTAATACTTTTACAATTTAATATAGTTACGTGTTATGATTTTAAAAAAATAAAACAACTTGTGAAATGATAAATAATAAAAGTTGTTTCTTTGTTATTTTAATTCTTTGTACTTTATTAATTTTTCTTGAAATTGTTTATATCTTACGAGGTGAAGAAAATAGTATTAATCAACCACAGTATGAAAAACTTTTCAACAACTCTTTTGATGATTCAGGTAAGTTATAATTCTTATTTTTCTACAACTTTATCTCGCTAGTATTCAACGAAATAAACTTGGAGATGGCAAAAAGAGTAAAAATATTCTGCGTCATTTTGACATCAAAAGTCAATAGAGAAAGAGCCATACTTCAGAAGAAGACATGGGTAAAAAGATGCGACAACTATATCTTTGGATCTGGAGAGGAGAACGAAGATATTCCAACCTTCAAAGCCTATCACGAAGACGGATATTCATTCTCTTTTGGGAAAATGAAAAATACATTGAGTCATGTTTGGAGAAAGTATGGTGACAAGTACGATTGGTATATCAAGACGGATGATGATACGTATGTTATTATGGAGAATTTAAGGGCTTTCCTGTTGAATGAGGATCCAAACAAGCATGGTTATCATGGTTTCAGATTGTCTGTTAATAATATATTTAATCCTCATACGTATAACAGTGGTGGAGCTGGTTATGTTATGAGTAGGAGAAGCGTCAAGGAGTTAGTTGAAAAGGGTTTTGGTGACTCAAAGTATTGTAGACAGATAGATGAAGCTTTTGATGATCTTGAAGTTGGGTACTGTTTGGAAAGGTTAGGTGTGATACCAAGTAGGAGTCTTGACAGTAGAGATAGAGTTTTGTTCCATGTATTAGATCCTCCAAGAGCAGTGTCTCCCATAGTTGATATCTTCAAACTAGGATTTGTAAAAATGGCAAAGTTTCAGTATAGTACTTCAATAAATTCTGTGGCTGATTTTCCAATAACTTTCCACTACGTTAAAGGTGATATGATGTATGCTATGGAGTATTTTCTATACCACATGGAAGTAATAGGAAAGAATTCCAGACTAAATAGAATGGAGGATAGTGATAATATCGACAAAAAATTGAAAATTAGTAAAAAACTAGCACTAATAGAACAGTTTTCAAAATACAACTTTAGAAAGTAACTAAAGTAGCTTTATTTTTTAAAAATATAAGCATGTAAACGATTTTTAAAATTTAATAAAAAATTAATTACTGTAATTTACATATAACAAAACTATTGTGAAACAATCTTACCAAAAAGTACTTCTGGTTCGTAGTTATTCATAGATATTTTATCACAGTAACTTCTATCTTGTCAAAGTTAGTAGTAAATCTTTTTCACATTCGATTCTTATGATTTTTTGAAGGTAAAAACTTTTTTTAAATATTCCTTGATCTATTACGTGAATGATTCTTCTTCATAGGGAAAAGAAAAAATTTCCTTAAAACAATAAAGCTGTGGAATACATGTTTTAAGAATATGAATCTTGAAATACCTGACTAATATTAACACAAACGAAACGATCTTTTGCTACTAACGCATAACGATGTTTCTGAAAATTGCATAAAACACTGCCTTAGAAAGCTTATAACTTTCTGGATCAACTTTTCGTTACCCACTTTTTTGAGATGTTTGTAATTTTCTACTTCAAATGGGTTGTTGATTGTCTTCTACGTTAGTAGTTTTACTACTTTTGTTTGTTTTGAGTTTTTAGCACATTGTTGAGAGGACATTGGCTTACAATTACGAAAAAAATCTCTAGAAAATATAAAGTACTCATAGAAATAAAATAATTGCATGTTAAAAAATCAATTACATAATGCGATGAGAAAAAAAGAAAAAAACGTTTGAAACATAGGCTTTATCAGCCTAAAGGATTGTCAACTTTTATTTATGAACCCTGATAGTGAGAAAAAATACATCATATATAATATTTGTCTAGTAAGAAACGACAAAATGACTAAAATTTTAAAAACAATTTTTTATTATTCAAAATATCCAACTTTACTTGTAAAGTTTACTAACGGTAAGTAGTAAACTTATATATTAATAATAATAAACTAATGATGTTAAAATTTCCTATATATAAAGAGAAGAGCTGTGCATCAAAAAATAATTTTCGATTTCAAATAAAATTTTTATTGAAATATTAATGTGTCATAATAGTAAATCTAAATATGCAATATCAGTTCCATGCTAAGTCCCGTTCTTAAGATACATCTTTTAAAGTACTCAAAATCTCGAATTTCGGTATTCCTGTTTTATCCCTTTAAAATTAGGATAAAAATATGAAAATTTACGAATATGCGTAATTTTTTGTGCTTTTTACGATGAAATATTAAAAAATGATATTTCAAGATTTATTCTCAAGATTAAGACACTTCTCCAAAATGCTACTTTTTACCCCAAATTTTAGTGCTTCAAAACGGTATATCTCTGTTCGGAAATAGAAATCAGAAAAAACAAAAAAAGAACCTCTAAGTTTTTCAATTTTCAACATTTTAAGAGTAATCCAAAAAAATTTGAATAAGATTAAGTATATAAAAAATCGCCGTAAAATTTTTTTTTATTCTAAGAAAATTTCTCTTTTTTGTCAAATTATTATGTTAAGATGTAAAAATTCAGGAATACTATCTTCAGCTTAAATGTTTAGAAAGTGATTATCTATCTAACGATGCTAATAACGTTTTTGTAAATTTATTCATCGTGAAGTTATGATGATTTTATTTACATTATATCAAAAATTCTTCATCAACATTTTTGCTTATAATTTTTTTCTTTCTTCATAAATTTTTCTAATTCGAAAAAGGTCTCGGGGGAATTCTATGGTTAATATTTTAAATATAAAATTGTAAAAAAATTTTGGATAGTTGAAGAGAAAAATTTCAAAATTCAAAAAATTTTAATTTTTAAAAAATTTATTTTTTGCTTATAACTTTCTAAATAATAAACATTTTAATATTTGTCAGAAAGTAAAAAACAGTTATTTTTCAATGTTCTATCTAATAAACAAAGTTTCAAGATCATTATATGTTTCATTCTTAAGATACAATTAAAAAACTTGAATCTCGAGTTTACACATTTTCACATTTAATGGAACTTAAAAGTACTTCAAAATTGAGGTTTTATGCTTATTCCAAAAACTGCTTAGGGGAAATTTGTTATCTTTTTTTTGCCTATAAAACCGTTTCAAAATCTTTTTCCATTCTTGAGGTAGGTTGGAAATACTAAACACTATTTTTTAGCACATTTTCACATTTGTTAGCAAAAGAAGCAAAAAAAAAATGTTAGCATATTTTATGTAGTGGCAACTTTTGTTAATCATAATAAATGATACATTTTGACATTTTAATCATTTTAATTAGATAACTTTAAGGTGAGTTATGATCAAATATCTAATATCAACATACATTCAGTATATAAGTATAGCAATGATAGAATAATTGTAATTAATTTATATGTACTACTTATATATTAAATAAAAAACATGTTAAAAATTTACCAGAAAGAGTTTTTGTTAGACGATTGATTTGTAAAATTAAAATTCTAACCACATATTCGAAAAATTATTTATAATATATTAATAAAAGTAAATTTTTATTTGTTAATTGCAAAACAATAAAATTAGAGTAAAATATTTATGTTATACTGGTCTCCCAATAGTCAGTAAAGACTGAATCAACTAACACAACGAAGATTCAGGTAAATGATATACTATAAAACTATAAAGCATTATAAAAATAAACAATTACAATTTTTACTTACCAAATAACCCTTGGTCTTCACTATAACAAATATATGACTATCTTAGGTAATACCAGACTTTATATACTGACTCACTGTCATCGTAAAAATACTATTACTTAAGACAATTAATTTCGAAACAATATGTTTTGTAAATTTCCAACATTAAAAAAACTATAAAATATTAAAAATAATTATAAATAATAAAAAAAACGGATTTATTTATTCCTATATTACTATATGATATTTTTATAAAACAAAAGTTTTAGAATTTTTTTTAAATTAAAAATTTTTAAAAAATTTAAAATTAGGTCCTGTGGGTAAGTACCGACGAGCGAAGCGAGTTGCTGCTCGTTTTTAATATTAATGTATAAAAACACTAAAAAAGTTTTAGAATGAAACATAAATTAGTTAATAATTCATTATTTATTGATTTATTTATTGTCAACTATTCACCATAATTAAGAACCTATATCAAGATTATCAATTAAAACAGTATTAGTCTATCAATAAATGAGTAGTTTGTTAAGTCTTTCTTACTATTCTTTAAACTTTTTGTTAAATTTTCCATTGTCAAAACATAACTTTTATCTTCATCTTTATCATCTTTTTTCTTTTACGAACTCTTTCTTTTAAAACTTTCTATGTAGTTCTAAAATATAGATTTTTTAAAGCAATAAATAATCCCTACCTTTGATTCACTTTATTGCCTTCATACTTATTAATATAATTAATCAGATTTCTGCTCAACTTATACCCATAGAAATAATGTAATACGGAAATAAAAAATATACGTTTTAAAATATTGATTGTAATGTGTAAAAATATGTATAATAATTTCAAAAACCAAAAATAATATTAAATTTTATTTGATGCATGTATTTATTATAAATAAATATTTAATGATTAAAAATTACTAAAAATTTAATTTATTATACATTACTACGTGTTTAAAAAGCAAGTAATCTATAATTATTAATGAAAAGAAAAATTATTTTTGATTTTATTAATTTTTTCTACAAAATCTTGTATTATTTAAAATATTCTTCCTACTTTTGTGATATTTTTATGTAAATCTCGTGACTATTGTACAGTTCTAAATCACATGATCAAAAACATTTTTAATTATTAGTTAAATAATTTTTTGAATTCCTGCACAACAAACATCTTTCTAATCATAATAAAATTTATTAGAATATAAAGGAAGTGTATTTAATTTTATATGTTATCAAAGTAAATAATTTATATTTATTATAACATCAAAATAAATTAAATATTTAGAAAAAAAATTTAATGATTTTTACATTTAAAAAAAATATATAAATAAGAATTCAATGCTATCATACTTCAGTTTAGTATATTCTCTATGTTCGGTGAGTAATTTTATCTGAGATCGAAAGAAATTTATATGTTTGGATGAAATTTCTAAATTAAATGTCTGAAATATATGAAAAAGAAATGTAAATGCAGAACATCTTAACTCTATGAAATTTATAATTAATCAACTCTCTGAGAATATTTATTATCACCAATATTTATTGCTTAAGGCTAGAACAAAATGAAATTTTAATCCTATGTCTAATACTAATAAAACATTTTTAAATTTTACTAATTTGCTTACAAATTATACTACGGTCAATTGTACTACAAATGATAAAATATACTATATATTAAATATAATATATGTCTAAGATATTACTAAGTCAAATTTTAACCGCTGACATTGATATATTAAAGCAGTTTAATTTCTAGTCAAAATGAATTAATTTGCACAGAATAATTTAAAAAATATCTTTCAAAATTGATTCCATACTAGAAAGTTTCTTTCGATCTCGGATATTTTACTAACCAAACTTTTAGTTATGTACTATAAGCATAACAGCATTTTTATATGAGCTTTTACTATATCAATAACATTATCTTAGTTTTTAAACTTCATAGATTTATTATTAAGAAGTAATATAGCAAAGTAGAAACGATAACTATAGAGAAACTATATCTATGATGTAGCGAAAAAAAAAGATAATTTTTTTAGGCATTTTTTTGTCATCATTGTTTTTTTGTTAATATGTATTTCACTAAAATCTCACATTTTGTTTCTCATACTATAATCATATGTAGTAAAATTTTTATATTACCACATTTTTTTAAATAATTTTTTTGTAAATTAGTATAACATTTATAATAAGACGTAGAATTATTACTACTTAGTCTTGTTAATTGAATTAAAGTCATTTTTTCTGAAACAATTTTTCGAAATCATTTAAACAATAAAAAACCATTATTTTAAAATTTTATTTTAATACCTTTATAACATAGTTTAGTTATAATATATTAATATTTTTTAAAATGAACTTGAAAAACCTGTCAAATTTTTTTATATTTTATATTCTATTTTATCAAAAAATAAATTTGTTTACTTTATTGTACTCTTCTAAGATACATTACCAAACTGTAAAATTTTTATATTAATTTTCTGTTAAACAACAAATCACTTTTAAAAACCACTCCAACTATTTAAATCTTGATAAAAAAGATTACTTTTTAACTTATTTCTTTCATAAAACAATATCTGCTGAAAGTGTTCACACATAATGAAAGTAATATATGAAGTTTCTAACAATAAAATGAAGTGACTTACAAAATTCTATCATCAAAAGTTTTGGTTTTCAAATCTTTTACTATAAATAGCACTATTCAAGGAATGTTATCAATGGAAAATTAGTTGTAAGCGAAAGTACTTTTAGAAAAAAATATTTTCATTATACAAGTTTTTTTTTTAAATTTTGAATTTACCTGATTATTTACAACAATACTTTTGATAAAAAAGTGGTTAAAGATAAAAATAATACAAGAAAATATTTATACTAAGTATGCTTTCATAACTGATTACACAAATGGATTTTAAATTAAAAATATAATTGCCAGAAGATTATTTCAATAGACGAGAAACTATAAAATTTTTTTCTAAAAAAAATATTTCGTTTACAAAACTTTTTATAACAAAAAACGATCTGCAAAATTTTTTTAACAAAAAAGTGGTTTTCAAAAGTATCTTTGATAATATAAAAATAATTTACTGAAATAACATTAATAAAAAAACTAGTTAAAAAATGTTTTTTCAATAAAAAAAAATTTATATATATTAAGTTGTTAATGAAGTTCTGTCTTTTTCTCACTATTATTTTATATCATAAAAAAAGATGATTATAAGTAATTAATAATTAATTTGTTTTAATAATTTGATAATAACAGCTTGTAATGTAACAACACATTATGACCAACGTGTTGTAAGAAACCAGAACAAACACATGAAAAATACCATTACCAAGCATTGTAAATATTAATATAAATTCGGTCTAATAAAACAAGACATTTCACCACACCTATGTAAAGAAATCTATATGAAAGAATAATCTTTCGAATAACAAAGCAGTCAAGCAAAATAAAATCTAACATGTAGTAATCTTATTATATCTTTTTCTCAAATATATTTTTTTCTTCTATTAATTTGTTTATCTTTTCATATTACAAGTTTTATACCTGGCAAAAAAGTGTCACGACTGCTTTGCTAAGAATACTTTTTTTATTGAAATATTTTTATATTAAATTTATTAATCAAAATATTTATAATAAAAAACTGTTTTATTGAACTATATTTAGAGTGAGCTAAAATATTCATTACAGATGCAAAAAAATGCTTGATAAATTTTTTTTTGTTCTTTACAGTATTTTCAGATTTTACAGAGTGTTTCAAAGATTACTCTTCAGTTGCAAACGCTTTAAACTTTTTTTTACTTAAAATAAAAACATGAAATTTTATGAGCTAATAGATAAGCTAAGTAATATTTTCCTAATCTTTTTTCATTATATAATTACGGTCTTATCAGAACTTATGTCTTTTTAAAAAAAAATTTTTTTTACCGCGTTTTTATACATACAGCTATTTTAATGAAATAATATTGAAATGATTCTTTTACGAATCAAAATCTCAACTTTTTTGTACTAAAATCGACAATATCATAAATGTTAAACTTCATTTACATTACTTTATTTTTAATAAAAACAAAAAACCTTGTTTTTTGGTAAAATTAAGGCTCATTGAGAAGAATTGCACAAATATGGTATCATTTTTCTAACAGAGTAAATAATGCTTTATCCGTCCAACGGTAATAATTATGATTATTGAAAACACAGAAAAAAAATCCGTGACATTACTTTGCGTGACATTTTGTCACGAAAAAAAAGTAATTTTCACGTGACATTTCGTCACGAAAAAAAAAAGTGTTACGGATAAAAATGTCACGGATACTTAATCTCCTGAATATTTTCGCGACAAAATGTCACTTTAAGTAAACGTGACATTTTGTCCCGAAAAAATTTTCAGTGAATGAAATCAAAAAAGTTATTATAATTCAAAAATAGTTTAACATTTTCATTTTTTCAGAACCACAAAAATTATGTTATTTTTTAACATCGATAATAATTCTATATTGAAAAAGTTGAAATATTAATTTATTTTAAAATTGTTATCTGTTTACATTTCAAACATAAATCTTATAAAAACAAGGTCGAATATGCTATATTTTTGAAAGATGTGTTAAACACTTTTATATGATAATAACTACATAAAACAGTATGAAATACAAATAAATAATAAAAAATATTTTAAAAAAAATAATTTTTTTAAAAATATAAGTAAAAAAATTATTGAAATTTTAAAGTCATATATAAACAAATAAACAATATTTTGTATACTAGCATAACTTTGATGATAATAATTCTATTAAGTATCAAATATGTTAGAAAATATAGTGTTTGTAACTTACAAATTAAACGAAAGTACGAAATTAGCGATATACGATAAACAATAATTTTTGTTAATTCTCATTTATTTTTCTGATACTGTACTCATTCGATAGAGCTTCGTTAGTTTCATCAAAAATAATTATACTGCATTTGTGAAAATGTTTTTGTTGAAAAAATGTTTGTTTCTACTGTACCATTTAGTTTATTTTTATAATCATACTATTTATTATACCATTTTATATAATCATATTATTTTATGTCGTCTTTTGTACACATTTTATATGTTATTTATAGAGTTAATATACCATTATCAATCATAGAGCTCTCCATAAATGACCTTCTAACATGGTATTAGCAAATAGAATTCAAAGGCAAGAGATGTTCTATTGAGAAAAAGCGAAGAAAAACTCATTATTGAAAGCATACCGGACAATTTACTCGAAGATTACAGTACAGATGACTTAGATGAAAAATATTCTAGTGCACTGTTACATGTAGCATCACACTTCGTAAACGGAAATAGTTGTTGTAACCTTTGAACAAGAAATTCGAGATGATTGGTCAAAATATCACAGTTTCTTTCCGCACCAACACTTATACTTATGGGTTAAGAAAATAAAAACTCTGCTGAACATCTGGATTTGATGATGATGTTGATAACATGGTCATCCAACGATTTATCAATCTATTACCAAGAGAAATTGTAGGATAGGAGAGTTTGATTCAACCACGTGATATGATCTTCATCAATTGGTTGTTATATGCTAAAAAGTTAGATGAAAAACACTTCAGGTTTAGACAAGTCGCCAGTGCTGCTACAACCAAAACTAAGTCTCAAATCGTGAAGATGGAGAAAATAACGCTACCAAAGACAGAAGCTTAAATTGATGGTAAAGCTGAAGTCAAAACAGAAGTTGAATCTGAAGTCAAATCTAATACAAAACAAAATCACTTTTCAATGGGAAATCCCAATAGAGCAACAAAATAATTTTTTATTCACGAGAAAGAATCTGATGATGCTATTGATACTCTAATCATATATTATCGATCATTTCTCTTTTACCTATGCAGTAACACTTTTGATAAATTATCGAATGATACAATGAAAATGCTCAAGAAAAGTATTTTTGATGAAGTTAGTGATAATCGCATTAAAACAAAAACGTTCGATTTTATTTTTTGAGATATTTCCATCTCTATAGTTGATGCTTTTAATATTCTAATAAAAATTTTTTTAATAAAGATTTGTAATCATAACTTTTTATCTCTTAATAAATCTGCGAAATTACATGCTTTATCAAAGTTAGAAACTGAACACTTAAAAGCTATAGATACTTAGAAAAAGTTAGACATTAGTGATAAAATATCAATAAAAATAAAAATAAGCATGATGAATTAGTGTATTTAACACATGATGATTACTCGAGATCACCAACATCGGAACACACAATTTGTGTAAGTGATGACTACAACCCACAACAACTGAGACCAATCACTTACTTCACCTATATATCGTCAATTTCTGAAAGATTTTTCAAATAAAGAAGAAGAAAAAATGTTTTTTAAAAAAAGTGGTTAAAATTACTGCAGTTATGGAAATTTCACGAACTTGTGTTATACTATATAATGAAAATAAAGATCCACGAATGGTAGTCATGCTTTTGAACATAAATAAATTTATCATCTGTGAGCAAGAACAAACTGGTCTTACACAAAAACAATTACGTGAAGGAGGTGTCAGATTATATAAAACTGTCAAGGACCTTAAATCTGTCTTAAAAATGCAAGCTCTATACAAACAATCCCAATTAAAATGCATATTCACTACTGATATAGGAGTATTTTAACCTTTAAGAATCAATTTTCGTTTATAAGATAGCCTCTCGATATTTTTAAAACATTTGAGAACACTCTTAGATGATATACCATATGCTACATGGTGGATAGATGATCTATATATATATGCATCTGAAAAAATTCATAAAGATATTGTATACACTATTCTAGAAAGATTAGAAAAAGCAAACATGAAAATTTCACTAGAGAAATGTCAATTCATGAAGAAAGAGGTAGAATATTTAAATATGGATCAATATGCTATGAAATTATCCTTTAAAAAACGAATGCACATTGCAAAATAAAAACAACCTAAAAGTCTTAAAGAAATAAAAAATCTCATTCACAGCACACAACACTAAAGCGCTTATATCCCTGAATTTTCAGAAATAACTACAAAATTTTATGAAAAAACTACTTTTTCCTTTGATGAGGAAGACAAATTGAATTTCAAAAAAGTTAGTCTATGCATTACAAATTGTATACTCATTCATTTTGTCAGAAATTCAGATGAAGAATTCGAATTACTACTAAAGTTACAAAAGATGCTTACTCCTATGCAATTGCACAAGGAAGAAGAATTTTTAATCTTAGTGAAAGGAAATTCAAGAACTATGAAACTAAATATTCATAAATTGAAAAAACTGCTGTGACTATTTAAGAAGCACTGTTGGAAAATTCAAACACTATAAACGGTACAACAACTATTATAGAAATGGAAGATAGTTTCAAAAGAAAATTATTCAAAAAAATTCCTGAAATGCAATTCATACAAAATCGGTTAATGAGAATAACTATAAATTTTGCATTCTTCAATCATATATTTCAACCTCCTTTAGAATTAAACATATTTACTCAATTGTTAATAGTTACTCTTCCAAATATAGAAGATGATAGAATTAATGAATATAATTTGTTCACTTTGAACATGAATGATAAAAAAACAATTGTAGGATTTCAATTAAACTTAAATGATAAAGAATTACGCAATAGTTGTAAAAATGTCATCATCTGTAAAGAACTAATTGATAAATGTAAAAAGCAACTTACCTTTAAAGATGAAATGAAATCACTAAAACTTTTATTAGACCAAGAATAAAAACTTGATAACAAGATTATTAAAATTAAAGATGGTAAAATTTACATTCCACTTCAATTAAGACATAAAGTATTACAATTTTTACGCTAATATCATAGCTCTGACAACACCTTGATCAGAACTGTACAACAATCATAAATTTATGAAAACAAGACATCTGACTTAAAACGCCTTTATAATGACTGAAAAACTTGTCAAAACTTTATACGTAATAAAGACTACAAAATTACCTCATAGCCACAAATACAGAGAGCGTTAAAGAATGTCCATATAGATCATTTTAAAATAAAAGACAAATGTATATTACTTATTGTTAACGCGTGTTCCAGTCATTTGCATTTATCTGTTTGCAAAGATCAAAAAGCTGAAACAATCATTTATCAAATCTCTGAATACTGTAGACTTTATGGTGTTCTTACAATCATCGCTTCGAATAACTACAAACCATTTAATGGAAATAAACTTAGTAAATTTGCCGAAGATAATTCCATTATGTTGATGTCGTCAATTCCATATTCATCTTATACAAATGAACAAGCTGAAAAATACGTTGACTATGTTAAACGTCAAATTTTTAAATTCATAGATAATAATCATTTATTAAAAAAAGCGATAGAACTTACTATGATAGCAAACAAAATATGAATAATAAAAATGGCATATCTGTCACAGAAGCTCTCTTCAACCAAACAATTAACAAACAAGCAATCATTAATAAATATATTCCTGGATTTATAGAACTTAACAAAAATTGTAACATCAAAATTAAACCATCCAGCACAAAGTGAACTGAACATGGCTTGTGTTTAAGAAAATTCAAAGAAAAATCTTTTTATTATTAAATAGTAGAGTGAATGTCACATTCGAAAATCAGAACATGTTAATCTAATGGAAAATTCAAGGGAAGAGAAACCAAATGAAGAAAAAGGTTTACTATTAACAGAAGTTAATGTTCCAACAACCAAAAAATTGAAACATTAATATACAAAAAAGAAGCAGAATCTCCAACAACTACCTTACTTGACAACAACTCATATGAAGATGTCAAAAATAAAGATGCGGATAAGGTAAGCAACTTATCAATACAATTAGAAAAATTATTTAACGAAGAAAACAACCCAATACAACTAAAACTTGAACAACAGAAACACATATCAAACGTAGACCCTGATTTTGAAACTGAAGAAGAGTGGCGAAAATATTTAAACAAAAATCCACAATTCAAAAATAGTCACATATTTATAAACGGTTAAAAAGAAAATGGTGCGGTGTGTGGCATTATCCTAAAATGTTCAGAAAACAAGCACTATTACATTGGCATAAAACTACATCATCGAATGTTATTAAATCATTGTGAACTGCAAGTATTGTTGTATAGTATCAAATCATTAGGAGCAAATAGATCGAAAAGTATCAGTTGTCTTTGTAACAAATTCAGCTTACGTTGCTACAATGATAAACTTAGAGTGAAACTCAACAACATTCACTAGTAACAAGGAAGTAAAAAAATATGTTGATTCCTGGAGATTTATAAAGAAACAATGGGAGCACATTACCAAATCAAACATTGTAGAGAACACAAAAAAATTATTTTAAATGAATCTGCTAGTATTCTGGCAAAATTGGCTGCAAATAAAAAAATAGAACATAAATTGTGTATAATTAAAACAAACAACTCACTGGAAGTTTTAAATGAATTAAAATTGTTATCACAAAATTCTCGGTCTGAAGATGAATTTTGAAATGAATTTTGAATTGAAGGGAGGTATTGGAGAAATATTCGTTTCTACTATACCATTAAATCATTTTTTATAATCATACTATTTATTATATCATTTTTTATAGTCACATTATTTTATGTCATCTTTTGAACAAATTTTATATGTTATTTATAAAGTTAATAAATCATTATCCATCACTTTTCAATAAGCTTTAATTCAAAAAAAAACTATGTTTTGCGAAAATTCAAAGTTTTATGTTTAGTTATTCTAAAGATTATCTCTGGTGACCAGTAATTGGTGTAGTGTTAAAATTTTTCTAAGTTGAATTACCTGCAACTAATTTTTTCATGTGTTATCTATTTGTTATATCTACATTTATTATGTTAATATACTATTAATATTATTGCTGTATTAGAGATTTACTATATATTATAATAAATTTTTTTCACTGATTAGATTAATCCAGTCTTAAACCCGCCTTCAGCAGGTCAGAACTGGTTCACAAAAGAATACTTTTTTATAAAGAAATCTTATACCAAATTATTAATCAAAGTATGTGTATAAAAAAATTGTTTTATAGAATTACATATCTATGAAGAAGTAGAATAACTGAAAATACATTGTTAAAATAAATAAATATTTTGGGTTTTGAGAATCATTTTATATCGTCTACATTTATTAAAACTGATAAGCTAGGTAAAAAATTTATCCAACAAAAAGAACTAATTTTATATCCAAAAGATGAATAAAATCGAATATTAGAAACAATTCGAGTACCTATTTAAATGCCTCTTCGTTAAATTTTTGAAATTGGTACAAACAATTTCATATCATTGATCTACTAACTACATATTTACTTTATTTTTGCAAACATATGAGTGAGAAGAAGCAAAAAAATTAATACCTCAAAATAACTTTCGTCGTTTATAATCAACAAACTTCGTTATAGTTTTCATATTTTATGCCAGTCTTTAATATATGTACTAAATTTAATTTATTTAATTTATATGACTTTGATCAACTTATATTATGAATAAATTTTAATTAAGCTAGAAAAATGGTTATCACTGTTGGATTCAATATCTTATTCAATTTTTATATATCTTTTAATAATGAGTATCGCTCTTGTTCTATGCTTGTACTTTTCGAATAATAAATCAAAAAATTTTTATTAACTTTTAAAAGTACTATTTTTGAGACAAAACAATGCAAAAACATGTCTAAAAAGTGATGTTTTTTAAACATAACTGTATCAATTGTAGACAAAAAATTTCGAGAGTTATTTTTCCTTTTTAGTTGAAAAAAATGCATCAAATGTCTATTTAACCATAAAAATTGATCGAGTTCGAAAAAGAGTTATGTATGGAACAAATTTGATTTTTACAAAAAAAATTGAATAAAAGAGCACTAAAATTGACATAGATTGTTTTCTAGATAAGCTATAAACTTCGCAATAGTCTCTTTTTTTAAGTTACACTTACACCTATATAAGCAAATCATAAGTACTCAATTTTATAAAGTTTGAATTAAATAAAAGCTGTTTAATTTTTTAATTTTTACCATAAAAATAGTCATCACTTATTGATCTATAACTTTGCCAATTCTTATCAATCTTTATACTGCTGTGTTTCCGCATTATTCTAGAGTTGTATATCACAATTGAGTGATAATCCATAAAAGTTTAGTAATTTTTAAAAAATTTATTTCTGGAAAAAAAACTATACAAAAAAGTGTCTAAAAAAGTTAGGTTTTTTAAAAATAATTCAGCTAGTTTTAGACCAAAAATCTTAAGACCCACTTTTCACAAGAAATAAGACAAAATACATCTAATAACTACTTTACCATAAACATTAATTAAGTTTGAGAAAAGTTATTCTGAAAACAAAAAGAACTTTTGTGAAAAAAAATAAAAAAAACGAAAATGTTACCATTCAAATTAACATAACTTCTTTCGTAGTTGAGCTATAAACTTCGTTAAACTTTTATTTTTTAAGTTAGACTTAGATCTACATAATAGATACTATTTTTTTTTTAATCAAGTTATGGCTAAGTTATAGCTATTTAACTTTAAAGATGTTTTTAAAAGAGTCACTACTCTTTGAACCATAACTCAATCATATAAATCAGATCTATTATGATTAGGCTTCCGCACTATTCTGAAATTATATCTTTTAAGAAGATATAAGACAATTTATTTTGTTAACGTTAAGAAAAGTAAGTCGAGTAACAAAACTTTGTAAAAAAGGCTCTAAAAAATAGTGTTTTTTTGAAATTACTTGGCCAATTATAGTCTA
The DNA here is from genome assembly GCA_963280985.1 of Strongyloides venezuelensis. Taxonomy (NCBI): domain Eukaryota; kingdom Metazoa; phylum Nematoda; class Chromadorea; order Rhabditida; family Strongyloididae; genus Strongyloides; species Strongyloides venezuelensis. The sequence goes on along the minus strand of CAUJLX010000002.1, from coordinate 21,827,194 downwards.
AAAAATTTATAATCCATTTTCTCCCCTTAGTTAGAAAAAAACACATCTTTTGGTTATTTATCCATTAAAATCGGTCAACTTTGAAGAGAGTAATGTCAAAAACAGATTTTTTTAATTTTTTTTTTGTTTTTAGAAAAAATTTTAAAATTAAAGTAAAAAAATCACTAAAAATTTGATTAAACATAATTAAATGTTTCCACAATAACAAAAGTAAATCAATTGTTTTTAAATTATTGATACCCATTAAAATTTATTTTTATATAAAAAATAAAAAAGTAAATATTATAAATTAAAATGTTCCACAAAATTTATTAAAAAAATACAGATTTATTTAAACAACTAGAAAATTAGCAATCATATATAAAAAACATTAGTTTAATTTCTGATGAGAATAAATAATGAAAAAGTATAAAAAAGTAAAGTTTTTTTTATTCATGTGTTCTATTTTTACAATGAAGTATATTACTATTGCTGGTGCATTCATCTTGTTTATTATATTATCAACAACAAAATCCTTTGTAATCCAAGGAGATTTAACTTTTAAGAATAAAGAAAGCGCTGTGCCGATTGTTTTAAATGATGATATCAATGATATTCAAAAAAGACAAAGTAGAAGACGAAGATTAGCATTAAGACGACAAAGAAGACAAAGAACTCGATTAATAAATGGCCTTTTAAGTCAAGTGAATGTTTTACAAGGTCAATTGACTTCTCTTGAAGGGTTTATAAATTCACGACTTGTATCTGCAGCAACTATAAAAAGATAGGGTTAAGTCATATTAGACATTTATCTGAATAACTCTATAGTTTATTTATGTTTTTTATAAGTTTGAAATAAATTCAACAAATTAATTTTTATTTAAAATAAATATAAAAGAAAAAAAATTTGACAAATTTAAAAAATCTTTTTAAAGAATAAATATATTAAGACTAAACTGTGTTATAAATATATGAAAGTAAAGAATTAAAATAATATTTTGAAATTATAAAATATTTTTATCTATTTACTTTAACAATTCAAAATTCAAAAATAATCGTCAAATTTAAAATAACAGATATTTTATAAAACACTAATGTTATTGAACTTTGTAATTATAATTTCTCAGTTTTATTTTTCACGTTATTTAATATACTTTCTATTAAAAAATTAAATTTATATAAAATTGTGTGATAATTTAATTAATAATAATATTTGAAAAAAATGCTTGGTGTCGATATGACGTACACTGGTCAGCTACTATCTTCCAATATTTTTCGAGTAGGATTTAACAGTAAAAAATAAGTGTTATATTTAAAATAAATATTAACAATATTAAACATTTATTAAAAATAAAAAAATAATTCATAAATATTTTTATCTATTACATATATTGGAGATAGATTATGATACTACCAGTCAAAGAGAGGCTACAAGTCAAACTTTATTAAAAAATAAATAAGAAAAGTATTAATAACTAATCTTTAATAAAGAAATTTTTAAAAAACATAACACAGTAGAATTTATTTCTTTTTTTTAGATTTGTAGTGATCTTCTACTTGTAGCAAAAAACTTTCTTTACTAGCCATTGTATCATCATATTCAAACAATTTCATAAAATCTTTATCATCATCACATTTATGATCTTTATACTAAATTCAAGTTGTAAAACAATCAAAATCATATGTTTTAACTGATAAAAAAAATATATCTAAACGTAGCTTTTTTCTAAAAGCTCCTGATCTTCTTATTGCTGCATGTCTTATTTCACAGATATTTGAAGTTCTTATTCTTTTGTTATAAATGATAAAATCACAGAATTCTCAAAAACCAGTCTTTTTATACAACCCCTCTGTACGAATATAAAAGTCTAAATCATTCTGATAATATTTCTTGAAAGTGGGAAAGACACGTTCAATATAAATACGTTTGATTTTTTAAGCGCAGCATCACCAAATCTGTTCTTAAGCATTTCGTGGATTTCTGGGAAGGTAACAAGTTTATTTTCATCGTACAGTTAAAATTTTATTTAAGATGGCGTATAACCTAAAAAATATACAATGGTAATTAAACTATATAAGACAATGTATTAAACTCGATATAATAAATATAAAAGGTAATAGATGTATCTCATATATGTTCATCATATATACTTTTATGATGGAGATTACACCGAAAAGTCACGAAATAAATGAATGGTATTAAATTTAGCTTAATTCATACCATAAGTTATTTTCGTGTCAAGAGAAATTTCTTGAATTTATCTGACTGTACTTTCCAATAATAAAATTAATTTGCTTTTGGTTTGCTTTCGATGGCATGTTTTACAAAATGTAAATATATTTATCTCATTAATATACATATTACCAATTCTCATTTGTCTTAAACAGAAAAATGTCCATATGGAAATCTGACCAGTATATCTTTTCTTCTTGGTGTCAATTCATCTTATTTTTTAAATTAACATTAGAACACTAATTATTATAACAACACAAATTATAAATGATGTTAGTGCAAATAAACAGATAATTTAATTTTATATAAAGTGTTTCATTATTTAAAATAATTTCAATATCAAAGATATAAAAATTTATTAACTACTTTTATTTATCTAACCAATACACTTAAAAATCAAATTATCGTTTAAATTATGAAAAATTTTTAGTAATCTTAAATTTTCTAAGTACACACAAAAACAAATCATGTCGTTTTTTTTGTGCAGTTTTTAGTAAACCAACATCAGCAGTTTGGTATAAACAACATTTTGCATTTTGGTATATACTGCATGATGTCGGTTATGCTAAAAAAATTGATGTGTGGTTTTAGGTAAAATGAGGTAGACTGTTTTGCATATAATGCAATGTGCTTTCTTTTACAAACTATATAGTATAAAACTGCACGATGTCATTTTATATAATTTTGTAATAACTATTAATTTCAATAAATAAGTCTATTTATAAACATAAATATTACAAGTTTTGTCATTTTTACTTTTTGACATAACAATGTAATATTTCCAATAAAGATTATTAATTTAATTTGAAATAGTTAGTAACACTACAGCTATACTTTATATTTTTTATAATTAGTGATAATTAATTTATATAAGTTGTAAAAACCTATGTTAGAATAAAAATGTTACAGATGGTAACGGTTTAGTAATCTTGTTTCGTTCGTATTTTTCGTGAAACAGAGTCCAGATAATAAAAATAACATGTAAATTTCTAATACAACAATAAAAACAAAATGATTTTTCAATGTTAAATTTTACTTGTTTTAAAAAGAAAACAAAAATATAATTTAATTTAGAGATTTAAAAAATGAAATTATATTTTAATTAAACATCCGGTAAATTGTTACTTCATTTTCTCATTAATAGTTTTTTCTAATCTAGATAAAGTTTCCTTTGCATTGGAAAGTGCTTTGTCAAAAGGAATTAGGTAGTCCTCGGTCACGATTTTATTAGATTCTGCACATTTACCAGCAAACTCTTGCATATTTGAAAAATTCTCCTCCAACTGAGATCCTCTTTGTTTTAAGTTTCCAAGTAAATTATTAATATTTTTTCTCTCATCTATCCAATCTTCATTTTTTTGACGAAATCCATGTACCCTTTAGAATCCATAATTATTCTGAAAATAATAATTCTAATATAACCGATAAAATAGTAATGTACTAAAGAAATAGAACACGATCGTAAAATGATGATTTTAAAAAATGCCACAACCTTCAATGCTTTAATAAAAATTTATAGAATTAGTTTTTACAACAAACTATAAGATAACATTAATATTTATTTGTTAAAGTTGAACTTATTTGTAAATTAATTTTTATTTTTAAGATACAACAACAATTTTAAGTGAATATAGACTCTTTTAACATTTTTAATAATGCAAAACAAATTGCAGAAAATACTGAAAAAGATATAAATTTATTTTTCAAAGAAAATTATCTCAATAACAAACAAATAGAAGGAGTAAAAAGAATGATAATGAATATATTTAAGACAAGTCAGGTACCAGTGATAACACGTGTACTGGCATTCATCAAATTTATGACAGTTAAATGTGAAGGTGAGGATTTAGAAGAAATTGATCTCACTTTGGCACCAGTTCCATTCTCTAGACCTAAAATGAAAGATGAACAAAATATTGCTTATTCAATAAATTTAAAAAAGATATCGAAAAATAATAGATATTGGTGATATAGCTGACGACATGAATGTTCTTGAGGGCATATTATTTGTTGACGACTTTTCTTCTGGTTTAGTACTAGGGTACTACTGATAATCTTTTTTTTAAATCATAAACATACACCATTTCATAAATATGAACTTACATATTTTATCATTTTTAGGTATATTAAACAAAGACAGTGACAAGGTTACCAATTGTATTGTACCAATAACTTCAACTATATTATATCAATCTCATTTATTACCAAAAGCAACTAATAAGTTTGTTATCTACAATCAGTTTTTATATAAATTTAGACTATCAAATAATTTGACAAAATGACGAGATTTATGATTTATATTAAAAATTTAATTTGGCACATTATCATTTATAATATAAAGCACAGCAATTTTTTATATATTATAAAATTTTTATTGAGATATTAAATATTATATCAATATGTTTTATTTTATGTTCATTCAGTGATTAAAGTGTTTTCATTAAAAAATAAAATATTGTTTTTATAACTTATTTCACAACTAATATGTTATTCAAAATTTTTTTATATCTTTACAGTTATTACATAAATTTTTTATACACAATATTAAAAGTTTTTGTACTTAGATTAAGAGTACACAAACAAAACTTTCTTCACATTTTTTTGACAAACATTTTTCAAAAAAATTATTTCAAATTTTCACTTTCAAATATTTTAAAATGTATCAAAATATTTACAAAATGATTAAAGAAATAAAAAGTGTGGAGTTATTTATTCACAAAGTTCATATTAACAGA